>CAWUFW010010498.1:0-689892 GCA_963921515.1 Calotriton arnoldi
ATATACTTCGTTCAATTACATGTACTTGAAAAAAGAAAGAGGACAGAAGGAGACGTCACGATATTATATACAATGGACTGTGATATGATTGGACTATCGTTGCCCTGGAGACTACCCCCTAATGGTTCATGGGTTGTGTAGTCTTTTGTTTAATGATTGTTGTGTTACGTTTTCTTTGAACTGCTATGCAAATAAAGTGAGGAAAGATATGCATAATCTTCGCCTCCGTCCTGCCATAGAATTCATTAAACTTTATTTGATCTGATTTAGAAACATAGATCATAAAAGTGTACATAAAAACAGTAAATCCTCTTTCCTAATACAATACAGTGAGAATTAATTAAAACCAGTAGGTAAAAACGGGTGTTACAAAGCCCGGTTCAGAGCAACTTCAGGTTAACAGAATCGTAAAGTTCAATGTTTCGTAAGATCAATCTCATGTACTTCGTGCAAAATAGGCAATAAGGGGTCCAAGTAAGATGTAACGCTCCAATACCTGACCAGTTTGCACTATATAAAACTGCAGAAAAACAAAAAATAAAAAGTGTTTTGCACACTTCTGTCATTGGGCTATATGTGGGCTACATCTGGGTGATATTTGTGCTACATTTGGGCTCTTTTTCTCTGGTAGCCATCTTGGGAGACTTATTTGTTATGAAGTTTCCTAATTTCGTCATTTACTGCAGTCTCCTCAGTAGAAATGCTTTCAGTTTTTACTTTGATTCCATCAAGAAGGCATTCAGATGTGTCACACATTTGCCATAAATTCAGAATGTTAGCACTCTAGTTGTTCATTAGATCACTGTAGTAGCTACTGCTCACCAGGGAGTTAACTGGAAGTCTACTGCTGGTATTGAAAGTGATTGCTTCAGTCTGCATGTCAGAATTTTCTAATGAAATAGAAGAGATTTGAGATCTCACTTAAAACATGCCCTAAATTTTCTTTCTGCAGCACTAACCATAATCTCTATGGCAAAATTAACCCCCTCATTTTGTTGCTTTTTAAATTAAATGTTTTAAGTGTTACCAGTTTATTCCAATCAAGATGGCTTCAGGTGTGCCATACTTTTGTCATAAGTAAGACTGTTAGCGCTCCAGTTGTTCTTTAGAACACTCTGGGAAGCTGCAGTAGAACACAAAGGCATCAACTGACAGGCTGCTCCTGTTGAAATATAACAGGAGGTTATTTGAGATCTCACTTAAAACATGTCCTAATTTTTCTTTCTACAGCACTAACCATAATTTCTATGACAAAATGAACCCCCTCATTTTGTTCCTTTTTAAATTAAATGTTTTAAGAGTTACCAGTTTATTCCAATCAAGATGGCTTCAGGTGTGCCATAATTTTGTCATAAGTAAGACTGTTAGCGCTCTAGTAGTTCTTTAGAACACTCTGGGAAGCTGTAGTAGAACACAAAGGCATCAACTGACAGGCTGCTTCTGTTGAAATATAACAGGAAGATATTTGAGATCACACTTGAAACATGTCCTAATTTTTCTTTCTACAGCACTAACCATAATTTCTATGACAAAATGAACCCCATCATTTTGTTCCTTTTAAATTAAATGTTTTAAGTGTTACCAGTTTATTCCAATCAAGATGGCTTCAGGTGTGCCATACTTTTGTCATAAGTAAGGCTGTTAGCACTCTAGTTGTTCTTTGGAACACTCTGGGAAGCTGCAGTAGAACACAAAGGAATCAACTGACAGTCTCTGCCCTTGTTGGATGTACATGTTTTACTGAGAATGTCAGACTTCATTCTCACATGACTGAGAAAGATAATGTGAATTTACAGAAAAATGCTCTCATTTAGCTTCTGGAGCACCTTCCAAAACTGTATGGGACAAGCATGTGAAAATAGTTTTCTCTCAAACATGATTCATGATATCCCAGCAGAAGGTTTTCACAGGGTAAAATCACCTTAGAACACACCACAATTCCTAAAATTAGTATGGTACCATCAACAAATGAATTCTAATGTAACTAAAGTCTGTTATCACCCTTTATAGTTCTCCTTTTGGTAACCCTCAAAATCTTCGATTCACTACAATGCATTTCAATGGGGTACTATCATTTATATTGATCCCAAGATGGCTGCCAGCAATTCCAGGATGAAGTGCTGACAGCCAATCAGATCTCACGATGACATGTGTGTTTAGGCTCCGCCCAGATATATGTGTTTTCTTTTCAAATTTCTCAGGAACTACTGAGCGAGTTTACACCATTTAACCAAAGGCACGACTCTGAACCAAGGGCTACCTTTTGCCAAATTTGGTGTAATTATGTTCAGCAGTTCGGGCTGTAGCTGCGACTAAAGGTTCCTATAGAAATTGCATGGGAAAACACGTTTTGGGACCCCTTTTTCTCGGCCCCACTTGACGAATCACCCGAGACTTTCAGGATAGGAGCAGACCGGAGCGCCCCACGAGTTTTGAAAGTTCGCGATAGATCCATCAACCGGCGCCAAAGTTATTGGAAATAGAATGTTGTGAATTTCCTATGGAAAATAGGTCCTAACTATAACTATCTACTGGCGACCGCCAGTAGATAATATATATATATATATATATATATATCTACTGGCGGTCGCCAGTAGATAGTTATAGTTAAAACCTATTATCCATAGGAAATCCGCGACATTCTATTTGAAATAACGTTGGCGCCGGTTGACGAATCTTCGCGAAAGTTTCCAACTTGTTGGGGCGCTCCGGTCCGCTCCTATCCTGAAAGTCTCGGGTGATACGTCAAGCGGGGCCGAGAAAAAGGGGGTCCCAAAACGCGTTTTCCCCATTCATTTTTCCATAGGAACCTTTAGTCGCAGCTACAGCCCGAACTGCTGAACGGAATTACACCAAATTTGGCAAAGAGGTAGCCCTTGGTTCAGTGTCGTGCCTTTGCTTAAATGGTGTAAATCCGTTCAGTAGTTCCTGAGAAAATCAAAAGTAAAGTCACATATATATCTGGGCGGAGCCTAACCACACATGTCATCGTGAGATCTGATTGGCTGTCAGCACTTCATCCTGGAATTGCTGGCAGCCATCTTGGGACCAATATAAATGATAGTACCTCATTGAAATGCATTGTAGTGAATAGAAGATTTTGAGGGTCACCAAAAGGAGAACTATAAAGGGTGATAACAGGCTTTAGTTACATTAGAATTTATTTGTTGATGGTACCATACTAATTTTAGGAATTGTGGTGTATTCTAAGGTGATTTTACCATGTGAAAAACCTTCTGCTGGGATATCATGAATCATGTTTGAGAGAACACTATTTTCTCATGCTTGTCCCATGGAGGTTTGGAAGGTGCTCCAGAAGCTAAAATGAGAGCATATTTTCTGTAAATTCACATTATCTTTCTCACTCATGTGAGAATGAAGTCTGACATTCTCAGTAAAACATGTACATCCAACAAGGGCAGAGACTGTCAGTTGATTCCTTTGTGTTCTACTGCAGCTTCCCAGAGTGTTCTAAAGAACAACTAGAGTGCTAACAGCCTTACTTATGACAAAAGTATGGCACACCTGAAGCCATCTTGATTGGAATAAACTGGTAACACTTAAACAATTTAATTTAAAAAGGAACAAAATGATGGGGTTCATTTTGTCATAGAAATTATGGTTAGTGCTGTAGAAAGAAAAATTAGGACATGTTTCAAGTGTGATCTCAAATATCTTCCTGTTATATTTCAACAGGAGCAGCCTGCCAGTTGATGCCTTTGTGTTCTACTGCAGCTTCCCAGAGTGTTCTAAAGAACAACTAGAGTGCTAACAGCCTTACTTATGACAAAAGTATGGCACACCTGAAGCCATCTTGATTGGAATAAACTGGTAACACTTAAAACATTTAATTTAAAAAGGAACAAAATGATGGGGTTCATTTTGTCATAGAAATTATGGTTAGTGCTGTAGAAAGAAAAATTAGGACATATTTCAAGTGTGATCTCAAATATCTTCCTGTTATATTTCAACAGGAGCAGCCTGCCAGTTGATGCCTTTGTGTTCTACTGCAGCTTCCCAGAGTGTTCTAAAGAACAACTAGAGCGCTAACAGCCTTACTTATGACAAAAGTATGGCACACCTGAAGCCATCTTGATTGGAATAAACCGGTAACACTTAAAACATTTAATTTAAAAAGAACAAAATGAGGGGTTCTTTTGAAATAGAAATTATGGTTAGTGCTGCAGAAAGAAAAATTAGGGCATGTTTTAAGTGAGATCTCAAATCCTCTTCTATTTCATTAGAAAATTCTGACATGCAGACTGAAACAATCACTTTCAATACCAGCAGCAGACTACCAGTTAACTCCCTGGTGAGCAGTAGCTTTACTCCAGTGATCTAATGAGCAACTAGAGTGCTAACATTCTGAATTTATGGCAGATGTGAGACACATCTGAATGCCTTCTTGATGGAATCAAAGTAAAAACTGAAAGCATTTCCTACTGAGGAGACTGCAGTAAATGAAGAAATTAGGAAACTTCATAACAAAGAAGTCTTCCAAGATGGCCACCAGTGAAAAAGAGCCCAAATGTAGCACAAATATTACCCAGATGTAGCCCACATATAGCCCAATGACAAAAGTGTGCAAAACACTTTTTATTTTTAGTTTTTTTGCAGTTTTATGTAGTGCAGACTGGTCAGGTATTGGAGCATTGCATCTTAAAACATGACCCCCTACACTACAAAAACACCACTGCACTACCTTAAACCCTAAAACACTACCCCCAGCACGACCCCTACACTACACAAGCACCACTGCACTATCCTAAACCCTAAAACACTACCCCCAGCACGACCCCCTACACTACCCAAACACCACTGCACTAACCTAAATCCTAAAACACTACCACCAGCACGACCCCTACACTACCCAAACACCACTGCACTACCCTAAAACATGACCCCCTACACTACACAAACACCACTGCACTACCCTAAACCCTAAAACACTACCCCCAGCACGACCCCCTACACTACACAAGCACCACTGCACTACCCTAAACCCTAAAACACTACCCCCAGCACGACCCCCTACACTACACAAACACCACTGCACTACCCTAAACCCTAAAACACTACCCCCAGCACGACCCCTACACTACCCAAACACCACTGCACTAACCTAAATCCTAAAACACTACCCCCAGCACGACCCCTACACTACCCAAACACCACTGCACTACCCTAAAACATGACCCCCTACACTACACAAACACCACTGCACTACCCTAAACCCTAAAACACTACCCCCAGCACGACCCCCTACACTACACAAGCACCACTGCACTACCCTAAACCCTAAAACACTACCCCCAGCACGACCCCCTACACTGCCCGAACACCACTGCACTGCCCTAAACCCTGAAACACCAGCCCCTGCATGACCCCCTACACTGCCCGAACACCACTGCACTGCCCTAAACCCTGAAACACCACCCCTGCACGACCCCCTACACTGCCCGAACACCACTGCACTGCCCTAAACCCTGAAACACCACCCCCAGCATGACCCCTACACTGCCCGAACACCACTGCACTGCCCTAAACCCTGAAACACTACCCCCAGCAAGACCCCCTACACTGCCCGAACACCACTGCACTGCCCTAAACCCTGAAACATCACCCCCAGCAAGACCCCTACACTGCCCGAACACCACTGGCCTAAACCCTGAAACACCACCCCCAGCACGACCCCTACACTGCCCGAACACCACTGCACTGCCCTAAACCCTGAAACACTACCCCCAGCATGACCCCCTACACTGCCCGAACACCACTGCTCTGCCCTAAACCCTGAAACACCAGCCCCAGCACGACCCCCTACACTGCCCGAACACCACTGCACTACCCTAAACCCTGAAACATCACCCCCAGCACGACCCCCTACACTGCCCGAGCACCACTGCACTGCCCTAAACCCTGAAACACCAGCCCCAGCACGACCCCTACACTGCCCGAACACCACTGCACTGCTCTAAACCCTGAAACACCAGCCCCAGCACGACCGCCTACACTGCCCGAACACCACTGCACTGCCCTAAACCCTGAAACACCAGCCCCAGCACGACCCCCTACACTGCCCGAACACCACTGCACTGCCCTAAACCGTGAAACACCAGCCTCAGCACGACCCCCTACACTGCCTGAACACCACTGCACTGCCCTGAACCATGAAACACCAGCCCCAGCACAACACCCTACACTGCCCGAACACCACTGCACTGCCCTAAACCCTGAAACACTACCCCGTGCATGACCCCTACACTGCCCGAACACCACTGCACTGCCCTAAACCCTGAAACACCACCCCCAGCGCGACCCCCTACACTGCCCGAACACCACTGCACTGCCCTAAACCCTGAAACACCACCCCTGCACAACCCTCTACACTGCTCGAACACTACTGCACTGCCCTAAACCCAGAAACACCATCCCCAGCACGACCCCCTATACTGCACCGAACACCACTGCACTGCCCTAAACCCTGAAACACTACCCCCAGCAAGACCCCCTACACTGCCCGAACACCACTGCACTGCCCTAAACCCTGAAACATCACCCCCAGCAAGACCCCCTACACTGCCCGAACACCACTGCCCTAAACCCTGAAACACCACCCCCAGCAAGACCCCCACACTATCCGAACACCACTGCACTGCCCTAAACCCTGAAACACCAGCCCCAGCACGACCCCCTACACTGCCCGAACACCACTGCACTGCCCTAAACCCTCAAACACCACCCCTGCACGACCCCCTACACTGCCCGAACACCACTGTACTGCCCTAAACCCTGAAACCCCACCCCCAGCATGACCCCCTACACTGCCAGAACACCACTGCACTGCCCTAAACCCTGAAACACCACCCCTGCACGACCCCCTACACTGCCCGAACACTACTGCACTGCCTTAAACCCTGAAACACCACCCACAGCATGACCCCCTACACTGCACGAACACCACTGCACCGCCCTAAACCCTGAAACATTACCCCCAGCAAGACCCCCTACACTGCCCGAACACCACTGCACTGCCCTAAACCCTGAAACATCACCCCAGCAAGACCCCTACACTGCCCGAACACCACTGCCCTAAACCCTGAAACACAACCCCAGCAAGACCCCCTACACTGCCCGAACACCACTGCACTGCCCTAAACCCTGAAACACCACCCCCAGCAAGACCCCTACACTGCCCGAACACCACTGCACTGCCCTAAACCCTGAAACACCACCCCAGCACGACCCCCTACACTGCCCGAACACCACTGCTCTGCCCAAAACCCTGAAACACCAGCCCCAGCACGACCCCCTACACTGCCCGAACACCACTGCACTGCCCTAAACCCTGAAACACCAGCCCCAGCACGACCCCTACACTGCCCGAACACCACTGCACTGCCCTAAACCCTGAAACACCAGCCCCAGCACCACCCCCTACACTGCCCGAACACCACTGCACTGCCCTAAACCCTGAAACACCAGCCCCAGCACAACCCCGAACACTGCCCGCACACCACTGCACTGCCCTAAACCCTGAAACACCAGCCCCAGCACGACCGCCTACACTGCCCGAAAACTACTGCACTGCCCTAAACCCTGAAACACCACCCCCAGCAAGACTACCTACACTGGCCGAACACCACAGCTCTGCCCTAAACCCTGAAACACCACCCCTGCACGACCCCCTACACTGCCCAAACACTACTGCACTGCCCTAAACCCTGAAACACCACCCCTCAGCACGACACCCTACACTGCCCGAACACCACTGCACTGCCCTAAACCCTGAAACACCACCACCAGCACGACCCCCTACACTGCCCGAACACCACTGCACTAAACCCTGAAACACCACCCCAGCAAGACCCCCTACACTGCCCCAACACCACTGCACTGCCCTAAACCCTGAAACACCACCCCCAGCACGACCCCCTACACTGCCCGAACACCACTGCACTGCCCTAAACCCTGAAACACCAGCCCCAGCACGACCCCCTACACTGCCGGAACACCACTGCACTGCCCTAAACCCTGAAACACCACCCCAGCACGATCCCCTACACTGCCCTAACACCACTGCACTGCCCTAAACCCTGAAACATCACCCCCAGCACAACCCCCTACACTGCCTGAGCACCATTGCTCTGCCCTAAACCCTGAAACACTAGCCCCAGCATGACCCCTACACTGCCCGAACACCACTGCACTGCCCTAAACCCTGAAACACCACCCCCAGCACGACCCCTACACTGCCCGAACACCACTGCACTGCCCTAAACCCTGAAACACCAGCGCCAGCAAGACCCCTACACTGCCCGAACACCACTGCACTGCCCTAAACCCTGAAACACCAGCCCCAGCAGGACCCCTACACTGCCCGAACACCACTGCACTGCCCTAAACCCTGAAACACCAGCCCCAGCACGACCCCCTACACTGCCCGAACACCACTGCACTGCCCTAAACCCTGAAACACCAGCCCCAGCACGACCCCCTACAGTGCCCGAACACCACTGCACTGCCCTAAACCCTGAAACACCAGCCCCAGCACCACCCCCTACAATGCCCGAACACCACTGTACTGCCCTAAACCCTGAAACACCACCCCTGCACCGCCCCTACACTGCCCGAACACCACTGCACTGCCCTAAACCCTGAAACACCACCCCTGCACGACCCCCTACACTGCCCGAACACCACTGCACTGCCCTAAACCCTGAAACACCACCCCTGCACCACCCCCTACACTGCCCGAACACCACTGCACTGCCCTAAACCCTGAAACACCACCCCTGCACCGCTCCTACACTGCCCGAACACCACTGCACTGCCCTAAACCCTGAAACACCACCCCCAGCATGACCCCCTTACTGCTCGAACACCACTGCACTGCCCCAAACCCTGAAACATCACCCCCAGCATGACCCCCTACACTGCCCGAACACCACTGCCCTAAACCCTGAAACACCACCCCTGCACGACCCCCTACACTGCCCGAACACCACTGCACTGCCCTAAACCCTGAAACACCACCCCTGCACGACTGCCTACACTGCCCGAACACCACTGCACTGCCCTAAACTCTGAAACACCACCCCAGCACGACCCCCTACACTGCCCGAACACCACTGCACTGCCCTAAACCCTAAAACACCACCCCCAGCACGACCCCCTACACTGCCCGAACACCACTGCACTGCCCTAAACCCTAGAACACTACCCCCAGCATGACCCCCTACACTACCCGAACACCACTGCACTACCCTAAACCCTAAAATACTCCCCCAGCACGACCCCTACACTACACCGAACACGACTGCACTGCCCTAAACCCTAAAACACTCCCCCAGCACGACCCCTATACTACCCGAACACCACTGCACTGCCCTAAACCCTAAAAGACTCCCCAGCACGACCCCCTACACTACCTAAACACCACTGCACTGCCCTAAACCCTAAAACACTACCCCCGCATGACCCCTACACTACCCAAATACCAATGCACTACCCTAATACCTAAAACACTACCCCCGCACAACCCCCTACACTACCCAAAGACCACTGCACTACCCTAAACTCTAAAACAATACCCCCGCACGACTCCCTACACTACCCAAAGACCACTGCACTACCCTAAACCCTAAAACATGACCTCCTACACTACACAAACACCACTGCACTACCCTAAACCCTAAAAACTACCCCCAGCATGAACCCCTACACTACCCAAACACCACTGCACTACCCTAAACCATAAACACTACCCCCAGCAGTACCCCTCACGCTACCCAAACACCACTGCACTACCCTAAACCCTAAAACACTACCCCCAGCAGTACCCCTACACTACCCAAACACCATTGCACTACCCTAAGCCCTAAAACACTACCCCCAGCAGTATCCCCTACACTACCCAAACACCACTGCACTACCCTAAACCCTAAAACCCTAAAACACTAACCCCAGCACGACCCCCTACACTACCCAAACACCACTATACTACCCTAAACCCTAAAACACTCCCCCCAGCACGACTCCCTACACTACCCAAACACCACTGCACTACCCTAAACCCTAAATCTACCCCCAGCATGACCCCCTACACTACACAAACACCACTGCACTACCCTAAACCCTAAAACACTACCCCCAGCACGACCCTCTTCACTACCTAAACACAACTGCACAATTTGTTACAGGCGTTGCAACGCAGGCCTGTGGTGCTTACTGGAAGTACCTGGTGGGCTAGTTGGGCCCCAGGGACTCTCAGGATTCAAGGTGACCTAATCCCCAACTTAAAACGCGCCACGGGGCGCGCTTGCACAGTGGTGAAGGGAGGGGCGGGGCCTCAGGTGACATGTGCGCAAACACGCCCTGTGGTGCGTTTAAGTTGGGGAGTTAATTCCTTTGAATCCTGGGGGCCAACTAGCCCACCAGGTACCTTCAGTAAGCACAACAGAGTTGCGTTGCAGAGAGGTGAAAAAGGTGCGTGGCCTCGGAACGCCTCTCTGCAACTCAGCTCTGTGGTCCTAACTGTAGGTACCTGGGGGCTAGTTGGGCCCCAGGGACCCTCAGGATTCAAGGGGACTTAATCCCGCAACTTAAAACGCGCCACGGGGCGCGCTTGCACACATGTCACCTCAGGCCCCCTCCCTTCACCACTGTGCAAACGCGCACTGGCTCTGGTTAGTCAGAGTCAGTTACCACCAGTACCCGTCTGAAAAAGTTGTGGGCACAGGATGATTTTTGCAACAAGGCCTCTTTCTGCTCCTCTGTTGGTTCTTTCTGCACATCTTTTGCTTCTTTCTGTGCGTTTTTTCTTCTTTCTTCACATGTCCTACCTCTGTTGGCATAGTTAGAAACTAGCATTTAAAAACCTTTGAAATTCACTTAAAAATCATAGGTTTCAGGCACGTTATAGTTAGAAATTAGCATTTAAAAACCTTTGAAATTCACTGAAAAAACCATAGGTTTCAGGCACGTTATAGTTAGAAATTAGCATTTAAAAACCTTTGAAATTCACTGAAAAACCATAGGTTTCAGACACGTTATAGTTAGAAATTAGCATTTAAAAACCTTTGAAATTCACTGAAAAACCATAGGTTTTAGGGACAGTTATAGTTAGTTGGACATTGCACTCGTACAAAACCCGTGAAATTCCCTGTTATAGTTAGTTCAGCTAACTATAACTCGCGCCCGCAATGCACTGCTGATGACGTCACATATTACATCACTCATGACATGGTCAGTGACATCACTGATGACATCACTCATGACATCTCAAATGACATCACTGATGACATCATCCATGTGATAATTTCATGCATCTTCTCACACCCTAATATAACTTTTGATACACCCACTCTAAATTACAGACTGCCATTCTCAAAACCATAGACACTCCAACACCAAAACTACATACCCACTCACTGATTCTTAGGTCTACACACACATCCACTCACTCACCTGTACAGTCACTCATACTTACAGTCACTCAGTACAGGACTATCATATGCACTCATACACCTATATAAACACTCACACACCGCCACTCATCCATAGAGGTACTCACACACCTAGTCAGTCATGCAAAAATTAATCACACACCCATTTACTCACCTATACAGTTATACACACACCAGCTCACTTACTCATACAAATACTAGCACATTCTTACGCTCTTATACAATAACTGATACAAGCACACACGCATCCATACAGCCACTCTCACAATAACACACTCTCACTTATAGCCATTTAAATACTCTAACACACATATATACTGCCTTTTACATATGTAGTTACTCGCACATGTACCACTGAGATATACATTCACTCACTAACACACCCATACACACACTCACCCACCCAAGCAGTCCATCACAGATGCACTATTGAAATCATGCACCCAGTGAATCACCCACTCACACATCTATGTATAGAGTCACACACACCCCACCCACACAAACACTCAGGCAGCCATACAGATACTCAGAGAACCAATCAATAACCCATATAGACACTCATGTAGCTATTCGCAAATCCATGCATCCACTTACACACCAACAAACAGACGGATACAGACATTCACACAGTTTAGTCACTAACCCATGCATTCAGTAAGATACGTTTAATCACTCACTTGTAGAGTCAGTCACTCACGTACTAAATCATCCATTCAGACACTTATACACCCACTCATTCTTCAATACGCCTTTCCCTATATATATTAAACATATTTAAACTTTACAGAAACATACAGTCACTGGATGATGTCATCAGTGATGTCATCAGTGATGTCATTTGAGATGTCATCAGTGATGTCACTGACCATGTCATGAGTGATGTAATATGTGACGTCATCAGCAGTGCATTATGGGGCGCGAGTTATAGTTAGCTGAACTAACTATAACAGGGGAATTTCACGGGTTTTGTACGAGTGCAATGTCCAACTAACTATAACTGTCCCTAAACCTATGGTTTTTTCAGTGAATATATATATATATATATATATATATATATATATATATATATATATATATATATATATATATCCTGCATGTCCTACTGACAGCTGGGTTCGCACTACGCCAGTTGCTCCGCAGAGGTCTGGCAGACATCTTCAGGGTCATTGGACAAGAATAAAATCTGAAAGAGACACGTTAGTGACAGATTCCTTACCTTAGAATATCCCCAGGCGTCAGGCTGGATCCGGAAAGTTTTTGCGTAGCAGTACCCTTTGCGCGTCGGTAGGCGTGCGTCGTGCGGCTCCGCGGTCCGTCGTCGGCGTCGTGATCGCCGGGATGACGTCGCGGGCAGTACTTAGACGCCGCCCTGCGCGCTGACGTCAGTTCTTCTTTTCCGCGCCAGTAAGCGCAGATCCGGGAAGAGCAGTGCCCTAGTCACTTTTTGACTATCTTTTGTGAAATTTTTCACTGTTCTCTTCAACGAGTCTTCACGACTCCTAAGGTGTCGTAGGGATGCCCGGCTTTAAGCCCTGCGAGGTATGTGGTCGTATGATGTCCATCACGGACCCCCACCTCGAGTGTCTCTTCTGCCTCGGCCGAGGCCACGACACGAAGTCGTGCCCTGACTGCCGGAAACTTCATCCGAAGGCTTTGCGAGAGCGGTCTCGAAAGCTCCTTGAAGTCCGGCAGTCGGCTCCGCGCCGCAGCAAGCCCCGGTCCCGGGAGAGGTCGAGGGGCCGGACGCGGAGTCCCCGCCGCTCGTCGGAATCCAAGTCTCGCGCTCCTCCGGTAAGTCGAAGCACAAGAAGTCTAAGCGGCGTCATCGCTCTAAGACTTCGCCTCGCCGGTCGCGCGACTCGGCTGAGGTCCCTGTCGGCACCGCCCCGCCCCGCGGCCCCGGACGTGCCTGTCGAGTTGCCCCCGCATTACCCGTCCTTCCCGGGTTCGGGGCGACTCCGGCCGAAGTACAGAAATTCCTGTCGGCCATGGCCCGCCTCTTCGGGCCTCAAGGTCCCTCCGGTGCGCCTTCGGGCCCCGCTGGCCCAGATAGGGTTGCTCCGGCGCCGCCGCCGACTCCGGTCCCGGCGTCGCCTGTCCCACCAGCCTTCGTCCCGGCCTCGGCTCCGGCCCCGGCCTCGACCCCGGTTCCGGTGGTGCCGCAACCTCCATCGACGCCGGTTGACCTAACCACGCCTCCGCCGACGCCGATGTCCCCGGTGCCGCTTCCGACGCCGTCCGGGGCTCCGGGCGGCGCTGTTCTCCGGTTCTCCCGGGTCCGGACATGGAGCCGGACCGGCGTCGCCCGACGCCGGTTCCGGCGCCGATGAGGCCTTGGGTCCCTTATGTCCCTCCTCCTCCATCTTTTCAACCTGAGGAGGACCAGGAGAGCTGGGAGGGGTCTGACGACCCTCTCACACAACAGTGCGAGTTTGACCCGGACTGGGTTGAGGAACTTGGGGATGCCAGTGGGCTGGATACCTCCCCGACTCTGGCATGCTGTCTCCTCCCGTGGCAACGGAGGAGGGGCTAATTTTGCAACGGTGTTGCGTAGAGCTGCTGGAGCCTTAAATCTCCAGTTGCCTACAGTGGCCGCCAGGACTAACCTCCTGACTGAAGTGCTTCAGCCGGCGGCCTCCTCTTCGGAGCCTGTGCTGCCGTTCAACGATGCACTCACTGACGTTCTTTTGGGTGCCTGGTCCAAACCCACCACAGGGGCTCCTGTGGATAGGAACGTGGCCCGACGCCATCGCCCGGCTCCGGGCGACTCCTGTTTCTCTCCCAACACCCCACCCTGAGAGCTTGGTTGTCCAAGCCTCTGCCTCCCAAACAGCCTTCCCTACCGCCCCTCCGGATAGGGAATCCAAGCGCCTGGATCACTTTGGGAAGAAGGCTTTCTCTTCCTCCAGTGCTGGCTTGCGGTCTGTTAATACCGCTTGCCTCTTGGGCCGATACACCCACTCCCTGTGGGATTCGGTGGCTGATGTTTTGCCGCAGTGTTCTGAGGAGGTCCAGACACTGCTTACCCGCGCTATTGCGGAAGGGCGTGATGCGGCTAAGTATACCATCCGCTGTGGCCTTGATACCGCCGACTCGCTGGGCAGATCGCTTGCAACGACGGTGGCGCTGCGTCGCCACGCCTGGCTGAGAACCACTGGTTTTTCAGGGGATGTCCAGAATACTCTCATGGACATGCCCTTTGATGGAGTCGGTCTCTTTGGTTCAAAGGCGGACCATGCGCTGGAGCGTTTCAAGGATTCACGGGCTACTGCTAAGTCCCTGGGCCTTGCTGTTGTGCGCCCTACGCAAACGTCTGCTTTTCGCCCCTTTCGTGGCCACGGAAGGGGCGCCCAGTCACGTCCACAGCCCGGCCAACGGCCCGCGCAGCAAGCGCCTCGCGTGGCCGAGGACGTGGATACCGCCGTGGCGGTTCGGGCAACCAGCGTGCGGGTCAGGCCACCACCTCCAACCCGTCCGCGGCCTCCAAGCTCTCCTAGTCCCTCCTTTCAGGTGCACAGCACGCCAGTCGGGGCAGGGTCCGCCATCACCTTCACCACTGGCGTCCCATCACCTCGGACAAGTGGGTCTTGGACATTGTCCGAAGGGGCTACTCCTCCCCTTCGAGACCACCCCCCAGCCATGCCACCTCAATTCCACCGCATGTCAGGGGATCACTTGGTGCTTCTACAGAAGGAAGTCACGGCCCTCTTGGCCAAGAGGGCCATCGAGCATGTTCCGACCCCAGAAGTAGGGCGTGGTTGCTACTCCCACTACTTTCTGGTGCCCAAAAAGGACAAGGAGGACATGCGTCCTATCTTGGACCTCCGGAACGTCAATCGCTTCCTCCGGAAGGAGAAGTTCAAGATGCTCACCCTAGCTCAGGTCTTGACTGCCCTCGACCCCGGAGACTGGTTGGTAGCGTTGGACTTGCAGGACGCCTATTTCCACATCCTCGTCCTGCCGGCCCACCGGCGTTACCTTCGGTTCACGGTAGGCCTCGAGCATTTTCAGTTCACCGTGCTCCCTTTGGCCTTACCAGTGCCCCTCGGGTGTTCACGAAAGTGATGGCGGTGGTCGCAGCTCATCTGCGCCGGGCAGGGGTTTCAGTCTTCCCCTACCTCGACGACTGGCTGCTGAAGGCGGGCTCGTCCCAGGCAGTTGTCTCCCACCTCCAGACTACGGCCGAACTCCTGCACTCGCTGGGGTTCTCCATCAATGTGCCAAAGTCGCATCTGATTCCTTCTCCACAGCTCCTTTTCATCGGAGCAGTTCTGGACACGACGCAGTTTCGGGCCTATCCTCCCGAACGGCGAGTCCGGGATATTCAGGCTATGATTCCGATCTTTCAGCCCTTATCCTGGGTTTCGGCACGGATGACCCTGAGGCTGCTGGGCCTCATGGCCTCCTGCATCCTGCTGGTCACTCATGCCAGATGGCATATGCGGGCTCTGCAGTGGGACCTGAAGTTCCAGTGGGCGCAGCACCAGGGCGACCTGTCCGATCACGTCCAGATCTCGGAGGGGACTGCAAAACAGTTGCAGTGGTGGCTCTCGAACCGGCAATGGGTCATGGGCAGATCCCTCTCCCTTCCCCAGCCAGAGCACACAGTTGTGACGGACGCGTCCCTTCTGGGATGGGGCGGTCACATGGGAGAGGCGGAGATCAGAGGCCTCTGGTCTCCGGCGGAGTCCCGGCTCCATATCAACCTTCTGGAGCTCCGGGCGATCCGACTTGCACTCAAGGCATTCCTTCCCTCTGTCAAAGGGAAGGTAGTGCAGGTGTTCACAGACAACACCACTGCCATGTGGTACTGCAACAAACAAGGCGGGGTGGGGTCGTGGACCCTTTGTCAGGAGGCTCTGCGCCTCTGGACATGGCTGGAACACCAGGGCATGTTCCTGGTGGTTCAACACCTGGCAGGTTCCCTGAACGCCAGGGGCGGACGAACTCAGCCGCAGGTGCATGATGGATCACGAATGGCGTCTTCACTCGGAAGTGGCGCAAGGACTCTTTCTACAGTGGGGAGAGCCTTGGTTAGATCTATTCGCCACCGAAGAGAACGCGCAATGTCATCAGTTCTGCGCGTTGGAATTTCCAAGGCGGCACTCGCTCGGCGACGCTTTTCGTCACGAGTGGAGTTGCGGTCTATTGTACGCCTTTCCGCCTATACCACTTCTACCCAGAGTGTTGAAGAAGATTCGGCACGACCGGGCCCAAGTCATTCTTGTGGCTCCGGACTGGGCTCGAAGAGTTTGGTATCCCGAGCTACTCAATATGAGCGTAGATCCCCGATCCGTCTGCCTCTTCGGGAGGATCTTCTGTCGCAGCAGCAGGGGACGGTCCTCCACCCGAACCTGTCCAGTCTACACCTGCTTGCGTGGAGACTGAGCGGCGGCAGTTGATTCCTTTCGACTTGCCTCCCGAAGTTTGTGATGTGATTCTGGCAGCCAGGCGTCCCTCCACTAAGGTGGTATACGCCTGCAGGTGGAACAAATTTGTGGCATGGTGCACAGCAAAGGCTGTGGATCCCCTTTCTGCCCCTCTTTCTGAGGTCCTTCTGTTCCTTCTCTCTGGCCCAACAGGGTTCTGCCCTGGGTACCATCAAGGGTTATCTTTGTGCTATCTCGGCCTTCCTCAGGCTCCCTGATCAGCCCTCCCTTTTCAAGTCCCCTGTTGTTAACAGGTTCTTAAAAGGCATTACTCACCTCTTCCCTCCTGTTCCGTTTGTGATGCCTCAGTGGGACTTAAACTTGGTTCTTACCTTTTAATGTGCGCTCCCTTTGAGCCTCTACATAACTGTCCTCTTCGTCTTCTGACTCTGAAGACAGCCTTTCTGGTGGCCATCACCTCCGCTCGGCGGGTGAGTGAGCTCCAGGCTCTATCTTGCAAACCTCCCTTTCTGTCTGTTCATCCAGACAAGGTTGTTCTTCGGACGCGTCCGTCCTTCTTGCCAAAGGTGGTTACTGCTTTCCACATTGGGCAGACCATCACTTTGCCCACCTTCTTTCCGCCTCCGCATCCTTCCAGAGAGGAAGAGAGGCTCCACCGTCTGGACCCAAAACGTGCGCTCTCCTTCTATATTGACCGCACAAAACACTTCCGGGTGGATGACCAGCTCTTTATTGGCTACGTGGGCGCCAAAAAGGTCGGGCGGTGCACAAGAGGACCATCTCCCGCTGGGTTACCTTGTGCATCAAGACCTGCTATTCTTTGGCTAAAAAGGAGCCTCCTGTTGGGCTGCGTGCCCATTCCACCAGGGCAACGGCTGCTACCACGGCCTTGGGCCGCGGTGTTCCGCTGCCGGTTATCTGTCAGGCAGCTACGTGGGCCTCGCTGCACACGTTTACAAAGCATTACTGCCTTGACAGTCAGGTCCGGAGGGACGGCTTCTTTGGCCGTTCTGTCCTCCAGGACTTCCTTGTCTGATCTTTGTTCGCAGACCCGCCACCGGGGTTGGTATTGCTGGGGTATCTATTCTAAGGTAAGGAATCTGTCACTAACGTGTCTCTTTCAGATGCACAAGTTACTAACTTGTGTAACGATATATCTGTAAGAGACAGTAGTTAGTGACAGATTCCTACCGCCCCACCCATCCTCCCCGTTCTGCGAACTGATTTCTAGGGTTAAGGACATCCCTTTCAGGGCCCTAGTATTTTTCAGACACCTATGTCAGCTTCTTGCATGGCTCTGCGTTCCTGGCGCGGAAAGTCGTGTACAGAACTGACGCTCAGCGCGCAGGGGCGGCGCCTGAGTACTGCCCGCGACGTCATCCCGGCGATCACGACGCCGACGACGGACGCGGAGCCGCACGACGCCGCCTACCGACGCGCAAGGGTACTGCTACGCAAAAAACTTTCCGGATCCAGCCTGACGCCTGGGGATATTCTAAGGTAAGGAATCTGTCACTAACTACTGTCTCTTACAGATATATCGTTACACAAGTTAGTAACTTGTGCAACATGCATTCGAACCTGTTATTCGCTGTTCTCCATCATGTATTCACCCCAAGGTGCAATGTGACACAGTGATTTTTTTAGTTTATAGCCGCAATAACTCTGTCAGCACATACTGCGCTTTCTGATTTAATGTGTGTGTACACTTGGAGCAATATTAGAAAATTTTCACACAAGGGGGCCGATTACGATGTCGTTTGGAAAGGCTCCGAACGACAGCCAGATTCTCCAAATCTGTGTCGGAACCTATGTTTCCAACCGATTCGGAAAACTTTCCGACCGAGCGATTACGATGGAAAGAAACCATTCAGGCTGTCCTAATCGGTTCCGAATGGCATTCGGAGACCCCGATTGGTTCGGAGCCAAATCGTACAGCTCTATGGACCGCATTTCCGACCGAGCGATTACGATGTCAGATTCTGACAGCCGTTCGGATTTGGCCTGCCCGACACGAAACGGCTGTCGGTATCTGACTTTGGTAGCCCGTAGCAGGCCCCCCTTCACCCGTAGGCCTCCAGATGGGGCCCGTGGGGGTACCCATGGGACCCCTCTTTCCAACCATGCACAGTGTGGCAGGCACCATGGGGTGCTCGCCACAGGGTGGAAGGTTTTCCCAAACCACCCCTTTTTAGGTCGAACCTAGAGGTAGCTCTGCAAGGCATGATGTAATCCTTCTGTTGGTATTGAACACGCCCAGCTCTTTTTGATTGGTTGCTTGGTCTGCCCATAAACAGTCCATTGCTTTTGTTGGTAAACAGTGGACATTTGATTTGCCTTGTGTCTGTTTTGTTACTGCCCTGGCGGCCGCCTCTGCTACAAAGATCCTTCCAGTAGTGGGCATATATTTTCTTTTAGTGCACTTCTTTTTCTTTACGTCGTCTTGCAACTTGTGGGTGCACAGCGATGCCTCCAGAGCCAGTTTTGTTCTTTGTCCGACTCGGCTCGTACCAAACCCTTGCCTCTGGGCCTCCCACTGTTTCACCATCTCACACAAATTAAAGCGCCTAAGCTATGTGCATAGGATCTAGAGTGCTGCAGCTTCGGAGGTCTTGGTTTACCACATGACATCGAGCAGGTTTGTGAAAAACATTAAATTTAAGGTATTATAATGTACAATGCTAAATGATGCCCGCATACCAAAGCTGTGGTGTTACCTAACGAGTCATAACTAAAGACTGCGGCAGCCACATCATAGGAGTGTCTCATAACAAAAAGTTCACAAATCAAACCCCTATTTTCATTTTACCAAGAAAAACAACTTGATATCCCGACCCAACCACCTGATGGCAATTGTGTGCTTAACTTGTGAATTCATAACAGATTTGGGTTGTATGAGTCACAGGAGGTGTAGTGAACATTATTACAAGGAATCACTTTTCTCTTCAGGGCCATCCGAACTAAAAGATCACCTCCTCCTCAGTTCTGCCTGTTATTCCTCATTCTTTGGTCAATGTAGTCCTGTTGCCTTCCGCTACATCTGATGGTGTGACTTAGACAAAATCAGGGAATCTCACAGGTTTTCTTGCTTCTGGGAAAGGGTGTTAGAGGAAATGGATCTAGCCCCAAAACAACTGTTATAGGCCAGTTGTGTGGCAATATATTGTGCTCCCTTATGCTGGATGTTTCGGGTTTGCCACGAACTTGTTGACAAGCATGCCTATGAGCAGAATGGGTCAACGTCAATACTCCTATGAACGATAAAGCATGTCCGAATCAGCAATAATGCAATGGCAAAGAAAGTGTTGAGACGTCAAACACCCTAAATTTGTCAATTGACTAGAGACAGGGCATCACAGAGCCAAGACAGCGATGAACCAACAGGAGGAATCAAGCTACGTGATAAACCATGAGCCTGAAGGGAGGTGTCTACTCCCCACCCCCGCTTTAAGGTTAGCTTCTGATGGGATCCTTCAAAGAAAGCACAAACCTGCAGTGGTGAGTTTAACTAGAAGCACCTTTAAGAACGTGTTTCATATGCAGCAGGATTTTACAAGCAGCACTGGACTCTGGAGCCAGTTGGCAACAAACAGAAGCAGGAGTCAAATAGAATGAGTAAAAGGCATTCACTGCTCTTCAACCAATGAAGGAGGGGAGCATCAAAGGCACACTTGCTTATCACTGCTTGAACCAAGAGCATGCTGGCAGGCACCATCACTTCACTAGAGCCTGATACTTAGAAGCAAGACTTCTGAAGGCCAATGTACACTGTGCATGTATGGAGCCCAAATCTCGCAGTTAAGAGCCTCCAGGGCTGCAGTATATTGTCGTACTTCGTCGCTGTCACTGTCCAGTGCTATCATGTGTCCTTGCAACTGACTGCTTTTCTAATCGCCCACTGCTGCAGTGTCTTTGCACTGCCTCACTTTCACAACCTACCATATGCAGTTATGTAGTATATATGCCCAGCGCAATACACTCTTGCAGCGTAGACTGGCACATCTGGTTCTCTGTGCCTTGCACTGCATAGTGTGCTAGCACTGCATTGCTCGCTGCCCATTATATGCAGAGCTCGTATACACTGACATTGCCTTGTATATACAGTGTGCTATGCATTACCTTGCTCTCCCTACCCAGTGTAGGCAGTGCTGCAGTGTACTATTGCGCTTCTTCAGTATCACTGCTGAGTGCATGAACTGATTCGGAGTATGCTTGAACTACCTTCAATTTCCATTCTTGCTGCATGCAATTTCATATGATCCTGCACCACCCTAGCCCCCTGCATGCCGCACAGCAATATATAATGACACTGACTCTCTTAACTGCTTCTTTCTGCAATGTACCCCGGCACGGACCAGCTGTGACGGTCCATAGCTGCATTCTTTTCTGAACACTACTCACACATTGTTGCAGTAGGCCCAGCCACTAACTCCCTGTCAGTTCTCAGTGTGGGCAGTGCTGACACGCACAGGCATTGTCCCGTTCTTGTTGTCAATTGGCGCCTTGGCTGTTTGCAAAGTTAAGTAATACAGGTTTATTAATTCCCTATTCCATTCATTCGCCGCCTGCTCTTGTACATAGGTTCCATAAATTGCCTTTTTATCAGGTTAGCATTGGATTTGACAGCCAGCACGGGGAAAGCTGGCAAGAAATGTACTGCTTGGATAAACACATAAGGTCCCAAAGGCGAGACCTATCGGCTATGCCAATGCTTGTTTCAATGGGAGCCTGTGTTGTCGGTCAGAACACAGGCTCCCATTAAAGTCAATGGGAGTCCGACCGAACAACGTTCGGAGACATCGTAATCGCTCGGTCGGACTCTCAGAACCCGAGTCGGTCGGAAACGATTACGAAACCTATTTGGTCGGAAGAGTTTCCGACCGACATCGTAATCCGGCCCAAGGTTGTACGTAATCGACCAAACAGGTTGCTTTATAAGGAGATCGGTTGCAACAAAATTCTCCCTCCGTTATCCCTTCGCATACGTCTCTGTAATCTGTTACTGATAAAATGAGTAAGGGATCCGAAGCTCAACAACATAATTAAGAACTGTGGTGCATCAAATCTCATTTGTTTCTAATTTAAGTCCAGGTTATCGGCCTGCTGGAGTGCCCTGAAATAAAGCCGGCCTGAGGAAGCATGGTTGCAGAGGCCTGGTGAGAGGTGCTCTGGCTCTCCGACCCAACCGCCGTCCCTCGCCTTGTCCTCAGTGGGTGTTTCGGCAGCATACAGTGCTGTGCTGGGCGGGACAGGTTGAGAGGCCCATTAGTACCCGTGGCATTTCATCAGGGGCCACCACCCCGTCACTCCAGAGCCAACAGTTACACCCGGTGGGCTTCTTTTGTGCTCAATCCCCTTTTGGAAGAATCCTGCCTCTTGGGCTCACCCCCCATCTCGCCAGCGTCCTGCAGGCTGCCGCTCGACTGAACATTTGTATTATACGAGGTTGATGGCAAGTACTGCAGGACTCTGACATACGCTTGATGCATTTATTAATTTTTGGTAACTTTATGGTGCTTGGTGTTGCTGGGGGATCTGGTTGATCCAGGGCCAACACTTCATTTTGGGGGGTCTCTCTCTACCCGTACCGACACAAAGTCCTCATCTACAAGATGGCGGTCCGCTCATCTGGATTGAAGCAGAAATGGGACTTGTATTATAGCTCATGCACAGAAAGTAAACAAGGACTCTGTAACTCGCCACTACATTAAAAGAAAAGTAGGACTCATCGATTTGTTAAATCTAAGGAGTTGTCATCTTGTAATGGTGCCTCTTCATTGCCACTCATGGACCTGCCTTTTTCAGATGAGCTTATTCATTCAGCCTGATTCATTGAAAGAAATGAAAGTCTCTTGCTGACATGCCTATACTATGATTGAAAAGAAGGACCTGCTTCTGGTCGTCCTGGTGATTGAAAATTCGTCTAGGTGTAAGGAGATGGGAAAACCATGAGGTGGTATGATTGATGAGCCTTGGCGAGTGACTTGCAGCTATCTAGGCACTTTCCGCTGCCAGTGCCAATTCTCTGTTGCTGCTTGGCTGTTCTGAGTGGTGGCGCTACCGTGCTGGTACTCATGATGCCTCAGGCGGCTCAGCGCTCGCATCTGCTTTGCCCGGACTTGAGTGTAATCACTTGCACGGCCCTTCCTGTCAGGTCGTCAGTTTGCAAGTTCGCTTTTAGGCTGGAGCACTCCCGCGTTATCATTCCTATAGTTTTCTTATGTGTTTTGCTAACCTAGCTTGACTCTGATGACAGAGCTACAGTCATCATTGGGTTCTCACTGGACCGGTCTGTTCCTCTATTGTAGGGTCCCGCTCTACCCTGCATCACTTGGTGACCAGCCGCGGTCGGTGGTAGGAGTGCTGCCGGGCGGTGACGTGGGGAGGGGCAGGGTGGGGGGTAGTAAACTATGGATTACAGAGGTTTACAGGTAGAACATATAAATAAATAAAACGAATTTCGATTGCGTGCACTGCATCGCATTTGGGGATGCAGTGCGCGCACGAAATTCGTTTTATTTATTTATATTATTTACTTACCTGTAAACCTCCGTAATCCATAGTTTACTACACCCCACCCTGCCCCTCCCCCTCCCCACGTCACCGCCCGGCAGCACTCCTACCACCGACCGCGGCTGTTGGTGACCCCTTCTCAAAATAGTGGCTCTCTCTCTCCCATTCATAATTTGAAACAGGACGGCAGACACTTAAAGGCATAGAGAAGAAAATGGGACTAGATGAGCAACAACTCTATATCTTCACAAATAGGGTCGGCCATCTTATAATAGTTCTTTGAAAATCCATTAACCCCTTCCACGCGGCGCGAATTTTCGCGCTGTGCGGGGGGTTATAATTAACCTACGGGAGCGTGACGGAACGGTTCCGTCATGCGCACAGCGCAACCGACGTGCATGACGGAACCGCTCCGTCACAAGCATGGAAGGGGTTAACCACCTTAGAATTCTACGTACCTCACACAGTTGTTTACATTTCCACCATGGCTCCAAACAACATTAGCCCCAACGATAACCTGCTGTTTAGGGTGGGTGATAATGCGTTCAAGATTATTTCCCCCCCTAGCCTATCTAAAAACGCTGCAAAGAATTTCAAACATAAACTACTCAAACGTCACCCTGAAACTCTCGTCTCGGATGCCTACTTTTGCACTTCAAAAGGAGTTGTCGTTAATGACCTAATCTTCTTCACTAACAGAAGAGCCCAATGGAGAAGAGTCCTAACTTCTATGCTCCGATCCAAGTCAACAAGGAACACACCGCACGGTTTCCGAATCTCCGTAATACCGTCACCAGACTTCAATGCGGAACTCACCATATCCCAATACAACACAGGGAACATTCTTATACAAGCATCGGACCGAAACCTAGAACGGCTTGACAAAATCTTTATGAGGATTAAAAATACATTGGCTAACACTGTCCCTTCTACTCCACCAAATAAAAGTCTCTCCTCCCGGTCCGCAATGGAATCTTATCTTTCATATACCACCTCTACCTCACATACTCTCTGACTCTGCATGACCAGTCCCTTACACCAACGATGGAATCATCGTTGGCGAACCTAGGATTTGTATTAAAATTTAGGACTGTCCGAGAACCAACTTGTGGGACTTGCCTTCTCCCTCTACTTGCATTAGATTGGGTCACAATATTCACTGCCCTAAAGCTATCAACAACAGCAATATGATGAACTGCAGGTATTCTAACTACCCTTCCTCTACAACACCTTCGCCACAATGGGCGTCTCACTCGTTCACCACGTTCCCGAACCCACCGGTTTCAACTGCCCGACAACACAAGAGGCCCATTGACAAAACAAATCTTAAACATTTTCCTACCTCTCTTCCATTCTCCACCTCCAGTACACCATCCACTATCTCGCAACTTCCCATCTCCTCTCCTACTACTTCCCTCCTTACCTATGAGGAATCCACCCTCCCTACCACCAATCCCTCCTCTGAGTGGTCATACTTGCTATCTACCCCTAGACCATCCATTCATACTTTAGAACCCTCCCTCCATTGAGGATAAACTTGCAGACCTTAAGCATGATCTTCAACTAGTTAAAGATGACCTTCAGAACCTATTACACTTCAATGTGAAGATGGTGAAGCTCTGGAATCTCAACATGACCTCTGAGACTAAACAACTCAGCCTTCCCTCAGGGGTTAGACACTACTGGAGTGATACTTTGTCCATGAAAAACCCGTTGAGCCTGCACTGGAGATCGCAACCCCATCGTAATCACTACTCCAGGCTCCACAGGATTACTGACCATCTATCTGATGCCGTCATACTCCTTTCTGCTATCATACAACTAAACTCGTAATGACTCATCATATTCACTGATCAATATCCAAACTATTCCTCCAACCCTTTTAGAGAAGCCAGTCTCAATCTTAGAACTATGAACAAGGATAATTTATTACTTGTCCCCACATCACACTAAGAAGCCGTAGTAACTAAATCTCACATCAAATCTATGCTTCTTAACTGCAGGTCAACAGTGAGACATGCAGCTGATATTGACCTCATACTTACACAAGAACTTGACCTCCTGATGTTAACTGAAACATGGTTCAAGGCACCTCCTCACTAATTTTGGACATTTTAGTTCCCCTCAACTATGACATCATCAGATTGGATGGACCTGTTAAAGTTGGAGGTGGCATAGCATGCATCCATTGCTCCATTCTCACCCAGAGACCTGCAAAAACTGCTCTGATGTCTTCCTGTGAACACCTGGGCATCGAAATTTGGAACAATGACAAGATGGTGTGTATACTCCACACTATCTACCACCCCCAGGGTGATAATCTTCTTTTCACCGAACAAATAATGGAGACCATATCCTCTAGCTCTGACCAACACCCTAACCATATCTTCCTTGAGGATTTCAACTTACACTAGAACAAGGCAAATGATCCCTTACTGAACACCTTCAAGGCCTTCCTCTCCGACCTAAACTTCACTCAGTCTTGCAACAGACCTACCCTCAACAAGGGCTCCACCCGCGATCTAATCATAGCTAAAGATAACGTTATTCAACTGGATGCTGTATCACCTTGTGACTGGTCGGATCCCTACATAATCTCTTTTCTCATCTTGGAATGGGTGCTGATTAGACAAGGCCAACCTTCTAAGACCAAACAATGGTCCAGAGATCTGAGAAATATCAACATAACTGATCTAACCTCCATTAGTAACAACTTCTTTTCTCCACCGGCTAACATGACAAATCTGGATAACCTTACCGAGCATTACATCATTCCATGACAGATCTATTCGACTCAATTGCACCGAAACAACTCAAAAGAATTTCCCAAAAACATTACAAACCCTGGTTCAATTGCTCCCTTAATGATGCAGACTAAGGCCTGCTGAGAAATCATGGAGAAACTCTCCTTCTATATCACACCTTAAGCAGTTGAGGATGATAAGAAGTGCGTATAACAAACATATCCGTAGCGCTAAAGCCGAACACTTTAGGTTGCAACTGGACAATGCCAAAAATAGACCGAAAAAACTATTTGAAATCATCAAACAACAAGCTAACCACTCAACTAACCAACACTCTGCACTCAAGAACTCACTCCCTAGTGGTGATGAGTTCTCTGCACACCTCATTGAAAAGACAAAAAATGTTGAATTAGAATTGCAACTCACCTCCCCAAATCCTCATAATCACTCCCAGCCCAGTCCCTCTCTATGGCTTCCCTTGTCGAGTTCCCCTATTTCTGGCTCTATTGATTATACTTCAAAAAATAATGCGTCATGGAATACCTTTATACTACCAGATGATGCTGAGCTACTCAAAACTATAATTTCAATAAAACCTTCAAACCACTTCAATTGCCCGCCAAGTTCTTCAAAAAGGGTGGGGGCCGGTTTTGGACCCCTGGGGGGCTGTTTTTGTTACCCGGGCCGGTTTTATCGCCTCCATGTAACAAAAGCAGCTGCAGTGTTTTTCACACGTGCACCCATCCCCTCCTCCCCCGCGCGGCTGGTCCTACTCAATTGCCAGGGCCGGTTTGCGTTCCCAGTCCGGCCCTGATCACATCACACCAGATCTAATACAACTCAATTGGCTCTCTCCCGAAGCAAGGATTCAGTTCAAGATAGCCTGCTTGACACACAAAGCGCTTCATTATAATACTCCCATTTACCTGGCAAAAAAACTTGAACTATCTGGTATGAATCGGTCCCTATGAAGTTCTAACTCTCTACTGCTGAAACCACAAAAATTCAAAAAGAAGAGAACTTATAACCAATCCTTCTCTGGTCTTGCCCAGAGAATATGGAACGTGCTTCCTCCTGAAATCAGATTTAACCCTTCGACCTCCTCATTCAAAAAGAAGTCAAACAATTGCTCTTGAATAATTACCTACCCTAATAGACCTGAAGCCACGCAAACTGACTATTATTTCTTGTTTACAGCCCTGGTCTCCCATTCTACTATTCAATTTTGTTACTTTATATCAACTATGTTGCTTGTTTTTCTGTTTTTTTTTATATTTAACTCTCTTAAATGTACAGCATTTACTGTTCACACCTTTACTTGTTTAACTTGTCTGCTTCTCTGTACAGCACTCTGATACCCTGACAGGTCATGTTCGCACTATAGAAAACTTCTCAAATAAAATAAATAAGGTTATCTGGAAGAGTTCTTAATTTAATTCAAATGAAAACTGTATCAGATTCCTTTTAGTGCTGAGTGACATTGCTTTTCATTTATGTGCTGGGGGGCAGATTTACAAGAAAGTGACGCATCTGTATAGATGCGTTACTTTCCCTGCGCCACCCTTAGAAACCCTTGCGCCACCATAGATGTGCCGTATTTACAATACGGCGCACTATGGCGTAGGGATTGACAGATGCGTCAGAAATTCTGACGCATCTGTTGGCGAGAAAAGTCACGCATTGCTGGAGTCGTGTCGCGAAGCACGACGCAACTCCAGCAATGCGTGTTGAGGCTATTATCAATACACTGCGTCACTCTTACGCCTGCTTCAAGCAGGCGTAAGGTTTGACGCAGTGGCGTCCTAAAAGTTACGCAGTGAAATCTTGAATATTTCACTGCGTCACTTTCTACGAGGCCTTCCTGCGTGGAACGCCCACTCCTGCATACATTATACCTGACGCAGGTATAATGTGACGCAGGGCTTTACAACGTGACACATCTCCCTAGATGCGTCATGTTGTAAATAGGCCGCATTGTTTGCGCCGCTGTTGCAGTCAAAAAGTGATGCAACTGCAGTGCAAAAGTCACGCAAGGGGCTTGTAAATCTGCCCCTGGATATTTATTTTATGTTCCACAGGCCCTCTCTCATGCCCCCAAGCATGCAAACTTGCATCACCCTCAGGGCTTTCAATGTATTTTGGTTTACCATGCAAACTACACCACTCGTTAACCACATACTTTCTCATACTGTGTACCATAACACTAAATGCAGTGGAATATCATAGATTCATAAAAACAGTAAGCACTTATTGAAATACCATAATCATATTAAACATATATCACCTTTTCAGGGGGGCATGCAGACAGTAAATCCTCTTATGGGATACCCATACCTAAAAGACATTCACATTGACAAGGCAAATAGCTCGGACATTGGCAAGACCTATTGGCTTTGCCATGTTTGTTTGAATATGTCAAGCATCTTGGGAGCAGAGCGCTGTACACAACCCGGTAAGTCGATAGTGCTCAAGAATCTGCGAAGCCCACACTCACAGATGATGGCTGAGCAAAGCCGTAGTGAGCGCAGGCCTTGCTTTTTCATTTTCCCACAACAGCTGGCCGCCAAATGTAAGCCGCACGGGCCCTACTCCGCAACAGTGACAGCTACAGTAGGGTGACCAGACGTCCCGGATTTGCCCGGACAGTCCCGGTTTTCCACCGGCTGTCCCGACAGATTTCGGTAATTTTGACTCATGTCCCGGTTTTTAGAGGGGTCGACTGAAAACATTGAGATGCTTTTTTTGGGTGTTATAAAGCTGTGCTAGTGAGCAGCTGTTACAAGTAAGCAATTTAATTAATATGTATGATGTTGGTTGTAGAAATTACATTTTATTTATTTTCTTAATGCCTTTTCTGTGATCTTATGTTGATGAGAACTGTTCTGCGCCATTCTGTTGATGAAAAATGGTATTCCTTCTTCTATTTTCCCAAAATGTCCCGGTTTTTGGTTCTCAAGATCTGGTCACCCTAAGCTACAGTAATTAACCATCGGCCACGCAGGCCGCTCCTTGCATTCTTTTAACGTTGATAGCGCATGGGCAGTATGCGTACAATGCCAGTTTACCGCGCGCTAGGATTATCGTCCAAGTTACAAGAAAGTCTGTCCCACGCATTATACACAGTCAATCATGCTGCTAATCATGCCTCCGAGGATGCATTGCACTTGATTACATCAGTTAACAGCACAATTAACTCAGTCTGCGCTATATGCCACTTATCTGTGTATCCTCAACGCATTGGTTCTCATCCACGCATGAAGAGACCTGGCTCCACTTGGCTGGATGCTCGTCAATTTATGTTGTAATTAGGGGTCCTTTGCACCATCAATAATTGTAAAAGGCTTTATTTGGATAACAGCTCTTGAATGCGTGCTGCTCCTCTCACCAGCCAGCGGCAATTGCCAGTCTTGGTGAGTTCTGAGAGTAGCGCCATGACAACAGAGTAGTCATACATCAACATTCCATTAACCATTCCCAGGTATTAATTAAAGCAGAGCAAGATCACAACACTGCCATAGGTGCACCAGGGGCATGACAGCTTCACAGCCGCAGGTCAGCTAGTGGTCCAACTTAGGAGTGATGTAAGAATCAATCCATAGAAAATGTAGTAAAATCCAAGGAGTTTATTTAAAGAAGATCCTCATACACCTCAGCCTACACACACAGCTATCAAAGTACAACTCAACAGCTCTCCTTTGAATGGAAACATTCCGAGCAGGCTTGTTGCCATGACAAGTGGAACTAAAGAGTATAAATGTTCAAGTGACATCAGGACATCAGAAATGTAAAGCATACCAAGCATACTACACACCTTCCTCCTAATAATAAGAGAACAACAAAAATATGAAGAAGGAAAGAAAAGAGAAGAAAACAAAACAAAAACAAACATAACCAATGAAAACATATCAATTACAGGTAATTTTGCAGATATTTGGGTTTGTAACATTTTCTAGTGCTGGGTAGTCTTAAGTTATTAGGCATATCATTGCTTTCTTTATCTGAAGAATCCTCACTGTCATTTCTGTTGCGTTCCCAGAGAAGAAAGAATTAGAGCATTTAGCCACCCTGTTCATGTTCCACACCCTATGGTCCTCAGTCTTGACAGCATTTTTGAAGACTTTGATAACTCTCATCGGCATGAAATATTTTGAACCATTTGAAAAGGATACTTTGCGAGGATTTTTTATTTTAACCAAATCACCCACATCTATGAACACCTTTTTTACTGCTTTCCTGACATCATAGTATTTCTTGTTCTCAATCATTTTCTTAATCTCCTTAACAAACTTTCCTTGATCATTTTCAATTTCCCCCAACTCGTGAGATTTATCGAAAATCCAGGCAGGGCAAAGCATAGTCTGGGGCTTTCTCTTACAGTATAGTTCAAAAGGGGTTTTCCCTGTAGTGGAATGTGGAGAACACCTGTAGCACTTGACTTTATTAAGGAGCTCCGTTTGCCAACACCTTTGATAGGATAAGGCGCGTTGAATGGTCTCCTTGAGTACCTTGTTGAACCTTTCAACAACGCCATTAGTCTCTGGGTGGTAAAGTGCCGATTTCTTGTGGATGATGCCTCTTTTGGATAAAAACTCAATCATCTCTTTAGAGGTAAATTGGACTCCGTTATCAGAGAGTAATATCTTGGGAAAACTTTCTCTTTCAAAAATCTCATCCAAGAACTTTATTATGACCCTAGATTCCACAGAATTGGTTATCTTCACTTCAGGCCATCTGGAATAGAGATCCAGAAGCACTATCACGTATTTGTCAGTGTTAGTGTGCTTGATGGGTCCTAGAATATCTATTGCAACTTCTTCCCAAGCCATTCTAGGTAATTTCCTCAAAACCATGGGTTGGACTCTGGTTTTAAAGGTCTTGTCACACAAGGTGCAATTAATACACTCCCTCACAGATCTTTCAACGCAAATGTCCATCCCAGGCCACCAGTAAGTTTGCCTTATTATTTCTTTAGTTTTCGATATTCCTGGATGACCGTCATGTGCAAAACTGATTAATTGATCCCTTAGAATGACAGGGGGAACCAACCTGGTACCTCTGAGCAGTATATGATTTTGGAGGTACAGCTCATCTTTGACCCGATGAAACCCTGCCAAGGCATCATTATTCTTGTCGTACTTGCTCCAGCCATTTTTGATGCATGCAATGACTGATTGTAGGACAGCATCTTTGGAAAGTTCACTGACCCAGTCTTCTTCTTTTATTATACAGTCATCAACATAGCAAACTGCATAATCATCAAATTCATTTGTAATTTCTTCTGTTAACTTATCTTCATTGCTTTCTATGGCAGTCAAACGAGAGCAGCAGTCAGCTATGCTATATTTTTGCACCAGGAACATATGTCACGCGAAAATTAAATTCTTGAAGAGAAATTACCCATTTGGTATCCTGGAAGAGACATTGTCAATGCCTTTTTTCTCAAAGGTTTCTTTAAGGGGTTTATGATCAGTTCTTATCACGAAATTGTTGCCCCATAAAAATTTTCAAGCTTCCTCACTGCCCAAAATACTGCCAAAGCTTCTTTTCGATTACAGAATAGTGGCATTCTGCTCCTCTTAAACATCTGGATAAGAATAATATTGTAACTTCTTCTCCATTAAATGTTTGTAACATGACAGCACCTAACCCTGTTCCACTGGCATCTGTCATTATGATTACCTCTTTGTTGGGATCAAAACTGCTAAGTGAGGAGGCTTCAGATAATAGTCTCTTCATGAGTTTGAACTCACTCTCGCATTTGGCATTCCACTCGAAGTTGACCCCTTTCTTTAACATGAGTCTCATGTTAAAAGTCTTGTCAGCAAAGTTCTCAATAAATTTCGTGTAATAGTCTGACATGCCTAAGAATTTGACAACTTCGTCCTTGTTCTTGGGACTGGATAACTTGTTTATGGTATCTACAAGTTCTTTTTTTGGCTTGATACCAGAACAGGTGATAGTATGACCTAGATAGTCAATGCTGGAGATGTTGAACTTGCACTTTTTTGCTTTGAGAGTCAACCCATTGTGCTTAAGTTTGTTTAGAATCTTCCTGACTCTGTCATCATGCTCTTGTTGAGTGCTTCCATAAATGAGAACATCATCCTGGTATATCTTTATTCCATCACAGTCTTTGAGAACATGCTCCATTATTCTCTGAAACACCGCAGCTGCTGAAATGAGCCCAAAAGGCATCCTCAAGAACTTATATGTCCCAAATGGAGTTATAAACGCTGTTAAATCTTGGGATGTGTTGTGAAGTTTGACTTGGTGGTAGGCTGAAGCTAAGTCTACTGAGGAAAATAATCTAGCTCCACCTAACAATGACAGCATTTCTGCAATATTGGGTAAGGGGTAATGGTCAACAACAACACATTTATTTAGTTATCTTAAGTCAATGCAGAGCCTGGATTCGCCATTGGCTTTCACTGCCATCACAACTGGGGCCAACCATTCAGTGGCTTCGACCTCAGTGATGATTCCAGCATTCAACAACTTATCTAATTCAACTTTCATTTTATCTTTGACTTTAATGGGAACATTCCTGACTTTACTAACTACAGGCACAGAATTTTCCTTAAGAATAATCTTGTGTGAATATCCTATTAAACATCCTAACTGATCATTAAATACTTCAGGAAATTCATCTTCAAATGAGGTGACGACAGTTTGTAGATTACATTGATCAATATTGGAAATCCTGTCATGGTCATTTTGTGAGTTTACTGGATTATCAAGTTTTAATCTTATGGATGGTGTTTCGTTGGGATCTAGAATAACTTTAAGATCATTTTGCAGTGACCAGCTTACTAAGGAATCACCTCTTTCAGAGATGTAAATCTTACCTGATGTCTCATTGGTCTTGTAAGAAATCTTACCTATAAAAAAACCAGAAAGTTTGATAGGCTCACCTCCATATCCTTTAGCTTTGATGTCAGGTTTTTGTAATGTTATCTTATTACACAAGTGCTCATCATACACTGTCTTAGGGATAAGAGTGATTTTTGCCCCTGAGTCAAATAACATCTGAATAGAAACATCTTCAATAAGGACAGTGTCGAATGGACCACTTTTCTCACCATTACTGATCCTCATCACGATCTCATCAACTTCACATTCATTCCCACAAGATATTTCTTGAACCCTGTTTTTAGAGGATCCACTGCGACAACATTTAGATACGTGACCCCTCTTTCTACAATTCTTGCACGTGGCTCTCCAGCCAATACAATCTTTAAAATTTGCTGAATGCCCATATTCGCCACATCTATAACAGTTACCTTGGAACTTTCTAACAAAAAATTCGTTCTCTACGTTCAACCCCGCTTTTGTTATCATTCTTGTTATGTATTCCACTCTTGTAAGATGTAGAACCACTACTGCCTTCTCCTTTGTAAAATTGAGAAGAACTCAAACCTTGTTTGTCCTTGAACTTATTCACAACCTGAATGTTACTGTCTTTTGAGCTATCTAAATCTCTTTTTCAACACAAATTTTGGTATGTTCACAGGATTTTGCTATCGAGATCACTTCAGAGAGAGAAGGATTGTCTTTAGCCCAACATGCTTCTTTTATTTTGTCTAAACTACATCCTAGCATAAATTGATCTCTCAATCTTTCTTCGTAGTTATCCCCAAAATTACAGGTGGAAGCTAACTTCCTTAATTCAGTCACATATTGTTCAACATTCTCACCAGAGTTCTGCATGCGTTTACCAAAATGATTTCTCTCCAAAACTGTAGAAACCTTGGGTAAATAGTGTAAATCAAGTTTTTTTAAACACACCTCAAAGTCATTAAGATTACTAGAATCTTCTGAAGAAAGCTCAGGAAGATGTTGAAACACCTCTTGCCCTTCTGCACCTAGGCAATGAAGCAAAAGTGACATTTTCCTTTCTGCACTCAGCGAGACACCACATACTCGAGCATAGTGTGAGAAAACAATCTTCTATTTTTTCCATGGTATGAGTGGCTCGCTAGGTGTAGATAAAAAAAATGGAGGAGGAGGAACGTTCTGCATTGTTGAGAAATGAAAACAAGAAAGTAGAATGTTTCCTAGAGAGAAAGACAAAGTAGAATTCCAAATTCTTAAAAAAATAATAAAAAAATAAGTAAGAAGTGTCTAGGTGAACAAACAAAAGACACTGTAGGACTATGGAATCCTAGTATAATGCAAGGTTCTTAACTACTGTATAATGACATCAGTGAGAAGACAAAGACATGTTCAACAGAGCAAGAATTCTAAAAAGAACAAACTTTGGTCAACATTCTACAGGATGTAGGTACTCATTAGGATATAGAAAGACATGAAGCAAGAAAAGAGGTTAGCAGTCTAGTTGTTTAACACTCTATAATCAAAACAGAAATTGTTGTGAAAAGAGGTTAGCAGTCTAGTTGTTTAACACTCTATAATCAAAACAGGAAGTGTTGTTATCAGGCTTGTTGTTGAAAGTGAGGTTAGCAGTTTAGTTCCTGAAAAAATGAAGAGATGAGCATATAAAGCTGAACAGTTTGGTTTCTGAGAGAGGAAGATGAGATTCCAAGGTAAACGACGAAATTTAATTAGAGGGCACGCTTGGTCAAGAAAACGTCCTAGGGCCCTCTTCTCTTTTTTTTTATTCTTGAAGAATTTCTTTAAGGGTAGAATGAGTTTATTTAGAAGTGACAGTTTGTCTAAGATATCGGTTGCTGCCTCGCGCAGACGCGCACAATGTGGGTGTTTATTTTAAATAAGATCATCTGTTTGAAGTTAATTACTGCCTCGCGCCGTAGGATTCAGGAAAGGCCGTGAACGTGTGTCTCCCTTTCAGTTAAAGGCTTGAAAGAATGCACTTAATTACTGCCTCGCATTGTAGGCTTCAGAGGAAGCGGTGAACGGATGTTTACTTTTGAGTTGAGAGGCTGAAAGAATGTCAATTACTGCCTCGTGCTCCAGGGGCTTCACGCGGTTAGAGTATGTTTACTTTGGAAGGGTGTCAATTATCGGTTGGAGTTTGCGGGCACAGTAGGCTCTGTTTACTTTAGAATTTGACAGTTTCTTCGAAGATAAATCACCATTAGTGCTCGATAAATTTCAAGGTTACGCCAGCTAGAAATAGCAAAGGGCTTGCCACAGATGTAAATTATCGCTTGGAGCTTACGCGCACAGTAGGCTGTGTATACTTTAAAACATGACAGTTTCTCATGCAGGAAAATCACCGCTGTTACACTTCTTAGAAATAACAAATTAGCTTGAGAATAAACACAGTCTCTTGATGAGCAGGCTTCAATGGTTTAAAGATTACTCCTCTTTGTCTATTTCTTTGAGTTTTAAAGGGTATTCATGCACGCACAATTTAAAAGCACAGCATCATACGAAGGGCAAATTCTCTGGTAGCCAGTTAATAGTAGGGTTTAACATAAGGAACTCTAAACACCTTTGCCAGGCAGTTACGTATGAGTCAAGATTAGAGGTAGTACTTCTTTTCCAGACAGTACTTAACAAAGAATTCAGCGTTTTCTTGCTTAGTTGTCAAGGTTGGATGAATAGATGAAAGGTAGGTTCATACGATACCAAAGTGAAGTAAAGTCCTTGGAAGCAGGTGGAGTTGAGGTGAAGGGAACAGGTTCTTTTAACTGGTCGGCATTGTAAGAATCAATCCATAGAAAATGTAGTAAAATCCAAGGAGTTTATTTAAAGAAGATCCTCATACACCTCAGCCTACACACACAGCTATCAAAGTACAACTCAACAGCTCTCCTTTGAATGGAAACATTCCGAGCAGGCTTGTTGCCATGACAAGTGGAACTAAAGAGTATAAATGTTCCAGTGACATCAGGACATCAGAAATGTAAAGCATACCAAGCATACTACAAGTGACCAAGCCCCCTCAAAAAGCAGTGCTAATAAAGACTTTTTCGATAGAAGGGAAAGCTTAAATTGAAATCGCCGCAGCAACAGTCAGTCTGTAGCACATCTCAAGGAAGAAAGGGAGATTGTGAATGAATGGGGAAGTAAGGCTTGGATTGTAAAGGAAGCGATTAGGTGTACGAATGCATGTGTGGGGTGAGCCGGTGTGGTGAAAAAGTAAAAGGGGATTAGGTATGAAGAATGCAGTAATAGCAATCAGGTAGGTAGACGTTTGCAAGGGGCATCCATGGACAACAGTTAAGGGGTTGCTTGTTCATGCACATCTGTACGTGTCAACATTTAACAGAAACCCCTCAGATGTTACGTTTTTACTTTGAAGTGTGCAGTTGTGTATACTGATAATCCATGCTATGGCAACAACACCTTGGTAGAGCAAGAAACAAACTGAGTTAATTGAGTGGGGTGAGGCGTTCCGAGCTGCAGTTTCAGGGAGGTGTCCTTTGCAGATGGTGCTGTGCTGTTCTGCCAGTGATGGTGAGGAGTACACATTACCTCCTCGTCCTGTCTTCCCGTCCCATTCCTTAACAGTGAGCAGCTAGTCTGCTCCCCAGAAACCTAATACCTAGCAGAGCTTTTCAGCACTTCCCCCAATATGGCGCCACCAATCCGGTGAGGATAAAGGGAGAAGTGCACAACATCACATCCTGTTCCTTTTTTTCTGACTTCGTCAGTTTCCTTTTGCCTAGCGGAGCTGTTGGTCGGGTGAGTAGGATTTCCAGGCCCTGGCTCTTCTTTTTCAGGGCGGGGAGGGCTCCCCTCTCTTGGCCCTTTTGGGGCTGCAGGTGTGCTTTTTGTTGGACGTTTCTTTTGGCACTTTGTGTGACGCTGCGGCTGCTTCTTGCCTGGTCCCAGGCCCGGGCTGGTGGTTCTGCCTCCGCTCCCTCTCCGGTGCGATGTCTGTCTGCCTTTTCCGGTTGGGGGTCACCTTCGCTTTTTTGTGCATTGATGGTTGCCTCTTCCGGATACCTGGGCGGTGCTGACTGTGTCAGCCGGTTCTCGGGTCGGGGTTTTCTCTCCGGTCCTCCGGGAGGCTCCTCTGCCTCGTCACCCTCTGCGACGGCTGGCTTTGCCGGCGGTTGTGCGCCTTCTGTTGGGATGTACGGCTGTCGTGGTAGTCCATCCTCTGGTGCGGGGCCGGGGTTGTTGTTCCGTCCTCTTCGTGGTCTAGGGGAGGCTTCGGCGGTCCTGCGCCCTGTTTTGGTTCGGCAGGGGATCTCTCTCTTCGTTCCCAGATGTGCTTTCAGGCTGGTGACTTTGCTGTCTATCCTGCATCTGGTGTTGCCTGGGTTTTTCCTTGCTTCACAGGCCCTGCTGGGTGCCTCTCTGCACGTCCTGCGGATCGGCGGTGTCTCCGTTTTTCTGTCGACTCCCGGATCTTTCGGTTCCGGGTGCCTCCTTTCGGCCTCTCTTCAGCGCCTGGGGTTTTCGCTTCATTCTCCGGCGGTCCTCCCTGCTGCCCTCCCGGGCTCTGGGGTTCCTGGAGGCTCTATTCCGTATGGCTCTGGGGCTGATGTTCCTCTCCCGGGTGGGACTGTTGGCTTTGTTTCGTGCCCTTTCGTGGCTTCTGTCCCAGTCCCAGGTTTCTGCCCGGCTCTGGTTGAGTGTCCGGGAGAGATGGCTTCCACTCTGCATCTCCTCCCTTGGGCCCGTCTGCGTTTGTGTCCCCTCCTGCGTTGCATCCTGACCCGCTGGGCTCCTGCCTCTCGGGGCTCCGGCGCTCTTCTTCCTGTCCCGCCGGGTCTTCGGGCTGCTCTCCGTTGGTGGTTGTCCGATGCCTGTGCCGGGGGTTGGGGTGCTGTCTTGGGTGCTTCCACGGCTCAGGGTCGGTGGTCCCGATTCGTATCTCTCCGGTCCTCGGTCTGGAGGGAGCTTCGGGCAGTCTGGTCCGCGCTGTCTCTGTTCAGCCCGGCGTCCTGGTTGTTCGGGCTTGTGTGAATCATCTGGGGGACATGTGCTGCTCTCTGTTTCTCTTTTCCGGGTGTTCGGTCTTTGGGCCGCACGGACTCTCTTCTCTCTGACGGCTGTCTGTCTTCCGGGGTCGGTGGATGAGCCTGCGGGCTCTCTGGGCCGGTTGTTCCCGTCCTCTGTGACAGTGTGTCTGACCCCTTCTTCTGTCTTTGTCTGTGTGCCCCATTGGCGGTTTCCCCTGTGTCCCTCCCCTCTGCGGGCTCCTCTTCTCTGCGTGTCCTCCCTGGGGGTCTGGCACTTGATAAGGTTGAGTTTGTTGGATCAGGGTTTTTCTGTTGGCGTTGCCCACTGCATCCGGTTGTCTAGGCGCCCTTTCTCCTTGGAGTCCTGCGACTGTCTTTGGACGACCTTCTCCTCCTGGTGCCTTGGGGAGGGTCTGTCTTCCTCCTCCTGTGGGGCTGTGTTGGTGCTGGACTTCTTGCGGGGTGGTTTTTGTCCTGGGGCTCGCTGTCTCCGTGCTCCGGGCACAATGGGCTTCCATTTTGGCTTTTTTGGGGTTCCTCTGTGTCTTCTGTCTCCACTTTGGTGGCTCGCCTCTTGCAGAGTTTTTTTGATTCGGCGGCCTGTCTCTCACTCTCCTGTGACTGGCCTGGGTTCTTCCTCTTGTTCTCCAGGCCTTGTCGGGCCCCCTTTTTTTTTGAGCGTCTGCTCTCGGTGGTCCTTCAGTTCCTTTTCTGCTAAGGTTCTTTTTATGGTGGCCTTTCCTTCCGGGCAGCGGGTTGGTGAGCTTGGTGCTTTCATGGCTCCCTCCCCCCGCCCCCCCCCGTTTTTTGTGTTTCTGCTCTGGCACGGTCTTTCTCCGTCCTGGTCAGTTTTTTCTGCCCGAGGTTTTGTCTTCTTTCCACTGTCAGGAGGATGTTGTCCTCCCTGTCTTTTTTCCGGTCCCTTCCTCCCCGGAGGAGGTGGTTCTCCGTTCTTTGGGTGTGCTGCGGGCTCTCCGCATCCCTTTGGTCGGGACCTGTGGTTTTCGGATGGTTGTTTCCTTGTTTCTCGCCTGCGGCCTCTCTGGGAAGTGTCTTCATCCTTCCTTGTCCGCCTTGGCGCTTTGGGTTGAGGGTGCTGTTGTTTCGGCCAACGGGTCCGTGCACTGTCCTCTCCCTTCTTCGGTCTGGGGCTGGTACGCCCGGGGTGTCTCCTCCTCCTGGGCCCTGTTCGGGGGTACCTACTTGCGTGGCTTTCTGGTGCTGCCGCGTGGGCTTGTCCCCATTCCTTTGTTTCCCGTTGTCGCCTTCAGTTGGGGATGGCGGCCTCGGATGCCTTTGGCACTCCTGTTTTGACTGCGGTACATGGTTCCTGTTTGTACTGCTTTCGTTTGTTGGATTGGCCTGTTTGATGCTTTGTCTGGTCTTTTTTCTTACAATCACCTTGTGCTTGGGTATGGGCTCACTGTTAGGGAATGGGACGGGAAGACAGGACGAGGAGGTAATGCCCGGTTACTCACCGGTAATATTCATTACTCCGAGTCCTGGTCTTCCCGTCCCATTCCTGTGCCCTTCCCTCCCTCCTTGGGGTTTTGTTTGTGGTGATTGTTTTTGGTTTCTGGGTTTCTTTGGTATTCTCAGGATGTGATGTTGTGCACTTCTCCCTTTATCCTCACCGGATTGGTGGCGCCATATTGGGGGAAGTGCTGAAAAGCTCTGCTAGGTTTTAGGTTTCTGGGGAGCAGACTAGCTGCTCACTGTTAAGGAATGGGACGGGAAGACCAGGACTCGGAGTAATGAATATTACCGGTGAGTAACCGGGCATTTCATGCACCTTCAAGGAAGAGGTTTGTCATGGTTATCGTCATAGTTCGAAGTAGAGGTTCAGGCTCACACATCTTGCCCTCAGGATATATTCCCCAGAGCTGGAGGTCCCCAGACCTAGAGGCATTAATGCCACTATGTGATAAGCAAGAAAATATTAATTGCCACACCCACCATAGACTCACACTCACAAGACCGGATAAGGAGGGCAAGGAAGCAGAGAGAGAGCACTCGTCATGTTTTCAAATCAATGCAAACAAAGGAGATACCACAGCATTCATTAAGTTAAAAAAATGCACAGTTTTATGTGTGAGTTCAACTATATATATATTCACTGAAAAAACCATAGGTTTCAGGGACGTTATAGTTACAAATTAGCATTTAAAAAACCTTTGAAATTCACTGAAAAAACCATAGGTTTTAGGGACAGTTATAGTTAGTTGGACATTGCACTCGTACAAAACCCGTGAAATTCCCCGTTATAGTTAGTCCAGCTAACTATAACTCGCGCCCGCAATGCACTGCTGATGACGTCACATATTACATCACTCATGACATGGTCAGTGACATCACTGATGACATCACTGATGACATCTCAAATGACATCACTGATGACATCATCCAGTGACTGAGTGTTTCTGTAAAGTTTAAATATTTTTAATATATATAGGAAAAGACGTATTGAAGAATGAGTGGGTGTGTAAGTGTCTGTATGGATGATTTAGTAGGTGCGTGACTGACTCTATAAGTGAGAGATTTAACGTATCTTACTGAATGCATGGGTTAGTGACTAAACTGGGTGAATGTCTGTATCCGTCTGTCTGTTGCTGTGTAAGTGGCTGCATGTGTTTGTGAATAGCTACATGAGTGTCTATATGAGTTATTGAATGTTTGTCTGAGTATCTGTATGGGTGCCTGAGTGTTTGTGTGGGAGGGGTGTGTGCAACTCTGTGCATAGATGTGTGAGTGGGTGATTCACTGGGTGGATGGTTTCAAGAGTGCAACTGTGATAGACTGTATGGGTGGGTAAGTGTGTGTAAGAGTGTGTTAGTGAGTGAATGTATGTCCCAGTGGTACATGTGTGAGTAACTACATATGTGAAAGGCAGTATATATGTGTGTTGGAGTATATAAATAGCTATAAGCGAGAGTGAGTGATTGTGATAGTGGCTGTATGGATGAGTGTGTGCTTGTATCAGTGATTGTATAAGAGCGTAAGAATGTGCTACTATTTGTATGAGTAAGTGAGCTGGTGTGTGTATAACTGTATAGGTGAGTAAATGGTAGTGTGTTTAATTATTTGCATGACTGACTAGGTGTGTGAGTACCTCTATGGATGAGTGGCGGTGTTTGAGTATCTATATAGGAGTATGAGTGCATATGATAGTCCTGTACTGAGTGACCGTAAGTATGAGTGACTGTACGGGTGAGTGAGTGGATGTGTGCGTAGACCTAAGAATCAGTGAGTGGGTATGTAGTTATTGGTGTTGGAGTGTCTATGGTTTTGCGAATGGCAGTCTGTAATTTAGAGTGGGTGTATCAAAGGTTATATTAGGGTGTGAGGAGGTGCATCAGATTATCACGTGGATGATGTCATCAGTGATGTCATTTGAGATGTCATCAGTGATGTCATCAGTGATGTCACTGACCATGTCATGAGTGATGTAATATGTGACGTCATCAGCAGTGCATTGCGGGGCGCGAGTTATAGTTAGCTGGACTAACTATAACGCGGGAATTTCACGGGTTTTGTACGAGTGCAATGTCCAACTAACTATAACTGTCCCTAAAACCTATGGTTTTTCAGTGAATTTCAAAGGTTTTTAAATGCTAATTTGTAACTATAACGTCCCTGAAACCTATGGTTTTTTCAGTGAATTTCAAAGGTTTTTTAAATGCTAATTTGTAACTATCACATGTCTGAAACCTACAGTTTTTTCAGTGAATTTCAAAGGTTTTGTAAATGACAATTTTTAAATGTATTAATTGTTATATAAATTTTTTCATACTGATTTCCAAATTATTTAGAATTTTTTTTTACATATTTTATTTTTAAATTACATTGTAATTACATTATACATTACATTACAAAAAATACTTTCTCAGAATGAATTACTTTAGTTTAAATACTTTGCATATAGGCAATAGACTTTTAAGTACAGTAGTTACAGTTGTTGCAATGGGCAACACATTTTCAAACACAATGCAACATTCAGCTCAATGTGAATTTCTAGTTAAATGCAATTAGTTACTTTATGGATTACTTTTTCTAACCACAGGACTGGATCCTAGATTCAGTCCTGGGACATCTCCTGTAAACAGTTCAGTAAAAGCGTTTTGGTTACAGTCGTGATTTTTAAGGAATATTATTGTACTTTAAAAGTTGACACTTAGAAACTTTTTCTCATAGAATCACCAATGTTATCCTATGGAAGGAAATTCACTTAGCAGGTAAAAACTGTTATCGTTACTTTTTCTTACTCAGTGTTGGATCCTGGATCCAGCACTGGTGCATCTCCTGTAAACAGTTGAAAGAATGCGTTTAAGTCATACAGGCGATTTTTAAGGAATATTTGTAGTTTGTGAAAATCGACACTTTGAAAGTTTTCTGCTGAAAACCAGACAATGGATTCCTATGGAAGAAAATATAAGTTACTGGTAAGTACGGTTAAAATTACTTTTCAGGGTCAGTGCTGGGCTAAAAGATGCAGCACTGGGTTCTCTCCTGATAACAGGTGAGTAAATTGGAATTCGTACTTTGGTTGATTTTAGAGGAATATTATAAAGTTCCAAAACTCCACACTTAGAAGAATTTCCAAGTGAAACCAGTCAATGTTAGCCTATGAAGGAAATTCAAGTTACCGGTAAGTACGGTTAAAATTACTTTTCAGGACCAGTACTGGGCTGAAAGATGCAGCACTGAGGTCTCTCCTGATAACAGGTGAGTAAATCAGAATTCGGATTTCGGCTGATTTTCGAGGAATATTTGTATGTTTCAAAAATCAACACTTAGAAACTTTTTCAGCAAAAAGCAGGCAATGATATCCTATGGAAGGAAATTCAAGTTACTGGTAAGTACGGTTAAAATTACTTTTCAGGATTAGTACTGGGCTGAAAGATGCAGCACTGAGGTCTCTCCTGATAACAGGTGAGTAAATCGGAATTCGTATTTCGGCTGATTTTAGAGGAATATTTTAAAGTTCCAAAACTCCACACTTAGAAGAATTTCCAAGTGAAACCAGTCAATGTTAGCCTATGGAAGGAAATTCAAGTTACTGGTAAGTACGGTTAAAATTACTTTTCAGGACCAGTACTGGGCTGAAAGATACAGCACTGAGGTCTCTCCTTATAACAGGTGAGTAAATCTGATTTCGTATTTCGGCTGATTTTAGATGAATATTTGTATGTTTCAAAAATCAACACAGAAACTTTTTCAGCAAAAAGCAGGCAATGATATCCTATGGAAGGAAATTCAAGTTACTGGTAAGTACGGTTAAAATTACTTTTCAGGACCAGTACTGGGCTGAAAGATGCAGCACTGAGGTCTCTCCTTATAACAGGTGAGTAAATCGGAATTCGTATTTCGGATGATTTTAGAAGAATATTTGCACAATGGTGAAGGGAGGGGCGGGGCCTGAGGTGACATCTGTGCAAACGCGCCCCGTGGCGCGTTTTAGGTTGAGGGATTAAGTCCCCTTGAATCCTGAGGGTCCCTAGTGGCCAACTAGCCCACCAGGAACCTCCAATATGCGCCAGGGGCTGCGTTGCAGAGACGTGTAGAGAGGCCACACCCCTTTTACACCTCTCTGCAATGCAGCTCTGTGCGCTTTCTGGATGTACCTGTTGGGCTAGTTGGCCCCAGGGACCCTTAGGATTGAAGAGGATTTAATTCCCCATCTTAAAACGCGCCACGGGGCCTGTTTGCACACGTCACCTGAAGCCCCGCCCCTCCCTTCACCACTGTGCAAACACGCCCGTGGCGCGTTTTAAGTTGGGGGATTAAGTCCCCTTGAATCCTGAGGGTCCCCTGAGTCCAACTAGCCCACCACATACCTCCAAAAAGCGCCACAGAGCTGCGTTGCAGAGAGGTTTAAAAAGGGGCGTGGCCTCTGTACACCTCTCTGCAAGGCAGACCCTGGCGCATACTGGAGGTTCCTGGTGGGCTAGTTGGCTCCCAGGGACCCCCAGTATTCAAGGGGATCGTTCTCCCTCTGCAAACACGCCAGGGCGCGTTTGCAGAGTGGTGAAGGAAGGGGCGGGGCCTGCGGGCCCGATCGTTTTTTTTTGTTTTGTTTGTTTTTGTCTCCTGAAGGGGGGCCGTGTAGCCCCCTTCCTTTTTCCTGTTTTTGGGCCCTGGGGACCCCATCCCCAGGGCCTTACCCCTTTTTTTAATTTAATTTTTTTTTAAAACGGGAAGGGGGCCGCGTGGCCCTCCTTCCCTGGGCCTGTATTGGCCCCGGGGACCCCCTCCCCGGGGCATGGCCTTTTTTTTCTTTGGAGGGGGCTGCGTGGCCCCCTCCTCCAGGTCATTTAAGGCCCCGGGGACCCCATCCCCCGGGCCGGCCTTTCCATTTAAAAAAAAAAAAATGTTCTTTTTGGGGAGGGGGCCGCGTGGCCCCCTCCTGGGCCACTACTTGCCCCGGGACCCCATCCCCGGGGCTGGCCCTCTCCGTTGGGGACTGTGGGGGGTCCCCAATCCCCCCACAGTCCCGCCGGCTCCCCACGTCCCTTGGGAGCCGGCATTGCTTTCCACATGGGGAGCTGCTAAGATGCAGCTCCCCATGTGGAAAGCAATGTGCTTTGGATATTGGAAGAGAGAGCAGGTTTCCCTGCTCTCTCTTCCAATATCCAAAGCAGTTTGCTATGGCAGGACGGGAGCCGCGAGGCTCCCGTCCTGCCATAGCAAACTACAGTGTCCCGGGGGTAGGCACCCCGGGACACTGCAGGAGCCGGCCCTGGGGGTGGCGGTCCCCAGGGCCATCAAGGGCTCCAGGAGGGGGCCGCGCGGCCCCTCCCTACATCAGCACAGCCCCGGGATTCGGGGTCCAAACGGACCCCCATTTTAATTTGTTAGTGCCCCGGGAGGTGGCGGTCTCGGGCGTGTGGGGGGCTGGAGCCCCCACACAGGTTGTTCAATTTTTTAAAAAGCCCCGGGAGGTGGTGGTCCCGGGGCTGCGGGAGGGCTCAGAGCCCTCCCGCACCATTTTCAAAAAAGCCCCGGGGGTGGCGGTCCCCGAGGCTTGGGGGCCTTTGAGGCCCCCACACATAAAATTAACCCCCACCATACCCCCGGGACTTGGGCCACCCGGGGCAAATACAATCGAGCGCGGGAGACCGCGCTTCGATTTTTTTCGGCAGGATTCGCGCACCCTGAGCGCATCCTGCCGATTTTAAAAAAACATTTTTTTCTTTTTGCCCAGGGGTCCTTGTGGGACCCCTGAGCAAACCTATGGGGTCAGGGTGTTTCTACCCTTGCCCCCTTGTGCGCTTTGCGCACTTGTTTCTGTCCCTCGGTTCTACCGAGGGACAAAATGGCTGCCAACATTTCCTGAATCGGAATGTTGACAGCCAGCTGACAGCCAATTAACATGCAGCTCGTGATCGGGACGGTGCGCGCAGGGTGCGCTGAGGGTACGCGGACCCTACTCGGCCATAGATATCACTATCTTTTACTTTTGATTTTCTCAGCAACTACTGAACGGATTTACACCATTTAACAAAAGGGTTCTTTCTGAACCAAGAACTACCTCTTTGCCAAATTTGGTGTAATTCCGTTCAGCAGTTCGAGCTGTAGCCGTGTCTAAAGTTTCCTATGGAAAATTGCATGGGAAAACGCGTTTTGGGACCCCCTTTTTCTCGGCCCCGCTTGACGAATCCCCGAGACTTTCAGGGTAGGAGCGGACCGGAGCGGGCCACAAAGTTTGAAAATTTTGCGAAGATACGTCAACCGGCAAGAGAGTTATTTCAAATAGAATGTCGCGGATTTCCTATGGATAATAGGTTGTAACTATAACTATCTACTGGCGACCGCCAGTAGATAATATATATATATATATATATATATATATATATATATATATATATATGGTCTAATAAGTGAGTAATCCAATATGTGTGAATATGTGTGAATCCAAGTCTCTTTATTTTACCTACTGGCGGTCGCCAGTAGGTAGTTATAGTTAGGACCTATTTTCCATAGGAAATTCACAACATTCTATTTCCAGTAACTTTGGCGCCGGTTGATGAATCTTCACGAAATTTTCAAAACTCGTGTGGCGCTCCGGTCCGCTCCTACCCTGAAAGTCTCGGGGTGATTCATCAAGTGGGGGCCGAGAAAAAAGGGGGGTCCCAAAATGTGTTTTCCCCATGCAATTTTCCATAGGAACCTTTAGTCGCAGCTACAGCCCGAACTGCTGAACGGAATTACACCAAATTTGGCAAAAAGGTAGCCCTTGGTTCAGAGTCGTGCCTTTTGGTTAAATGGTGTAAATCCGTTCAGTAGTTCCTGAGAAATTTGAAAAAGAAAACACATATATATCTGGGCGGAGCCTAACCACACATGTCATCGTAAGATCTGATTGGCTGTCAGCACTTCATCCTGGAATTGCTAGCAGCCATCTTGGAACCAATATAAATGATAGTATCCCATTGAAATGCATTGAAGTGAATCGAAGATTTTGAGGGTTACCAAAAGGAGAACTATAAAGGGTGATAACAGACTTTAGTTACATTAGAATTCATTTGTTGATGGTACCATACTAATTTCAGGAATTGTGGTGTGTTCTAAGGTGATTTTACCCTGTGAAAAACCTTCTGCTGGGATATCACGAATCATGTTTGAGAGAAAACTATTTTCACATGATTGTCCCATACAGTTTTGGAAGGTGCTCCAGAAGCTGAAATGAGAGCATATTTTCTGTAAATTCACATTATCTTTCTCAGTCATGTGAGAATGAAGTCTGACATTCTCAGTAAAACATGTACATCCAACAAGGGCAGAGACTGTCAGTTGATTCCTTTGTGTTCTACTGCAGCTTACCAGAGTGTTCTAAAGAACAACTAGAGTGCTAACAGCCTTACTTATGACAAAAATATGGCACACCTGAAGCCATCTTGATTGGAATAAACTGGTAAAACTTAAAACATTTAATTTAAAAAGGAACAAAATGATGGGGTTCATTTTGTCATAGAAATTATGGTTAGTGCTGTAGAAAGAAAAATTAGGACATGTTTCAACTGTGATCTCAAATATCTTCCTGTTATATTTCAACAGGAGCAGCCTGTCAGTTGATGCCTTTGTGTTCTACTGCAGCTTCCCAGAGTGTTCTAAAGAACAACTAGAGCGCTAACAGTCTTACTTATGACAAAATGATGGCACACCTGAAGCCATCTTGATTGAAATAAACTGGTAACACTTAAAACATTTAATTTAAAAAGGAACAAAATGAGAGGGTTCATTTTGCCATAGAAATTATGGTTAGTGCTGTAGAAAGAAACATTAGGACATGTTTTAAGTGAGATCTCAAATATCTTCCTGTTATATTTCAACAGGAGCAGCCTGTCAGTTGATGCCTTTGTGTTCTACTGCAGCTTCCCAGAGTGTTCTAAAGAACAACTAGAGCGCTAACAGTCTTACTTATGACAAAAGTATGGCACACCTGAAGCCATCTTGATTGGAATAAACTGGTAACTCTTAAAACATTTAATTTAAAAAGGAACAAAATGAGGGGTTCATTTTGTCATAGAAATTATGGTTAGTGCTGTAGAAAGAAAAATTAGTGCTAAAACACTACCCCCAGCACGACACCCTACACTACCCAAACATAACTGCACTACCCTAAACCCTAAAACACTACCACCAGCACGACTCCCTACACTACCAAAAGACCACTGCACTACCCTAAACCCTAAAACACTACGCCAGCACGACTCCCTACACTACCCAAACATCACTGCACTACACTAAACACTAAATATACCCCCAGCATGACCTCCCACACTACACAAACACCATTGCACTACCCTAAACCCTAAAACACTACCCCCAGCACGACCCCCTACACCACCCAAACACCACTGCACTACCCTAAACCCTAGAAAAGAAACCCCCACCCCATGCCCAATCCCCCTTACCTCTCACTCCTCATGGTTCCTCTCTCCTCGTGGTTCCTGCTTCACGTCATCTCTGAGGGGCGGCGCACGTCGTTGTGAGGAAACGAAACAGCCTCTGTTTCCTTACAACGACATGGATCGTCTACATGTTTTTAGACGCATGGTCATTTACCATACATACCTTTACAACAAAATTCGTTGTAAAGGCATGCGTGGTAAATGACCATGCGTTCTAAAAATGCGTAGTAATGACTTCGTGATGTACAACGCATGCGTGGTAATGCATGCGTTGTAATGGTATCGAAAAGTAAAAAGTCGTTGTAACAGCTGTTTACCGATCGAAGCTGGCCCCTGTTCTTCAGTGAGACGTTTATTTGATTAATTAGGAGGAAGGAATGTGGTTTTTTTTACCGAAAAGTGCATTCCCGGCTGTTGTATTGTGAAAGTGTCCGCGTGGCCTGGTTTCACTTCCGGTGAGAGAGTGGAAGAGTCTGTTTGGATCTAAAGGAGTTCTATTGTTGGACGGGGCCGAGCGCGACATGTCATCAGAAAACATAGCTAATGGAAAGCGTCTTCCCTGAAGTGTGGAGCAGTGCCATGAGAGGTCAACGAGTGTGCGTCCCACCGCAGTATGACCGTACCGCGTGACCCATGTGCCGCCTCCAGGGTACGGGAGGCAGAAGCGGCATCGCAGGTCCTCTTGAAGACCGTTGTAGCACTAATTCTACATTTTGGTACTAGGGCATTTTAACTTCGTTGTTCCTGCCAGATACAAAGAGAAGATCCTGTGTTATTCAGTGCCCTCGTTACCTTTTTTGTGGGTTGTGGTGCTTGTCACTTAGCTGCCCCGCCGGTGCACATGACTGGGCACCCCACCTCGTGTGCCATCTGCAGGGCCTCTGCCCTCGGATCACTGGTTTCCGTTTCTGGAGTGGCAACATAAACAGTTGCTCCCAAAGGACTAGCCTGAACACTTAGGTGAATATCCCCTGCACCAGCATTCCACGGAAATTCTTTCCTAGCTCTCCCACGTCAACGAGCACGGCTCCGCTCGCGACACCGTATGACGTCATCGGAGCCATAAGAGGACCTCGTCGGCGTGCTGACGTCAGTTCCACCCATTTTTTCCGTGCCACCGAGGCAAACAGGGGACCGAGACATTTTCACATGTATACATAGTATAATAAATATATATATATTCACTGAAAAAACAATAGGTTTCAGGCACGTTATAGTTAGAAATTAGCATTTAACAAACCTTAGAAATTCACTGAAAAAACCATAGGTTTCAGGCACGTTATAGTTAGAAATTAGCATTTAAAAAACCTTAGAAATTCACTGAAAAAACCATAGGTTTCAGGGGCGTTATAGTTAGTTGGACATTTCACTCGTACAAAACCATAGAAATTCCCCCGTTATAGTTAGTTCAGCTAACTATAACTCGCATGCCCGCAATGCACTGCTGATGACGTCACATATTACATCACTCATGACATGGTCAGTGACATCACTCATGACATCACCGATGACATCTCAAATGACATCACTGATGACATCACTGATGACATCATCCAGTGAATGTGTGTTTTTCTGAAAATTAAATATGTTTTATATATGTATATCTCAAGGTCGATGGAAGAATAAATGGGTATATAAGTGTCTAAATGGATGATTTTTTTGTAAAATTGATTGTATAACTGACTAAGTGTATCTTAGTGAATACATGGGTTAGTGAGTAATGTTTAAATATGAAAATATCTGTATCAGTCTCTCACTTTGTGTATAAGTGGCTGCATGGGTTGGTGAGTAGCTACATGAGTGTCTATATGGGTTATTAGTTGGTTTTTTGAGTATCAGTATGAGTGTCTGAGTGTCTGTATGGTTCGGTGGGGGTATTACTTAGTGCATAGATGCATGAATGAGTGACTCACTGTTTGTATGTGTTGAAGACAGCATGTGTGCAGGACTGTATAGGTGGATGAGTATATGTATGGGTGTGTTAGTGAGTGAATGACCGTCTCAATAGTGTCTTTATGAGTAACTACATATGTTTTAAACTAGTATATGTGAGTATTGGTGTATATAAGTGAGTATATGTGAGAGTGAGAGATTGGAAGAGTTCCTGTACAAATAAGTAGGTGTTTCTATAAGTGATTGTTTAAGAGAGTAAGTATGTGTAAGTTTCTGTAGAAGTAAGTGTGGTAGTGTGTGTATAACTGTATATGCAAGTAAATGGATGTTTGATACTTTGTTTGCATGCGTGACTATGTGTGTGAGTAACTCTATGGATGAGTGGCGGTGTGTAACAGGATGTATAGGCGTATGAGTACATATGATGAGTGAGTACATGTATGAGTGACTGTATAGGGACTGTTGGTGAATGAGTGGATGTGTGTGTAGATCTTGGAATTACTGAATAGGTGTGTTGTAACTGGTATTGGTATGTCCATTGTTTTGAAAATGTTAGTTTGTATTTTTGAGTGTGTGTATCAAAGATTATATTAGGGTGAGAGGAGGTCTGCCACTCTATCACAAGGATGATGTCATCAGTGATGTCATCAGTGATGTCATTTGAGATGTCATCAGTGATGTCATTTGAGATGTCATCAGTGATGTCACTGACCATGTCATGAGTGATGTAATATGTGACGTCATCAGCAGTGCATTGCGGGCGCGCGAGTTATAGTTAGCTGAACTAACTATAACGGGGGAATTTCTATGGTTTTGTACGAGTGAAATGTCCAACTAACTATAACGCCCCTGAAACCTATGGTTTTTTCAGTGAATTATATATAAGTTTAGATCTTCAACAATATAGAGTAGATGACATCATTAAACACAGCCACAACATGGAGTAGGGGACATCACGTAGCACAGCCAACACATGTTTTACCACACAGGTGACTTCTTCAAGGCTGCAAATATTGTAATGCACAAAACATACAGTAAGATATCATAGATTCATGTCCTAAAAGACGTATATCAAAGTTAATATATATCACTACCAAAGTTATGGTACAGTCGTGATTTAGCAAAAGGTGTGGATGAGAAAAGTCCCCACTACCAAAAAGTAAGTAAAAGATCAACAGAATGTGGATCCATGACAGAGACAAGATTATACGTCATGTAGAAATAAGAGGTTTTAAGGTGCCGGAACACAGCAGGTTATTCAAACCAAAAAGTGCCACGACGCAAAAGAAATTATGTGCAAACCAAGTCCCCATACCTGGTGGTCAAAATAATGTCAGAAAAAATAATACAAACCTCTTTCTTAAGTGATCCCACAATTGTAGTCTATCTAGAAAAGGTTAACCAGTCTTGAGCTCCCAATCAAAAATCCAATTGGACAGTGAGTTTCTGAGGGACAGTTGGTAGGACCATTAGAATGCGAACCTTATGTCACTGAAATGTACACTGCACAAACCTTCCTAATAAAACTCCCATTAAACCTTATTAAACTAGTGTGTCCCAAAGTAACTCTTGGTCCTGGATAGGTCAGTGTATAGTCACCAGGACCCACATTAGTATATAGACCCTATGAAAGACCAATAAACCCACCTGTGGTGGTAGGGATCAGTTGATAGCAGTGGGTAAGTCACCCCAAACAACTCCCCGAGACCCAGAGTTCCAGGATAATTTCCAGTGGCTACAATGGTACAAAAACAGAAACGAGTGAGGTTACCTGGTAACCAGAATGATTCGTATTTATGATGTTTATCAGGTGACCCTCTATGAAGAGGCTCACTATGGAGTCTGAGCAGACACTGGGATTTAAGAGATACGGGTGCTCCAGAAACATATAAACAATGATGAGTATATCATTGAAAAAGGAATATCCAGCCCTCCCAGTCAATTGCGGCAAGTAGTAAGACTATGAGTAACCATGCTCATTATATAAACATGCAATCTGCCACAAGTAAGTATTGTCTAGACCAACCATGATACGCGAAGGTAAATTGTATGAACACACAGACAACAGTAATGTAAATTTGTGAAAAAAAGGGGGAGAAAGGAAAAATAAACTCCCTATTAGCACAGGCCACCCTGAAAGTGCTAGCGGGCCGACGTTTCTCTAGGTGAAAAGCATACCGTATAACCTAAACTGCAAGCGGAGTTAAAATGGTGTCCCTTGGTGGAACGAGAGAGTTACACACTAACAGCATGTGTTGTCTGAGTATGCCAGTGGACAAAAGACCGTCAAGTTAGAAGGCATGCAGTCAGCCACAAAAAATTATAACTTACGCTGCACCGAAGTCTGTATAGAGAGATCTATTAAGAAAATCATTTATAAAAGAGAAAAATGTTAGAACACCAAGCTTCATCAATGTTTCTTTCGCCTCACTAAAATTAGACAATGCTAAGGTCTATGATTGGCGCATACCTCAATAAGGAGACTTGATAAGCTCCCAAAGTAATTAGTAAAAAGCACATTTAGTAATTAGAAAAGAACCGAGCAGTTTATGGAGTAGTGTAGCTAACGGTTTTTCACAATGAGAGATACCTTGCCTCTAAGACGTCAGAGATTTATATATTTATGCTTTTTTATATAGCGCAAACTTTACCCATAGGTGTCTGAGCGCTTTACAATAGAACAAAGTAAATTGCATAAGGAATGAGAGTAGCATGGAAGTAGGTAAAACTACTTATAGGTACTCGTGGTGGAATTTACATATTAACAAGTTACAGATACATTCACGATTATAAAAATTAAAGGTGGCACGATTAGGGTAATACAAGTACAGAATACATATTTACAAAATTGGGCTCTCGTGAATGTCATGTGGCAATCAGGGTCATGACCTGGGTTGAGGTGAGTTATTCATAGAAGTGTCTTTGGAAGAGAAGAGTTTTAAGATCTGTTTTGAAAATTCAGAAAGAGGCGGTGGTCTGAAGAATTGGAGGTAGCAAGTTTCAAATTCTAGTCGCATTACCTGAGGAGGATTGCGCCATAAATCTTTCACTTTTGAAAGTAGGAGGTTCGAACAATACATTTTCATTATTGCGTGAAGGTCAAGGGCCACCTGATATTTTGAGTTTGTTGGCCAGGTAGAGAGGGGTGGAGAGATGTGATAAACTCCTAAAATGTGGCAACATAAACCAATTGTATAAATGGCAATCTAACTCAAAAACCTCTGTTACGTGTAAAGTCTTAAAAAGACCTCCGGTTACTTATGGCAGGAGAAAGCCGACCTTACACCGGGCATTGGGCCATCCGCATACAGCTTCTGTTTTCAAATCGGCACCTCCGTGGATTGACGCATCGCATTATAAGCGACCCTGTGTCACACAAGTTAAAACAGACTAAAAAAAGCCCTCTAAAGCGTAGGGAAAGCTGCACGGCCATCTTAGTGGTACAGACTAACTAACAGCTCTTAACTTGTCCCAATGGGACTCCAGTGATATCTGTACATCTGAGAAGTAGAGGGATAGAATTAGTGAAAGGAAATGAGGGATGAAAAGAATGTATGTGAAATGCCCAGTAAAAAAGAGAAGAATATGTACAGTCTAGAGTCCAGCTTAAACACTAGTGACAGTAAGTGAGAATCAATATCCAAAGTATGTATCATTCTTAATTTTTAGAAAGGAATTACATTTGGTAATGTAGCAAGCTTGTTTGGAAGGTGCATATTGTTCATTTAAACATGCATGTTTCACTTATTAGTGCAGAGAAGTGAGCTAAGTGGGAGTAGAAGTGGTCACGTTTTCAGGAGTCTCTCCAATAACTGGAACCAATGTATTACATCCCTATTGACACCTCCAGAGATCAAAATCTGGGGCTACATATTACAAGTCATACATTACTTATTAAACGATGTATATAAAATAACCAACATACTGTACTGGCAGATGGCTTCAGTTTTAGAATTAGTTACCCTTCCAGTGCCTAGAAAGTATTAAGATAGCCAGGTCTAAACAGTAAGATGTGCATGCCAAAGTGTAGGAGAGTAGGATCTGCCTCTTATGTTGCCCCCACTTTTTTTCTGATGTTAGCACTGGTTTCTGACTATAGTCTGGCTGGGTCCCTGCCAATCAGGGCCCCAGCCTCTCTGTTCTCTCTAAACGACATGGAGTGCACTCTAGGTGCACTAGTGATTGGATACTGTGGTGCCTTATGAGTCCCTAGTATATGGTACCTTAGGTACCAAGGGCATAGGTACTTCACAGGCCTACCAGGGGCTGCAGCATGTATTATGCCACCCCTGGGAATCAGACTAAATCTGACACCACAGGCCTGCTACTGCAGCCTGGGTGAGGTGGTGCTAGCACCCCTCACTGAGATATAGGTTTCCTATATCTCTCCTGCACACACATATAAACCTATCAGTCACCCCTAAGGCAGGCCCTATCAATCCTGAGGGCAGGGTGCTTGGCTTCTATGTGAGGGGGTGCCTCTGCATGAGCAGGGCCCCTCTGCAGCTGTCAGAGTCTATTCTCTGGTGCTGTTTGTGGATGCGGTTAAACCATATACTCTTAAGTGCATTATATCCTCGCGGTAAAATGCTAACTTTGGAATGGCTGCATCAAAACATGTCGTGTTTGGTGTCAAACATCTTGGAATACTACCTCCCCGCCAATCCTGGCGGCGGGGGTAGCATTCCACCCTTCTAGAGGGATAAGACATGTACCTGCTGTGGAAACGCTGTAGATTCCTGCAGAGCCCTGGCATCACAAAATGGATGCCACCAGTCACAGACACTGGGCTGCCCTCCTGCTGATGACCGAAACTCACAGTGGAGGAAGCCCAACAAAAGGCATCCTGTCACAGGGAGGTGTAACCACCTCCCAGACAGGGTTTAGTGTATTGGGGATGGGTGGGTGCACTCTTAGAGTGCTTTGAAGTCCTGCACTGGGGGAGCAAAAGGCTCCTCTGTGCATATGCCAGTTCAAACCGGCTCAGGGGCTACCTGCCCCTGCTCTGGCGCGAAACTGGACAAAGGGAAGTGGGTGTAGCCACCCCTCCCTTGACCCTCCCATAGGTGGGGTCATAGAGCTAGTCCATCCCCTCTTTTTAGTATAAGATGGGGAACCCTTGAACTTGCAAAGTTAGATAACCCCTGGACGATGCTCTACAGAAGAATCCTGGCCCTTCGACGTTCCACTACCTTTGGAAGACAGAAGAATCTCCCTTGGAGTCAAGGAGTGACTCCCCTGCTTGGCAGGCACCAAAAACGACAACGACGGTCGCAAACTACGCCGCTCCCGCCGGAGTCCGAAGTCCCTGCAGCCCAAGAAGTGGATTTCCTGACCTCTCCCAGGCCATCGTGAGTCCCCAGCGAAGCTGAGGCAAGTGGACCCCACGAGTGACGAGGAACCGCGACCCCTGGGTACCGTGCACTATTGTCGAGTGCAACCCCTTCACAACGTTCTACAAACTTGTGCTTTGGACCACGTGTGGTCCCGACCTCCAGCAGGAATCCCTCCGAAGATCAGAGGCCTACACCGTCCCGAGTGACCGTGGGCCCCTGTTGAGTGATTCCGCCCGAGGTGTCTTCGCGATCCCTTGCCAGCCAGCTTGTGGGTCCCCAGAAGACTTCCTAAAGAAACCAAAGGGCTCCCCTGGTTGCTCCAGGCCTGCCCTGACTTACCTTCGCTGGGTGAGTTCCACAGACCTTGCTGGTCTGTGCCATCGACTTTTCTTCATCTCCCCGAGACTTGCTGCTGCCAAGGCTTGTTGGCTCCAATCGAGTTGCCGATACCGCAGTCAGCTGCAGACGTCGAGGGACACACTGAATCCAGCTCCTGGTCGTCGTCGACGCCCGCTGGACCTCGTGGCAGAAGAGTCAAGGCACCCGCAACCGACCTGAAGCGACCGACGACGGTGGGCATCCATCTTCCTTGCCCCGAGTCACTGCCAAGTGACTTTGAACACTGTCCCCTCTGCTTTCAGGTCATCCTTCTTCAGAATCCAGGCTTGGATTCCACCGGACACTTCTTCAGCTCCCGCAAGCAGCAAGTCTTCTTTGTTCGCCATTGAAAACGACGCCGCGACCCGACACCAAAGGACACCTATGCACCCGGCTTCCCTGGGTGAGGTAACTCCAGCACTACGGTGCTCCTGTGGGTGTGGGCCCTAGAACTACTTACCCTGTAAGTGACTTGCTTGTAGGTTCTCCCGAAGTATCCTAAAACTCTTTATTTCCAACCGCGACTTGCCCCATTGAAGTCAACGGCGATCCGCGCCTGTGTATCTACACTGCACGCGTCCCCCGTGGGTCCTTTACTTACCTGCCTTGGGTGGTTTCGTGAGGCCCCAGCACTTCTGAAGGCCCTAGGCCTTGTCTCCCTGCAAGTCGTTGTCCCTAAGTCTCTTACTTAGTATATGGTCTGGTACGCCCCTAGGGCCCCAGCCATATTTTGTGCTTAACTTATTGTGAAACGTTGATTTGTGCATATGTTTGTCTTCTAATCTCATAAAGAGATTAGTAGAGAGTTATTTAGAAATAAATACATATATATTTGATATATATACCTGTGTGGTGTCTTTTCATTTGGTGATTCAAGAGATTATATGGTAAAACAAGCTGCTTTACATTCCTCCGAGACTTAGCCTGAAGGCTGCTCTCCACAGCTACCACTAGGATAGCTTTCTTTAAAAGGTTGTCTTAAACCTATCTACCATAAGAGTCGATTTGCCCTGGTGCAAGGTGTCCACTTTAATTAGTGAACAGCATATACCAGGCCAACTTCTCACATTGGTGGGCAGCGTGTGGGATTCCAGCTTGCCATTGTTTTACCAGAAAATCTCTATTTGAATTACTAACTGAAAACCATTATAGGTACTCAAGGTACATATAAAGTCAAGCTTAGTATCAATAAGTTCTACTGAACTTAGAGCTGTGTGCCAAGGGATAGCACACCCTTTCCACAGCTCAAGCTAGGATCAGTAGGCCACAAACTAGTGTAGGTAGTACAACACTGCACAACACTAGAATGTCCTTAAGGGGTGGACCCAGTGGATCCACTCAGCCTCAGTATAAGGACATGGCTTTCTCTGACTTGAGAGCCATGTGTGTTGAAAGACACCTGAAGCTAGGACAGAGTCCCTCAACACTTCACCTGATAGATCTGCTGACAGCAGATGACCTTAGATTGGCTCTAGGAGCTAAGGGGTCTGAATCAGTGGGTGGGTCAGTCATAGTATCTGGGTCAGATGATGAAAATCAGAATGACCTAGACTCTGTGATTGAAGGGCCAGGCTTCAAGGAGCCTGAACAGGACAAAGGAATTCTCCCTAGGAGAACTGGCAGAATGGATGAGAGGCACAGATCCCCTTCCAGGGAATCTGAGCACTCTTATCACTCTGGCAGAGAAATTGTCCAGCAGAGGAGCTCATACTTTAACTTAAGAGAGACCTCCTCTGAAAGAAGGTGCAAACTGCTCCAGTATGAGGAAGCCAAAGTGGCCCTCAGAACCAAGCAGTTGGCACTGGATAGAGAAGCCCTGGAGATCCAGAGAGCTTCCAGAAGGGAGGGTTTAGAACCCCCTGGTGGCAGCAACAGTGTCCCTAGAGGCAGAGAATATGTCCCTGACCATAGGAACCTGAGCAAGGTTGTTCCTCCCTACCAGAGTGGGGATGATATCCACAAGTGGATAACTGCTATGGAGAGGGCCTGCAGAGTACAGCAGGTCCCCCAAAAGCAGTGGGCAGCAATCTTGTGGCTCTCCTTTTCAGATAAAGGTAGAGACAAGCTCCTCACTGTTAGAGAAGAGGATGCTGATGATTATGAAGTCCTGAAGAGTGCACTGATAGATGGGTTTGGCTTAACCACTGAGCAGTACAGGTTGAAGTTCAGAGATACCCAGAAGGCACAGACTCAGGACTGGACTGACTTTGTTGATTGTGCAACCAAGGCTCTGGAGGGTTGGCTGGTTGGCAGTAGGGTTACTGATTTCAAGGGATTGTATAATCTGATGATGAGAGAACAGATCCTAAATAATTGCCAGAACCAGTTGTTGCATCAGTACCTGGTGGACTCTGATCTGACCTCTCCCCAAGAATTGGGAAAGAAGGCAGACAAATGGGTCAGAACCAGGGTGAGGCAGAAAACCCAGAACCAGGGGGGTGACACTAAGAAGCAAGATCCTAAAGGCCCTGAGAAAGGTGGGGATAAGTCAAAAGACCAGAAGTCTTCACAAGGGCCCCAAAAATCTGCATCTGGTGGGGAGTCACCGTCCAACAAGGGAAAAGGCCAAAAGAAGCCCTGGTGCAAATTCTGTAAACAGAAAGGGCACTGGACTTCTGATTGTACCAAGTCCAAAGACCAAACCACCACCACTCCTGCCCCTAAGGCAACTGTTCCCCCTAGCTCAGCTACTGGTGGAGGTGGTACTCAGAATAAGGGTGTAGTAGGGTTGACCCTGGGTTCTGAAGTGGATTCTGACCTAGTCAGAGTGACCACTCAGGCAATGCTGATTTGTGATGGAAACATTGATATGTCCTTCCTAGTAAGCCCCAGTAATCTGGGCAAGTACAAACAGCAGCCTTTGATAAATGGCAAACAGGCTTTGGCATTTAGGGACACAGGTGCTAGTGTCACCATGGTGGCAGAGGACCTAGTGGACCCTGGACAGATCATCCTGGGTGAAATGTACCAGGTGACCAATGCAAGCAATGTCCAGACCAACCATAGTCTGGCAGTTGTGAATTTCTCCTGGGGAGGGGTAACTGGCCTCAAGAAAGTTGTAGTCAGTGCAGACCTCCCTGTAGAATGTCTGTTGGGCAATGATCTAGAGACTTCAGCCTGGTCTGAAGTAGAGTTATGGACTCATGCTGAGATGTTGGGCATCCCTGCAGAGGTATTTGCTGTGACCAGGTCACAAGCAAGAATGCATGACACTGAACCAGCTCTGGATCCTGGAACAATGGACCAGAAGCTTCCCAAGAGGAGGAGCAGTAGGGTTAAGGCAGTGCCTTCCCCTCTGTCTCAGATCAAGGATTCACTTCCAGAGGGAGGTGAAGCAGAACCTGAAGAAGGAACTGCCCCAGAGGGACTTGAACCTGACCAGGTTGAGTTCTTGGGGGCAGGGGGCCCTTCCAGGGAAGATCTGAGCAAGGAGCAACAGTGCTGCCCCTCTCTTGAACCCCTCAGACAGCAGGCTGCTGCTGAGGCTGCTGGGAGTGCTAGTGGGTCCCATAAAGTTTATTGGGATGAGGGACTCCTATATTCTGAGGGTAGAGACCCAGCCCCTGGAGCCACCAGGAGGTTGGTAATACCTCAGAAGTTTAGGGGTTCCTCTTGACCTTAGCACATGATATCCCTTTGGCAGGACACTTGGGCCAAAACAAGACCTGGGACAGGCTTGTTCCACATTTTCATTGGCCACATATGTCAGAGGACACCAAGGAGTTTTGTCGCTCCTGTGTCACTTGCCAAGCCAGTGGTAAGGCAGGTGGCACAACAAAGGCCCCCTGATACCACTACCTGTGGTGGGGGTACCCTTTGAAAGGGTAGGGATTGACATTGTTGGTCCCCTTGACCCTCAAACTGCATCTGGGCACAGATTTATCCTGGTGGTAGTGGATCATGCCACCAGGTACCCAGAGGCAATTCCTCTGAGGACCACCACAGCCCCTGTGGTGGCAAGAGCCCTCATTGGAGTTTTCTCCAGAGTGGGTTTCCCAAAGGAGGTCATTTCTGACAGAGGTACCAACTTCATGTCAGGATATCTGAAAGCAATGTGGAAGGAGTGTGGTGTAACTTATAAGTTCACCACTCCCTATCACCCACAATGCAATGGTTTAGTTGAACGCTTCAACAAAACCTTGAAAGGAATGATTAAGGGACTCCCAGAGAAGCTTAGGCGGAAATGGGACCTTCTTCTTCCTTGCCTTTTGTTTGCATACAGAGAGGTTCCACAGAAGGGGGTTGGTTACAGCCCATTTGAGCTTCTGTTTGGACATCCTGTGAGAGGTCCACTATGTTTGGTAAACGAGGGCTGGGAGTTACCTCTCAAGCCCCCCAAACAAGATGTGATGGACTATGTACTTGGTCTCCGCTCCCGGATGGCAGAGTACATGAAAAAGGCAACCAAAAACCTGGAGGCCAGCCAAGAATTGCAAAAAGCTTGGCATGACCAAAGGCTGTGCTGACTGTATACCAGCCAGGACAGAAAGTGTGGGTGTTGGAGCCTGTGGCCCCAGCAGCCCTCCAGGACAAGTGGAGTGGCCCCCATACAATAGTTGAACAGAAGGGAGAAGTCACCTATCTGGTGAATCTTGGAACTCCCAGGAGCCCCCTAAGGGTGCTTCATGTCAACAGATTAAAGCCATATGTTGACAGGGCTGACATGGGCTTGCTCATGGCAACTGATGAGGACCAGGAGGAGGAGAGTGACCCTCTCCCTGACCTGCTCTCTCAGAACCCTGATGATGGGTCAGTAGATGGTGTTGCTTTGGCAAGCAGCCTCACTGACCATCAGCAAACTGAGTGCAGACAAGTTCTGCAACAGTTTAGACATATGTTTAGCCTGACCCCTAGTCAGACTACCTGGTGCACCCATGAGGTGGACACTGGAGACAGTCTGCCTGTCAAGAATAAAATCTACAGGCAACCTGACCATGTCAGGGACTGTATCAGGACTGAAGTCCAGAAAATGTTGGAGTTAGGCGTGATTGAGCCTTCAGATAGCCCTTGGGCTAGCCCAGTAGTCCTGGTACCCAAACCTCATACCCAGGGTGGTAAGAAAGAAATGAGGTTTTGTGTAGACTACAGAGGCCTCAATGCAGTCACTAGGACTGATGCCTATCCCATACCAAGGGCAGATGAGCTGATTGATACTTTGGCCTCAGCCAAGTATCTAAGCACATTTGACCTCACAGCTGGCTACTGGCAAATCAGATTAGCTGATGATGCAAAAGCCAAAACAGCATTTTCGACTCCTGGTGGGCACTACCACTTTGTGGTGATGCCCTTTGGATTGAAAAATGCACCTGCCACTTTTCAGAGGTTGGTGAATAAAGTTCTGGCAGGGATGGAAACTTATTGCTCAGCTTATCTAGATGATATTGCTGTCTTTAGTTCCTCCTGGCAGGATCACCTGGTCCACCTCAGGAATGTTTTGGAGGCTCTGCAGAAAGCAGGCCTCACTATCAAGGCCACCAAGTGCCAGATAGGGCAGAGTCAGGTTGTGTACCTGGGCCACCTTGTAGGTGGAGGCCAGGTTCAGCCTTTACAGAGCAAAATCCAAACCATAATGGAATGGGTTGCTCCTACCACCCAGACACAGGTGAGAGCCTTCTTAGGCCTGACTGGGTACTATAGGAGGTTTGTCAAGGGATATGGATCTATAGTGACCCCCTTGAATGATCTTACCTCTAAGAAAATGCCAAAAAGGTTCAGTGGACAGCTAGCTGTCAAAAGGCATTTGAAGACCTAAAGCAGGCCATGTGCACTGCCCCCATCTTACAGAGTCCAGACTACACCAAAAAGTTCATTGTCCAAACAGATGCTTCTGAGCTGGGTGTGGGAGCTGTACTGTCTCAACTGAATGATGAAGGTCAAGACCAGCCAGTAGCTTTTATTAGCAGAAGGCTGACCCCTAGAGAGAAACGTTGGTCAGCTATAGAGAGGGAGGCCTTTGCTGTGGTTTGGGCCCTGAAGAAGCTGAGGCCATACTTGTTTGGCACTCACTTCATAGTTCAGACTGACCACAAGCCCCTCCTATGGCTAAAGCAGATGAAAGGTGAAAACCCAAAACTTTTGAGGTGGTCCATTTCCCTACAGGGGATGGACTATACAGTGGAACATAGGCCTGGGACCCAACATGCCAATGCAGATGGACTCTCAAGGTATTTCCACTTTGAACACGAAGACTCAACTGGTCAAGGTTAGTTTAGTGTCCCTACGTTTGGGGGGTTGTGTAGGAGAGTAGGATCTGCCTCTTATGTTGCCCCCACTTTTTTTCTGATGTTAGCACTGGTTTCTGACTATAGTCTGGCTGGGTCCCTGCCAATCAGGGCCCCAGCCTCTCTGTTCTCTCTAAACGACATGGAGTGCACTCTAGGTGCACTAGTGATTGGATACTGTGGTGCCTTATGAGTCCCTAGTATATGGTACCTTAGGTACCAAGGGCATAGGTACTTCACAGGCCTACCAGGGGCTGCAGCATGTATTATGCCACCCCTGGGAATCAGACTAAATCTGACACCACACGCCTGCTACTGCAGCCTGGGTGAGGTGGTGCTAGCACCCCTCACTGAGATATAGGTTTCCTATATCTCTCCTGCACACACATATAAACCTATCAGTCACCCCTAAGGCAGGCCCTATCAATCCTGAGGGCAGGGTGCTTGGCTTCTATGTGAGGGGGTGCCTCTGCATGAGCAGGGCCCCTCTGCAGCTGTCAGAGTCTATTCTCTGGTGCTGTTTGTGGATGCGGTTAAACCATATACTCTTAAGTGCATTATATCCTCGCGGTAAAATGCTAACTTTGGAATGGCTGCATCAAAACATGTCGTGTTTGGTGTCAAACATCTTGGAATACTACCCCCCGCCAATCCTGGCGGCGGGGGTAGCATTCCACCCTTCTAGAGGGATAAGACATGTACCTGCTGTGGAAACGCGGTAGATTCCTGCAGAGCCCTGGCATCACAAAATGGATGCCACCAGTCACAGACACTGGGCTGCCCTCCTGCTGATGACCGAAACTCACAGTGGAGGAAGCCCAACAAAAGGCATCCTGTCACAGGGAGGTGTAACCACCTCCCAGACAGGGTTTAGTGTATTGGGGCTGGGTGGGTGCACTCTTAGAGTGCTTTGAAGTCCTGCACTGGGGGAGCAAAAGGCTCCTCTGTGCATATGCCAGTTCAAACCGGCTCAGGGGCTACCTGCCCCTGCTCTGGCGCGAAACTGGACAAAGGGAAGTGGGTGTAGCCACCCCCTCCCTTGACCCTCCCATAGGTGGGGTCATAGAGCTAGTCCATCCCCTCTTTTTAGTATAAGATGGGGAACCCTTGAACTTGCAAAGTTAGATCACCCCTGGACGATGCTCTACAGACGAATCCTGGCCCTTCGACGTTCCACTACCTTTGGAAGACAGAAGAATCTCCCTTGGAGTCAAGGAGTGACTCCCCTGCTTGGCAGGCACCAAAAACGACAACGACGGTCGCAAACTACGCCGCTCCCGCCGGAGTCCGAAGACCCTGCAGCCCAAGAAGTGGATTTCCTGACCTCTCCCAGGCCATCGTGAGTCCCCAGCGAAGCTGAGGCAAGTGGACCCCACGAGTGACGAGGAACCGTGACCCCTGGGTACCGTGCACTATTGTCGAGTGCAACCCCTTCACAACGTTCTACAAACTTGTGCTTTGGACCACGTGTGGTCCCGACCTCCAGCAGCAATCCCTCCGAAGATCAGAGGCCTACACTGTCCCGAGTGACCGTGGGCCCCTGTTGAGTGATTCCGCCCGAGGTGTCTTCGCGATCCCTTGCCAGCCGGCTTGTGGGTCCCCAGAAGACTTCCTAAAGAAACCAAAGGGCTCCCCTGGTTGCTCCAGGCCTGCCCTGACTTACCCTCGCTGGGTGAGTTCCACAGACCTTGCTGGTTGTGCCATCGACTTTTCTTCATCTCCCCGAGACTTGCTGCTGCCAAGGCTTGTTGGCTCCAATCGAGTTGCCGACACCGCAGTCAGCTGCAGACGTCGATGGACACACCGAATCCAGCTCCTGGTCGTCGTCGACGCCCGCTGGACCTCGTGGCAGAAGAGTCAAGGCACCCGCAACCGACCTGAAGCGACCGACGACGGTGGGCATCCATCTTCCTTGCCCCGAGTCACTGCCAAGTGACTTTGAACACTGTCCCCTCTGCTTTCAGGTCATCCTTCTTCAGAATCCAGGCTTGGATTCCACCGGACACTTCTTCAGCTCCCGCAAGCAGCAAGTCTTCTTTGTTCGCCATTGAAAACGACGCCGCGACCCGACACCAAAGGACACCTATGCACCCGGCTTCCCTGGGTGAGGTAACTCCAGCACTACGGTGCTCCTGTGGGTGTGGGCCCTAGAACTACTTACCCTGTAAGTGACTTGCTTGTAGGTTCTCCCGAAGTATCCTAAAACTCTTTATTTCCAACCGCGACTTGCCCCATTGAAGTCAACGGCGATCCGCGCCTGTGTATCTACACTGCACGCGTCCCCGTGGGTCCTTTACTTACCTGCCTTGGGTGGTTTCGTGAGGCCCCAGCCCTTCTGAAGGCCCTAGGCCTTGTCTCCCTGCAAGTCGTTGTCCCTAAGTCTCTTACTTAGTATATGGTCTGGTACGCCCCTAGGGCCCCAGCCATATTTTGTGCTTAACTTATTGTGAAACGTTGATTTGTGCATATGTTTGTCTTCTAATCTCATAAAGAGATTAGTAGAGAGTTATTTAGAAATAAATACATATATATTTGATATATATACCTGTGTGGTGTCTTTTCATTTGGTGATTCAAGAGATTATATGGTAAAACAAGCTGCTTTACATTCCTCCGAGACTTAGCCTGAAGGCTGCTCTCCACAGCTACCACTAGGATAGCTTTCTTTAAAAGGTTGTCTTAAACCTATCTACCATAAGAGTCGATTTGCCCTGGTGCAAGGTGTCCACTTTAATTAGTGAACAGCATATACCAGGCCAACTTCTCACACAAAGTTGACAATATTGAATGTAACCTTTATTTGACACCTGAAATTACTAACTTCATTCTCAGGAAAAACTTCAATAACTGGAACCAATGTATTACATCCCTAGCAACACCTCCAGAGATCACGCTCTTGGGCAACAATTTACAAGTCATACATTTTTTTCTGAAAGTTGTTTATAAGAATAACCAACATACATTACTAGTAGATGACTATAGTTGTTCAATTTGTTACCCTTCCAGAGCCTAAAAAATATTAAGATAATCAAATCTTATATAGTACAATGTGCGTGCCGACATGAAAAACCTTGATTACGACCTGTATTTAACACCTGAAATTCATAGCCCAATGTATGCATCTTTATTAAACAAATAACAGTCACATTGCATAGTAGAGACCAAGAAGTCTAATCTATTAAAAATACATGGAATTCCTTATCCACATTTAGCCCCTTCTCTACAGCACGTAGTTTCAATATCAACGTGGTGTCTAATTTTCTGAGGGCAACAGTTTTTCTCCTCCCCCCACTGCCCCCCGGATGTGGTTCTACTTGTTCTAAGCCATGGAATTTGATATTCAATCTGTCTAAGCCGGGGTGTTCTGAATTATAGTGTGTTGCTGAAGGGTAGTTGGGATGGTTGTTCTTAATTGCTCTTACTTGCCCCTGAATGTGTTCTTTAAGTGGTCTGATCGTGCTGCCTAAGCAAATTTGTTCATAGTGGCATACAATACAGTACACAACAAATTTAGTGTTGCAATTAATGAGTTGATTGATGTGGTATTTTCTTGGAGAGTTATATTGAAAGTCCGTTTTTTTATCCCAAGCAAATTAGCACACATTGCAGTTAGTACATTTATAGAAACCTTTGAGTTTCATGAGTAGTCAGCATAGTGGTTCTGTATATGTGAGTGGTGGCATAAAGCTAGGGCATAATATGTTCCTCAAAGTGGTGCCTCTACTGAACGTAATGCTAGGTGTGCAGGAGATGCATCTGTTTAGAGTAGTATCAAATTCCAATATATGCCAATGTTTGTGTAAACTCTTGTACACAATGTCACTGTGAATTATACCTAGTGATAAGTCCAAGTATTTGTTTATTGTTTTTTTGCGGGTATGCTTCTTGGCTAGAGAGCTACATGGTGTTTTAAGAACTCTGTTCTCTGCTCTGCTTTCTGAATACCCCTTTGTAGAAATCTTTCCTCCAAAGCTGAAAGTTAAATTGCAAAAATATTGTTGTTGCTACAATTTCACCTGAGATGCATCATTTCCCCAAGGGGGATGGCCTCAATTTGGGAGCTAGGATGTGCACTATGTGCATGTAATACAGAATTACAAGAAGTTGATTTCCTATGTAGTCTAGAGGTCATCTTGTTTCCTACTACTTAGAGGTTGAAGTCCAGGAATTCAATGTGACTCTTGTTAGTTAGATTGGTGAAGGTGAGATTATAGTCAACGTCATTAAAGTGATCTAACAAAATGGTGAGATTATCGACATTTCCAGTCCAGATAATAAAAACGTCATCTATATACCTCCCCCATTAAAGTATATGTTCTGTACACTCTGGTGGGCTGCGTGACCACAAATGGTCCTTTTAAAACATACCCATGTAGATGTTTGCATATGATGGTGAAAATTTCGAGCCCATCCCAACCCCTTGGACTTGTCGATACCAGTGACCATTGTGCAGAAATACATTGTTTTCCAAGGTCAGCCTAGTAAGGTCCAAAATCATCTGTGTATGCTCATATAGTGCTACATCCCTGGCGGATAAAGCCAAAGTGTGGGCTTCAAGGCCCTTCTCTACTGGAATGCAAGAGTAGAGTGAGGTAACATCCACTGTAGCAAAACTACAATTGTCTGTCCATTCAGTGTCTGTTAGTTAGTTCAGTAAGTCTCTAGTGTTCCACATGAATGATGGTAAGTTGTGAACGAATGACTGCAGAAAGATATCTATGTGCTCCGAAATACGTAGTGTTGGAGACCCAGTCCCTGAGATAATGGACCTCCCAGGGGGAAAGACCCCCTGTTTGTGTACCTTTGGAAGTATATATATATACTGGGTTGTACATGTATTTGTATTCAATATTGCGGATCAGGCAAAGATCACACCAATGTGTAAGTCTAAGCCCAAACCTTCTGGTCATGTCTATAAGTGGATTGCCTGGTAATTTTCAAATCAGTTCATCCCTTAGATATTTCATTAGAATAGTGTGTTTTTATAATTACTTTTAACACAATTTGTTAATTTTGTCCATCTCCAAACCCTGTTAGTTAAGGAATAATGACTTATGTACTGTGTGCATGTTTTATGAAACAGATTGCAAAATGCATACTCCATACACTATTAAGTGGTGGTATGGATGCATTTTGGAGAAAAAAATAAAAGTGTGAAGGCTGGGAGTCATGGAGCAGGTGAGGCATGCTACAAAGGGGGCAGGGCAAAAGGAATGAGCAGGGACAAGGTCCAGCTGAAGAATCAAGCAACAAAAGAGAAATGATGGTGCCCAGAGAGGGTTGTGCCGATCAAGAGACAATGAAAGAGAGGACAATGTGAACAAGGCAGGAAGAATGCAGAATTCTGAAGTTAAAAGGCAAACAATAAACCTAAACTTATTTCAGTACCAGGAGCAGCAGCAGAGTCTATGGGGTGTGATGCTAGTCATAATATGTGTACCCCTGATGTCATAAGGCAGTTGGTTCTTTCATTTTTGCTGCTTCGTGGGTGCCAGAAATAAAGGACATTTGCATGAAATGAGACTTCCTTGTCTTTGCTTAAAATATATAACCACATTAAACACAAGTAAAGTGCATTAAGGGGCGTGGCCTAGCAAGATGGCCGTGTAGACGCTTCTACCGGCGCTCCCGGCAAATCCTGAATCCAGCACGATCCTGAGGTTCCCTACAGGATTCCCTCATGAAATGACAGAGTAGCGCCTGGGGGTCTGCGATGCTCGCCATATGGCTAGCAATCTTTAACAATGACCGCCCGGAGCGTGTGCCGAGCTCCGGCAAAGCAGATACCTGGTGAGGCGGTGGCGCCATCTTCTTTGCCTCAAGGAGAGGTGGGCGGAGAGGCCTCAGAAGCAAACATTGCCATAAGTGCTCAGATGCTGAGGGGCTGATCTGGGCCTGCTTCAGAACAAGCTGCTGCTGTAGGGGTTGGCTGAACACTTGGCCCAGCCTCCCGGGGAGGTGCTGGATGGCGGGACCCCCTCGAGGGGTGGCTCGAGATAGACTGAGCCAAGTCGGCGGAGCTGATTGCAGTAGCGGGCTGAGGAGAGGCGCCCTGCAGGTGGCAGAAGGAGTGATCTTAGATGGAGAAGCCAAGACCCCCCTGACCATCTGAATACGCATTGCAGGGTGAGCGGTAAGCTGTGGGATTTGTAAGCTTGGAAGGCCCTGCGACGGGCGTGGATGAGTCTGGGGCCCCAATGCTGCAGCTGAAGGGCTGCCCATCGCTTCTGCAGTGAGCCGGGCGGTGGTGACCCGTGGCCCCTCGGATGCGGCCACCCTCTACTGACATCTTGATTGAGGGGAGCCCCCCGGTGCACACGGACCGGAGGCCTGGTGTGGAGGTGGCACAGCGCCTGGCCTCCGCGGGGAAGGCCCAGCGGACCTCCTAAAGGGCTTGCGGAGCATGCAAGTGGCCGGTTCCCTGCGGCAGGCTCAGAATCCTGGGCGGTGTCGGTGAAGGATCCGTGGCACCGGTGGACAGGCCCATAGCTAAGGACCCTGACCGGACGGAGACCTCTGCCCCCTGGCGGGGTCTCGGGTGAGAGACTTCCTACAGGACTGAGAAGGGGTCTATGCAACAAATCCTGGACAACAGCCCGACGTAATACCAGAAACCTCACCAGAAGCGAGGAAAGGTTAGTGACTCTCTGGACGCTATCCTATGGAACTGGGATCACTGTGTAGGAAGACTGGGGACTGCGGCCCTTAGTGACTGGGAGGCGAGAAAGGGAAAGCGGAGAAGGGGAACAGGTAGATCCTGCCTGGGGCCCATGCAAAGAGCAACTGTCCTGACCTGCCACACTCCCCCCCAACGCTGCAATTAACACTGAAAAGCGTGTGCTGCCAAGGGGGTCTGACCCTGGAAGGGAAATCTATGGGGAGCGAGGGGCCCATTACCGGGGACCAGTGCCTGCCCCCTGGAGCTCAACAAGATGGCTGGTACCAGACAATATACTGACTGAAGTGTCAGAGGGATTGTGAGTGACGGGCATCGGCAGCCTGCGCACAGGAACCGACACCCCCTTGTCAGTGGAGGGCGCAGACGATGACGGAGTGGAGTTCTGGGGGACAGACTGAGTGGGAAGCTGTGGGGCAACGCCCCTAGAAGATAACTTGGGTGGACTACAGCTACGTCTTCCCGAGGTGAGCCCAGTGGATCTCTAGACTATTGCCCCCCAGGTGATAGATCATGATGGTAAAGGACAAAGGGAGCCGGGCGGCACAGACTAATAAAATACTGAACTATGTGCAGCCCCTGCCCTCGGGCACCCAGACCGCAGGAGACCATTATGGCGGGCCACGGTGAGGAAGCGGCGAGGACCGCAGAGGCAAGCCCCTCATTGGTGGATTTGCTAGCTGCGATACAAACTACCCAAGACGACATGGTGCATAGCATAGATTCCGTGCCCATCGTGGTCAATTTGCTGCGGTGCGATCTGCATAAAGTATCCGAAAGAGTGACCACCACTGAACAAAATGTAGATACACTGCAAACCGAGGTCCGATCGCTCAGGGACACTGTCCTCGAGCTCCAGAAAAAGGTGGTGAAACTCGACGTCCGGGCAGAGGACTCTGAAGGGAGGTCATGTAGGAATAACCTGCACTTTGTGGGTTTCACCGAGAAGGCAGAAGGACCCTCTACTGGGCTGTTCTTGGAAGAATGGATTGTGACTGTCCTACCTCCCAGAAGGCTATCAAACTTCTTAAATTTTGAAAGAGCACACAGGGCACTCGTCCCAATGCCCTAAACCTGGTGCACCGCCCAGGGCCATAATTTTCCACCATTTTAACCATCGGTACTGCAACGCTATCCTGCAGGCCACACGTACCAAAGGGCCGCTGTGCTTTGAGGGTTGACCTATTTCAATTTTTTCGGACTACACACAGCTGGTCCAGGACCATCGAGAAACGTTCCTCTAAGTCAGGCGACGGCTCCGGGACCTTAATCTAAAATACAGCCTCCTCTTCCCAGCTAAACTGCGAGTTGAATATAAGGGGAAGGCCTTATTCTTCTTTTCGGCGGCGAAGACGACCGACTGGCTGGATTCCCAGGGACAGCCGGGTGCCTGTTTGGTGCCCTCAGCGGAATTCTCCTGCTCGACAGGGTCTGGCAGGTCCGCCCGTGAACAGATGCAGCCACAAAAATGGAAGTTCCGCCATGATGGGACGCTGCAGGCCTCGAAGACGGTGCCAGACTCTGATGGAGCAACACAGGACCAGGTGGTGGATTCGAGCTTACCTGAAGATGCAGACAGTTAACGCGGTGACACGTGGGATGTACCTGGGAGACCCAGATAAGTGAACTGCCGGGGGTGGATACCATTGGAAGGATGACTTGTATTGTTCTGGAAGGGGCGCTGTTGTGGAAGGGACTATACAGGGGATCTATTCCCCCACATGCAGGAATTTGTCAATGGGGGCTACCCCCCCCAGAGGTTGATAACGGTATGAGGAGCTGGAGGTCTCGGCCTCGCACCCCACTGGTTATTCAACCACTAGCGTAGCACCAAGTTTTGACACCTTCTGTACCACACACCAATAGAACTGACAGTTATGGTGATGTGGATGTTTGTTATCTTTTGCTTGGGGTTTGGAGGTGTTATGGGGCAGCACACACGATTCTTTGCTCTCCATGATAGTGGGGTGGAAGGATTGGTGGTACTGCCGAAGGGGATGTTGGGGTTGATCTGGATGTATCTGTTCTGAAAAGGTTTGCCTTGTTTCCACTGTCTCTGTGTCGAATTGTACTGTTGGCATTGCTAAAAGGGTCCCATTTGATAATGAGGCTGCGAGGGGTGGGATGGAGGGAAGGGAGAGCGCAAGAATTGCTTCGTGACCCACGGCTCCCTCCACAACAAAATTGATCACTTGGAATGTCAGGGGCATAGCAACGTTCGAGAAATGCCGACGAGTATTGGCTTATCAGAAACGCTATGGGGTAGCAAACGCATGCTTGAAGGAGACACATGTATGGGGGGATTCACTGCTGTGTATGAGGCGGAGATGGAGAGGGCAACTTCATGCCACCTCTTATTCTGGTTTTGCACAGGGGGCCCTCATTTGGGTGGCTCCAGGGGTCCCTTTCCAATACCTACATCAGGTGGCAGACCCCGAAGGGAGGTATGTTATCCTACATAGTACACTGGACAGACAGGAGATGTGTATCCTTATGTATATGCCCCCAGTGGTGACTGCCCTGCATTCTTTCCAGTGGTGCTGGCGGCGGCATACCCCTATTTAGGCACCTCAGTTATCGTGGCGGGTGACGTTAACTGCGTGCTGGATGGAACAATAGACCCGAAACCCCCCCACGCGCATACCAAATCCCGAATGACTGGGACTTTGAAAGATATCTTACAGGGCATGCACTTATGTGACGTATGGGGAGACCGCTACCCAACAAAGAGGTTGTTTTCATGTCATACGCCAGTGACTGGTACTTTTAGCCGGTTAGACTATTGTTTTCTCTCATTCGAGATCTCTCCCAAGGTGTAAGGAATAACGTATCTGCCCAGATATCTCTACGATCACTCACCTGTTCTGATAAGTTTCGGGAGGGCACCAGTCCGCCTGGCAATACCCTTATGGCGCCTCAGGGCGGAGGGGCTGTCAGATCCCCCCTTTGTAGTCATGGTTTCGGACGCCCTGATTCATTACTTCGAGGAGAATTGGGGGTTAGCCTCAACCCAGGCGCTCAAATGGGAGGCCATGAAGGTCGTCGTCCGAGGGGTCTGCATAAAGACAACATATGGGGTGAGAAGGCAATTGGAGCAAGACATCAAATTACAAGAACGGAAACTGGGCAATTTGGAGACGGAGCTTCCTATGGCCCCCCCATGTTACGGCAGAGTGGTGCGCTACCCGAGAGGATCTATTAGAGAGCTGGCACAGGTTCTAAATGTTTACATATACTACATACCGCCAATGCCTGCATATGGAGGGAGACAAAACAGGAGTCCTGCTGGCCCGACTTGTAAAATGACAGACATCCAAAACACCTATACTAAAAATTCAAGGCGGAAGTGGGAAAACAGTGCACACACAGCAAGCGATCCTTGAGGTCTTGGCTGCACATTTGGACAAAGTGTATGTGAAACAAATATCCCCGCCTTAAGAGGTTATCCTAGACTTCTTGGCCTCTGTGTAGTTGCTACAGTTGGACCCAGAGGTGGCGACCCCACTCCGGGCCCCGACCACTAGGTAGGAATTGCTGGCGGCCATCCGGCATCTCAAACCAGTGAAGAGCCCCGGGAGCAATGGCCTCCTGGCAGAGTTTTATCAACGGTTTCCCCCCCTGCTAGCTGACCGTCTTTTGGAGGTCTACAATGAATCACTGGAGTCTCAATATCTGCCGGCCTCCATGCTGGAGGCACTAGTAGCTATGATACCGAAACCAGACAGAGACCCTCTGCTACCCAGTTCCTATAGGCAGATCTCGCTTTTGAACTTGGATGTGAAAATTCTGAGTGGAATCTTGGCGGCCTGACTCCTTCCGCACATACCCCGCCTTATAGACGTAGATCAGGCCGGATTCATACCGAGGCGTAGCACCCCCCATAACTTACGATGCCTGGCTCGCATTTGGGATGCTCTGTGTCTAATGGAGGATGACTATGCCCTGGCACTGCTCGACATAGAGCAAGCCTTTGACTCTGTAGACTGGTCATATATTTGGTCGGTTTTACGATGGTTCGGGGTAAGCTGGGATTTCCTCAGTTGGGTTCAGCTGCTCTATACTGCCCCCTTTGCCCGTATATGGGCTAGGGGACTAATATCTGAATCATTTGTGCTGAGCCGGGACAGCCGTCAGGGATGCCCTTTGTCACCGCTGATTTTTGCGGCCACTATGGAGCCCCTGGCGGCTGCCCTACGGAGACAGATGGCTCCATGGGGAATACTTATTGGGGAGACCCAGCATGTGGTCTCCTTGTACGCTGACGATACCCTGGTATATGCCCAACAGCTGGAACAGTCGATGCCCATCATCCTCAATGTACTGTAGCTGTTTGGGGCCATCTCAGGGCTTTGCATAAACCCAGAGAAGTCTAAGTTGGTACCACTGGGGAGACTAGCGATGGAATGCGCTGCCAAGGGTGGGACTCCCTTGGATGTATGAGGGGACTAGGCACCTGGGGATCAAACTGGTGACTACGGCCCCCTCTTATCTTAACCAAAATGTGGGGAGAGTAGAGGAGGGTATACAAGGTTCTATACAATTCTGGAGGGACCTATCCCTATCCCTCATGGGGATGATAGCTATTGCAAAAATGATTATTTTGCCCCGAGGCCTATAAGCCCTACAACACTCGCTATACAGAATCCCTAGACAGTATTTCTGACTGCTGGACGAATTGATGGTGGATCTCCTGTGAGGCTACAAACGTAAACGCGTACTCTTAGCAACGTTACAGAGGACTTGGGAGAGAGGAGGAATTGAAGTGCCCCGCTTGGAGCTCTATTAAATGGCCTCCCACCTGCAACACGTGGTCCACTAGCTGGATGATAATGACAATTGGGAAAAACAGCTCCTGGCGGGCACGTACAGGGGTCGGTCCTTGATGCTTGGCTCTGGAATGCCCACTGATCCCCCTTACATTATTCAACATGTGGAGACTGTATGGGAGTTCGCGTTCCGTTAATTGATACGACACACGCCCTATGCCCCGGACATGCCACTATGGGTAGTGAAGCCCTTTCAGCGTATAGCGGACTCCATGCTGGTGCGAAGATGGCAGGAGGGTGGAGGCCAGCGGATGGGAAACCTTTACGAAGACAGAGACTCACTTCGCACTGGGAACGGGACAGTTCTTACAGTACCGAAAGATCCTTTCCGGAGGAACCCCCCTGCACTATCGTGCTGCGGGTTATGCTATACAAAGTATACATGGCCCAAGGACATCGATTGGTGTCACATTTATATCGGGTGCTCCGAGGTGACAACTTGGTGGGGTGGGTGGGGGAGGTGGGTGTAATGTTCAAAGAGGCCGGGTAGCCGTCTAGTGCTCCCGCACCCGTAGTTCACGCTATGGCGTTGGCGTACGCACGCCAACGCGAGTATAAAATAAAGGAGGCGTGGCCCGCGGCGGCAGTCGGGACCACGCTGGTTACAACGCACACTGTGTGGTGTCCCTTAATTTGCGCCTCGACCACGCAAGCGACACGCGCTGGTTCGAGGCCTCTACACTGGCGATGAGGTGGGTGACGGCCCACGCCGCAGCACGAGTCATCGAGGGCCCCGGGTGGCCCCCCGGTGGCGAACAGCGGTACTGCACCCTGCAGGCTGATTCCTGCCACGAGGCACGTGGAGCTGCAGGGAAGGCCTGCCAAGGCCTCTGCGCAAGGTGATCCACCTGCTGTTGGTTTGAGACATCAGGCGCCCGACAGGAGAGGCACACAGTGACCAGACAGGCCTGCTGCCCATCGTCACAGGAAGGCATAGTGCAGGCTGCTCCAGTGCTCCCAAGGAGTGAAGGTAAGGGGCAGTGACCTGGTTGGTGAGGCCCCATCGCCCCAAGAAGCGCACAGGGTCATCTCATCCCTAGTGCCCTCGGCCAGGCGGCTGTTCCCCGTTCCGGAGAGAGGGACAGTGCACGTGCCGCGAGGAGGACCACTCGTTACCCCAAAATGGCGGCAATCCCGGCCATGGAGCCGTTTGTAGTCGACGGCGCTCCCTCTGCTTTGGCCCCAAGGTGGAAAGACTGGACAGAGAGGCTCCAATTCTACTTCGAGGGCGGGCATCTCCCGTGAGAGCGCAGGGCGCTGCTCCTTCATCTGGGTGGGAAGGACATTCACCGGATATACAAGACACTGGTAGAGGCCACCCCCAAAACCTACGCTACACTGCTCAATGCCCTAAACGCACATTTTGAGCCCATGGCTAACAGAGACTACGAAAGATTTATCTTTCGACAGGCAAAGCAGGAGGCGGAAGAGTCGTTGGACGCCTTTCATGGGCGGTTGAAGGAGCTAGCCACCACGTGTGGGTTCACCGATGAGCAGGAAGAGATCCGGGCCCAAATCATCCAAGGGTGTTTCTCCGCCAAACTCCGTGAACACATCCTACAGGAGTCGGGAAGCCCCTTGCGGACATCCTCACGATGGGGAGATCCAAAGAGTTGGCGCGGCGGGCGCCCCATATGGAGGCCGCCCTTCATCATCCCATCAAGACGGAACAAGTGAACATGGCCCAAGCAAAGCCGCGCCCGCACCCAGGGAAACGCGCACCGGACAAAAAGAGGCAATGTGGCTATTGTGGGGGACCGCCACACCGCATGCAGGAGTGCCCGGCGAAAGGACGGAGATGCTCAGCATGTGGTAAGGTTAATCATTTTGCAGCAGTCTGCAGGTCGACGGGACGCAAAAAAGAGCTGGCTCAGACGGTAGAAGAGGCCCATGATCCAGAAGACATGGACGACGATGACGAGGGTAGCTATCCAGTCCATTACGTGTTCGCAGCAAATCAATCAATGCCCAAGAGACGTCGGCTACCGAAGTGCAGGGTAATGGTCCACCGCCAGGAAGTACAGGCCACCATAGACACGGGAGCATCTATTGAACTGATGGCGGAGGATGTTTTCAACCGGCTGGACCCCCGTCCATCAGTGGGAGAAGCAAAGATTCGAGTATTTGCATATGGCCAGAAGACGCCCATCCCACTGCTGGGATGCTTCCCTACGAAAATCAAGCATGAGGAGCAAGAGACCCCTACCACAGTGTATGTCACTAAAGAGGGCAATGGCATGCTGGTGAGCGGCCAAATGGCTGAGGAGCTACGGCTCATATCTTTTGCACTAGCGGTACAAGAGGAGGAGTTGTCCACGATTATGGAGGAGTTCGGTGATATCTTCACAGGCATCGGGTGCCTCAAAGGAAAGGAAGTCGCCCTCCATATTGATCCTTCGGTCCAACCCGTGGCGTTGAGGCACAGGCGCATAGCCTTCCACCTGCGGCAGAAGGTGGAGGCCGAACTTGAAGCGTTGGAAGAACAAGGGGTCATTGAGAAAGTTGATGGACCGACCCCTGGGTGTCCCCCATAGTAGTGGCGAGGAAGCCGAAGCAGCCTGGCCAGGTTCGCATATGCGTTGACATGCGACTCCCCAATGCCGCGATCAAAGAGAGCGTCACCTAACGCCTACCATAGACGACATACTCGGGGAGCTCAATGGAGCAAAATGGTTTTCAAAGATGGACCTACGGTCAGGGTATCATCAGCTTCCCTTACACCCGGACTCACGGTACATCACCACATTCTCAACGCATGTGGGCCTCCCGGAGGTACAAACGCCTCAGCTTCGGCATATCGAGTGCAGCGGAGGTGTTCCAAAACACCATCCGAGAAGTCCTCAGCGGGCTCCCGGGGTCTTGAGCGTGAGTGATGACCTATTGGTGTATGCTGCATCGCTGGACGATCATCACCAGAGGCTACGCAACGTCCTGCAGAGGATCAGGGATTCAGGTTTGACGCTCCACAAAGAGAAGTGCCAATTTCTGAGACAGAAGATCAGTTTTTTTGGCTACACCTTTTCTGACCAAGGGGTGGCTCCAGACCCAGACAAGGTGAGGGACATCAGAGAAGCTCCGGCGCCCTCCAACATCTCGGAAGTCCGGAGCTTCCTTGGAATGGTCAATTTCTTTGGACGTTTCATGCCAGGCCTAACCAACGTCACCAAGCCCCTCCGGGAACTGACCAAGTCTACCACCGTCTGGCAGTGGGGCCCTGACCAGGAGCAAGCCTTTCAGGACACAAAGGCGGCGCTGTCAGCCAACACCACGTTAGCATACTTTAATCCGGCTCGCCCCACCAACGTGGCCATGGACGCCAGCCCGCACGGGCTAGGGGCCGTACTCACACAGCAGGGGGCCAGCGGGGAGTGGATCCCCATAGCGTATGCGAGCAGGTCGCTGACGGAGACTGAACAACGCTATTCCCAGATAGAATGGGAAGCAATTGCCATCCACTGGGCGTGCCGCTATTTTCATGTTTATGTGTACGGCAAACCGTTCACCGTCACGACGGACCACAAACCCCTAGTGCCACTATTCCAGGGCTCGGTGTCCAAACCACCACCGAGAATTGAAAAATGGATTCTCCAGCTGCAGGAGTACGACTACAAGGTGGAGTACAAGCCAGGGTCGTCCAACCCGGCGGACTACCTGTCTCGGCACCCAAGAGCGGCCACCAGAGCCAAGGAAGATGAAGCAAATGACACAGAGGAGTATGTCCGATTCATAGCGGAAAGGTCCCGGCCGCTACCCATTAGTGTGGAAGCCATTGTGGAGGCCACCCAAAAGGACGAGTGCCTACAGCTGGCTAAAGCGGCAGTCAGGGCCAATGACTGGCGGGCCATACTGACCACATTGTCCCGGAGGACGCCCCAAGCCAAGGCGGCGTTGGAATCACTGCACAGAGTAAAGGACGAACTGTCGGTAGACAACAGTGGATGTGTGTTAAGAGGCCCTCGGCTGGTAATTCCATCAGGTTTGGCCCAACAAGCTGTAGATCTTGCCCATAGAGGTCACCAGGGGATCGTGAAGACCAAAGGACGTCTAAGAGTGAAGGTGTGGTTCCCGGGATGGATCAACTGGTTGAACAAACTGTTCGCACCTGCCAGTGGTGCCAGGTCTCGGGCCAACCAGACCGCCCTCACCCGGTCATCACAGAGGACAATCCTCGGAGACCATGGGAGCGGGTCAGCATGGATTTTGGGCACCTGCCAGATGGGCGACATGCCCTTGTGGTCATTGATGACTACACGAAGTATCCAGAGGTAGAGGTGGTGGCAAGCCAGACCGCCACGGAGGTCATTACGAAGATAGAGAAGATCATCGCGACCCATGGGATCTTCGAGATGGTCAAAACGGACAATGGCCCCCTTTTCAAGGGCAAGAGTTTGCCGACTACCTAAAGTCATGGGGGATACAGCACCGAAAAGTCACCCCGCGCTGGCCCCAAGCGAATGGGGAAGTAGAGAGATTCATGCGCACGCTCAAAAGGGTGATTCGGATTGCGCATGCTGAGAATGCCCCCCTGGAGAGAGCCATTTAAAGTTTCCTTAGGGAATACAGGATGACACCACACTCGACGACGGAAAGGGCACCAGGCCCCGCCTGTCTGGGCAGAGTGGTACAAGACACTCTTCCTCATCACCCGACGTGGGTCCCAAACCCTATTGATGGCCCCAGGATTCTGGCAAAGAGGACCGCCACCAACGACCGGTCTAGCCGCAACCGGAGAGCATGCCCGGCGAACATCCAGGAGATGGATCAGGTGTTTGTGAAAGACCGATATCCGGGGAGCAAGTTCCGTCTCCCCTACGAGTGCCAGCCCTGGACGGTGACCCGCCGGACAGGTACGATGGTGACCGCCCGAAAAGGAGCAGAGGAAATTACCAGAAATATATCATTTTTCAAGAAAGTCCACACCGGGACACCGGGAGCTGAACCCGAGGACGCTGATGTGGGAGAAACCCTTCCGGATGAGGTACCAGCGGATGTTGGAGATGGAGCGAGTGACGGCCAGAGGTCGCCGGCAGGAACACTAGAAGGTCGACGGAGGTGTCCCAGGGAGAGTGGTACACTGGACAGAGGCTCACCGAGGGGAGGTGTCGTTTTGCCAATGACACGTGGAGCCGGCTGTGGTTACGGGCTACGGGGCAATCCTGCCCCATCATCTAGGTTGGCCGGGTTTCTGGTATAAGGAACAGTGAATGCCCAGCTGATCGAAAAGGGGGTGCCAGGTGGTGGACGTGAGACCCCGAACCAGGAACTGGTAACAGATCGACTGTTTGTTGTTTGGTTGTGTTTTATTTAAAGGTTAGAAGGAATGTAATGTTCAAAGAGGCCGGGTAGCCGTCTAGTGCTCCCGCGCCCGTAGTTCACGCTATGGCGTTGGCGTACGCACGCCAACGCGAGTATAAAATAAAGGAGGCGTGGCCCGCGGCAGCAGTCGGGACCACGCTGGTTACAACGCACACTGTGTGGTGTCCCTTAATTTGCGCCTCGACCACGCAAGCGACACGCGCTGGTTCGAGGCCTCTACAGTGGGCACTCCCAGTACAGATGAAGTGGGACGATATAGTTGGGGAACCGCTTACTGAACGAGAATGGCTAAAAATACATGAGGGAGTCATGAGCACAAGCACTAATGCGTGGTTTAAACTCATTCAATATAATTTTATACATCAGACCTACCTTACCCCGCAGACGCTAAGCAGAATCTACCCAGACCGTTCAGGTGAGTGCTCCGATGCAGAGCGACAGAGGCTGAATTCCTGCATATGGTATGGACTTGTCCAACCCTGACATCATATTGGGTGACTATACTGGCTCGCTTGCAGGTTGCTACGGGTTGGGTGGTGACCAGAAAGGTTCGTGCAGTGTTGCTGGGGCTGCTACCAGCACCCAAAAAAAGGAAACTGAGCAGAAAATGTGTCCTTTTGGGGCTGGTCTTAGCTAAAAGATGCATTGCGATAAAATGGTTGCTCCCCAAGGCCCCCGCTTGCAGAGTCATGGTTAAAAGACGTGTGAGTGGGCGACTGCGGAAGCGGTCGCATGAAACGTCCGAAAGGCCGACAAACATGAAAACGACCTCAGGGCATGGGCATCGATGCTAACGGACCTACGGGATCCACGGACCTCGGACGAACTAGACAACGTGAAATACACCCGACGAATAGAGTGACGGCTGGCTCTTGGTAGAGCGACAAGTGGTACACTCTGAGATACAGGCGATGCACATACACGGTATCATTTGGTTAGACACGAGGAGGTTGCACACTGGCATAGGGAGGGGGGGAAGGACGTGGGGAGTTAATTAGTTGTTTATTGGCATGGATCAATGAACAGAGCTAGAACAGCGGATCCCCTCACAGAATATATAATGTGGATGCAATGGATCATATCTGCTGATATATAGGGAGGGAGGGGAGGCATAGCTCCTTGATGCTCCTTTTTTTAAACTGCCTGTTTATGGTTCTGAAATGCCAATAAAGATATGTTAAAAAACAGTATAGAGCATTAATAACACCTCTCAAGCAAAGTGTTTATTTAGACTTGTGTGCTCTTCCCTCCTTTCTTCTTTTCTTTCATCCTCGTGTCAATGGAGGCTACCCCCATGCCTCACTCTCTTTCTTATGCTGATTCCCTCATTACGATTTACATTTTCTGTGTCGAATACTGTTTTTCACTTTGGATTTGGTGGACGGCTCTTGAACATACTTTTATGTAATGACGAATTCATACATTTTAACATAAAACGTTGTTTAAAATAAAGTGCATCTTTCTTTGTATGCTCGTCGAGTATTCCACAAACATGATTTTTAAGATGTGACATTCATAGAGCACCATAGATTGTGTTTTTAAATAAATGGTTAATGAATGTTCTCTTTTATAAGGTGTTTCGAAGGCAATTTTGGACGCTGCTGGAAAAGTTGTGGAACAAGAATGTGCTCAGAAAGGTACAGTTCAGCATTTTTTAATAACTGTTTATGGCATGTTTCTCCTTGGATATTCAGACCAAGCCACGAGGTGCTCTCTAAGGGGTCACTCCAAAAATCATAAGCCCCATACGTTCAGAGGGTCCTGGAATCTTTTGAGTGAAAGTATACCTTATCACTTATGCCCACAACGTTCACGGCAGGAGACCCCCTAGTTTTGCTACATTGCTCTTCTCTTCAAGCCTCAGGTTAATGTCTGCTGCCTTTAGCCAAAGGACTTTAGACCCCTGAATGCTCCTGGGCTCCCTCTTGTCAGAGCTTACTAACACCCAGTGTCCATCCTGGTCCAGCTTCACTTAAATATGAATTAGTTGCTTTTGGTAACATCCATTGAATTCCACGGTCCTCAAGACACCAGAGGATTACTTTCTGTAACAGATTTTTTATAATTACAAAGGTGTACTTAATGGGCATACATTCTGGAAGGAAGAATGACTTTTATGGACTCTATCGAATTTTTCACAAGTAAAGCTAGCTTAGAACTTAGTCCATGTTCTTAACCATTGATTACGTTTGCTTCAGTTTATTTAGGCCCTGAAAGTCACACATTTCATAGGGCTCTGCAGACCTTATTTTATTAGTTTCACATTTTCAAAAGCCTTCAAGTCCTACAGAATGTTCTGTGTATGCCAGACTTAAAAAAAATTAGAATACAGTCAATAATAAAAATAAAAAAGGCAGTATAATCTCAATAAGCACTGCTACAAAACAAAAGCACAGGAATAACTGCAATAACAGTTCTTTAATTGTAGGTGTTTTCTTAAACTTTAGACGTGATGTAGTTCTAAGTTCAGCACAGAACTTATACCATGCTAGGACAGAAGTTGTTGAATGGCAAGGGAGACTTTTAGAATTTGCAAATGTTGGTGTTTCGAGCCACCAAACATCTCTTTTCCATAGTTCTCCACCTCTGATATTGACATTGTGGCAAAATGGGAGGGTATACATACACCAAAGCCGTATGGGTCAGGAAGACACATTGAAGATGACGCAGGAATGGATAATTAAGTGGAACGAGATAGGCTTTTATTGTACAAGGTTGCTTTGTGGGTGAATATCATGGCTCCAGAAGCCAATCCAGCTGCAGAGTATATCATTACTCCCCATGGTACTAAAGAGGTTTTGGAAATGCCCGTCAAGACTAGGATACATATTCCAGTCGGGATAGAACTGTGGGTTACACAATTGAAATTAAATGAAATGGTAGAATAAATAGTTTAATACAGCTCAGTGACACAAAATATTGTGGTTATCTGACCAAATGTTTGAGCTTTCATATTGATCTATTGGTAAATCAAAAGAACTGATTTAGTGTACACTGGCAAATGCAGTGTGACATAATCAACTGATAACTCTATCAGGATGAGGTATGAATTCTTCATTTTGTTTATTAGCAAGTTGCCAAAACTTGGTTCTGGCTTCATTGGTCTTGAAATAGATATTTCCCCATCTTACCTCAATTCTTTTCTAGTCGTTGTTTAATAGTTGACATACACTACTCACAGGAATAGCTCATAATTACTGAACTAGTGACCACTGACACCCAACTGTTCATTTGTATGTCACATCGACTCCATTTATAGATTGAATTGTACTGGTGCCGGGATGAATCCCGGAAGGACACTGTATGGTGTCTGTAAACACACTGATTTTATGATCAGAATAGAGTTTAGGTTTTAGTGAATCTTTGTGGTCATTTGTTGCAAAGGAGAGCAAAGTCAAGGGTAACTATTGCAGAAGAGACTATATTTACCTAGTGTGTCTTTTGGATGTTGTATAAAATGTCCCTACCATTGGACACACAAGAGCTCGTTGCAAAAAGAAAAGCCCCCAAAACTATCTTCAGTCTCCTAAGCTTGCCAATAGTGATGTGGGATTTAGTGTACGTAACTTTATTTTGCTGGCAGCAGTACACAAGACAGGCCACTATCTAGCATCGATAGACTTTTTGGGTAGCATGTTGAGCAACTTCCTACACTCCGGTTATTCCATGCGGTTCACACATAGATGCCAAGTTTTTAGCCTCCTTATGTGTAATTTCCATGTATTCAGTGTCCATATTTGTGACATTTGAATACCTTACAGTGACACTTTATCCCAAGTACCCAAAAAATTATAATGCAATAACGGGCAGAAATTGCCCCATGTTGTATAATGCGTATAACATTATAGAAACGGCCTCAGACTATCTAAGCATATGAAGTGTGCTTGGTCAAAAGTCAGAGTCACAATAAACAATACCATTTAGAAAGATTTTCATGAGCTTCCCACAAACAGATACAGTGTGTAATGCTGAGCTCCGAAATCACGTAGCGGCCCCCATCCCGTTTTTTTTTTTTTTTAAATGTGGCAGGCCCTGGGGGGTGGGGTCCCAGGGCCCAAAATAGATTGAAAGAAGGGGGGCCACACAGCCCCCTTCTAACAATTGTTAAAAAAAGAAAGCCGGCATCTCGCTGGAGGCCCTGCCCCCTCCCTACACCAATCTGCAAATGTGTCTCCTGGCGCGTTCTAAGTTGGGGGATTAAGTCTCCTTGAATACAGTGGGTCCCTGGTGCCCAACTAGCCAACCAAGTACCCTCCAGTAAGCGCCACACAGCTGGATTGCTGAGAGGTGGTCCGAGGCCACGACCCTTTTTACACCACTCTGCAAACGCGCCTCATGGCGCACTGCTGGTGGGGCGATGAGGTCCTCTTGTGTCCTGAGGACATCAGGACTAAAGTGGACTTCATACCCCAAACAGCAGTGCGCCAGGAGGTGCGTTTGCAGAGTGGTGTGAAAAAGGGGCGTGGCCTCTTACCACTCTCAGCAATCCAGCTGTGTGGGGCTTACTAGAGGTAACAGGAGGGCTAGTTGGCCCCAGGGACCCTCATGAGGAAAGGTGACTTCATCCCCCAACCAAGAGCGCGCCAGGAGGCGCGTTTGTAGAGTGGTGGAGAAAGGGGGCGAGGCCTGTGTCCACCTCTCAGCAATCCCACTGTGTGGGGCTTACTGGAGGTAAGAGGTAGGCTAGTTGGCCCTAAGGACCCCCAGCAGGGAACGGGACTTCAATCCCCATCCAAGAGCACGCCAGGGAGTGCGTTTGCAGAGTGGTGGGCAAAGGGGGCGTGGCCTGTTATGAGAACTTAGCAATCCTGCTGTGTGGTACTTACTGGAGGTAATAGGAGGGGTAGTTGGCCCCCAAGGATGTCCTTGGGGGCCAACTACCCCTCTTGTTACCTCCAATAAGTCCCACACAGTAGTATTGCTAAGACGTCTTCTGAGGCCATGCCCCCCTTTCTCCACCACTCTGCAAACGCGTCTCCTGGCAGACTACGGGATGGGGGATAAAGTCCACTTTACTCCTGAGGGACTTTGGGGGCCAAGAAGCCCTCCTGGTACCTCCTGTAAGTCCTACGCAGCGGAATTCCTGAGCACTGGTCGGAGGCCCAGCACCCTTTCTCTACCACTCTGCAAACGCGACTACTAGTTAAAGAAGCATCTTTCTGCACCTCTGATTTAGAGGTAGTTTTAATCCCCCTGCCCTATTATGTACTAGGGCCTTACAGGGGCGGTCATGCCAATCACAGGGGTACCCAACCCATAGTGTACCCTAGTGTATGTAGGTGTTTTCACTGTATTCTAAGTGTCTTTTAGCATAGCACTGGCTCTAGGCCTGGTTAGTCAGAGTCAGTTACCACCAGTACACGTCAGCAAAAAGTTGGGGGCACAGGATGACTTTGCAACAAGGCCCCTTTCTGCACCACTGTTGGTTCTTTCTGCATATCTCTTGCTTCTTTCTGCACCTTTCTTTGTCTTTCTGGACTTCTGTTGCCTCTTTCTGCATTTCTCTTGCTTCTTTCTGTGCCTTTCTTCCTCTTTCTGCATATGTTCTACCTATGTAGGCATAGTTAGAAATTAGCATTTAAAAAACCTTTGAAATTCACTGAAAAAACCATAGGTTTCAGCGTCGTTATAGTTAGAAATTAGCATTTAAAAACCTTTGAAATTCACTGAAAAAACCATAGGTTTCAGGGACGTTATAGTTAGTTGGACATTTCACTCGTACAAAACTAGTGAAATTCAGCTGCTATAGTTAGTTCAGCTAACTATTACTCGCGCCCCGCAATGCACTGCTGATGACGTCACATTAATATTACATCAGTCATGACATGGTCAGTGACATCACTGATGACATCTCAAATGACATCACTGATGACATCATCCAGTGATAATCTGATGCACCTCCTCATACCCCAATATAACCTTTGATACACCCACTCTAAAATACAGACTACCATTTTCGAAACCATAGACACACCAATACCAGTTACTACATACCCACTCACTGATTCCTAGGTCTACACACACACATCCACTCATTCACCCATACAGTCACTCACACATGCAGTCACTCATCAATACAGCACTATCATATGCACTCATACACCTATACAGACACTCACACACCACCACTCATCCATAGAGTTACTCACACACCTAGTCAGTCATGCAAAGAATCAATCACAGTCCCATTTACTTAACTATACAGTTATACACACACCACCTCACTTATTCATACAGATACTAACACACACTTACTCTCTTATACAATCACTGATACAAGCACACACTCATCCATACAGCCACTCTCACAATCACTCACTCTCACATAGTCATTTATATACTCCAACACTCACATATACTGCCTTTCACATATGTAGTTACTCACAAATGTACCACTGAGACATCCATTCACTCACCAACACACCATACACACACTCACCCACCCATACAGCCCTTCACAGATGCACTCTTGAACCCATACACCCAGTGAATCACCCACTCACACATCTATGCACAGAGTCACACACCCCCAACCACCCACACAGACACTCAGGCACCCATACAGATACTCAGACAACCAATTAATAACCCATATAGTCACTTATGTAGCTACTCACCAACCCATGCAGCCGCTTACACACCAACTGACAGACTGATACAGACCTTCACACAGTTTAGTCACTAACCCATGCTTTCAGTAAGACACGTTTAATCACTCACTTATACAGTCAGTCACGCACCTACTAAATCCTCCATTCAGACACTTATACACCCATTCATTCTTCAATGCACCTTAGCATATATATATATATATATATATATATATATATATATATATATATATATATATATATATATAAAACATATTTAAACTTTACAGAAACACACAGTCACTGGATGATGTCATCAGTGATGTCATTTGAGATGTCATCAGTGATGTCATCAGTGATGTCACTGACCATGTCATGAATGATGTAATATGTGACGTCATCAGCAGTGCATTGCGGGGGCACGAGTTATAGTTAGCTGAACTAACTATAATGGCCGAATTTCACTGGTTTTGTACGAGTGAAATATCCAACTAACTATAACGTCCCTGAAACCTATGGTTTTTCAGTGAATTTCAAAGGTTTTTAAATGCTAATTTCTAACTATAACGTCCCTGAAACCTATGGTTTTTTCAGTGAATATATATATATATATATATATATATCACGTTCAATATTCATTTTTAGGAAACTTACTAGTTTACATTTTTGGGTCAAGCAATATGCAACATTTAGTGTTTGTATCTCTGAACATAGGATAGGTATCACGTAAACTTATAAAAGTATATTGTACTTTACATGAGTGGACAGATTATGTTTTTATTTTCTTCCTGAATTTTTCACACATAAATTAAATATTTAAAAAACCTTGTGCTGCACTGGCTGCATCTACCATGCTATTGGCTTCCGTTAAAGAACTGAGGGAAACAGGACACCACCACCTGATACCAAGCTAGGCTGACGCATGTCTGGCACAGCGGCCTTATGGCGGTTCTGAAATTATTGGAAGTTATGAGGCGTGCGAGGAATAGGACAGCCCACGGGACACTGGTGCAGTGCTCCATGCAGTACAGCTGCTTATCTGCTACTTAAATTTGCTCAGAGAAGAGAGGCCGCCTGCTGCCTCAGTGACTGCTCACAGTCATGCGTCCTAGAGAGTCTTACTTACTTTGAGGCTAGCACAGCGCTCATTTTAAAGTTTCGCCTACATTGCATTTCTGCTGTGCTTGCAAAATCTCTTGTATTAAAAAAAAATGCTAAAAGGGGCTTAGAACCAGCCCAATACTTACATGAACTTACAATTCGTTGATTCCGTAACTTCAATTTACGTGATTCTGATTGGTCACCACGTCGACTTTGCACGCCTTCCTGCTCTGCTTTGCCTGACCATGGATCTTGGCCCAAGTACAGCTTCCGGCCAATGTCTACTGGCCAGTGTTGTTCCACTGGCTACCACTCTGAAGGTACATTTGTTTTTTCATTTCCTATCGAGCACTCCATGCGAGTGCATCTGCAATCTGCAGGCCTCCTTCTCTCCTTCCAGCTTGTTGTCGCTGCTCCTTCATCCGCTCTCCATCCTCCCCCTGTTGCTGTTCCTACCCCGCACGCCTGCCTGCTGCTGTTTGTGATTCACATACTTCTTCTGCCCGTGAAGTATCCGATCGTAAAGCCAAGCTTATTGTACTGTGTGTTTAGAAAGACAAGAGTCATAAATAGCCTCCAAATACATTGAGTCATTAATTAAAATTATGTTTATTTTCAAAAAATATTTTCCTGAACTTCGATGAAAATGCACACAATCTTATTCAGATGAGATCGAACCAACAAACATGAGCATTAATAAAAGGGAAACCCAGACGTGATAAATGAGTGACAAGGAGTCACCTGGTAATTGAGCAGTGAAACAAAACAACTAAATGCAAAGTGTGCACCCTCTGTCGCTCATTTTTTTTCAAGCTAGTAAGCACTGCCAACCAAGACAGTACAACAGCTGTATCTGATAGAGCCATCTAGCTGCAGATTCCTTACCTTTGAACTTCCAGGCGTCAAGCTGAATCCGCAAGATTTTTGATAGCAGTACCTCTGCGTGCCGGTAGGTGGCGTCGGTCAACTCCGCGTGACGTTGAAGGATTCATGATCATGGTCGTTGTGATGTCTGTGTCGTCAATATAACCGCCACTCTGGCACACTGACGTCAGTTCTTTTCTTTCCGCGCCAGCCAGCTCCGATCTGTTGAAGAGAGCTACCCCCTGTCACTTTTTGACAGAGTTTTTTTTTAACTTTATGTCGATTCTTTTGGTGTGTTTGGATGTCCAGTAGGAAGACTTCGGGGTTCAAGCCATGCAGCTCCTGTCACCGAGCCATATCGGTAATCGCCCCCCACCTTGTGTGTCTGGTGCCTGGAGTGCAACCATGGCACAAAGTCCTGCTCTGATTGCCGGGCTATAGCGCCGAAGGCTTTGAGGGAGCGGTCCCTGAAGCTACTCGCAGCAGAGCACGCACCGCAGAGGTCACCTCGTCGATCTCGCTCCCGGGCCTGGTCTCGGCCAAGAGGAAGGTCCGAGCATCGCTCCGGGGGCACAAAGTCCTCTTCGTCGAAGTCGTCAGGTAAGAGGAATCACAAGAAGCACAAGAAGTCGAAGCGAGCTTCGACTTTGCCCTACCCGTCACGCGGCAGGATGGAGGAGCCTCAGTTTTCTAGGCCCGTTCTGTGGAGCGGGCACCTGGGTCGACTCCGCATCTCCCTCCCTTTCCGGGGATGAGAGAGACCCCGCCCAACTCAAGGAGTTTTACGACATCCTGTGTGACGTGTTTGGGCTCCATGCCGGCGTGCTTTCGGGCCTGCAGGCCCTGGTGAAGGAGATCCCGTGGGTCCCGCGCCTTCGGCTCTGGCGCCGATGCCACAGCCTCCTGTTGGACCCGTGCTCGGGTCCGGACCGGCACTGATCGCACTGCCACAGCGACCTTCCCCGGCGCCGCATCTGACGCCGAGGTCTCTGGCGCCTGCAAGTGGCGCCTCGCCCATCCTCATTCCAGATGATATGGAGCCGGTCTGGCTTCCACCGAGGCCGGCGCCAACGGAGCCGTACGGCTTCATACCATCTAACCAGCCCCTTTCTGAAGGTTTGGGGTTGGACAAAGAGGATTGGGAGAGTAAGCAGGATCACTTAGAAATCCCGCAGCCCCAGGACATGGACTGTTATGAGGAACTGGGTGATGCCAGTGGCCTGGACACCTCCCCAGATTCTGGCATGCTGTCTCCCTCAAACCCGGCTATGTAGGAGGGGGTGTCATTTGCTATGGTGGTGGTAGGGCTCCGGAGTTCCTGGACCTGCAGCTTCCTACAGTGACGGTCAAGACGAATGTCTTGACGGAGGTCCTGCAGCCTGGTGTCTCCTCATCGGAACCCTTGCTGCCTTTTAATGAGGCCTTAATTGACTTTCTTCTGGGCACCTGGTCCAAACTCAGCACAGGGGCTCCTGTGAATAGAACAATTGCCCTACACCGGGCAACCCAGTGTTTCTCACTGCCCACCCCACCTTCCAAAGCTTGGTGGTCCAGGCTTCCACTTCCCGTGGCGCATTCCCTTCCGCCCCTCCGGACAGGGAATCCAAACTGCTGGAGACCTTTGGAAAGAACATTTTCTCTTCCACCAGCCTCGCATTGCTGTTGGTGAAACTGCATGCCTTTTGGGCCGATACTCCCATTCTATATGGGATACGGTTGTGCAGGTTCTGCCTAGGGTCTCGGAAGAGGACCGGATCCAGCTCTCCCAAGCAATATCAGACGGGAGAGATGCAGCGAAGTTCGCCATTCGCTGTGGCTTGGACACGACTGACTCGCTGGGCAGAACGATGTCTTCGACAGTGGCCATCAGGCGCCACGCCTGGCTGAGGCCTGGCTGAGGACGTCTGGCTTTTCGGGGGATGTCCAGGCAAGTCTCATGGACATGCGTTTTGATGGCTCACGTCTCTTTGGAGACAAGGCTGACGCAGTGCTTGAGCGCTTCAAGGATTCGCGGGCTACGGCCAAGTCCCTGGGCCTTAGTACTACACTCTGGCCTGCATCTGCTTTTCGCTCCTTTCGTGGCTTCGGAAGGGGCTTCCAACCATGCCACCCTATTCCAGCCAGCAGGTTCTGCAAGTTCAGTAACCTCTGCAGGCCGTGGCTGTAGTTCATCCCGCCCTCGAGGGTCGGGAGGCCAGAAGTCGAGCCAAGCCACCATTCCCTCCTCCACCGCAAAACCTTCCTAGTCTGGTCCTTTGGGATCACGAGCGTCCAGTGGGTGGCAGGATATGCCATCACCTCCACCATTGGCTCGACATCACCTCCGACAGGTGGGTGTTGCAGATAGTTCGAAGGGGATACTCTCTCCCCTTCAAGACTACCCCTCACTCTATGCCTCCAACTCACGACCGGCTGATGGAGGATCATCTTGCGCTACTTGCAAGGAAGTCAAGGCTCTCTTGGCCAAGGGAGCTTTAGAGAGGGTTCAAGGGCCAGAAATAGGCTGTGGTTGCTATTCCCGCTATTTCCTGGTTCCAAAGAAAGACAGAGGCCTCTGTCCTATCCTCGACCTCAGAGCCCTCAACTACTTCCTCAAGAAGGAGAAATTGAAGATGCTCACTCTGGCTCAGGTACTGTCTGCCCTACACCCGGGAGTCTGGATGGTGCCGTTGGACTTGCAGGATGCCTATTTCCACATTCCCGTCCTGCCTGCCCATCATCGCTACCTGCGGTTTACAGTGGGCCAAGAACACTTTCAGTTTACTGTGTCCCGTTTGGCCTCACCAGTGTCCCGTGGGTGTTCACCAAGGTGATGTCGGTGGTCGTAGCTCACCTGCGGAGATCAGGGGTGCCAGCCTTCCCCTATCTCAACAACTGGTTGTTGAAGGCGGCCTCGTCCCAAGCAGTCGTCTCCCATCTCCAGACTACGACGAGCCTCTTGCATTCGCTGGGGTTCACTATCAACGTGCCGAAGTCACACCTGACTCCATCTCAGATGGTCCCCTTCATCGGAGGAGTTCTGGACACTGTGCAGTTTCGGGCTTATCCTGCCGAACGGCGAGTCCAGGATATTTGGGCTATAATACCGATGTTTCATCCTCTAGCCTGAATTTCGGTGAGAATGACTCTGAGGCTGTTGGGCCTCATGGCCTTTTGTATCCTTCTTGTGTACCACGCCAGATAGCACATGCGGGTTCTTCAATGGGACCTGAAGTTCCAATGGGTGCAGCATTGGGGATATCTCACCGACGTGGTCCAGATCTCGGAGGGCACTGTGAAACACCTGCAGTGGTGGCTATCAAACCGTGATTGTGTCAGAGGCAGACCCTTCTCCCTTCCCCATCCAGACCTCACAGTAGTGACAGATGTGTCCCTTCTGGGATGGGGTGGCCATCTGGGAGAGGTGGAGATCAGAGGACTCTGGTCTCCGGCGGAGGCCCGGCTCCATATAAAGCTGTTGGAGCTTCAGGCGATCTGGCTGGCACTAAAAGCCTTCTTGCTGTCCATCAAGGGGAGGCGAGTTCAGGTGTTTATGGACAACATGACCGCCATGTGGTACTGCAACAAGCAAGGCGGGGTGGGGTAGTGGACCCTGTGTCAAGAGGCTTTGCGTCTCTGGACTTGGATGGAACAGCAGGGCATTTCCCTGGTGGTTCAGCATCTGGCTGGTTCTCTGAACGCCAGAGCGGACGAACTCAGCTGAAGGTGCCTAGCGGATCACGAGTGGCGTCTCCATCCGGAGGTGGCGCAAGGACTCTTTCAGCATTGGGGAGAGCCTTGGTTGGATCTGTTTGCCTCCGTAGAGAACGCGCAATGTCAGCAGTTTTGCACGCTGGAGTTTCCATGGTAGCTCTAGCTCGGCGATGCTTTTCGTCCCGAGTGGAGCTCCGGCCTCCTGTACGCCTTTCTTCCCATACCACTCCTACCCAGAGTGCCCAAGAAGATCAGGAGCAACCAGGCACCAGTCATTCTTGTGGCTCCAGACTGGGCACGGAGAGTCTGGTTTCCTGAGCTTCTTGCAATGAGCATCGATCCTCCGATCAGGCTGCCCCTTCGGGAAGATCTCCTGTCGCAGCAGCAGGGGAAGGTTCTCCACCCGAACCTGTCCACTCTCTGCCTCCTTGCATGGAGATTGAGCGGCGACAGCTGACAGCTTTCGACCTTCCTCCCGAAGTCTGTGAGGTTATTCTGGCAGCCAGGCGTCCCTCCACGAAGTCAGTATACGCCTGCCGATGGTCCAAAATTTGAAAATATTGTACAGAACGGCCTATTGACCCTCTATCTGTATCTTTATCTGATATCCTCCTGTTCATACTTTCCTTAGCCTAGGCACCTTGAAGGGCTATCTTTTGGCCCTTTCCTCTTTTCTTCAGCTGATCAGCCTTCTCTTTTCAAATATTCTCTGGTGCAGAGATTCTTAAAGAGGTTAACCCACTTGTTTCCCCCTTCACCCTTTATTATGCCACAGTGGAACCTTAATTTGGTTCTCACCTTTCTGATGTGTGCATGTTTGAGCCCCTGCACAACTGCACTCTACGGCTGCTCACCATCAAACAGCCTTCTTAGTGGCAATAACCTCTGCCAAGAGGGTGAGCGAACTGCAGGCACTGTCATCACAGCCTCCTTACCTGACGGTCTTTTAGGATAAAGTGGTGCTTCGCACAACGGCATCTTTTCTACCTAAGGTGGTAACAGCCTTTCATATGGGGCAGTCGGTTACTCTGCCCACTTTCTATGCACCTCCGCACCCTTCCAAGGAAGAGGAGTGTCTCCATCATCTGGACTCAAAAAGAGCGTTATCGTTCTACCTTGTTCAAACAAAAGAGTTTCGGGTGGATGGCCAACTCTTTAAAGGGTACATGGGTGCAAATAAAGGGCGTACTGTCCAAAAGAGGACTATATCCCGCTGGGTTATCCTCTGTATCAAAATCTGTTACCCCTTAGCGAAGAAGGATCCTCCTGAAGGGCTTAGAACCCATTCCACTAGGGCAAACGTGGCCACCATGATGTTCCCGTTTCGGATATCTGCCAAGCGGCCACGTGGGCATCTCTGCACACGTTTTGCCAGACACTACTGGCTGGATTTCCAGGTTTGCAGAGAAGGCCTGTTTGGTCGCTCTGTCTTGCAGGACTTCTGGGTCTAAACCTTTCCGCAGTCCCTCCTCTGGGGATGGAATTGCTTGCGTATCTGTTCAAAGGTAAGAAATCTGCGGCTAGATGTCTCTATCAGATGGACAAGTTACTTACCTTCTGAAACGCCTTATCTGGTAGAGACATGATCTAGCTGCAGATTCCTTACCGACCCACCCATCCTCCTCACACCGCAGATTGGTTCTAGTGTCGAGGGCTTTTCCCTTCAGGGCCCTAGTTGCCTTTTTTTAACACACCCTGGTCACTCACTTCATGGCTCCGTGCTTCTGGTGTGTAAAGTCGTGAAAAGTACTGACATCAGTGCGCCAGAGTGGCGGGTATATTGATGACCCGGACTTCACGACCGCGACGAACATGACGTCTACAACGTCACGCAGAGTCGACCAACGCCACCTACTGGCGCGCAGGGGTACTGCTATCAAAAATCTTCCGGATCCAGCCGGATGCCTGGAAGTTCAAAGGTAAGGAATCTGTAGCTAGATTATGTCTTTACCAGATAAGGCGTTACCGAAGGTAAGTAACTTGTCCATTTAGTGCACATTTAGTGCACTCATGCGCAACACTAAAATGCTTTCCTCCCTCCTCGTGGTTTTACTCATCCTCCCTCTCCCCGTGGTTTCACCCAAACCCACTCCCTCCGATTTCTTTTGCAACCTCCTCCCTCGTGTTGCTTCAACCCCTCCAGCCCCCCACCCTGCTTTTTTTTTACATGTCGCACAGCAGCACAGCCTGCTGTCCAACATGACTTAGAGTAAAGTACCACATTTAAAAAAGCGCTGGACGTAGTCAATGCTGGGCGAGTCGTAGTGTCCTTTTTTTTTTTTTTTTCTTTAAGCCATGTTGGCTAGCAGTCCACGTTAGTGTGCAACATGAAAGAAAAATGACAAAGCAAATAGATTTGCCATAGGCAACACCTATTTGCTTTGCCAATGCTTGTTAACCATGCGCCTGGGTCCCGACTAGTGCACACTTGTGTTATATGACCAGAGAAGGCTGACAGGTGCTGGTAAACTAGTCTACAACTGGCTCTTGGAGAAAATCCACCATTGTTCCCATTTATAAAAAGGGCGACAGGAGGAAACCATCATGCTATCGTCCTATCTTCCTCATAGGTTCCTCTGGTAAAATCTTAGGAAGGGTGATTATCCAAAAGCTGGAAGAATGGGAGGAGGAGAGAGGTTTCTTCTCAGAGGCTCAGTACGGCTTTCGTCCTGGTGTTGGCACGATTGAGCAGTCCCTGAACCTGCTCCTGGGCAAGTATGTCAAGGCCAGGGAGGGTTTCTCCACTTAGCTTTCATGGACCTCTCCTATGTCTTTGATTTAATGGACAGAGGCAAGCTCTGGGACATGATGTTGAAGGCAGGGGTAAAGGTACCACTGGTTGAACTTTTAAGGCACCTTCATTGGGACTCTTTTGCTCAAGTATGGTAGGGCGAAGAAGGAGAATATACCCCCCCCTTTAAGACTAAAAGGGGGGTTAGACAGGGCTGCATTCTTGACCCATTTTTATTTTAATTTTATATTAACTCTGTTGACCAAGGCCTGAGGACCAGAGGGAAGGATTCCCCCAGGGTAGGTGAAAGATTTGTGCCTGTCCTTCTCTACGCTGACGACGCAGTACTTATCTCTCGCACGCTCAATGGCCTGCAACATTTGTTGGATTGTTTTAATTAATTTATGGGGGAACTGAAACTAAAAATTGTCAATCACCAAAAATCATATATTTTGACTTTCGGCCCAAGGAATATGCGGTCGTGTAGATTTATCATTGGTGAGACTCCTATTACTAAGGTCTCCAATTTTAGCTACCTTGGTATTATGATGGACTCTAATTTTAACTGGGATAAACATTTATCACAGAATGTTTCCAAAATCTCATGGGCTGTGGAAGCTATTTTTAAATTTTCTAGGAAACTAGGCCACAAACCCATCAAAGAATTAATATCATTGTACAATGCCAAATATCTCACTTTCAGAACGTATGGGCAGGTGTTTGGGGTTATACGGAGCCTACAGGTTATTGAAAATTAATTTGTTGGCAGACTACTCTCCAGTTCCAAAGAGTAATGTCAGTTTTATAACTCATTCTAAAGTTGGACTCCAGTATGTAGGTGACAAAATTAAACTTCCCCCGCTCTCATTGTGGCCACTAAGATATAGCACTCGCCTCATACAAATTTTTCTCCCCAAGTGTTAGCCGACTGTGTTAAATTGGACCATTGGGACTCCATTCCATGGCTTATATATAGCAAGAAAACCTTTATAGAGCTTGATGTCCCAAATTAATTTTATTCCACAAACACCATTGATACATCCGGAGCCATGGTCAAATCTCTTTTTTACAATCATAGAATAACCTTAAAAAACACAAAAATTCAGGCAATGAACACTGTCTGCCGATATGTAGAGATTATGACTGTTGAAGGGATTGAACCTTATTCGTTATGGGTTCCCGATTCTGAGCACAGATTTCATCTTATTCATTTTAGACTGCACTGTACATTTTTTGTCAGCTTTCCCTCAACAGGGAACATGGTTTTCCTCAATAACTTGTTGTCCCTGCAATAATATTAGCCAGCAATCCCTCATCCCTTTAATATTTTTTGTGACTTTTATAATATGCCGAGAGTCCAGTTTTTAAGGTCCATCTCTCGCTCGATTAACCTAGGATTTTGCAGACTTGGCCTAGGATTTTCTCAGCAGCTAGATTCCATCTTTATATGTCATGCGGTTCTTGGTTATATCTGCCAAGCATTGAGAATTAGGAGAGAATTGGATGTTCCATAAAAACTCTCCTATTCTCTGTATTTTAAGATCTGATTGTCATTTTCCACCGCTCTTAAGAGATCTTTTAAGTTGAAATGTTTACGTCTTGGGGCCAAGAGACTGTCATGTACAAGAAGTTTTTTTTAAATTAAATATTCTTGGTAAATTTATTTTTCTGCATGAATGCAGTAATTGTTTTCTGTGGCAACGAAACCACCACTTCAATGCACTAACAGACTTTGTTTTAAATGTCTATTTTTAACAATTGTGTATTGTTTAATTTGTCTGTCTTTTTATGTCTTCAATAGCCGAATAAAAGTATTTTCACTGACTAACTAGTCTGCAACGTTCTTCCTGCAGAAATAAAACTAGGGGGCTGGAAGGGTTTCAAAGAGGGGCTAATGGTTATGATCCCTGTGACTCCGAGGTCGGAAATCATCTTGTGCAGTATGTTTGATTCTTGTCTTTGTTTTGGGATGCTGGATCGACACCACACCCGCAGACCGCATGTGTGAAACTATTAAGTAAACAAACTTAGCTGTGCCCCGAGGCCGTCACCTATCAACCAGTACCACTCCTTGCCCTGAGCTCTACACATAATTGCCTGAGGTAGCAGTGCATTGCAACGCTGGCTGCTTCGTAAAGTGACACAATCAGCTGCCCGCAGCGCTTCTTCCCACATCTGGGAGATGCAGACACAAGCAATAAATTGCGTTATTCTAACCCCTGATGCGTGGTACTTGGCACCGCTGTTCACAGTAACTACTGTCTGGGATATTGATCCTCCTGCCAATTTTGCATTTTGTGAGGCAGGCATCAAGGGTTCATTCACTTCATTGGGGGTGGGGGGGTGTGATGACATTTTTTTATGAACATACAAATGCTACAGGGTGGTATTCCTTTGGTGAGGTAAGCTTTTAAGAAGTGGTATAATATGTGTACAGCTTGAGTAAAAATTATGGAACAAACATATAAATATATATATGTATGTGTGTGTGTATATATGGTTGTGTATATTACCTACTGGCGGTCACAAGTAGCTAGTTATAGTTACAACCATGTTTCTATAGAAAACGCATTTTTTGACTTTCCTATATCTCTGGCGGCGTTTGACGAATCTTCACAATTTTCCCCAAAAAGTGTCATAGTGAGTCTTTTTTTTTTAAAGATATGTTTATTGGCATTTAAAGCTATTGTCTGGTACATTACAGTTGTAACTTGCAGTCTATCAATAGTATATTTCAACATTAAAGCCTTCATGAGCCGCATATCGTACTGTGTTTAATCTCCAATCAGTGGGTAAGGAATATTATAGCAATTAGTAACATAGATATACATCACTGAGGTACATGTTCAGGATTCCTAGTGAGTCAGGTGCTCTATAGTGTATAACCTATAAATGATTACCCTGTGTCTTGCGGCCAGAGTGCTCTGATGTGTCAGCTTAAGGGGCATTCAGTCATAGTGAGTCTTGTTGTGCATGGAAAGTTTTGGGGTGACCCGTCAAGTGGGAGCCGAGAAAAGGGGGGGATCAAAAAAAGTGTTTCCCATGTTAATTCCCATAGGAGCTTTAGAAACGACTGCAGCCCGAACAGCTGGACGGAATTACTGGTATGCTGATGGTGCTTTTTGTTATTTGGTGTAAATCTGTTCAGTAGTTGCTGAGAAATGTAAGGGAAAAAAATAAGGATATCTTTGGGCACAATAACTTCACAAATAACAACGAGCTCGTACAGGGAAATGCAGACCTCTGATTGGCTGCCAACACTTCAACCAGGAAATGTTGGCAGCCATTTTGGGACTTGACTTCAATAGAGTCCCAAAACAAAATGTGAAAAAAGTAAAGGGGACAGTGTAGGAATACAGTGACCCCAAAACCTTGGTCTTGGGGTCCCTGAGGGACCACGGTAGGGCAAAAAAAGCATTTAAAAAAAAAGGTTTGCACCAAATTTGTGAAATTTGCGGCAAAAATTAAAAAAACAAGCTCGGGCTCGCACGTTTTTTAAAAATGAGCCCTGGGTAGTACAGATCCCGGGGGCATTATTTAAAAAAAGGAGGGGGCGCACAGGGCTCCTCTCCTGAGGCTCTTTGAGCCTCGGGGACCCCCACCTCCCTAGTCTTTATTTACAATAATGGAGGGGGGCGCATGGACCCTCCTCCTGGGCTACTAGAAGCCTCGGGGACCACCACCTCCCCTGGCAATAAATACAATTTGCGGAGGTCTTCACGGTGCCAAATAAATAAGTACTACTGGCCCTTCCTGGGCTGATCCCAGCCCCGGGCACCACCACCTCTCCGGGCCAGCCCCTGAAAGTGAAAGGACGGGGGCCGTGTGGCCCCATCCTGGAGCCAATAATGGCCCTGGGTGCCGCCACCACCCTAGGGCCGGCTCCTGCTATGTTCCGGGGCTGCCCAACCCAGGGCATAGCTGATTGCTGTGGCTTGGCTGGAGCTTTGACAGCTCCCACCAAGTCACAGCAAACACTCCGCTTCCAGCAAGCGAGAGATGAGAAATGCTCTTGCTTGCTGGAAGCAGAGGTTTTGTCGGAGGAAATAATTGCTCTGACAGACAGGGTGCTGCATGTTCAGCAGTTACCTGTCTGTCAGAGCAATGCCGGTTCCCGCAGGTGGCAGAGAGCTGGCAGGGACCGCAGAGGCATTGAATTTCCAGCCACCATCCCATTGCACACTGGGTACCCAGGACTCATGGCCGGGCCCTGGGGGATGGGGTTCCTTGGGCCAAAATTGGCCCGCAGAGGGGGGCCACGCGCCCCCTCCCCTATTTTAAATTAATTATTTAAAAGGCTGGACCCTGGGGATGAAATCGGCCAGAGGAGAGGGGGCGCGCTGCCCCCTCCCCCTGGGATAATGACCAGGCCCTGGGGGAGGGGGTCCCCGGGGCCCAAATTGGCCCGAGGAGCGGGGGACGAGTGGCCCCCCTCCCCCATTTTAAATAAAATAATTAAAAGGCTGGGCCCAGAGGATGGGGCCAAAATCAGCCCAGATTGAGGGGGGCACGCTCCCGGTTTCATTATATATTAATTAAGGCCGGGGATGGGGTTGCGCGGTCCCCCTCCCATCTAATAATTGGGCAGGCTTCCCTGCCCACTTTAGTTGTATGCATATGTGTTCCCGCCTTTTGTCAGGCCCCCCTGTGCTTTTGCCGCCGAATTTTGCGCCACTTTCTTGATGCAGAGGAAGATGAGGACATCTCCACAAAACAAAGAATCACTTACGTCATATAGATAAGAAGAAGAGGAAGGACACTGGTTTGGTGGAGATTTACTTCTTTGTAGTGTAATTGGGCTCTCTACAGGAGGATTCCTGTCATTACAGAATTTTGGCAAAAGATGCATGAGGAACAATCATATTGCCAAACGCACGCAAGGTCGCTGGAGACATTTCCTTGTGGCCCATTTCAGAGCTGTAGTGTAGAATACACATGGAAATGTATCTAATGAGGTAGCACTTACTAACTAACCAGTAGAAAGTACTTTAGTTAGTTAGACATTTGTGCAAAACTGTGGGCTTTTTTAGGATAAATGGGTAGGTGTGGTTCCTTTGTGGCTGCTTCACTCACAAAGCTGCTGACACATGCACGCAGACACTTAGACACCCACTCACACACTCAAGCTCTCACACACCCACTCACAGACCCATACATCCTCTCACAGACCAATGCAGACACTCACAGACCGACCCATTCAGACACTCATGCACATACCTAAAGACCCATAAAGCAACTGACACAGCCACTCACAGACCCACTCAGAGACTCACAGACCCACTCAGACACTGATGCACTCACTCACAGACTGACAACCTCATGGAGGCACTCACAAATCCACTCAGGCACTCTCATGCCCACTCACATACCCACTGAGACACTCCCTCAGGCACTCATGCACCCACTCACAGACCAACTCACAAACCCAGAGAGACACTTATGCAGCCACTCCCAGGCCCACTCAGACACTCACACACCCACTGAAACATACAGGCACTCACACACCCACTCTCAAAGGTTACAGTTTACACTTGGAAATAAAATTTAAAAACCTTAGAAATTCACTTAAAAAACAAAGTTTACAGGGACGTTATAGTTAGAAAATAGAATTGAAAAAACGTAGAAATTCACTGAAAAAAACAAAGGTTACAGGGACGTTATAGTTAGGCTCGATTTTTCACTCATACAAAACCAGAGATATTCAGTAGTTATAGTTACCTGAGCTAACTATAGCTTACGCTATAGCAATGCACTGCTTATGACCTCCCATACTACATCACTCATGACATGGTCAGTGACATCCCTGATGACATCTCAAATGCTATCACTGATGACATCATCCAGTGATAGTGAGTGCTTTCTAAACGTTACTGAGTGTTAAACATATATACACTAAGATATGTGGCTGTGGGAATCCCTGTATGGGTGAGTAAGTAGGTGTGTAAGTGGTGTATAGAAGAGTGAGTGGGTCTGTGAAAGACTGAATACATAAGTGAGTGGGTGTGTGAGGTTTTGTATGGGTGAGCGAGTGGGTGAGTCAGTGTCTTTATGAGTGAGTGGCTGTGTGAGTTTTTACATGAGTGGGTGTATAAATAGCTGTAATGGTGAATGAGAGGTGAATGAGTGGCTGTATGGGTGAGTGTGCAGGTATATAAATGTATGTATGGGTGAGTGAGAGCGTAAGTGAGTGGCTGTAGTGTGCATGAATGGGTGCGTAAGTGGGTGTGTGAGTGAGTGGATGTGTGAGTGGCTGTGTGGGTGAGTAAGTGAGTGTGAGAGAAGTTGTATGGGACAGTCTGTGCTTGTCTCAGTGACTGTATAGGTGAGTGAGTACATGTTAGTATATGTATGAGTGAGTGGGTGTGTGGGTGTGAGTAACTGTATGGGTGAGTGAGTAACTGTATGGGTGAGTGAATAGGTGTGTGAGTAGCTGTATGGGTGACTGATTAAGTGTGCGAGTGGCTGTGTGGGTGTGTGTTTGTACATCTGTATGACTGCATGTGTGAGTAGCTGTATTGGTCAGTGAGTAGGTGCATGATTGGCTGTATATGTGAGTTACTGGTTGCGTTAGTGGCTGGCTGTATGGGTGAGTTGATATGTGGACGGCTCTATGGATCAGTGAGTTGGTGTGCAAGTGTTTGTATGAGTCTGTGAATGAGTATTTCAATGGTTGTATGGGAGGGGGAGTGGGTGTATGAGATGTTGTATGGGGTGTAAGTGGGTGTGTTAGTGATTCTGTGGATGATGCCATCAGTGATGTCATTTGAGATGTCATGAGTGATGTCACTGACCATGTCATGAGTGATGTAATATGTGAGGTCATAAGTAGTGCACTGTGGGGGCGTATGCTATAGTTAGCTCAGATAATTATAACTGCTGAATTTCTCTGGTTTTGTACGAGTGAAATGTGAGCCTAACTATAACGTCCCTGTAACCTTTGGTTTCTTTCAGTGAATTTCTACGTTTTTATTTATTCTACTTCCTAACTATAACGTCCCTGTAAACTTTGTTTTTTTCAGTGAATATATATATATATATATCCAAGCTCCAAAGTACCCAACGTACAAGGAGCACTCGAACGGCAACATGCTCATGAAGAGCATTTATGGTATACATTCCGCCGGCACAATGATAACTTTAAGCAGTTCAATTTGCCATGGATGCCTGGCGCGTTTCGAAGTGTCCCCACTTCTCTTCAGAGGCTTTGGCAATTGAAGGCGCATAGGACACCGCCCTCATGGGGAACGAATTTCCCTTGAATACTGGGGGTCCCTGGGGGCCAACTAGCCCACCAGGAACCTCCAGTATGCGCCAGGGAGCTGCGTTGCAGAGAGGTGTTCAGAGGCCACGCCCCTTTTTACACCTCTCTGCAACGCAGCTCTGTGGCGCTTACTGGAGGTACCTGGTGGGCTAGTTGGACCCCAAGGACCCTCAGGATTCAAGGGGACTTAATCCCTCAACTTAAAACGTGCCACTGGGCGCGTTTGCACAGTGGTGAAGGGAGGGGGCGGGGCCTGAGGTGACATGTGTGCAAACACACCCTGTGGCGCGTTTGAAGTTGGGGAATTAATTCCTCTTCAATACTGAGGGTCCCTGGGGGCCAATTAGCCCACCAGGTACCTTCAGTAAGCGACACAGAGCTGCGTTGCAGAGAGGTGTAAAAAGGGGCGTGGCCTCGGACCACCTCTCTGCAATGCAGCTCTGTGGCGCTTACTGGAAGTACCTGGTGGGCTAGTTGGGCCCCAGGGACCCTCAGGATTCAAGGGGACTTTATCCCCCAACTTAAAACGCGCCACGGGACGCGTTTGCACAGTGGTGAAGGGAGGGGGTAGGGCCTCATGTGACAAGTTAGTTACTTAGTTTTAATCCCCCTGCCCTATTATGTACTAGGGACTTACAGAGGAGGTCATGCTAATCAGAGGGGTACCCAACGCATAGTGTTCCCTAGTGTATGTAGGTGTTTTCACTGTATTCTAAGTGTCTTTTAGCATAGCACTGGCTCTAGGCCTGGTTAGTCATGGCCAGTTATCACCAGTACCCGTCTGAAAAAGTTGTGGGCACAGGATGATTTTGCAACAAGGCCTCTTTCTGCTCCTCTGTTGATTCTTTCTGCACATGTCTTGCTTCTTCCTGCACTTTTCTTCGTCTTTGTGGACTTCTGTTGCTTGTTTCTGCATTTGTTTTGCTTTTTCTGTGCGTTTTTTCTTCTTGCTTCACATGTCCTACCTCTCTAGGCATAGTTAGAAACTGGCAATTAAAAAACCTTTGAAATTCAACTAAAAAAACCATAGGTTTCAGGCACGTTATAGTTAGAAATTAGCATTTAAAAAACCTTTGAAATTCACTTAAAAAACCATAGGTTTCAGGCACGTTATAGTTAGAAATTAGCATTTTAAAAACCTTTTAAATTCACTGAAAAAACCATAGGTTTCAGGGGCGTTATAGTTAGTTGGACATTTCACTCGTACAAAACCCGTGAAATTCCCCCGTTATAGTTAGTTCAGCTAACTATAACTCGCGCCCCCGCAATGCACTGCTGATGACGTCACATATTACATCATTCATGACATGGTCAGTGACATCACTGATGACATCACTGATGACATCTCAAATGACATCACTGATGACATCACTGATGACATCATCCAGTGACTGTATGTTTCTGTAAAGTTTAAATATGTTTTATATATATGCCAAGGTGTATTGAAGAATGAGTGGGTGTATAAGTGTCTGGATGAAGGATTTAGTAAGTGTGTGGCTGACTGTATAAGTGAGTGATTAAATGTGTCTTACTGAATACATGCGTTAGTGACTAAACTGTCTGAATGTGTGCATCAGTATGTCTGTTGTTGTGTAAGCTGCTGCATGTGTTGGTCAGTAGCTACATGAGTGTCTATATGGGTTATTGATTGGTTGCCTGAGTATTTGTATGGGAGACTGAGTGTGTGTGTGGGTGGGTGACAGGTGTGTGACTCTGTGCATAGATGTGTGAGTGGTTGATTCACTGGATGTATGGGTTCAAGATTGCATGTGGCGCGATTTAAGTTGGGGTATTAGGTCACCTTGAATCCTGAGGTTCCCTGGGGCCCAACTAGCCCACCAGGTACTTCCAGTAAGCGCCACAGGCCTGCGTTGCAGAGAGGTGGTCAGAGGCCACGCCCCTTTTACACCTCTCTGCAACGCAGCTCTGTGGCGCTTAATGGAGGTAGCTGGTGGGCTAGTTGCACCCCAGGGACCCTCAGGATTCAAGGGAGTTAATCCCCAACTTAAAACGCGCCACAGGGCGTGTTTGCACACATGTCACCTCAGGCCCCGCCCCTCCCTTCACCACTGTGCGTACGCGCCCCGTGGCGCGTTTTAAGTTGGGGAATTAAGTCCCCTTGAATCCTGAGGGTCCCTGGGGTGCAACTAGCCCACCAGCTACCTCCATTAAGCGCCACAGAGCTGCGCTGCAGAGAGGTGTAAAAGGGCGTGGCCTCAGAACACCTCTCTGCAACGCAGCCCCTGGCGCATACTGGAGGTTCCTGGTGGGCTAGTTGGCCCCAGGGACCCCAATATTCAAGGGGAATTCGTTCCCCATCTGCAAACGCGCCAGGGCGCGTTTGCAGAGTGCTGCCAAGGAGGGCGTGGCCTCCGGCGCGATGCCGGTGTATTCTTTTTATATTTACAGAAGGGGGCTGTGTGGCCCCCTTCTTTTCTAACTTATTGGCCCTGGGGACCCCATCCCCAGGGCCTGCCCCTAATATTTTTAAATAAAAGAATTTGAAGGGGCGTGGCCCCTCCGGCCTTATCGCCCGGACCCCATCCCCAGGCATGGCCTTTTTATGTTTTGGAGGGCTGCGTGCCCCCTCCTCAGGCCCGGGGACCCCATCCCCCGGGGCCGGCCTTCTTTTTAAATTATTTTTTTTAACAATTTTGCGGGAGGGGCGCGGCCCCTCCCAGAGCCACTTGTAGCCTCGGGGACCCCATCCCCTGGGGCTGGCCCTCTTCGTTGGGGACCGTGGGGGTCCCCAATCCCCCACGTCCCGCCGGCTCCCCGCGTCCTGCGGGAGCCGGCATTGCTTTTCCACATGGGGAGCTGCTGACATGAAGCTCCCCGTGTGGAAAAGCAATCGTCTTTGGTTTTTAGAAGAGAGAGCAGGTTTCCTGCTCTCTCTTCCAAAAACCAAAGCAGTTTCCAATGACAGGGCCGGAGCCGCGAGGCTCCCGCCCTGCCATAGCAAACTACAGTGTCCCGCTGGTGGGCACCCCGGGACACTGCAGGAGCCGGCCCTGGGGGGTGGCAGTCCCCAGGGCCATCACTGGCTCCAGGAGGGGGCCGCACGGCCCCCTCCCAGCACGTGCACAGCCCGGGGAGGTGGTGGTCCCGGGGCTCGGGGTCCGAAACGGACCCCCACATTCCAATTCTTAGTGCCCCGAGGAGGTGGCGGTCCCGGGCGTGTGGGGGGCTCGAGCCTCCCCACACAGGTAATTTAATTTTTAAAAAGAAGCCCCGGGGTGGCGGTCCCGGGGCTGCGGGAAGGCCGAGTGCCCTCCCGCACCATTTTTATTTCAAAGCCCCGGGGGTGGTGGTCCCCGGGGCTTTGGGGTGCGATCCCGGGGCTTAGAGGCCCCCCACACATTTTTATTAACCCCCCGCATGCCCCCGGGACTTGGCCCACCTGGGGGCCAAATAACAACGAAGCGCGGGAGGCCGCGCTTCGTTTTTTTTTTTACGGCGGGATCCGCGCACCCTGCACGCATCCTGCCGATTTTAAAAAAAACTAAAAAATTTTTGGGGCCCTGGGGGTCCTTGTGGGACCCCTAAGCAGGCCTAGGGGTCAGGGTGTTTTTACCCTGCCCCCTTTTTGCGTTTTGCGCACTTGTTTCTTGTGCCTCGGTTCTACCGAGGAACAAGATGGCTGCCAACACTTCCTGGTTTGGAGTGTTGACAGCCAATTAGCATACAGCTCGTGATCGGGAGGGTGCGCTCAGGGTGCGCGGACCCTCCGCGGCCATAGATATATATGTGATTTTACTTTTGATTTTCTCAGGAACTACTGAACGGTTTACACCATTTAACCAAAGGCACGACTCTGAACCAAGGGCTACCTTTTTGCCAAATTTGGTGTAATTCCGTTCAGCAGTTCGGGCTGTAGCTGCGACTAAAGGTTCCTATGGAAAATTGCATGGGGAAAACACGTTTTGGGACCCCCTTTTTCTCGGCCCCCACTTGACGAATCACCCGAGACTTTCAGGATAGGAGCGGACCGGAGCGCCCACGAGTTTTGAAAATTTCGTGAAGATTCGTCAACCGGCGCCAAAGTTATTGGGAATAGAATGTTGCGGATTTCCTATGGAAAATAGGTCCTAACTATAACTATCTACTGGTGACCGCCAGTAGATAATATAATATATATATATATATATTATCTACTGGAGGTCGCCAGTAGATAGTTATAGTTAGGACCTATTTTCCATAGGAAATCCGCAACATTCTATTTGAAATAACTCTTCCGTCGGTTGATGAATCTTCGCGAAATTTTCAAACTTTATGGCCCGCTCCGGTCCGCTCCTACCCTGAAAGTTTTGGGGTGATTCGTCAAGCGTGGGCCGAGAAAAAGGGGTCCCAAAGCGTGTTTTCCCATTCATTTTCCCATAGGAAACTTTAGCACGGCTACAGCCCGAACTGCTGAACGGAATTACACAAAATGTGGCAAAGAGGTAGTTCTTGGTTCAGAAAGAACCCTTTTGTTAAATGGTGGAAATCCGTTCAGTAGTTGCGGAGAAATTAAAAAAATAAGAGTCAAAAATCAATTTCCCATAGGAAACTTTATGCAAGGCTACAGCCCGAACTGCTGAACGGAATTACACCAAATTTGGCAAAGAGGTAGTTCTTGGTTCAGAAAGAACCCTTTTGTTAAATGGTGTAAATCCGTTCAGTAGTTGCTGAGAAAATCAAAAGTAAAAACACATATATATCTGGGCGGAGCCTAACCACACATGTCATCGTGAGATCTGATTGGCTGTCAGCACTTCATCCTGGAATTGCTGGCAGCCATCTTGGGACCAATATAAATGATAGTACCCTATTGAAATGCATTGTAGTGAATCGAAGATTTTGAGTGTTACCAAAGGAGAACTATAAAGGGTGATAACAGACTTTAGTTACATTAGAATTCATTTGTTGATGGTACCATACTAATTTCAGGAATTGTGGTGTGTTCTAAGGTGATTTTACCCTGTGAAAAACCTTCTGCTGGGATATCATGAATCATGTTTGAGAGAAAGCTATTTTCACATGCTTGTCCCATACAGTTTTGGAAGGTGCTCCAGAAGCTAAAATGAGAGCATATTTTCTGTAAATTCACATTATCTTTCTCAGTCATGTGAGAATGAAGTCTGACATTCTCAGTAAAACATGTACATCCAACAATGGCAGAGACTGTCAGTTGATTCCTTTGTGTTCTACTGCAGCTTCCCAGAGTGTTCTAAAGAACAACTAGAGTGCTAACAGCCTTACTTATGACAAAAGTATGGCACACCTGAAGCCATCTTGATTGGAATAAACTGGTAACACTTAAAACATTTAATTTAAAAGGAACAAAATGATGGGGTTCATTTTGTCATAGAAATTATGGTTAGTGCTGTAGAAAGAAAAATTAGGACATGTTTCAAGTGTGATCTCAAATATCTTCCTGTTATATTTCAACAGGAGCAGCCTGTCAGTTGATGCCTTTGTGTTCTACTGCAGCTTCCCAGAGTGTTCTAAAGAACAACTAGAGCGCTAACAGTCTTACTTATGACAAAAGTATGGCACACCTGAAGCCATCTTGATTGGAATAAACTGGTAACACTTAAAACATTTAATTTAAAAAGGAACAAAATGATGGGGTTCATTTTGCCATAGAAATTATGGTTAGTGCTGTAGAAAGAAAAATTAGGACATGTTTTAAGTGAGATCTCAAATATCTTCCTGTTATATTTCAACAGGAGCAGCCTGTCAGTTGATGCCTTTGTGTTCTACTGCAGCTTCCCAGAGTGTTCTAAAGAACAACTAGAGTGCTAACAGCCTTACTTATGACAAAAGTATGGCACACCTGAAGCCATCTTGATTGGAATAAACTGGTAACACTTAAAACATTTAATTTAAAAAGGAACAAAATGAGGGGTTCATTTTGCCATAGAAATTATAGTTAGTGCTGCAAAAAGAAAATTTAGGGCATGTTTTAAGTGAGATCTCAAATCCTCTTCTATTTCATTAGAAAATTCTGACATGCAGACTGAAACAATCACTTTCAATACCAGCAGTAGACTTCCAGTTAACTCCTTGGTGAGCAGTAGCTTTACTACAGTGATCTAATGAACAACTAGAGTGCTAACATTCTGAATTTATGGCAAATGTGTGACACATCTGAATGCCTTCTTGATGGAATCAAAGTAAAAAACTGAAAGCATTTCCTACTGAGGAGACTGTAGTAAATGAGGAAATTAGGAAACTTCATAACAAATAAGTCTCCCAAGATGGCCACCAGAGAAAAAAGAGCCCAAATGTAGCACAAATATCACCCAGATGTAGCCCACGTATTGCCCAATGACAGAAGTGTGCAAAACACTTTTTATTTTTGTTTTTTGCAGTTTTATATAGTGCAGACTGGTCAGGTATTGGAGTGCTTTACATGAGCATCGGTTACATCACACAAGGACAAATTCATGTTGGTTGACCCTACACTACCCAAACACCACTGCACTACCCTAAACCCTAAAACACTACCCCAGCACGACCCCCTTCACTACCCAAACACAACTGCACTATCCTAAACCTAAAAACACTACCCCCAGCATGACCCCCTACACTACCCAAACACCACTGCACTACCCTAAACCCTAAATCTACCCCTACACTACACAAATACCACTGCACTACCCTAAATCCTAAAACACTAGACCCCAGCACGACCCCTACAGTACACAAACACCACTGCACTACCTAAACCCTAAAACACTACCCCCTACACTACACAAACACCATTGCACTACCCTAAACCCTAAAACACTACCCCAGCATGACCCCCTACACTACACAAACACCACTGCACTACCTAAACCTAAAACACTACCCCAGCACGACCCCTACACTACCCAAACACCACTGCACTACCCTAAACCCTAAAACACTACCCCCAGCACGACTCCCTACACTACACAAACACCACTGGACTACCCTAAACCCTAAAACACTACCCACAGCACGACTCCCTACACTACCTAAACACCACTGCACTACACTAAACCCTAAATACTACCCCCAGCATGACCTCCTACACTACACAAACACCACTGCACTACCCTAAACCCTAAAACACTACCCCCAGCACGACCCCCTACACTACCCAAACACCACTGCACTACCCTAAACCCTAAAACACTAACCCCAGCATGACCCCTACACTGCCCAAACACCACTGCACTACCCTATACCCTAAAACCAGCTGACCCTGTACACTGCTCAAACACAACTGCACTACCCTAAACCCTAAAACACTACCCACAGCATGACCCCTACACTGCACAAACACCACTGCACTGCCCTAAACCCTGAAACACTACCCCATGACCCCTACACTGCCCAAACACCACTGCCCTACCCTAAACCATGAAACACAACCCCCAGCATGACCCCTACACTACACAAACACCACTGCACTACCCTGAACACCCCCTACACTACTACAAACACCACTGCATTACTCTAAACCCTAAAACACTACCCCCAGCACGACCCCTCACAACACAAACACCACTGCACTACCCTAAACCCTGAAATCGACCCCCAGCACGACCCCCTACACTGCCCAAACACCACTGCCATGCCCTAAACCCTGAAACACTACCCCCAGCATGAACCCCTACACTACCCAAACACCACTGCACTACCCTAAACCCTGAAACACTACCCCCAGCACTACCCCCTACACTGCACCAAACACCACTGCACTGCCCTAAACCCTAAAACACTACCCCAGCACTGACCCCCTACACTGCCCAAACACCACTGCACTAACATAAACCCTGAAACACTACCCCCAGCACAGACCCCCTACACTACACAAACACCACTGCACTACCCTAAACCCTAAAACACTACCCCAGCATGACTCCCTACACTGCCCAAACACCACTGCACTACCCTAACACCCTGAAACACCACCCCCAGCACGACCCCTACACTGCCCAAACACCACTGCACTACCCTAAACCATGAAACACTACCCCCAGCATGACCCCCTACACTACACAAACACCACTGCACTACCCTAAACCCTGAAACACTACCACCAGCATGACCCCCTACACTGCTCAAACACCACTGCACTACCCTAAACCCTAAAACACTAACCCAGCACGACCCCTACACTGCCCGATACACCACTGCACTGCCCTAAAGCCTGAAACACTACTCCCAGCACGACCCCCTACACTACTGCACTACCCTAAACCCTAAAACACTACCCCCAGCACGACCCCTACACTGCCCAAACACCACTGCACTACCCTAAACCCTAAAACACTACCCCCAGCACGACCCCTACACCACCCAAACACCACTGCACTACCCTAAACCCTAGAAAAGAAACCCCACCCCATGCCCAATCCCCCTTACCTCTCACTCCTCGTGGTTCCTCTCTCCTCGTGGTTCCTGCTTCACGTTGTCTCTGAGGGCAGTGCACGTTGTTGTGAGGAAACGGAACAGCCTCTGTTTCCTTACAACGACATGGATCGTCTACATGTTTTTAGAACGCATGGTCATTTACCATACATACCTTTACAACAAAATTCGTTGTAAAGGCATGCGTGGTAAATGACCATGCGTTCTAAAAAATGCGTAGTAATGACTTCGTGATGTACAACGCATGCGTGGTAATGCATGCGTTGTAATGGTATCGCAAAGTAAAAAGTCGTTGTAACGGCTGTTTACCGATCGAAGCTCGCCCCTGTTCTTCAGTGAGACGTTTATTTGATTAATTAGGAGGAAGGAATGTGTTTTTTTACCGAAAGTGCATTCCCGGCTGTTGTATTGTGAAAGTGTCCGCGTGGCCTGGTTTCACTTCCGGTGAGAGAGTGGAAGAGTCTGTTTGGATCTAAAGGAGTTCTGTTGTTGGACGGGGCCGGCGCGACATGTCATCAGAAAACATAGCTAATGAAGTGTGGAGCAGTGCCAAGAGAGGTCAACGAGTGTGCGTCCCACCGCAGTATGACCGTACCGCGTGACCCATGTGCCACCTCCAGGGTACGGGAGGCAGAAGCGGCATCGCAGGTCCTCTTGAAGACCGTTGTAGCACTAATTCTACATTTTGGTACTAGGGCATTTTAACTTCGTTGTTCCTGCCAGATACAAAGAGAAGATCCTGTGTTATTCAGTGCCCTCGTTACCTTTTTGTGGGTTGTGGCGCTTGTCACTTCGCTGCCCCGCCGGTGCACACGACTGGGCACCCCACCTCGTGTGCCATCTGCAGGGCCTCTGCCCTCGGATCACTGGTTTCGGTTTCTGGAGTGGCAACATAAACAGTTGCTCCCAAAGGACTAGCCTGAACACTTAGGTGAATATCCCTGCACCAGCATTCCATGGAAATTCTTTCCTAGCTCTCCCACGTCAACGAGGACGTCATAATAGCACGGCTCCGCTCGCGACACCGTATGACGTCATCAGACCCATAAGAGAACCTCGTCGGCGTGCTGAAGTCAGTTCCACCCATTTTTTCCATGCCACCGAGGTAAACAGGGGACCGAGACATTTTCACATGTATACATAGTATAATAAATATATATATATATATTCACTGAAAAAACCATAGGTTTCAGGCACGTTATAGTTAGAAATTAGCATTTAAAAACCTTAGAAATTCACTGAAAAAACCATAGGTTTCAGGCACGTTATAGTTAGAAATTAGCATTTAAAAACCTTAGAAATTCACTGAAAAACCATAGGTTTCAGGGCGTTATAGTTAGTTGGACATTTCACTCGTACAAAACCATAGAAATTCCCCCGTTATAGTTAGTTCAGCTAACTATAACTCGCGCACCCGCAATGCACTGCTGATGACGTCACATATTACATCACTCATGACATGGTCAGTGACATCACTGATTACATCACTGATGACATCTCAAATGACATCACTGATGACATCACTGATGACATCATCCAGTGAATGTGTGTTTTTCTGAAAATTAAATATGTTTTATATATGTATATCTCAAGGTCGATGGAAGAATAAATGGGTAAACATAGTCTGTATCTCTCACTCTCACATATACATGTAGCAGCAAGAAGTTAGACAGGAAGCCTTCCTGTCTAACTTCTTGCTGCTACATGTTCCGGTACTTTCGTCGATTATTACAGCCTCACTCTGGTCTAGCGGTGCTTGCCTGTATACTTTCAGCTTCACTAAGTGGTGTTAGCCCTTTACTACCTGGACCTACGTGTAGATACTTTGAAGAAACAATTCGGATGAGAAACATTTTTCCATGAGGAATTCTATGGTCTGTAATACGATGGCAATGTCGGATCCTACCATCATTTTGTGCCCTGAAGAAGTCCTCTATTAGGACGAAACGCGTCGGCTGTACTGTCTGTTGAGTCACTTGAGCTGGACTCTGTGTTTTTATCAGCGTCAAATGAAAATGGAATAAAAGAAATGAAAAAAATTGAAGAACTCTTGTGTCTGGATACAGACTATGTTTATTGATTGAATTTTACTGCATGGTGCACCAGTGCTGATGTTTTGAATTATTCAATTCCTTTGGGAACGGGCATTGTGACGGTGGGTGCTATCCTGTGTGCACATGGATCCCAATCTGTATTGTAGGGATATGACAAGGGAGTAAATATAGGTTAGGTGCTGGCAATTGGAAGGTTCCACTGTTAGTTCTAGTTTCGGAAGAATAAATGGGTATATAAGTGTCTAAATGGATGATTTTGTTTTGTAAAATTGATTGTATAACTGACTAAGTGTATCTTAGTGAATACATGGGTTAGTGAGTAATGTTTAAATATGAAAATATCTGTATCAGTCTCTCACTTTGTGTATAAGTGGCTGCATGGGTTGGTGAGTAGCTACATGAGTGTCTATATGGGTTATTAGTTGGTTTTTGAGTATCAGTATGAGTGTCTGAGTGTCTGTATGGTTCGGTGGGGGTATTACTTAGTGCATAGATGCATGAATGAGTGACTCACTGTTTGTATGTGTTGAAGACAGCATGTGTGCAGGACTGTATAGGTGGATGAGTATGTGTATGGGTGTGTTAGTGAGTGAATGACTGTCTCAATAGTTTCTTTATGAGTAACTACATATGTTGTAAACTAGTATATGTGAGAATTGGTGTATATAAGTGAGTATATGTGAGAGTGAGAGATTGGAAGAGTTCCTGTACAAATAAGTAGGTGTTTCTATAAGTGATTGTTTAAGAGAGTAAGTATGTGTAAGTTTCTGTAGAAGTAAGTGTGGTAGTGTGTGTATAACTGTATATGCAAGTAAATGGATGTTTGATACTTTGTTTGCATGTGTGACTATGTGTGTGAGTAACTCTATGGATGAGTGGCGGTGTGTAACAGGATGTATAGGTGTATGAGTACATATGATGAGTGAGTACATATATGAGTGACTGTATAGGGACTGTTGGTGAATGAGTGGATGTGTGTGTAGATCTTGGAATTACTGAATAGGTGTGTTGTAACTGATATTGGTATGTCTATTGTTTTGAAAATGTTAGTTTGTATTTTTGAGTGTGTGTATCAAAGGTTATATTAGGGTGAGAGGAGGTCTGCCACTCTATCACAAGGATGATGTCATCAGTGATGTCATCAGTGATGTCATTTGAGATGTCATCAGTGATGTCATGAGTGATGTCACTGACCATGTCATCAGTGATGTAATATGTGACGTCATCAGCAGTGCATTGCGGATGCTGCGAGTTATAGTTAGCTGAACTAACTATAACGGGGAATTTCTATGGTTTTGTACGAGTGAAATGTCCAACTAACTATAACGCCCCTGAAACCTATGGTTTTTTCAGTGAATATATATATATATATATATATATATATTTATATTTAAGACATGTTATTGTTGTTTTTTCACATAAAAAGAAATAGTGTCTGCAATTAGCACCACTGACGGGAGCTGTATTATATCTGTGTCTCTCAACGTTCACCTCAAACATTATTAAGTGCATGAAATGTCCTTCATAAACCTTATATTTAATCAAACTTTTCATGGAATCCATGGCTTTTGTACGTCGCCGTCCCCACCATATTGCACCACTCCATGGCTTGTCACCGAGGGCCGTATTACACAAGGTGCCCTGGGAGTGCAGCGGGCGTTGGCGCCTGCTTTGCGTGCCCCCGGGGCACTTTGGTATTACAGAAGGGGCCGCAGACGCTTGTGCGTCCCCTTCTGTAATACTGATAGGTCTGGTGCGCATAAAGCACCAGCGCTATCTTCAGAAGGCTTTCCCTCATTTGCTTGGGGGCGTGCCCCATGCAAATGAGGGAATTCCTTGGCCTCTGTGCCCGTGCACTATTACAGACGCGGGCGCAGAGGCAAAGAAACTCTCAGGAGGCGCACTAGCAGTGTGCCACCTAAAAGGTGGTGCACTGTCAGTGCGCCCCCTTAGAGCAGCCCTCTGGAGGGGGAAAGGGGAACCCATGGACCCCTCAGACATCCCCTTGCAGGCGGGTGCAGTCACCGACTGCACCCGCCTGCAAGGGGATCGCTAATCCCCTTTAAAAGTGCAGGTCTGCACAGTGAAACATGGAGCGGCTGCTTTAAAGCCGCTCTGTTTTTCACCTGAATGCGCTTCCCTCAGCACAGCGCGAGTTCAGGGTTTCCCCGGGAGCAGCGCATTCACCATATTGCAGCACATTTTGCTGGTTAGCGCTGGGCGCACCTTTTGAAAGGTGCACCCAGCACTAACCAGCAAAATGTGCCGCATACATAACACGGCCCCATTTATCAAAAGTCATGGGTATGACTCTGCCCCATAGAAAGGCTATATATCATTTAGCCACTACTTAGGATATATTACAAAAGATTTTGTTCTCTTTAGGAATAGTTTGTGTCGGCATAGGGTCACTTCTGGAGCCGTTGTTGCAATTTTGCGACTTTGGTGACTAAGACCCCATCCTTCTTGAGAGACATCATAGATGTAATGAATTTGCTAGAAGCAATCAATGACAACGCTTACATTGACTTACTGGTCACCTTAAACGTCGAGGCACTCTATACCAACATCCCCCAAGACGCCACTCTGGATGTGATAGAAGACATACTCCTATCAGAGAAATGGACTTCCCCGACACTAGTAAGTTTCATAATTGAATGTGCCACCCTTGCACCCTTCCACCCTTGCACTCAAGGAGAATTTCTTTCAGTTCCAGTACCAGCTGTACCATCAAATGCAAGGCACTTCAATGAGCAGTACCTTTGCCCCTAGTCTGGCATGCTTGTACATGGCCAATTTTGAAAAACAACACATCCTACTAGACAGCAACCCTTTCTACACCAACATTATTGTTTGGCGATGCTTCATTTACAACATACTCATCCTGTGGCAAGGCACTGTGGAGACATGCCAAAGATTCTGTGACTGGGTCAACACACTTAACCCATACCTGAGGTTGACAAGTAGCATCTCAGCTATGAATCTACAGTTCCTAGATCTGTTGATATCCCTCAGAGATGGGAGGTTGCACACAGCAACATACAAAAAACCTACAGACTGCAATAGTCTGCTCAGGTAAGACAGTCACCACCCCAAACACCTCAAAGATAATGTACCTTTTGGTCAATTCTTGTGACTACGTCGCAATTGTAGTTCCATAGAAGATTACAAACAGCAAGCAGAGGCCTTGACCACCAATTTGGTAACACGAAAGTACCCTCCCTAGGTGGTGCAAGCAGCTTGCAAGAGAGCTAGAAATAATTAACCGAGCAGGTTTATTGGAAACACGCACACAACCAGAAAATTAAGTCTTGACTTGCATTACATCTTTCACTTCCAACTCCAACATAATACAGAAAATCTTTAAAAACATAGGCCTATGCTACATACTGGATCTGACACCATTTCCACCACTTTCTACCTTCAAGTGAACTAACAACTTAAAAGACAACATAGTACATACTAGGCCCAAAACCAACAGAACAGTACCCCAACAGTCTCTCTGGGGTCTCTCCCCTGTGACGGGCCACTAGCCATGTGGGTCATGTAGTGTCTGCAGCATGACTAAACTCTCTAAAGAGATCCATCTAAGCTCAACTAGCATCTGGACCCAAAAATCCCATACCAATTGTAACATGAGGAACTGTATTTACATGATCACCTGCCCATGCCAGAAATATTACATAGGTATGACGACCATGGTGTTGAAAACCAGGATAATAGTACATTGGAGTAACGTCAGATGTAAAAAGATAATGACTAAGATGAGCACTCACTACAGGGAGACAGGCCACACACCTGACGATTTACACTGGACGGTCCTGGAGGCCAATGCTCAAATGCACAGAGATGCCCTGTTCCGCAAAGAACAGAAATGGATTTTCTGTCTCTCCACACACTTTACAGGGTTGAACGATGAGATACCCTGGGGCGAGGTGACGTTATAAAAACACTGTGACTTAAGATTAACGACTACGAACCACGCCCTCCCTTGTGACCTTAAAGCCTACATGCACAAGCCAGCCATAAACTCTCCTACAAGCATACACTCCATTCAGCAGCCTAGTAATGTAAGCCCAAGTGATATTGGTCTAGGTATCAATATTTGGACCTTCTAAACATTTGGTCTGTGAACCACCACTGTATGTCGTTTCTGTAGCCGTAGCTTCTCTTGACCCCACCCCTCTTGGCAACACAAGATGATACCTACACCCAACTCTTTTCAATGACTAGCTCCACCTGTAGAAGAATGCCCTTTTCTTATATATGAAACTTTCCACACCCAAGGGATTCATGTCAGTGAGACATGATATGGGAGATGGACCTTCTGTGCACTGCCCATGCCACACACCCTCTGTGTGATGCCAGCTGCACACTTACCAACTACCCAAGTGCTCTATCAGATACACCATCTTACAGATACACCTTGACAGAGGTCTCCGCTAAATAAATTATTTATTAAGGCGTTAAGACACCTGCTTTTCCATTTGTCGCCGGGCACCCTTGCACTTCCAAGATGGTGCCTATTATGGGATTGATCCACTCACAAAAGCCGTTGCAGCCGCTCGACCGCTGGTGCACGACTCAGCTTTTATTTTCCTATGATGATTTTAATTACTACATCGCTGCAGCCTCTCGACCCAGAGGTTCAATACTTATTGTATACGCCCATACTATGTCATAAAAAATTATGCACAACAGGAGCATTGATTCATCTAGTCCACCACCAGCTCTCCGGACACCATGTCACGTCTAAGATGGCGCCTGCAATAGTACATACTGGTAGACATCACCCGTTGTAGTCTCCGCACTGCAAGCCCACTGATAAACCCTGGAGTCCATTGAAATACATACACGCCGCGGGGACATCATTCCTGTAACGGCAGAACCAAGGGTAGGTTGGCCGCTAGACGCGATCACCGACAAGTGTGAGTAACTTCTCTTTCTCCTCTAAGCAAGGCCTCTTATCCGATGCCCCTTACCGACTTGGGCTATTGAAGCAATGCCCTTCTAACCTCCTTTCTTCACTTTTGATCCTTCTACATAGGATCTTCGGCACGCCAGTGAGCGTCCATTCTGGCCCACATGATTGGGGCTCCAAAAAACTTGTAATTGGGTAAGTCCTGTACCATGGACCCTCAGGCTTTTGCCTAAACCATATGGCTCTTTATCAGCTGGGCGTACGCTACAGGTGACATGTGTGACTGGCTGACACGTTGTTTGTCTGTTTTAAATCACTGGGGTGAACGTCCCTGCACCAGTTACATCCCAATGGTGATAATGACTTGCATGTGTGTGTTGTTGGCTCTCATTGTGGTTTTAACTATAGCAGGGCACTTCACCCATTGTGCACTAATAGGGGTGAAGACCTGCTTATCTCTACCAATCAATGATATAGCATGATGATTCTGTATTTTAATGTTCTGTTCCTCTGTTTACCCCTCTCCTTATAGGTCTTCCCCAGAAGGTATACTATACATTTGTGTGACTAATTTAGGGTATGGCACTACATAGTTGCACTGACCACCCCTACATGAGTAGATAAGGATTACTGGTCCTGATGAAATGCCATAATCTCTTAGACAAAAATAGGCATGAAACATGTTGACCTTTATTTCCTGACTAACACTATAACGTGCTAGAGTGGACCATTATATCCACCTCTCGCCTGAATCCATGTTTTTAATCATAACATAGGAAACCAGCGATTAAATAGTTTTTTGGGCTCCTATAGTTATTTTTACTACACATTTTTTCCAATCTACTCACTTCCTTCCATTCACACACCTCTCTACCACACCCCACACTTCACATTGGCAGAAAGAAAAGAACTCCGGCAAAGAGTCCCCTCACGGGGCCCATTGGGCATTGCAGCACCGGCCCAGTGAGGAGCTGCCCAATGATGAAGCATGACACCCCTTGGCGTGTGTGAGGGGCCTTGCTCCTAAGGGAGCACTCCCTCTCATCTCCACCTGGTAGACCTTTATATTTTCATAGGAACAGCAAACCTCTTTTTGACAAATCATTAACTGGGTCACGTATGCTGGACCTTTTGTAGCCCCTAGCCCCCTCTCATCTTTTTTAATAGTTTATTCACTCCAGATTCTCAAGAGCGTCAGACTTTATGACCTTTCAACACAGATACTCAGTACATCTGATATACAGATAGTAACCAGTTTTCCAGAAAGGCTGGATCACGGAGCGTTCCGATATAATGTGTAAAAAGATCCTTTGTGGGGGGCGTGGCCAACCATCCTGGCTGCGCGGACGTGTCCCGAGTAGGCTCCTCACCTCGCAATCACGGGCCACACATCTCGCCAATGACCCTAGAATCAAGCTGGTGGATGGCGAGCAATGTGTAGAAGTCAGTGGACACCTTACCTCTGGGCACAGCTGCTCCGAGAAGTGGTGCTTCAGTAAGACCTGGGCCGAAGATGCAGAGGGACGGGGAAGACAAGTTGGCGGCTGCACAGGCTAGGCGGTGATTACTCTTGGAGAGCCGGGCGGTGCTGGTCAGGGACGCCTGGAGAGAGCTGGCCGCCGTGTTTGCAGCATCCCCGGGACCCCTGAGGGCGTAGGGGTAGAAGCTGACCGTGGCTGAATTGTAAGCAGCAACGCCGTGAGTCCCCGAACGGGCGGCCCGACTTTGGCGGCAGCGTCAGATAGGAGGCAGCGAGCTCCGCCTCGACTCAGGTAGGTGCGAGCACCAGAACAAAGCAGGAGAGGAGAAACTCGGGGCCTCATTCCTATGGTCCTCTCCCTGAGCCTGGCGAGCAACATTTGAGGGAGCAAGGCTGACGGCCTGACCCTAATATGGCGCCCGGGGGGCTCATATCATGCAGCATGATTCCTCGTAGGAACTGACTCGGTGGGGACGAGCAACCTGGTCTGGTGGGACCCCGCAGGGGCACCTTAGCAAGAAGGAGAAAATACCCCTTGGACAGCGACGCAGTAACATCGCGAGGGAGCAAGGCGAGGGAGCCTTGGAAGCTGATGCGGTGGCTGTAGGAAAGTAGGATCTGCTTCTAATGGTTACCCCCACTTTTTGCTGATGTATCACTGTTTTTGGACTAGTCTGACTGGGATCCTGCTATCGAGGACCCCAGTCTATCTGCTTTCTCCCTTAAATTGCTATGCATGTACTTTAGGTACACTCCAGATTGGATACTGGGGCACCCTTATATAGTATATGGTACACCATGTACCCAGGGCATAGGTACCCCAGAGGCCTCCCATGGGCTGAAGCATGTATTATGCCACCCATGAGAGGCCATTCAAAATGACACAACAGGTCTGCTACAGCAGCCTGTGTAAGCTGGTGCTTGCTCACTATATCTATCTAAATCACTACACTTAAAAACTTATCAGTCACCCCTATGGCAGGCCTTATCAATCCTGAAGGCAGGGTGCTGGGTTTTACGTGAGAGGGTGCCCCTGCATGAGCAGAGCCCCTCTGCAGCCTTCGGAGACCCTTCTCCGGGGTTGTCAGTGATGCAGCCAGACATATAGGTTAAGTTGCATTATAACCTCGCGGTAAATGCTAACTTTAAAACGGCTGCTTAGAAACATGTCGAGTTTGGTGTCAAACACCTTGGAATCATACCTCCACACCAGTAACTGGTGTGGGAGGTATGATTCCACCCTTCAAGAACCACTACTGTGGGTCACCGGTCTACCCGGTACCAGCTTTCTCGACCTGGGCAGCACAAAATGGATGCTGCCAGCCACAGACACGCTTCTGCCCTCCTGCTGCTGAGCCAAGCTCGAGCAGAGGAAGGCATGACAATAGGCATCCTGTCACAGGGAGGTGTGACCACCTCCCAGACAGGGTTTAGTGTATTGGGGCTGGGTGGGTGCACTCTGTGAGTGCCAGAAAGTTTGCACTGTGGGCACATTTGTTGTCCCTGTGCATAGTCCAGCTCAAACCAGTTCTGGGAGCCAGTGGCTCCTGCTCTGGTGCAAAACTGGACAAAGGACATGGGTGTAGCCACCCCTCTGTCCAGCCACTCCCCTAGGAGGGTCCACAGAATCTTTCCAACTCTCTCCCTTGGGTATAAAGTGGGATACCTGGCTACAGGACTTTAGATTTTACCTGGACAAGATTCTGCAAAGAAGAAACCAAGTACTTCGACTGTCTGCACAAAGCTGGACGACTGAAGAATCTCCCTTGGAGTAAAGGAGTTACTCCCCTGCAGCAGCAGGCACCTAAGCGCATCTGACCGGCTTGCATCTCCAGAGCTCCTGCGGACTCTGAAGATTTTAGCAACACAGGAGGTGGGTTCCCGAAGGTCCTCGAGGTTGATCTGACCTCTCAGCAATTCTGAGACCAGTATCCTTTGTGGGGACCGTGCAACCCGAACCCCTGTGCACTGCGTACATTTGCAGCAGCCAGTGGCGGCTGGTGACATTTTAAAGTGGTGAGGCGTAAGACAAGAGCCGGACTGCAATGTTGCGAGCGAGCGCAGCGAGCGAGCCAGAACCACCTATGGGGGGTTCGGGGGGGTTCTCCCCTCGAGAAAATTTTGAAAAAAGAGTGGGCAAATGGTGCATTTTCAAGCAAATTTGAGATAGCAGGAAGGTTAATAAAGCAATTGTGAATCTGTTCAAACAAAGACAGTGACTGGCAAGTCTAATCGGATGCATATCAGATGCCGGCCTACCACCTGCTCTGTCCATCTGTGCCACTGTGTGCTATTCTTTCACAAGTTATGGTTTGTACTAAACTGAGCTGGTATTCCTTGAATTCCACGAAGGTCCCTAGTATTCCAAAGAAAAATTCAACTCATCCATCAAAACAGTGCAAGACTAAAATTCTCCTGTGTGGGACAAACACAGGAAGAAAAACACTGAATCAAGATGAGACAACTGAGATAGACGCTAGAGTCAGCCAGTCATGTGCAAGGGGCTAACTTAAGCCCACTTTAAGTTCATGTCATGTATGGAGACGAGAAGTGTAGGCCCTATCCAGTGGCGGCTCTTCCATTGGGGTATGGAGGAGTACCAAACATGTCGAGCTGGAGACCGTAGGCCTTAATGCACCACACAGATCACGAGGAAGCGGCCTCGTACCTCCCCAACCTGCTGATGCCACGCCGTAGACCAGACGCCAAAGGTTGGCCTCCTAAAACAGAGACATCCACCGGACAAGACGCAAACGGTTTGTGAACAGAAAGCCATGGTACCAGGCTTTGCACTCAGGAACAGGCTTCCTCTGCCCCTTCACTTCGAAGCAAACTATGAGAATCAGGAAAAACATGGAAATGCACCTGTTCCTAGGGACTTCTGCAGTGCACCAAAGCCGAATGTTCACCAAAAGGCGGTCTTTTCACATAACATGCAGGTTTCGGACATTTGTTGATCTCACATAGAGGCCTAACTAAACTTTCCTTCGCCGCACCCATGCAAAGCACTGCAAAGTAGCCTCTGTGCAACAGAAAGTTCTGCATATATATAAAATACAGTATAGTGCCATAAACAAGGAGTGAGTCTGCAGGTTTTAACTGCTCCATGTGATGATGTGTGTTTGATGCAGTGATGAACCAACAGAGCAAATACACCAATTAAATTAATAGGACCTTCGTGCTGTGTCACAGGTGTCAACATCAGGACCGTACCAATTAGTAAAATAGCCATTTGTACAACAGTATAATAAATAAAGATTATTGGACTTGTAGAGAGTGCCCTTTGACCTCCTTAACTGCCTTGATGGAGACTTGGCCCATAAATTGAGCGAGGGCCAAAGTAATTGACTGGATCCCCGTTTATTGACGCTGCAGGGTGTTATATGCATTGACGATGCAGATAGCTTCACGGATGGGATACTTGGTCTGACAAAGAAGCTTCCTTTCAGAAGAGCTGCAGTCTGTGGGTTTACATTCTGACTATGCTGTCGATGCACACAGGGGCCCCTCCCTCCCATGGGCTCCAGTTACTGCGCAACATCCTAAGCACATACAGTGATCTCATGCCAGATTCCTGCCCTCCCTCTATTCTCACTTCTAACTTTAAAACAATCGCTCAACACACACAAACCCCTTTCCTAAAAGGACATGGAACAATCAAAAACATTTTAACTTTTCTTGAGACCTGATGCCAAGAAGCCAGGCCTCCAGAGGTGCAGGCATTCGTCTTATGCACAGTTGTCCGGAAGTACAGAGGTAACGAGCGGGCGCAGTATGTGTGTGTGGGTGTGTACCTATGAACACCCTTACATGGAAGTAAATTGCATAGCATTTTAGGGGGCAGGGTCTTTCCCTAACACAGATCAGACCACCATCTCAACTCCATTCAGAGATGGTGTAAACTTGATTGGTACCTCCCCAGGTGAGAAGAGACTTAATAAGTGAACAAAACATGGGCTTCAGTTTCCAGTGAGTTTATTGACGAATGTGGACAGATTTCTATCACAATGGGGGTCGGGGGTTGGGTAGAATCATTATAAGTGCACCAGGTCTTTAAATGGTCTATCCACCAGTGTTATTCAAAGCCCTGGGCTGGAATTCTCAGCTGTTTATTTCCCAGTAAACTTTGTTTTAAATGCCTTAAAGGCTATCAAGACAACAAAAGCGGGAAATGAGATAACTTACGGAGCTCTAGTGTGTGTTTTCTGTATTCAGAATTTGTTTCCCAAAGGGCACTGCCGTAATAAGGCAAAGCTGAGGAAAAAAAAACACAGAGGCAAGCTCGGATCTGTGAGATCACAAAAACTGCCGGGAGGCGCGCGCTGGCTAACTAAGCAGAAGAAGTGACCAATCAATAGGAAATGAAATCCAAGCAAACAATTTCACGCAGAGAATATCTGAATAGAAACAATGAACTGTGTGATTTTTCTCTTTATGCTCCCGAGGGAAAGGCTGACATATTTCTTAAATGCAATTAAAATCAGTATTTACAGAGCCAGTTGCAGTGCAGTAATTGTAACGCACGACAGGTAGAATGGAAATACACGGGGAGCCTCGTGTACATATATTGGGGCTGACAATATGCGCTAAGACTCACTTTCTTAAAGACAAAATAAAACGCAGAGTTCAAAACTGTTTTTAAATTGTAAACATATCGCGGACTGACCTGATGATTTGACATTTCGGATCTTCCAGCTGTTAAAATTGGGAGTGTTCTTCCCGCATCCATTAAAGCCCGCTTGGTTTCAAACCTAGGATAAATGTTCTGAGGGCAGACTGGCCCCATCTTAGATCCGCTCCGTATCAACCGTGGGTGGCAGCATCAAAATGCGCTGAAAGTGCAAAGGCACCTACAGATGCCAGATTCTGGCCATGGCACACATGTTGGCATCAGAGACGTGGTGCGCAATGAAGCACTGATACACTGCAAGCTGTTGTGAAGCGACCCCCATGCAGCGAGGGAGCCCTCTCGAGTAAAGGGACAAGCTCTGGAGCAAACAAGACCACGGTGGGAGGCACAGACTGAGTACAACCAGAAGGTGGGCTTTCCCTCACACCTGGGGCACTCATGGGGAACTCCCCGAGTACATTGTCCCAGAAGGTTCCAAGTGCAGAGCCAAGCAGCAAGGCTGAGCTGCAGCAGACTCTGACTAGAAGCCCTTACATGCCAATCATTCATTCATCGGTGGCCGCAAAGGCTCTAACAAGTGTGTGCCACGTCAGCAGAGTGAGTGCCCACTGAGCACACCGGAGCGCAGGTGGCAGGACTCAGTGCCCCGGTCAGATATCAGTGTGAGCTCTGCTCCAATAAAAGTGGCACTCAGTTTACTGCTTTGTTTCAGATCAGAATTTGCTAATAATGCAAATAAAACAGAAGATACGACCTCCCTCGTAGGTATTAGTAACCAAACGGCTCTTGGAATAGGTTGCCCCGGCTGTTAACAAGGGGGCGGGGGTCCGAGTTCCTACAGCTACAGCCCTGCCCAGGGTGTGTAATGCCTTTCTCTGTACAATGCAAAACAAAACGAACCACTCCCTGCTCTGTGTCCCGACAGGACAACTGCTCTTTTTCGCTGGTCCAGCCCATAAAGACTCCGAACTCTGCCCAGGCCACTCTGTAACTGCGCCGCGTTGTCTCAGCTATCGATTTGTCCACTAGGCTGCAGACTCTCACTCCCCCCAGGCCCAGATGCCGTCCGGCAACTGCGTCTTCTGTACCTCGGCTCCAGGCGCCATGCGGCGAAAACGGCTCTACTGCGAACGAGACAATGCATCCGCAATGTCATTACTCGCTCCAGGCACATGCTTCGCCCGAAAAACCACATTAAGCTATAGGCACTGCAACATAAAATATCTCAACAATCTCAGCACTCTCAAGTCTTTCGCTCTCTGCCTGTTGACCAGTTCAATCACAGTCATGTTATCCACCTGAAACAACACGGAACGGTTCTTGAATTCAGAGCCCCACACTGCCAATGCCACTAACAGCGGGAAAAACTCTAGGAACGCAATACTCCTCCCCTGCGTCAGCCAGTGAGCCGGCCATTTCTCTGCGCACCATCTTCCGTCCCAGAACACCCCAAAACCTGACGCTCCTGCCGCATCCGAGAAAACTTGCACTTGCCAAATCAGTCTGTCATCCACGAAATCCAGTGAAACCCCATTGAAATCAGTCAAGAATGTCTGCCAAATTCTCAGGTCAGCTCGTACTCCCATTGAAATTCTCACTCTGTGATGTGGGAGCACTGCCCAAGACATGGCCATGCCTAGGCGCCTGCAAAAGGTCCTGCCCGCTCTCACCACCCTGCACGCAAAGTTCAGCAACCCCAACAGTCGTTGCACTGTCCTCAGGTCAATCTTCTTCTCTCCCATCACTCCCAGTAGGCAAGCCTGTATGTCCCCCACCTTCTCAGCCGGCAACCGGGCCGTCCACTGGACCGAATCCAATTCAATGCCCAAGAATGTCAGTTGACAGCTGGGCCCAGCTGTTTTTTCCGGCGCCAATGGGACCCCAAAGTGCCGAGCCATGTCCTGAAACTGTGCCAGCGCCCACCCGCACTCACCGGACCCTCCCTGTCCCAGGAAAAGGAAGTCGTCAAGATAATGCGACACTCCATGATGGTCACTGATCTTCCGGGATGCCCATTGCAAGAATGTGCTGAACGTTTCAAGCAGGGCACATGAAATCGCACAGCCCATGGGTAAGACTTTGTCCACGAAAATGGCCCCCCCCGAATTGCATCCCCAGTAACGGGAAATCCGCCGGGTGTATGGGCAGCAAACGGAAAGCCGACTTTACGTCGCATTTTGCCAGTTCCGCTCCTTGCCCACACCTCTGGACAAGTCGGATCGCATCGTCCACTGAAGCGTAGAGCACCCTGGAGTCCTCTTCCGCAATGAAGTCATTGACTGACCTCCCTTCCGGCCAGGACAGGTGATGAATCATCCTGTATTCGCCGGGCTCCTTCTTGGGGACCACTCCCAGCGGTGAAATAATCAGATCCTCTATAGGCCAGTCGACAAACGGGCCCGCTATCCTACCCTCTTCAACCTCTTTTTCCAATTTGGCTGCTACGACCTCTGGTAACTCCTTGGCTGATTTCAAATTGTCCGCCCACCGGCGTTCCCTAGGTCCCTGGTACCCAACCCGAAAGCCCTCCGTAAACCCCCAGTGCAACCGCAGTGCGGCCTCCTGGTCTCGGTAGATTGAGAGCCACGGGCCCATGGCCTCAATGCGAACCGGAGTAGGTGCCCTTTGGTCCAGCCGACCCCCGTCCCCTCGTGGCTCGCCATTGCTCTGAAGGTGTAGCCAAGGTGAAGCATTGCCTCCACACTTGGAGCACTCGTTTTTAAACTTACACGGATACCTCGAGCAGTATCCTTTGTTGTAGTTCCAACACGCTCCCGTGTTGTTTCCGCCGGCTTTTGGGTGTCCCCCCCCACAGTCGCTGTGCTGGCCTGTCCACCACCCGCCCCAGTCTGAGCGGGACGTGCCGGAAATGTCCGGTACGTCACTGGTAAACCGCTTGCCGTGTGGGTCGATGCCGATGACTGTGTCGAGGACATCCACTGCATCCACAATTCTTGGTCTACTTCCCCCCCAGGGTTTATCCGGATTCGCACCAATTCTGGCCCGAAACTCCTTGTCGTAGCTCAGCCACGCGAAACCCCCAAAGTGCATCTGCGCTTTCCTAATGATGTCCATATACTTCAATAGCGCTATGGCCCTGTCTTGATGTTTTTCGCAATAAATGCTAGCATATATCAAAAAGGCCGATGTCCAGTTTTCCATGTTCACCGGCACTCGAGGCCTCCGCGTAAGCTCCCACTCTTCCTCCTTCGAACCCTCTTTAGCCTGTATTTCCCTATGGAGGAGCTTAAAGACGTCCACATACTTGTGTCTCCATATTCTGCCCTTCATTTTCTCAGACAAGTGGGACCCCAGCGGCATTGCCAACCCCATATACGGCAGCTTCTTCTGATGCTTGTCCTCCCCTTTATCGTCTTTGCCCTCCAACCCATCAGTTCCGTCCGTCTGGACACTGGCCGCTTTCTTCACCCCAGCATCCCCTTTCCCCCGCAAGGTCCCCCACACCGTGGGCCAGTCCCTTTGGCTCCCGCACAGAACCCTCGCCCACACCCACTGACCGGCAGGTTTTCTTCCAACCCCCTTTTGGCCCGCCGTCCCAAGCCGCCCACCAAGTATTCTCACCTGACAAGGTGGTCTGTGTCTCCCTTTCTTTGTCTCTTGCCGCATTCCTTTTCGGGTTGTCCAACCGCGACTTGGTTCGGGCTGCTGCCGGTGCCTGCAAAATACTAGCAGATGTTGTTGCGTTGGCCCCCCAGGCACCCCAGCCGACCTGTCATCCTCATCTCTCAACTCTCCTTCCTCAAGCTCATCACTTTCATCCCCATAGTCCAGTATCAGCTCCCCATCCTCCTCCTCAGGCATCCACAACACCTCTCTCCCCGCTCTTTTCACACCTTTTCCACACATGGGCCGCATCACCACACTCTCCACTGCTCCAGACGCCGTGGCCCGCTCCCTCGGTGGAGGGAAGGCCGCCGCGGACCCCCCTGCTGCTTCCGGCCGGCGTCTCGGGCCGTCTTGCGCCCTGCCGGACCCCCACCCTTCTTGCCAACTGCCACCGGCTGTACCCCCCACCCCCCAGGCTGCTCCAACATGAGGGGGCCCCAGCGCCACCGGGCCTCGAAGCCGTCCTGGCCATCTCTACCCCCGTCTGGGGGGCCCTAACCTCCTCCTCCCACACCCACTTGCCCCCTTTTGGGGCCTCCTGCTCCATCCTGTCCGCCCATGCTTCCTCCTCTGACGTGGGAGTGGGGGCCCCTCCGCCCTGTCCACTCCCCTCATTTCCCGAAGGGCGCACATTTCAGCCCACTGCGCCTCCGTCCCCTGGATGATGCGCCGCTGATCCCTGATCTTGTCCTCCAGGGACATATGTTCCCATCTGCGCTCCACTCAATCCGGGGCTGCCCTCCCTGCCCCCTACCCACTCCCTCACCCTTATGCTGGGCGGCCCACCCGGACGCTCCTCCCACCCCGGCCTCCCCCTCCACGTGCACCGCTGACCCCCTCCCCGAATGGGGACCCCCCTCCCAGCCCCTTGCAATAGATCAAGGGGCATGTCCCCCCAAGGCTCCTCCACAGTCTCCGGGGCACCCCCAAAATAAGGGGAGAAAAGGTCCTGTGACCCCACCCCCCCACCTCCCGGCTCCCCCATGACCTCGATACCCCTCCCTCCCCCAATAGAGGCCCCCCCTCCCTGCTGGCTGGCTCAAACTGCCCCCATTCCCTGTTGTCTGCGTTGGTGCCCCCTGCTCCATAGGGGAGAGACTGCTGTAAGCCCCCCGGCCTGCCCCCAATCTCAACCCCCCCTCCCCCTCCCAGTCCCAGTATGCTCGAGGCGTGCAGGCAGGCTCTTTCTCCTGGCTCCACGCTTCCCATTCTCGCCTTTCCCAGGGCCCCGCCCCTTCCCAGCAGCCTGAGTCCCCCGCGGTGGTGCTCATTCTGACACGCCACCACCGCTGCTGCTACCCCAGCTGACGTGGACCGGGGTGTCCGCGTCAGCCCAACCCAAGCCTCCCCAAGGACCCCCGGTCGCAGGAGGTCCTCCCGACCGGCCCTGCCAATCACACATAGGGCCTCCCGGACCGCCTCCGCGTCCGCACCGGGCATGCTGATTCGCTCTCCGCGCCCGCAGCCGGCCCCCTGCCCCCGACCAGCAAACAGAGAGGGAAAGTCCACTCCGCTTCCCACCGCCCGCCCGTGTCTCGCACTGCCCCGTACACCCTTTCCTGCCCAATAACAACCCGCCGACCGCCACCAGCCTACCTCCTACGCCTACACTCACGCTCCAATCGATTCTCCTACCCTCCCACTGGCTCTGGGAAAACAGGAAGAGGAAGTCCCCTTCCCTTCCTGCTTCCTTATACCCCCCTCTTACACCCTCCCCTTCCCCTACAGCCTTCCCTTCCGGCACGAAACCCCCCGGGGAAAGACTAGACTGCGTCCTGCTTTCCCCGGGGGCCATCATTGCCCCGGCTGTTAACAAGGGGGCGGGGGTCCGAGTTCCTACAGCTACAGCCCTGCCCAGGGTGTGTAATGCAGAACAGGCAGCATTTTGGCAATAAAGCGCTCACTTTCAACCCTGCAAGTGCAGCCTCCAGGCGCTACGGAGCAAAGAGGGCGGTCGATGCAAAGAAATCCGAGCCCCACAAGGAGGAGGAGGGTGCACATCCTCGGCTGCCAAAGGAAGAGCGGGTGGGGCCTTGGTAAACGTAGGCGGCCCCCGCCGCCTGCCTACAGCAGGACTCGCGTTTAAGGGCGGTGTAGTGTCTAATTAAAGGGCGGTCAATGCGCCGCAAGGCACAGCAATCAATAGCAGGCCAGAGCACCGCACGCAATACTCACGGAAAGGGGGGGTTGCGCGGGGTTTCGCGCACGGGGGGGCAACGTTAAAATAAAAATAAAAAATTGAAAACTTACATGACCGGGTCCCGCCGCCTCTGCTGCTGGGCTGGGTCCCACGCCGCTTCTGCTGAACAGGAACAGGCATGCTCCCTCTCCTGTAAGCCAATCACAATGCTGCAATGGCAGCGTTGTGATTGGCAGGGGGTCCCGGACGGCGCCCAGCCGGGCACCAGTAGGGACGTCATTTTCTCTATGTAGGCTGCATGCAGCCTACATAGAGAAAATGTAGAGTGCGCATGACTGCTTTGGTCGGCCCCAGGGCCGACCAAACAGTCAAGGCACTCAGAGTGGTGCAAGGCACTCAGAGTGGTGCAAGGCACTCAGAGTGGTGCAAGCCACTCCTCCCTGACCCGCCCACCCGCCAGCCCCCAACCAGGCATATGCTCCCGCCCACCCCCAACCAGGCATACTCCTGCCGTCTGCTTTCTCGCAGCGCGAGAAGCAGAAAATAAAATGGTATTTAAAATACTATTTTATTTTCTGCTTCTCGCGCTGCGAGAAAGCAGTGGGGTGGCGCTCCAACGCCCTAATGGAGCGGCGCCACTGGCAGCAGCATATGCTTGTTGGCGATCCCTGAGCTTGTGCTTTGGACTCCGTGTAGTCCTGACCCCGAGCAGCATTTGCACTGAAGATATCCGGCCTCCACTCACCGAGTGCTCTGTGGGCTGGTGCTTTGTGAATTCGCTCAAGGTCTCCTCGCGATCCCTGGTCTGTTGGCCTGTGGGTCCTGGCGAGGGTCACCTTGTTTGTTCTTGGGCTTCCCTGGTTGCTCCCCACGTGCCCTGACTCCCCATTGCTTGGAGAGTCTCCTGGACCTTGCTGGTCCACACCGTAACCTGTTTCCTCTGCCTGCGTGGGTTGCATTTGCCAAGGCTTGTTGGTGCTCCAGCCGGACACTGACCCCTCAGCACTCGACATCCTTCGTGGGACAGCTCACCTCCGGACTTTGGTCGACGTCTCCTGGTCCCCGTGGCTGCAGAGTCAAGCATCCTTACTTCTCACCTGAAGCACCCTACATCGGTGAGCATTCGACTACCGAGCCCCTGGTCACCTGAAAATATTAAATACCTGTTAAATCCATGAGGGACAGGCCAAATTGTAAAACTGGTGCTACTGTGAACCACGACCAGTTTACTAAGGATTCCAAATCTAGGGTGTGCGAAATTGATTGTTTTAGTTTATTTTTGGATTCCCCTCCTGTATATCTGTCCTACTTCACGAGCACTCCTCTTTTTCACACTCCCCCTTGAGCAACCTTTCTCTACTTTGAAACGTTGAATATAGCGATCTGTTATATCCTAATAATTGAGAAATAAAACAGTCACTACTGGAGCTATATTTTGTGCCTGTGTGTCATTCTGAGGATATATTTATGAAGTATTTGGGTGTACATCTATGATACACTTTGATTTCTATATGTACCTTATATATATTGATTTGGAATTAATTAATGCCCTTTACAATTAATAGAGCAATCAGAAGTAGTCTTGGACCATTGTTTCCTCACTGCACCCGTCCTCCGTGGGCGCCCTGTGTCACTGCCTTGGGTGGTTCCTTGGAATCCCAGCGATTCTACGTGCTCTAGGCACTGTGTCTAGTCAAGTCGTGATTGTTATACCATTTTTTTGGTATATGGTTCGGTCTCCTCCTGGAGCCCGCTGTGTATTGTGCTACTTACAACTGTTCTATTGATTCAGTATTGTGTGCTTTATGTTCTAATCTCGTGTTGAAATTAGTAGAGAGTGTTATATTAATAAATACATTTTTATATCACTACTGTGTGGTTCATATTTCATTTAGTCATTCAGGAGGTGATACTCTGGTAAAACAAGCTGCTTTACATTCCTTCAAGATTAAGCCTGAAGGCTGCTCTCCACAGCTGCCACTAGGATAGCTTTCTAAAGGTTATCTTTGATCTCATACATCATAAGGGTTGTGTGGACTGGTACAAGGTGCCCACTTTAATTAGTGGACAGCATATACCAAGCCAACTTCTCACAGTGGCCACGCCGGGGGAGGCGATGCACATGATGTCAAAACGTGGCTCAGTGGATTTTCCATGGTTGCGGCTCAGCACTCTGTAATTTGTGTTGCCCCAGCAGAGGGCCTGTACTGGCCAAGAGTAGCATCAGCAGACTGAGGCCTTCGCCCATATGCCTCCAAAAAAGACCCAAAATAACCGCGTTCAAGTTATTTTACTCCTGCAGAACCTCAGGTAGAAAAGAGGGTGGCGACGCAGGCGGAAGGCAGCATGGCGCTCACCAGAGAGGACCTTCTGGAGATGCTACGTCAGTTCAAGAAGGAACTCAGAGAAGACATCAAGGTGGACATTAGCTCCACTTTCGAGGCATTTCCCTCAGAGGTGGGGTCCAAGCTGATTGCGCTACAGGCTGACGTAGATTCGGTAGTGACCCACACCCTAGATTTGGAATCGAAATGTCAGGAGCTTGAGACGCAACTGACACCTTTGGAAGAGGGATCCGCCAATGTGACTGAACAGCTGCACGCCACCCTCCTAAAATGCAAAGATCTGGAAAATCGATCCCGTAGAGATAATATCAGAGTGAGGGACCTGGAGGAGGGCAGTGAATGCCCAGACCTTGAGGCGTTCATGGTGAGCCTTTTCTCCAGTGTCCTGGGAGACGACAGCCCGGAGGTCAAGCTGGAGCGAGTGCACAGAGTCGGCCAGTGGTTGGTGGGTGAGGGCAAGTGCCCAAGAAACATTCTGGCCAAATTCAGCTCCTTCAAAACCAGGGAACTTGTCCTACGAAATGCTAGATCAGCAATTCCGTTTCCTTCCAGGGGTTCACATACTCGCTTTTCCAAGACGTAGGTCAAGCTACGCTGGCCCGCCGGCAACAGTTTTGACTGATTACTGCAGCGCGGAGGGAGCGCCAGATCAAATATAGATGGACCTACCCCTTTGGCATCGCCTTTTCTTTCGGCAACAAGCAATGTCATTTCACCAAGTTGTCTGGGGCTGCTGCGCTGCTCGGCTTAGAAACGGCAACAACGCAGAAGATTGTGTCGCGGGTGAACACGGATCAGCCGCAGGAGCACGTCAGCCGAGATCCTGGCAAACACCCAAGAAGGGGGGCAAATTGTCAACATGGCAGCAGGTGCTAGACCCCTGACACTAATCTCCTTATTATTATGGTGTACTGCCCTCCGAACCTCGGGTTGCAGCGGTCCTTGAGCCTGTGGAAGCACTGTGCAGCAGCGGTCCCTCTTTTACAGGTGCTGGGATTCCAGGACAATGGCAAACAGAGATCTCTCTCTCACAAATTTCCCGGACCTCATCGCCCACCCTGGCCCAGATGAGGAATGGTCTGAGACTTTTGAGTGTCCAATGATTACCAATGCGGGGCTCCGGGAGTGGTCGTGGATGCACCCCGGGAGTCACCAGCAGTGAGGATTCTTCCTCACCTTGGAGACTTCGTACTTTACTATTTTGTTGATATGTTATTCCTGTGATGCGTCTCATATCGTTCTCTACTCTGGAGGGAGGGGGTAGCGGGCTGGGCGGGGGCCAGGGGGAGGGGGTGTTGTGGGGAATTGGTGGGCAACTTTAGAGGTGGTCACTGTCTCCCCCACACAGCCTGATGCCACTTAAGTATATGTCCTGGAACGTTAGGGGGTTCAACTTTCCCAATAAGAGGCAACACATTTGGAAGTTTCTGGGGGACCATCAGGCGCACATTGTTGCTCTTCAGGAAACTCACTTGAAGAAGGGGGACGACCTCCACCTATGGCATAAATCTTACCCTCTGATTTTTCGTTCCTCTAACACCACTATACAAAATGGAGTTGCCCTCCTAGTCCACTCTTCGGTGCCCTTCCAGGTGTCTGATACAAAATCAGACAAAGAAGGGAGATTCATTATGGTTATCGGGGTTCTCTCAGGTCGCCCATGTACTATTGCCACACTCTATGCCCAGAACTCAGTGCAATCAGAGTTTCTCCGCACATTCCTCACAGCTCTAGAGGGCTCTGCCTTAGGAGATATAATTTTACTGGGTGATTTCAATATTATATGCGACCCGACTATGGGCACCACTCCCCCACACAGATCATCCTCAGGAGTTTTCACTAAGACACTTAAATCCACGATAGTGAGGATGGGGCGGATTGATATTTGGAGAACCCTGAACTCCTCGACACGTGACTTCTCCTTCTTCTCACACTCGCATAGAGCATACTCTAGGATAGACCACATCTTTCTAAGCCAATCACTCCGCTATGCAACCCTGATGGCTAAACTGCATTCGATATGCTTATCGGATCATGCCCCATTAGAAATCGCGGTTGATTGGCCGCCCCCGCTCTAAACTTAAAAGATGGTATTTCCCTAACAATCTGTGTAGGGACCGACTACTCCGAGATGAACTAAGGCAGTCAATCAAGGACTTTTTCAACAATAATGACCCCAAAGATCCCTCCCCCTTAAACAATTAGCCTTCAAGGCTGTTATACGGTGTAAAAGCATCACTCTGGCCACCTCCTTGCGATGGCAGCAAACCTCAGAGAGGCTGTCTTTGGAGGGGGAGTTACAGAAAATGGAGAAATTACATAAAGAGGTCTCGACTATAAAGACCCAAAGAAAGGTAATGGCGTTCAAGGGCAAACTCCAGGCAATTTACACCAATAGAGATGAGAATACCCTTTTACATCTCCAAGCCCGAGGGTACGACGGCATTTAAAATTGGCCCACGATTGGCGAGACAGCTAAGAGCAAAACAAGAGAAGGAATACATTAGCTTGATAGTCGATGAGTCGAGCACTTCTCACTACTGTGAAGAAGGGAAGGCGAGAGCCTTTCGTGAGTTCTATAAGACGCTCTATAAGGCGGACCCCTTATGTGAGTGGGACCAGTTGCATTACCTGGATTCACTTGGGCTCCCGCGGATTTCATCGGACTCCAACGAAATGTTGAGCCAACCTATAACGAGGGACGAGGTACAGAAGGCAATAGATGCTTTAAAGCTCCAGCGGTCCACAGGACCGGATGGCTTCAGCGCACTGTTTTATAGAACGTTTGGTGCAGAGTTGACGCCCCACCTGACAGATCTCTTTAACGAGATAGCGACCTTACATCAGGTATCTCTGTCGATGGGGGAGGCGTTGATCACGTTGATCCCCAAGGCTGGGAAAAACCCGCAACTATGCTCCTCCTATAGACCTATAGCTCTTCTAAACCTAGACGCTAAACTCTATTCTAAGGTGCTGGCCAGTAGGCTGGAAGAGCTCCTTCCAGACTTGATCCATCCAAGTCAGTCCAGCTTTATCAAGGGATGCCAGACACACGATAACCTACGTAGGATTGTACACTTGACCGAGAAAGTGCAGAAAAAACACGTTCCGGCGGCCTTAATATCATCGGACATGGAGAAAGCCTTCGACCTGGTCGATTGGTACTTTCTGAGGTGCGCCCTACAAAGCTTTGGGTTTGGGGACGCCTTCCTGGGCATGCTACAGGAGAATTATCACTGTCCCAAGTCTCGGGGCCTTGTCAACGGGGTGGCCTCGGATTTTTTTAGTCTTTCAAGGGATACGCGTCAGGGCTGCCCTCTCTCGCCCATGCTCTTTGCACTATGCATAGAACCACTTGCTGCGCATATCAGGGCTAACCCTGAGATTCATGGGATCAAGTTTGGGCCAGATGATTATAAAATCTCTCTATTTGCCGATGATGTCCTCTTACCCATTACAGAACCCCGTACTTCGCTCCCGGCAATTCAAACCGAGCTTTCGACCTTTAAGAAAGGGGCGGGTTTCAAGGTTAACCTTTTGAAATCTTTCTTACTTAACCTAACAGTGCCCCAGGTGGAAATGGCCGTAATCGCAGCGTCCTCGCCATTCAAGTGTGTCCATAGAGAAATGACCTACCTGGGCATCAAAATTACACCTAATCCATCAGATCTATACAAAGCTAACTTTCCCCACTTGCTACGACAACTTAAAGCAGACTTCAAGAAGTGGGGCTCTGCATACATTACCTGGATTAGTAGGATAAACGCCATTAAGATGAATCTCTTGCCTCAGCTCCTTTACCTTTTCCAGTGCCTCCCGATTACTTTAGAGAAGGAGCTGTTCCTTGAATTAAAGACGATGATGACAAAGTTCATTTGGCAGGGTCACAGGGCCCGTTTAGCTCACCGACTACTATACAGACCGCGACTTTCAGGGGGCTGTCCCTCCCAGACTTCCTCCTCTATTATAGGGCTGCCCAACTCCGAGTTATAACTGAGTGGTCCCTTAGGGCCTCGGACAGACATTGGCTCCATATGGAGAGGCTGGTGGTGGGCAGAATGATATGGGACCTCCTTTGGAGGCCAAAGCAGGACAGGCCAAAAAATGCGTACCTTAGTACTCCTACAGCTACTACTCTTAAAGCATGGGATGTAGTCACCAAGACTTTACCCTTAACGAGATTCCCGATCCACTACACTCCTATTCATTTCAGCCTGGCTTTTCCCCTGCCCAACGAGAGGGTCCCTTTGACAAATGGAGGGAGGGAGGCTGTCTGATGGTGTCAGATATGTTTGTGCGAGGGGAACTACGCTCCTTCGAGAACTGTGCAGCAACCTTTAAACTCCCAACGACAGAAGAATACCAGTACCTTCAGCTGAAACACTGACTGCTACAACCCCAGATGCGACTCGCTGCATCTAGAGAGCTGCTTCCCATAGAGAGATTTCCTGGGGGAACCCAAAATGGCGGTGACAGCGGCATGGAAGAGACCAGAGCCCCCCTCCCTCTCTCAGTGGCATGCTCGGCTGTGGTGGGCTCTAGCCCTTGGACGTATGGTGGATATCATGGCTGATGCCCGTACAGGATTCGAATATACTTGGAGCCCACTGGTGGGATACCTGTTGGAGGGGTTGCCGCTCTTCGCATGTGGCCCCAGATTGCGGGACCTACATCTCTTTCAAACATAGTACTCCTGGCTCCGCGGGGATATCTTTGGAGACTTTGGGGTATTCGAGCCTCCCCTCCTATACGGCTCGGCGTGCCCGGGCCTGGGTATGGTGGACAACCCGCCCCGTTGCCCCCCCCCCTCCTGGATTCACCTCTGCCTGCCTTACGACCTCCTCTGACCTTCAGGCTGACTGTGATACAAACCACAGAATTGTTTTGTTTAGTTATTTAGTATTTTGCTGTCTAGGTTGTGGGCTCAGGTATATTTAGCATAGGTGCTTTGAGAAATATGTTGATGGTTTGCTGAAGTAATCTAACAATGAAGTCAGTTGTACCTGTATATGGGATGGAACTTGCAGAGTACTTGTAGAGAGGATGTGTTTTATCTCTAGCTACATACCGTACTTGGCTTATAGTAATGCTGTATTGAGTCTCCCAAGTTGTTAATATTTGAAATTGCAATACAAAGATTTTGACAAAAAGATCCCTTGTGACCTGCACCCACTCCAGCATTGATCACTAGTAGTGATTGGTGGCAGTCATATGCTTTCAAATAAAACAAACATTGGCAAAGCCAATAGGTCTCGGCAAACAGAGAGATATTGGCTTTGTCAATGTGTGGAAAACAAACTCTTTTGTTCTCCACCTTACAAACAAATAAAAGTCCAGCAGTCGGAGGTCTGCCAAAGGATCTCATATTTATTTTATTCGTGAGAGTGCACGTATTCACATCGCAAGGAAGGCTATGAAAAGAGTGGACATCATATAAAGATCTGCAAGGTTATTTATACATGCTGAATGGGCTGGGGATGTGCAAAACATTTACAGATGGAACAATCCCTGATAAGATAGCAAGGACATTGCTTGTTCTTTCTCATACATTGAAAGACAATCGAACAAACAAATACAAACATTGCAAGTGGATCACAGATAAGCCTCAGACGAGCAAAGAGCAGGTATGTCAACACCAGGTATGTAAAGATACGAGTAAAACAAATCTCTTTGTGCTGACTGGAAACAATTAAAAAGGCACCAAAGTGTGCGAATCAACCTCTCTGGAAAATACAAAATGGAAGAACTGATGTTCAAAATAATAAAGGGAAAATACGTTTTTCACAATCCACCCATAGAACATTAGTTCTGAACATTTCAGTATCATTTTAGAACATTAGTTCTGAACATTTCAGTATCATCCAACCCAAAACATCTATGTGCACTTAGTGGTATTGTTCACAATTTTTTGCTGGAGAATAATTTTTCATCTATTTGCATTAACATAAAAACGTCCTCCTGTTGAGCTGCATTTGTCTGACGTATAGATGTTGGAGAAGGGTGGCAAATTGTAGCCAGCATACCGCAACACATTGGCAAGCATTGCATACACAGGCAACATCTTAATACTATACTCCTTACAACGACTACTATCATCAATAATTTCCAGCCCCAATTAGTGAAAAATGAGGCAATACCATCCCACAGGGAGGAAATATCTTTCTTGTCAAACACGTGTATCTGTTGGGATATTTTATGCATGATCTCAATAGCCTGATGTATGTTTTTGGAAATGCCCAGTATAAAAATGCCACATTCGGTATGCAAAACCCTACATACTCATCCGCGTCCTGCAAGTAGCATATCAGGGACTGTTATATTCCATATAGGTACCCCAATATAGGCTCAGGTAACATCGTAACCCTTCACCTATAGTCTTCCCTACATTACATACATAACGGTTCTTAGGGACTGACCTTTTGCCTAGATACGACACTGCGCACAGAACGCAGGATTTTCCCTGGTAAAGGCCTCATACATTATGCATGAGGATTCTTGGAAACTCAACAGGACTACCATCTCCTGTATAATATCTATGTATAAATTTCATTCCTGACGTCATCCTAAATCCGACAAGTGGCACAGCAAGGTAGAGTTCCCGGGGAGACCTTTGGGTATAAAAACATCACATCTTGCTGAGACAAGTAGAGGAGATGCAGATACTCCAGCTCGCAGTGGCCTAAAACATCCCTTGCAGGGTGTCCAACTCGAGACCAAGACGGGGTCCCACAGTCTCTCACTTCAGGTAATGGGGTTGACTTTATCCTAGAGGCATTCTTGGCTTAACACCTACATACATGCTAGGTACACTTAGGTACATCTAGTTAGGGTAGCATCGTAGGAGTACGCATTTTATTGTCATGTATTTTATATACTTGCCTGGATTGATGGTTATAGCAAAATGGTAGAAATCTACCATCCTTTTACTTTCCTAGTGCTTCTAATCATTTATATCTTTTACTGTCTAATGGTTGTTTCAGCGCACCTATTTTACACTAGAATAACAACTGTTCAATAAATACTTATTGAAAAACGTCCCTACCGTTTATTCTGTGTAACTCTCTGAGACTGAGTGAGTACGAGTGACTGAACGAAAAGTAGTACACTGTTTCCATGGTCCTGAGAGATCAGGGTTGTCATGTTTGATAGTTGCCAAGACCTACTCTCTCCTTGGTAAGAGGAGTTTCTAGTGGCACTGTGAGCTAGCTGTTACACAGGCCAACATACCCGGTGGGGGTGTCTAGAATCAGTCTAAACGCGCAGATCCTTTATAGGCTTTATAGGAACTACACGACATGGCGCCGCCAACATTGGTTGGGTACTTATTTAAGAGTTAAATCTGAATAGTTCAGTTGAGCTATTCTCAGAGATCCCTACTCACATTTCCCCCGAGACATCTGGAGTGGGAGGGTACAAAACTCCGCCACAGCTGAGTAGGCACAATCCTATGTATTGGCTGTTGGTTAATCAAGCTTGAAGGCCACATTGTTCCTGTTTGTGCATAACACCTTATCTCAGTTCCTTTTAAGAACTCTTCTTTCTAAATAAAATGACTGAACAGGGAGACACTGTGCGCGAACTGAATATAACAGTCCAGGAAGAAGAAGATGCAGATGCAATACAAATTACAGAAAATGTAAGGAATGACATAACCCTAAAACTAGCTGCATATGGATTATCAGCTAGGGGTGGGCCAGTAACTTTCGTGATTGAGGCACACAAATCATTTAGAACAGAGGTATTCTATTCATGGGTTACATTCCCACAGGCAAATGCATTAACAAAAACATTTCATTATTACACAGAAGATGAAATACCGAACGAATATTGTCCATACAAGGACATTGAAGTTCTACTCACTTACCACAAGCATTTATACTGGTTTAAAGGTGCCCTCCCCCATACAAGAAATAGAGTAAGACTCGGTCCGCTCGGAAGAGACAGAGCTACATAGTCAGTACTAGCGGCCTACACACCACATCCTGACATTGACACAATGCCAGCAGGAGACTTACTTCTACTTCATAAAGAACTAATAAAAATGTACAGAAACATGACAGTTCGTGATGAGGACACTCACAGTTCAGCCAGCAACGGCTACACAAACAGGTCCGACTCAAACATCAGCAACTAAAATTATACCACAAACGTTACACGCAGTCATGGGTAAGATGCCCACTAAACATGAACAAATGCCATTTTGGGTGGCTCAAAAAATAACACAGCTAGAGGTGGTATTTCCAAACACCAGCCCACATGAAAAACACAGAATGTTAACAATTTGCTTGCCCATGGGGATAACCCCAGATAGAGGATTGTACCTCTTGGGGTACAGTTTTCGCTGCCATATATACCAGGACTCATGGTATCCCGTCATTAGCAGTAATACCAGATGTATTAAGAGAAATACAGAATGAGTATGGAGCAGAACCTGCTCTGAACTTAGGGATGAAATTACTAGGTAATTTTGCACAGGTATCAGCTATAATATTAGCGAACATTAAAGGGGAAGCAGCATCTGTGGCAATTTGCCAACGCCTGAGGGAGTTCACTCCTTTACAACAGGAACATGAATTACCTAAAATAATTGAAACAGCTTATGCTGAATTAGGTAGAGACAGTTTGGGGACTAGAGCAATAAAACCCCAACTCATGGGTGGTCCTGAGAAGGATAACACAAAGCAAGCACCTGCTTCTTCTAAGAAGAAATGGGATAATAACAAACAACAAAAGAATAAAGACAATAGATCTCAATCCAGAGGTAGGTCTCCTCAACAGGAACCCTCCGAAAGGAGGTATAACCTTAGGAATAGGGACAACATTAGAAAACCTGACAGGTATCAGGACACTGATACACGTTCCTCTCGTTCCTTTCAGGGTTCATCGAAAAACTCCGAGAGGGAAGGACGGTCAGAACACAGACAAGAAGAGCATACAAAGTCCAGAGACACACAACGCACTTCAGACTACACTTCCAAAAAAGAAGAAAAGCCTAAATCAAAACCTCAATTCAAAAAGAAGAAGGTAGCAGGTCTCAAAGTTAGACATGCCCAGAATTCTGAGGACTCAACTACTGAACGGGGAATGGGCTCTGACGATGCTAGACAGCGCAGCAGAAGTAACAATAGCTCGCCAGAACCTGATGGAATTTCTGGTGACAGCGGAGTTGAGTGAACATATCACGGTGGAAACACCTGATACTAGGGTAAGCGTCCCAAATAGGTTACATGAAATAACACTCCAAATGGAGGGGGACAAGCCCAGAAAAATAAAAGGTCTCTTTTGGGAGAACCTGACTTTTGGCTACGACATCCTTTTAGCTGAAAGAGATTGGCCGCCTACTATTGTTATAGATTGCCCAAAGGGAGAAATGGTCATTATGCCAGCTTTTTCCGACCTCGTTCCCCAATACTTAAAACACACATATGCGCGGGAGTGGGCGATAGCCCTTGCTCCTGCATTATACCTCAACCATGTTGGATGGGATGAGGATTCAACCCACCACGTGATACCGTTAAAATCTACTCCGACTCCACAGAGACAATATCCAATTAAGCAAGAAGCCAAAAAACAGGTCAGGGAGATCTTAGATCAACTTGAATACCAAGGGGTGATTGAAACTTGCACCTCTTCAATGAATAATCCTTTATTTCCCATAATGAAACCTGACAACTCATATCATCTAGTTTTAGATTACAGACATCTAAACTCATGCACAAAAACATTTGCAGTACAAAACGCACATAGTGTCGCATTAATGAATAACAGTGTGTGGAAAAAATACAAATCAACACTAGATATCTCAAATGAAATTTTCTGCCAAAATATAGCACCTGAGAGCAGATATTTGACAGCATTCTCAGCGTTAGGGTCCCAGCGTCAATTTTGTCGACTCCCCCAGGGGTATAAGAACAGCCCGGGGTTGTTCTCAGCCAGGGTAACTGAGTTACTCCAGAATCTGGATGAAGAGGCATTGTCCAATGTAGATGATATGTATCTGATGGATGATGACCTAGAGGAACACTTGACCAGGGTGAGCACCATAATTTTGGGATTCGCTTCTGAGGGCTACAAATTCAACTTTAAAAAATCAAAAATTGCCCACCTCAATGTTCTATTTTTAGGATATGAGCTCTCAAGTGAAGGGAAAAGCTTGGCAGCTAACTTTTTAGAAAGGTGTGCGCTGCTCCAACCTCCAAAATTATTGAACAATTTGCAATCCATACTGGGATTCCTGAACTTTGGTAGAACATACATTTTGGATTACGCAGAAAAGGTTAAACCTTTCTACGATCTCATAAGACCTTATTTTTCCATTAGGCAATGGACACAGGGACACACAAATACCCTTCGTTCACTACGCGCTGACATGATAGCTTCAAAACACTTACAGACGCGTAAATGTCTGCAACTTGATGATCTGTATAGTTGCGGGTCAATCTGGGTACACTTACCTCACATACAATGAAGGCGAAACAGTACCAATAGCATACAAATCACATTTATACACGAACGCTGAGATGCATTTCTCATCCACAGAAAAAATACTGATAGTAGTACAGACTGCTGTAGTGAGAGAAAGTGCACTGGCTCAGGGGAAGCGAATAATTGTCGTAACTCCGGTACCGGCCTTAGAGGCTGCTACAAAGGCAAGCATTCCAAATGCTAAAGCCTTACATCCAAGATGGATACAATGGGCTAACTCTCTCACTGCATCAGACGTGGAATACAGATACGACCCAAATCTAAGAGCACAAGCAATTCTACAATATGAACAAGAATATCCTCTCCCGAATGAAATAATGCCTCTAGTTCAGTATGAATACATAATTTACACTGACGGATCTGCTCAGCCAGCCATTGGAAGTAAACAACAATACAGTGCTGCATGTGCGATTGTAAAAGGTCGTATGCAGGAAGGAAAATTCCATCCAAGCTGTACAAAAACACAGTCTCTAGGAGACTGCACGGCTCAGCTGGCAGAATTGAAAGCTCTACTTCTGGCACTGATAAATACGGATCGAGAATTCCCCACACTAATCGTGTGTGATTCCTTTTACTGTGTACAGTCATACAATGAATATCTTCACTTCTGGGGTCAGAATGGGTTTAAGGACTCAAAAGGTGGCACAATTGAGCACAAAATGCTATGGGAACAGGTAGCAGAGTTGAAAAACGAACTACCAAGAGCTCACGTGATACACACTGAGTCATCAACGTGATGGCGTTCGCGTTGAAGGGAATTCATTGGCTGAAGAAGCCGCAAAAGGGGCTGTATGTACGGCTTCCGTAGCTGCAGTCACTCGTTCAAAAACGAGAATAAACGGAGACATTATAGTTGCTGTCATTGCTACACGCAATAACTCGGCTGTACCGAAAAAATTTCCACTCAAGTACTCCTACAACTTAGATGCAAACAACGTTCCATTTGCTCAGATTCCCGGAGTGGGGGATAGAGTAATACCAAACATGGATCACGGATTAGGCTTAATATTAGCTGCACACGAGGGTCTGGGTTCTGCACACGCAGGAGTCACAGCGACAGTTTCTTTACTGAAACAGCGCTATTGGTGGCCTGGGTTAACGAAGCAGACCAAAGACTATGTCTTAAAGTGCGACATCTGTCAACAGATGAAGGGCTCCACCATAACACGTCCAGCGCAGACACCGTTGCTAATATCAGACAGACCACTCGCTTGTGTCTATTTGGACCACTGCAGCCCCATACAATCCGATGGGGCTTACAAATACATTATGGTTGCAGTGGATTCCTGCTCGAGATTCCTAAAGGTATGGCCTCAGCGCTCGGCTGACGCTCGAACTGTTATCAAAGATTTGCGAGTCTTTATAGAGACATACGCAGTTGGCACATTACATTCTGACCGTGTCCCTGCGTTTAGCTCTAGGACTTACAAAGAAGCCATGGGAAGTTTGGGTGTTGCACTGCGGTACTCCTCTCCGTACCATCCCAAAGGGAAATTCGGTTGTGGAGAGGAAGAACCGGGACTTAAAGCAATCATTAACAGCTAGAGTATTAGGCACGGGTGGTATTTGGGTCAATCACTTATATGGGATACAGAGGGCATTGAACAACATGCCAAGAAGTTCTCTAGAAGGTGTCACTCCTTATGAGGTCCTTTTTGGGACGAGAATGTGGGTACCTGATCTCGATTGTGAAGGCACAGTGGCGGATGAAAAACCTTTAGACAGCAATAAACGTTTGGCTGTTTTACAGGACCTGAATGAATCCAGGGCACTACAGAGCAATGTGCAAGTAAAACGGACCGCCACAGGGGAAGTCAAGTCAGTAAGGCAAAGACCTGTCTGGGTCCCTAAAGTTGGGGATCTGGTCAGAGAAAAATTGTGGGCAAAAAAGAATTTAGGCCATCATACAGAAAGCCTGTACCTGCCCTGGCAGTCGAAGGGACAAGAACTGTACTTCTGCCACCTCTTGCCGGAAAGAAGGAGAAAAGATTTGTCTCCATTGATCTGATAAAACCACACTATGTGGCCGATACTGAATAGTAGGCCTCATGGGACCCTGGGTAGCCGACGCCCTCCTCTCGCTACCATACAGGAAGTACAAACAGAAAGGCTCATCACGTTTGAAGAGTCACCTATACAGAATGATGGACTATGTAACAATGCCATGGAACTCGTTTCTCTTGAAACTGAGATTCAAAATCAAAATGAAAGACAAATTTCAATTCAACCTAGCACTGATGTCTACATAAATATGCCTCAACAAGAGCCATCTACAAGTTCAACAAAACCTGTGGAACTACCTAAAATAGATCGAACTGTGTCTGGCTATTTCATCGACTTTGATACCTTTTCTTTGGATCCAAGTGAACCTGAAACTACGCCAGCCCCAATATCTCATCAACAACAAATCAAAGACTTAAAAAGACATACCTGGTGTCACCTTGACTAGAACTTTGGAACTGTTTTCTGCTTACTTATTAATGGAACTTACCTTCGCCAAAGCTCTGCAGCATCAAAAGTGAATTTGATCCTAAAACCTCATGTTTCATCACATTGTGAACAAAGAGACTTGTTATCAGTGAACATTACAGCAGTTCCTATACCTGATGGTATAGTATGGGACAAGGTTGATTATGCTATATTTGGTCCGACCGAACTTTTAAAAATACCACATTTATTTAAAATTTCCTTAAATTATATCATTACCTGCAGTACATTTTCCGATGATTGGGATTTTGAAACTGTGAATAATATGTTGTCTGATCTTGACAATCTGCTGCATTTTCTAATAATGAAGTGTTAGAGGACACATCAAATTTTGACACAATGTATTGTTATCAACATTATGGTCATCACTTTTTACACAAATCCTGTAACCCTAGGAGTGTTTTCACATATCACCAATGGGAACATTGCCCTACACCACCAAAAAGTAGCTTGAAAACGTTTGCACAAAAGTTTTCATATTTTTCAGGGTTTAACATTTCAGACCCGACCTCATATTACTATAAAGTTGCACCAACATCCACACAGAAAAATATGCTGACTAACACCAAACAGATTTACTCTGCTTCCTTCATTACCCAACTGTCTGAACAGGGTTTCAACTTATGGAAAGGCACTATAGACTTTAAATCAGTCTGGGGTTCTAGGGACTGGCAAGTCCAGGGAACAGAAGCGCTATTTAGAGCATGCCTCATCCCTCAGCAGATGATATTTCTAAACGATACTGTGCAACAGACTTCCTGTCTTGGAATAGCCAGGAATAAGGATTTGAACTCGCCTCGGATTCCAACACCATCACATACCGAGAGTAACTTTACATCACGAGAAGGGATTACTTTAGATGACATTCTACAATACAATAGATCAGACCCCAAATGGAAGGGATGGTTGGTTTGGCCCACAGACACTAATAGATGTCAGGAAAGATTCAGGGGTACAACCGAAGGGTTCAGTATCCACAGGCCAGACCCACGCTATGTACAAAGAGAACATCCATGGGTGGTGACATCATACAGTGTTGGGAAGTTATGCCTCGATTGGCTAAAAACCTCAACACTAACACAGGTGAAACAACACTTATCCTTACTTACAGAATATGTGGACCTACAGGATTTTTTATTGGGTCCCAGAAAGCCACGTCAAAAACGTTTCTATTATGCTGTCTATAATGAAATTTGGAAAATCTCCCAACAAGAAGCAGCGGAGAGACTACGAGAAATAGATAGGATCAATTTAGAAAAGGCGTTAGCCGTAGTTGACAATGGTATGACTGCGTTAACATCCAGGATTTATTCACTGGGCAACATTGTATCTTCTGCTATTGATGTACTAGAACAGGATTTGTCCATACTACAGCACGGGCAATCACAATTACGTTTTATTATGTTATTGAGCTGGACGCTGCAATCATTGCACGCAGGTTATGTGCCTTGGCGTTTTATCAACAGTACGTCACTGTTTTCTGAATACAATCTAACGGAAAAACAGATGAAAATGGCACAAAGGGGAGCGAAATATACAATGCTGTGTATTGAAAAACTGGACAGACTACCTTTTACTGTGGCAGAATCACCGTCCACAGAATGGTTGATCCATGGCCATATATCATTACCGGTCACAACTTTCCAATTTGAGTATTGCCTAGAACAACAACAGGCAGGCAGATATGAAGAAATGGGTAGGGAATTCATCAAGGAATCTTGGGAATTACCGTACAGATTTCGATGCCGGAGTGGGGATCTAGAAGTATTTCTAAGCGGTGCAAACTGCGAGAACACTTTAAGTGGATCTCTCATAAGCCAGGATATTATGCTGCACGGGGCCTGCAATGGTTCAGTAGCAAATCTGTCCTGTCACTTGAGGGGTACCCTGGCAGCCGTGATTACCCCAGTATTCAGGCTACTTTAGAATGGGAGTTACTTGACGCTGAACGATCAAGGTTGTTGTGGGATGCTTCCGGGCATCGCATATCTCATCACCGTGAGCTCCAGGGTTACTTGTTGTATGCAAGTATTGTTTCCACCGAGACACACAGTCAGGGAGGCGTTGTTATGGCCTTCGCTGAATGTTTCCTTTATACGGTTTGATACTCTGAGCAGAATGAAAGCCATGCCTCTACAGAAAACCGTGTCCTTAACCTCCACCCGAGAGACTTTTGATCTCCAGATCACAAGGTCCTCAGCTGAGATACAGGCACTCATATGTACGAACTGCCCCTTCCATTTCACAGAAATGGTAAATCGTATCTTTAACATGTCTGATACGACGGGTATAGTTCACCTATTTAAGACCATAGGTTCGGGACTGTTAAGCACCTTTCAGACGGTCCTCGGAGTTATATCAAACTTTATACACTCCGTATTCGGAAGCATTTTTGGAGGTCTTCCGCTAATACTGTTTCTAGTAGCAGGTATCCTGATTGTAATTTTTCTGCTACGCAATCAATCAATCAATCACAGAATTTCTAAAGCGCGCTACTTACCCGCGAGGGTCTCAAGGCGCTGGGGAGAAAAAAAGGGAGGGGGGTGCTGCTACTGGTCGAACAACCAGGTCTTGAGTAGCCTCCTGAAGGTCAGCAGGTCTTGGGTCTGTCGTAGGCTTAGTGGAAGGGTGTTCCAGGTCTTGGCGGCGAGGTGGGAGAAGGATCTGCTGCCGGTGGTAGTTCTTCGAATGCGAGGGACGGTGGCAAGGGAGAGGTCGGCGGAGCGGAGTTGGCGGTTGGGGACGTAGAAGAGGAGTCGTCTGTTGAGGTAGGCTGGGCCAGTCTTGTGGAGTGCCTTGTGTGTGTGGATGAGGAGTTTGAAGGAGATTCTCCTGTCGACGGGGAGCCAGTGCAGGTTCCTCAGGTGGGGGGTGATGTGGCTGTGGCATGATACATTGAGGATCAGGCGTGCGGAGGTGTTTTGTATGCGTTGCAGTCGCTTGATGAGCTTGGCCGGGGCTCCCGCGTAGAGGGCGTTCCCATAGTCAAGTCTGCTACTGACGAGGGCCTGGGTGACTGTTCTTCTTGTGTCTGTCGGGATCCACCTGTACATCTCGCGAAGCATGCGGAGGGTGTTGAAGCAGGAGGATGAGACTGCGTTGACTTGCCTGGCCATGGAGAGCGTTGAGTCGAGGATGACTCCCAGGTTGCGTGCGTGGTCGGTGGGTGTCGGGGCTGCTCCCAGCGTCGTTGGCCACCAGGAGTCGTCCCAGGCTGAGGGGTTGGAGCCGAGGATGAGGACCTCTGTCTTCTCCGTGTTCAGTTTTAGTCGGCTGATCTTCATCCAATCGGCGACGGCCTTCATTCCTTCATGGAGGTTGGATTTGGCGGCGAGGGGTCCTTGGTGAGGGAGAGGATCAGTTGAGTGTCGTCGGCGTAGGAAATTATGTTGAGGTCGTGCTGTCTGGCGATGCGTGCGAGCGGGTCCATGTAGATGTTGAACAGTGTTGGGCTGAGGGACGATCCCTGGGGTACGCCGCAGATGATCTCGGAGGCTTCGGATCGGAATGGTGGGAGGCGGACTCTCTGGGTTTTGCCGGTGAGGAAGGAGGTGGCCCATTCCAGGGCCTTGTCTCGGATCCCTGCGTCGTGGAGGCGTGCGCGTAGAGTGCGGTGGCAGACAGTGTCGAAGGCGGCGGAGAGGTCCAGCAGGATGAGGGCTGCGGTCTCATCATTGTCCAGCAGGATCCTGATGTCGTCGGTGGCGGCGACGAGGGCAGTCTCAGTGCTGTGGTTGCTGCGGAACCCCGATTGGGATGGGTCCAGGATGCTGTTTTCTTCGAGGTATCGGGTTAGCTGTTTGTTGACGATCTTCTCGATGACCTTGGCTGGGAACGGAAGCAGGGAGATGGGCCGGAAGTTCTTGAGGTCTCTCGGGTCCGCCCTGGGTTTTTGAGTAGGGCGTTGATCTCTGCGTGTTTCCAGCTCTCTGGGAAGGTCACGGTCTCGAAGGAGAGATTGATGACGTTGCACAGGTGGGGTGCGATGGAGCTGCTGGCTTTGTTGAAGATGTGGTGCGGGAAAGGGTCTGACGGGGAGCCGGAGTGTATTGTGCTCATGGTCTTGATGGTGTCCTCAATGTTTACGCTGGCCCAGGCTGGCAGGGGGTCGTGGTCGATGATGTGCGGCGGGTCTGGTGCATCGATCTTAGTTGGGGCTGTCTGGGTGTTGAAGCTGTCGTGGATGTCGGCGATCTTGCAGTGGAAGAAGGTGGCGAGGGAATCGCACAGGGGTTGCGACGGCAGGATGTCGTTGGTGTTGGAGCTGGGGTTGGAGAGTTCCTTCACGATGTTGAAAAGCTCCTTGCTGTTGTGTGCGTTGTTGTCGAGGCGGTCTTTGAAGGAGATTCTCTTGGCGGACTTGATGAGGTGGTGGTGGTTACGGATGGCGTCTTTGTGGGCTGCGTGGCTGTCCGGTGTCTTATCACTGTGCCATTTCTTCTCTAGTTTCCGGCAGGTGCGCTTGGAAGCTAGGAGTTCCGAGGTGAACCAGCTGGCTCTTTTGGTGGTGTCACTGTAGGTGAGTTTTTCAGCGGGCGAGGGTGTTGGCACAGTCGTCCATCCATCGTCTGAGGTTGCAGGCGGCGTCGTCGGTGTTGGATGGGTCGGAGGGAGGGCTGAGAGCGAGGGTTGCCCGTAGTTGGTCTTCGGTGACTTTGCTCCAGCAGCGGCGTGGGATCTGTTGGGTGCGGTGGTGTGTGGTGAGTTTCTGGAAGGTGAAATGGATGCAGCGGTGGTCGGTCCAGAGGAGTTCCGTGGTGTGGCTGAAGGAGACGTGGGAGCTTGAGGAGAAGATGGGGTCAAGCGTGTGGCCGGCGGAATGGGTCGGTGTTGTGACGAGCTGGCTCAGACCGAGGTTGGCGAGGTTGTCGATCAGGGTGGTGGAGTTGCTGTCGTTGTTGTTCTCCAGGTGAAAGTTCAGGTCTCCGAGGAGGATGTAGTCGGTAGAGGTCAGGGCGTGCGTGCTGATGAAGTCGGCGATGGAGTCGCTGAACTGGGGTCGGGGCCCAGGGGTCTGTAGACAAGGGTGCCTCTAAGGGTGGTGTTGGGGTCCGTGTGGATCTGGAAGTGCATGTGTTCGGCGGTGCTGAGAGTGTCGTCGGTGCTGGTCGAGACCCTGATGGTGTTCTTGTGGACGATGGCGATTCCTCCTCCTACTGCGTTGACGCGGTCTCTGCGGGTGATCTTATAGCCGTCTGGGATGGCTATGGCGATGTCGGGGGCGGAGGAGTCGTTCATCCAGGTCTCTGTCAGGAAGGCGACGTCTGGTGATGATGTGTCGAGCAGGTCCCAGAGCTCGACGGCGTGTTTGCGTGCAGAGCGGGTGTTCAGTAGGATGCATCGGAGGTGGTTGAGGTCCTTTTTGGCGGGCGCTTCGGTGGCTCTGAGGCTGGTGTAGCTGCAGTTCCGGCAGGTGAAGGGACCATGGGTGCGTTTCGGGGCGGCCTTGAAGCAGTTGTGCGTCCGTCCGGGGTTGAGAGCGTGGAGTGTGGTGGCATTGTAGCGGCGTCGGTCCTCGAGGCTGGTGCGGGGGGCGCACGGCCCAGGGGTTCTGGCGCTGGGCGCGGTCCAGGCGCGGACGGGCGCAGACGGGCTTGCCTTAGGCGCGCCTTCAGCGCGCCAGCGGCGCGCCCGCTGCGCACGTCCGCTGCGCGCCATATATGGGGAGGTGGGAGGGAGGAGCAGCTGGGGGGCTGGAGGCAGGGGCAGCGAATGGGCAGTCAGGGGGGCGGGGCCGCAGGGGACGCAGCGGCGGAAGTGGAGAGAGGCAGCGAGGGGTACAGAAGGAAAAAGGACACAATGGACAAAATGGACACAGGGAAAATGGGGGCAGCGAGGGGTACAGAAGGAAAAAAGGACACAGTTCAATGGGGGCAGCGAGGGGTACAGAAGGAAAATGGACACAATGGACAAAATGGACACAGGGAAAATGGGGGCAGCGAGGGGTACAGAAGGAAAAATGGACGTCCCAGTCACCAAGGAGATGGAAAAAGCGCTCCTGGAGCGTAAATACCGTGATCACATGGTACAACATCTGGGCACACCTCGCCTACGAGAACTGAGCACCTCTTGGTTCTTGTCATTTAGACCAGTCTGGATGGACTGCATCCTACCGGTTCTCCGATGTCTGTTCTGCGGAGAAGAATGCGTGTTGGATCTCTGTCTGACACTTCCATCAGTTGCGCAACCGGACGTTGATGCTTTACTGGACCCGATAACGGCCCATGTTCTGCAGCGTCCCCAGCCTATTCCAATGTTGATGGCGGCATTCTTAGAGCCTCCACAGGAAGTCTCGGTTCCTGTTGGAATGGATACCGGCTCCTCCACTGACACCCAGGCCTTGGATGGCGCACAGGCTGCCCCAGTATCGGCTGCAGGCAGTACGGAAGATCATCTGTGCTCAATTGACGTGATCTGCTAGGTGTTACAAGGGTCGTCGTCTGCGAAGGCAGGCAACAGCGATGTTGCGTCTACCAGCCACGACACATAAACATTTGGCTCGTCATGTGCTGGGAAAAATTCAGCCTTTTTTAAACAAACTAAAATTGGAACTCCAAAACAATTGACACTTTTCCTGCATGGCTTTCCGATGCTTGTAGTGGTTCGAACTATACATACGGACACATTAGAGCTAATGCTTGTGTGCCAATTTTTTCCATTTAAATTTTTTTTTTAGAATTTTTTTAGCAGAACTATTGTTTTACTGTAGTTATTTGCGTACCAATGCTTAGACAGCCTAGTAGTACGTTAGAATTTAATTATGTCGTCCAGTCGGATGAGGAGTGGGTGTTATATTCCATATAGGTACCCCAATATAGGCTCAGGTAACATCGTAACCCTTCACCTATATTCTTCCATACATTACATACATAACGGTTCTTAGGGACTGACCTTTTGCCTAGATACGACACTGCGCACAGAACGCGGGATTTTCCCTGGTAAAGGCCTCATACATTATGCATGAGCATTCTTGGAAAATCAGCAGGACTACCATCTCCTGTATAATATCTATGTATAAAGTTCATTCCCGACGTCATCCTAAATCCGACAAGTGGCACAGCAAGGTAGAAAGCCCGGGAAGACCTTTGGGTATAAAAACCTCACATCTTGCTGAGACAAGTAGAGGAGATCAGGACTTCCCTGCCGACACACTGACGCAAGACGCTAAGGTTCCTGCATGCAGATACTCCAGCTCGCAGTGGTCTAAAACATCCCTTGCGGGGTGTCCAACTCGAGACCAAGACGGGGTCCCACAGTCTCTCACTTCAAGTAATGGGGTTGACTTTATCCTAGAGGGATTGTTGGCCTAACACCTACATACATGCTAGGTACACTTAGGTACATCTAGTTAGGGTAGCATCATAGGAGTACGCATTTTATTGTCATGTATTTTATATACTTGCCTGGATTGATGGTTATAGCAAAATGGTAGAAATCTACCATCCTTTTACTTTCCTAGTGCTTCTAATCATTTATATTTTTTTCTGTCTAATGGTTGTTTCAGCGCACCTATTTTACACTAGAATAAGGACTGTTCAATAAATACTTATTGAAAAACGCCCCTACCGTTTATTCTGTGTAACTCTCTGAGACTGAGTGAGTACGAGTGACTGAACAAAAAATAGTACACTGTTTCCACGGTCCTGAGGGATCAGGGTTGTCATATTCGATAGTTGCCAAGAACTATTCTCTCCTTGGTAAGAGGAATTTCTAGTGGCACTGTGAGCTAGCTGGTACACAGGCCAACATACCCGGTGGGGGTGTCTAGAATCAGTCTGATACCAATCCTGCAGTGTATGTTGTCTAAACACGTAGATCCTATATAGGTTTTATAGGAACTACACGACAGGACCATGCGGTTTTGTAAATCCACAGAACACATAGCAGTCTTTTCTACTGTTATATTATCTAAGTCTGACATTGTTTTGTTTATTGTGGCCTCCAATAACCGTCCTAATCTCCTAATACGACGGGAATTCATAGCTATCCCAAGTATGGGTACTATTTCTAATCCAAAATCATAAGCCTGTTGCCTAGCAATATCTGTTTGATCTACTAAGAAAATGTTTGAGCAATCCCTTTTGTGACGACTAAAATAAGTGTGTAATTTAGCAAATCTTAGGTTGGAGGGAATGCCCCGAATGTGAGGAAGAGCCAATCCCAAATAGCAGGATCCCCCCTACCCTGGTGCAAGCCATGGGTAAGCCTTGGAACCACTTATAAAATATATACCTTCACCTGGTGGGAGGGCACGATGAATATGAGAGACACTAGCCATTGAAAAATTTACCTTGCAACCGCTATGACCTAAAAACAGGGAACCATTTGATTGTGGACCTATTTCCCCAGGTGACATAGTTACCTGGAGAGATGGTGGGGAGGAAATGGCTGGATCAGTGGATAGAACAGTAGTGTTCATTCTAGTCAGGAATTCAACATATCGGTAGGACATAAAGGAGTTATTAAAAAGGGTCTTATAAGGTGAATTCTTTCCCGTAATATTACAGGATGCGGGGACCATAATGGAATCCCTAAAATCATGCATGAAATCTATTCTGTCTGCAATGTACCCCTGCAACACTGTCCGGAAAACGATAAAACAGGAAACATTATAAGTTAATGGCAGAGACAGAAATGGCATACCTGTTGCAGTATGTGCTGGAAGCTTCATACCCAACATTTTTGTGAGATATTCATTTGTGTGTAATAGGTGTGAGCCATCTGAACAATTACATTGTTATCATATTCAGAAAAATGATGTTGGTGACCTAACGGGTGGCTAGTAGGTGCAGAAGGGGTCTTAGTCATTATCACATGTACTGGGTGGTAAACATTGAGGTACCGGGTCAAGGCAAATATAACACAGTTAATCAACAACACAGCTTGGAGCTGACCTGCTGTGGGGGGCGACTTCCTCGAGTTCCGACCTGATCGGCCAGCCATCTCTCGTCCCCCCACTCCCTGGCCATGCTTCCTAGCCCCCGTAACACGCCATGCCCAGGACGGCTCATGAAGAGTCAGGACGCTTTGGACTATGGGAAGAGGTGAGCCCTGCTAAGGAGCGGTGGGGGCAGGGTGAAGTGCGTGTACGACAGGAGAAGCCTTTGGGATGGGAGGTGAGTGGGGTACTGGTTGCGGAGCAGAATGGGGTTTAAGAGGGATGGAGGGGTTGGGATTGCTGGAGCAGGTTGGTGTGGGCTAGAGAAAGGAAAAGGACAGCAGGTGGAATCTGCCCAGGGGTCTGACTCTGAAGCAGGCAGGTGTGAACCCTTCATCCTGTTGAGATCACTGGAGACAGGCAGGACACACGAGGCTGAAGGACAGAGGGTCAGCCATGTTGGGAGTACACACGGGTCGGGCCCTCTAGACACCTTTTCCTATTGGATGGCCCTGATTCTCAACGCTTCCCTCTTCCTGCAGCATGTACCCCAGCAAGATGAGGTGAGATGGAATGACCACGCACAACTGAAAATAGTTTGGGCTAACTTAGAACGAGATGATAGAAATAGACACTCAGCATATTTACCCCACCGTAGTATTTTACGGTTGCTTATTCATTAGGAAATTGCAATTGATTTTACTTCGAGAAAAGGTTGACTGGGATAAATTAACAGCATGTAAACAAAATGAGAGCGAGAAAGTAATGGATTTCTTTACTAGACTTGAAGAAACGTTTAAGGCTCACAGTGGGCAGGATCGGACAACAGTAGCAGGGCAACTCATATTTGCCATTCAGTTTGTTAACAATTTATTGATGATTTGGGAGACAGTATAAAAACATTTGTGAGTACATGGACAGCAAAGAGTCCAGAAGAATTATTAACAATGGCTTGCTATTACGGGAATAAAAGATATGCTGAGAGGGGAAAAACAGATAAAAAAAAAAAGTTAAAAACGAAAGCATTAATGCAGCAAACATATCCAGAAAGAGGGAGATTGCAGGGACATGGAGTAATATGTGGGCAAGAGGAAGTAGCAGGGGGATGGGTCGAGCGCAATCAGTTCCGCCGCCACAAAGAACAGGGATAGGTTATAATACTTGTGCCTATTGTTTTCTAGAAAGGCACTGGAAGAATGAATGTCCTTCTCTTCGAGGACAAAGACTATCAACAGAATTAATGAGAGGCAGGGGCAAAGGTAGAGGCCGAGGACAGACAAGAAGAAAAAATGTAGGACATGATGTGAGTGTTAATTGTTTTGATGGACGTAATTACGCTTTTCACGTTCAAGATTACTTGGATGATGATGATAATTGTGAGTGGACCCAATAGATAGGCGAGAGAGAGAGAGAGAGAGAGAGAGAGAGAGAGAGAGAGAGAGAGAGAGAGAGAGAGAGAGAACCACTACCTGTAGACCAGTCGGTCCATATGTCGAGATTACAGTTGATGGTGAGGAGCATAAGTTTCTAATAGATACAGACACTACTAATTCCTCCATTTCCCACCTCTCGCTCCCTCATGTATCTCTCTCGGGAAAAGTAGATAAGTCAGTGGGATTCTCTAATATTGTTGTGACTAGCCCCCTATCGAAAACGCTTGATTTTACTATTGGTCTTTTGACAGGACAAATGCCATTTGTATTGACGGACGAATGCTCCCTAAATTTGCTGGGATTGAAAGCGTTTAAAATTATGTATGCCCCTATATATTGTTCACCAGATGGTGTATACCTGACATGTAAAAAGATGCACTAAATAAGAGCTATATGGTGAAAGGCGGAAATGGTTTGCCCCAAGAGTTACACTCCACAGATCCAAAATTATGGGCCCAATGACCAAATGACACTGGTTACATGAAAATAGACCCAGTCCATATACAAGTGAACAATAAGGTTGTACTGCCTCGAATACCTCAATACAAGATATCAAAGGAAGGTGAACAAGGACTGAAAGAGGTTATACTGGATTTATTGGATGAGGGAATAATATGAGGTGTATCTAAAAATGTATGGAACAGTCCTATTGTACCTGTGGTCAAACAAAATGATGGTATGGGAAAAATTAAAAACTGTATGGTAGTTGATTTAAGAGCAATTAACAAAATAGTTGAGCCCCAGTATCCTGTGGTCCCAGATATTACCGCAATGATTTCTTCTATCCCAGCTAATGCAAAATGGTTTATAGTAATAGATCTCAAAAAAGCTTCTTTCTGCATTCCCATTCATGAAGACAGCTAATATTTGCTTGGCTTCAGTTTTCAAGGTAAATCTTATGTTTTCTGTCGTGCACCACAAGGGTATACAGAAAGGCCGAGCATCTATAGTCAAGCCCTTATGAAACAGCTAGATAATTGTATACTACCATCAGGAACAACAAAATTACCGTATGTAGACGATCTATTAATAATAGCGGAATGTGAAGAGGATTGCAAAAACACTTCACATAAAGTACTGTCCTTTTTGACTTCACATGGACATAAGGTTTCGCTATCAAAATTACAATATTGTCAACAGGAGGTCACCTACTTAGGTAACCTCCTGTTGAAAGGGGGGACAACACTGTCACCAGAATGCATTAAGGTAATTCAAAACATACCACACAAAATGATGTACATGCCTTTTTGAGCATGGTCTCATTCTGTAGACAATGGATACCAAATTTTTCCTTGATGGCGAAGCCTTTACAGTCCTTGACAGATAAAGACATATCTGACCCAGTTCCATGGCGTGCTGAACATCAATATAGCTTTATCACCCTGAAAGAAGCTCTTTGTAATGTACCTGCTTTGGGTACCCCTGATTATACTAAATGCCATGCTTTATTTTTGCATGAAAAAGAAGGCTGGGCTTTGGCTGTACTAACACAAAAACAAGGAGAGAAGAATAGACCATGTGCCTATTTTTACTCAACATTGGATGCAGTAGCAAGAGGCCTACAAAACTGCTTCCAAAATATTGCTGCGGAGGCAGCTGCATTAAAACTCGCAGATTCAATTATTTTGGGATATGAGGTTACAGTATGTGTACCTCATTCAGTTGACATACTATTGAATAAAACAAAAACGCAACATTTAACTAATGCTAGATTGACGCAATATGAACTGACACTGATGGCCCCAAATGTCACTCTGGAACGATGTAACACAATAAATCCAGCCACTCTGATGCCTCTGCCTTTGGAACAGGATGAAGCATAACATGACTGTGTGATTGTTACTGAAATTGAGACAAAGGGTCGAGTAGACCTGGTGGATGTACCAATGCCAGTTGTTGATGGTACTTTGTATAGAGACAGCTCTTGTCTAAAGAAGCTGGATGGGACTATCTCAGCTGCCTATGCGGTTACCACCAATTATACCATAGTTGAGACATGTAGAGTAGAACAAACATCAGCACAGGCTGCAGAGTTGACAGCTTTAACTATAGCAAGTGAACTGTCAGGAGGATTAAATGTTAATATATACACTGATAACCAGTATGCATTTGGCGTGGCCCATAACTTTGGCCGCCTAAGGGCCGAGAGAGGATTTATTACCTCTAGTGGAGCTAAGATACAGCATTGGCATCTCATTTCTAGGCTTTTGAATGCTATTACTCTCCCAAAAAGATGAGCTATTATTAAATGCAGTGCACCCAAGAAAGTAACAGATCAGGTGGGACAAAAAAATGCTTTTGCAGATGATATAGCGCGAACTACAGCTTTGGCAGAACAGTCACTGATGTACTTGGTAGTGAAGACTGACGATGAAGGTGTATGACCCTTATTTAGAAGTGAAGGAAGTACACATTTTGGCAGATGAGGAAGAAAAGAAACAGTGACAGGAAAAAGGATATGTTTTTGATCAACGCTTTGAGGCAAGGATGGAAGGTCCAGATGGAAATAGATGGATTCTACCAGACAGTTTTGTTTTGCCTATGGTCTAAATGGTACATGGACCAGCGCATATTGGAGCAGATTGTATAGTAAAAACAATTTCAAGAATATGGGAAAACAATACGGTCAGAAAGGTGGCTATAAAGTTTTGTAAAAATGGTATTGTTTGTGCCCAGCATAATGTGGGAAAAGGAATTGCAGTACCAACAGGTCAATATTGCATGCCAAAGTATCCTTTTGAATGCTTGCAGATGGATTTTATCCAGATGTCTCCAAGCAATGGGAAGAGTTATATGCTGGTTGTGATATGCAGTTTTAGCAATTGGGTTGAGGCATTCCCTTTGAAAGACAACACAGCTTTGAGTACGGCAAAGGTACTATTGAAGGAATATTTTCCAAGGTTCGGCTTGCCCCGGAGCATTTGGAGTGACAATTGAGTACATTTTTCAAATGAAATAATGGATTTGGTGTGTAAAGGTTTAGGTATAAGGCTGAAATTCCATTCAGTTTATCACCCTACGGCTGCAGGATTGATTGAGAGGTGTAACGGAACACTGAAGAACAAGTTGCCAAAAATATGTGCATCTAGTGAATTGAATTGGGTGGATGCCTTGCCCTTAGCCTTGTTCTCTATGAGAACGACAGTAACAGCAAAAAATAATTTATCGCCCTATGAATTAGTGATGGGTAGGCTGGCAAATGTCCATGGGTTTGAATCGCCATCAAAATTACGTGGTATGCCACATCCTTTATTGCTGGATTATTGTAAGGAACTGACTAACAGGCTATCCGAAATTCGTAAACAGGTCAGAGACACCTAGTCCCCACCCCTGGAAGGACAAGTGCATGACATCAAGCCTGGGGACTGGGTGCTGACTATGAACATCTTGAGAAAAAACAATTTGCAACCCTGATGGAAAGGCCCCGTCCAGGTCTTGCTGACAACCCAGACTGCAGTACGGTGTGAGGGATATAAGAATTGGGTTCATCTCTCTCATTTTAAAAAGGCACCACCATTCTGGCAGGAGCAGCTTTCAGAAGAAGATGGTTTGATTCTAGGGGTGGGCGGAGTTAGCAGAGTTGAACTACCCGGAATTCTGCAGAGTTGCATAAAAACTCTGTGGAATTCCACAGTTCCACTCCGCCTTAATACATCACTGTACTGCTGTTCACGCTGGTCATGTTGCGACCCTGTAGTATTCTGGCCCAAAAAGGGAAGTAGTTCCACGCCACGCATTACATTGCACAAGCCAATCTTCACATTCGTGCTCAGTCAAAGTGGAAACATCATTGTTCCTCCATAATAGTCTTAATTCTTGTGGGATCATTTCACTATATTCCGTTCTTGCCTCTATCTCTCTAAATAAATTTATTAGACGATGTGCCATACATTGAAGAACATCATTTTTAGTTCTTGGAGGCATTGGGTGGAATGCATTTTTCTTCGTTACTACCCCTTTTTTCATCCTTTCATAAGCCATTGCCCTAATATTTTTTTTCTTCTTTATCTAGTTGCGTACGAGTACTCATTGTGTGCCTGCATCCAACGAGGAACGTCACATGGGCGTCTTATATTTACTTGATGACCACTGTGATAGGGGGGACCATTGAGTAAAATCGCCAGACTTGGATGGGACAGACCCTCCAACTGTCTGTAATACGGGGGTATTAATAATATTGGACCCTATCTGTGGGCTCGCCGGTATCCCAGTATTCGGTGCATTCTGAATAACGTTTGGCACTATGAAAATAGGTAGAGAAGGCACTGGAGGTGCGTTCGGTGCAATCCACATCGGCGGAGGAATCCGTACTTGGGGTAATGGGGGTGCAGGTTGTCGGGTCATATTATACGGGGGTGGTTTATCTAATAGGTCTGTTAAAAAAGGGGTCTTCTTTTTTGGCCCATTTTCTCTGTTTGAGATACAAAACACTTCTCTGCCCTCATTTTGAATTCCCTATCTGTTTGTTCTATGTTTTCCTGTATTCTCGTAGCATTGAATTCAGATGCTTTAGCTTGTTGTAGCATTTTCTGTTGTTTCTCTCTATCTAGTTTTTTAGGTCGAGCATCAGCAATGACCTGTTGTATCTCTCTGTGTGGCTTTGGTAAACCCACCCATTGCTATTGGCTATTAGCTGCAGAATTCAGAAATGCTGGTTTCCTATTGGTGCATTTCTATTAAAGTCCCTCCTTTGGTGGTTTAGCTCTCTTTCCCGCGATTTCACTCAGAGAGCATTTTGGTCGGCCATCACACAGTACAGCGTGTGATGGCCTCTCTTCCTTCCTCCCAACTGTTTTGTAGTTTTATATAGCACGAACCGGATCCGAAGGTCACCAGTTAAGGACACATTCATTATTTAATAGGCACGGGGAGATTAAGCGATTTGCCCAGAATCACAGTACAATCACTTTCGTGCTCGGTCCGACCGTAGCTCTGCAGTGCAGTGCTGGTTGTTTCTTTGTGCCTGAACGCGTTTTCATTGCAAAACACATTCATGCGATGTATTTTTGTTTTATTAAAATCAGCGCGACTGCCACAGCGCTTTATCTTTGGTGGCCATGTGTCTTTGCTGCCTGTTAACATTCAGAAATCTGCACATTCGTCCATTGACAACTCTTGCTCCCCAATCAGTCAGACCCCTCCTCTTAGGCTTCGACCCATCTTCAAGAAATGCAGATCTCAAAGCGTTATTTCTTTACAGGACGATGATGACCTCATCTGCTATAGAAGGCGCGGTGCTTCAAACCTTGATGTGTACTATGTTTAGGAAGGTGACTGATTCTCTCGCATAGAAGATACCTCCTCTAAAGCCCCCATTACAAGGGTTCCTTTAAGTCAGATTTGGGCTGAAACAGGAGTTTCCGCCGGAAACGGAATTAGAAGTGATGTGAAATTACACTTGTTTCCGGGTACATGTCCACTTGCTAGAAGGAGGTGTCGATATGTAAGGAAAAGGGCCAGATAACTGAGATCATCTTGTGGGCGAAGGTGTGGTATTACGGTTTAACGCACGTTGTCCCTCATATCGGAACCAAAACGTGTATTGGCCAGATAACGGTAATATTGGGTACATTGTTACCGCACCACTGCCACCAGGAAGCTTCTAATTGGGCCCTAAATGTGTTATGGTTAAGTTTTATATTATGTCTTGCTAAAACTCTAATTTTTGCTGGAGAATAAAAAAATAATAAAAGTACCATGCACTATGGCCATAACCGCTTACACACTTGCTCTGTAAACACTGTAAGTGAAAATACAAATTAAGCGCAAATGAAATAAAATAATAAAATCGTTTCCGTGTTTATCTTGTTTACGGAATCCTTCCTATATTCTTTAACGTTTTATTTTTATTAAGTATAGCACACGAGTGAGGTATGTGACGTTTCCCATTTTCTACGTCTAATTCGTCATAAAGTCCGCCTGCACCATGTAAAAGGAAGCAAGGCGATTATAAAATGGTGATAGCGTGTAGTAACACTGTCCAGCCCGCTGTTATTGCGTGTCTTTGCTGCCTGTTAACATCTTACAGAAAACAGGCTCCCATATAGCTCGTCCTTTCCTGGCAATGATTTGTAAAGTATTACAATATTGTGTTTCGCCGGATAGTACTTTATTAAAAGCTTTCAAATTAAGAGTGAAAGACTGCAGTCAGACAATAAAAGTGGGGTTTCACGTGCCCCATAAAGTACACGGTCAAAGACAAATGAAATGGAGATTGTTTTGCTATGGCAGTCATGCATTTCAGTACCACAGGGGAGGAACAGGCATCTAAATTTTGAGAACGAGAAATACTTCCAACATTACTTTTTAGCTCAATGAATTACGGTCATGACATTTAACATGACTGACCTTTTTGCTTACGTCATTTGTAAAAGCATGGGGCGGGCAAGATTATGAAAATTTTTATTCAGGACTGGCGAGTTTGCTACCGGGAATTAGTTGATTCTAACTCAGAGAAAAAGACTAGCTCAAATTCCGCGTTTGCAGCGATTTTAAGAGTACTTAATCTGGGTTTTTTTGCGCATGGTTTACGTTTCAGGCGGCCTTTGGGAGACTAAGGTGAAGCAAGAAGTTTACGCCGGGTTGCAAAATCCGCTGAAATATTAGTCAGAAAAATGGCACGACTGTTCCTGCAGTAAGATAAAACAAGTCCACGCAGTTGTACTTAGTATGATATAAACGGGGTTATGAAGTTATCTAGTGTAATGTTCTGTAGAAAAGAAGCTTTCTCAGTGATTATCTGCGTCCCTCAGACCCACTGTTCAATGACATTCTTTTAGAAAATTTAGTGCACATTTCCACTGTAGCAGTACGCACCTTTTAAGCTTCCTTGAATGGAATAGAAAAGTAGTTTCTGCACAGTGGCAAATGTGCTTATGGCGTATGTAGCCCTCATCTGTTTGGTTCGACTTTGTCCTGTTTTTAAAGGAACATTCAGTTGATGTAATACATCTGGTGCCTATATGAATCTCACTTATCTAAACACTGAATGGCAAGCAAATTATAGAACACTAACAGCTCAAGAACATTTAGTCGAAATTGAGTTAACCCTAATTCTGCTCACATGAGGGCCAGAGAATAACCGAGCTATGGGGCATATTAACAAGAGGGGGAGATAAAATTATCGCCGCTTTAGCGTCCGTTTTCGACCGAAAAGCGGCGATAATTTTATTGCAATATTAGCAAGGACACGCTAGCGCGTGATTCCGTGAGTTAGCACCCGCTTTGCATCTCTACGTTAATGAGATGCAAAGTAGGCGTGCCTCAATATGCTACATGGGTAAATATCGCGAAGGCAGCTTCGTGATATTTACAACAATGCCCCGGCCGGCGTAGCAATAAACAAAATCGCGCGAACCGGCCATTAACGCTGGATTTTAACGTCTGCTAAAATCCAGTGTTAGGCATACTTTGCATGGGAGGTGGATTATGCTGATACGACCACAGGGTCGTATCAGCAAGGTTATCGCCGTTTTCCATGGAACATCGCTGGAAAACCAGCCATTGCGCTATGCGTTGTTAATACAGCGCTAGCATGGCGATAATTTCCAGCGATAGCCGGCGATAAGAAATCTCACGCTAAGCGCGGCAGCGATAATTATCGCTGCCGCTTGATAATATGCCCCCATATTTCCAAATTCTACAAATGTTTATACAGTGGTGTAGGAAACAGCATTTTCAGATGTGCTGTCTGTGAGCAAAAATGGGGTAAATATTATCACTGACTGTCAGAAATGTGCAGCTTTGGACGGTCATCTAGGCTTTCATCTTCCTTAGCCGGAACAGTTGGCACCATTTAATTGGGTATTGCGCAAATCTTATATGTAATCCAGTTTGTGGCTGTTCACAGTAGAAGGCCTATAATGTCATCATTGTAATGTGGCCAGGTTTGAGTGTGTTAAGGTAACCATGTTGTTCCTGCTTACATTTCAAATGCTTTGCTTAATCTTTCATTCCCTTTGAGTGTTTGCTTTTCCAGGATGCTGTTACTTTTTTTTCAGGCAGCATATTTTCTCCCCTTTGTCCCATTTTCTGGTTCTCCAGCGCCGCGAGGTCATACGTATGGCAATAGCACTATGCAAATATGATCACTCCACTGCAAATAAAAAAACAAAAGTAAAAAACATTGTCATTTTCAATGCCAAGAGCTCTAACTTTCAGAAATGCAAGACCGATTGCATTGCAAATGCTTGTCCTTCATTGCTAAGGTGCGCGCATAATTCTCCCATATTTTAAGAAACTTCGAACATTGCAGGATGTACTTTTCTTTGCATCAAACACTCTTGTAAGTACTGCAATTTCGCAAGATCAAAAATTCCATTAAGAGGGAACTGTAATTCCTCATTCTCGTTAGCATAAATGGTCCATAATTTGTTGTATAAATTCACTGATACTCCTATCTTTACCATTAATATCCAACCTGGACAATCTTCAACGGGAGTGGGGACTTCTTCGTCTAAGCTATTCCCTGAACTTATACAACAACAACACTTTGAAATGCATTTCTTCATCTTAGTACAACTAGTACTCATATTTGTCGACAATACCAACCAATACTAATACCAATAAGACCGGTCTATACCAATACCAATAATATTAATCCACCAATGATATCAATCAATACAACATAGCAATCTCACCAATTGTTTTCAATCTAAAACCACAAGGCAAAAAGGGTATGGGGCAACTATGACTGCACTTATCACAGTATCAGGATTTGTGTAATTAGAGCTATTAGGGTGCAGGGATCTGAGGCTCAATATCCTTAAACCTCCTAGGATATAAAATCCCCCAAAAGTTACAACAGCAAATTGATCCAGCACTCCAATCAGTATAGTAAATGACAATACATTATGTTATGTGCAAGAAATTAAATTCATTCAGCAGGTCTTGTTCCAGGATTCTTTATTCAAAATTCTTCTTAAAAAATGACCGTAACCAACGCGTTTCGTACCAAAAAGGACTTCTTCAGGGCTACAAATAAGTATACAATACATATATTATATTTACAATATTAAAAACGATGTTCACAATACACAAACAAAAAGAAAAAAAGTGCTGAGATAACTGAGTTTAAAATATATACAATTTTCTATATACATCATTTCATCTCTTTAAATATTCAAGAATGCATCTCAGAAATTTCAATTTGGACTTTTTCTGTGAAAATGATTTCAGAAACCGGCAAGTCAAACTCTTAATAAGGTCAATGTTTGCATTGATACCTGCTGAACATAAAAGATCCCCAACATAAAAATGTGAGCTCTGGGGGCCAGATGGCAAGATCAATATCATTTTTTCTTTTTAATTTTAAGTATGAAAACATTCTGATGGGATGGGATATTAGCATTCACTATAAACTCCTATAACACTATCAGTTTTGGTATATCTGGAAGGATATCGACTTTCTTTCCGAAACAAAGTTAGGTCTTACCAAGCACAATACGGTGAATCCTTTTCATCAATGGTATGTGAACCTCTTTCATCTATTGGTTCCCTATACGTGGTCCCTTTTCTTAGATTAATATCATAATGTATTGTCATTTACTATACTGATTGGAGTACTGGATCAATTTGCAATTGTTTTCAATCTGTTGATGACATCCGGCCACTGGTCTCTAGCCAAAATGTCTACTCCCAAAAGATCAGTCCCTGATTAGATAGCAAGGACATCGCTTGTTCTTTCTCATACCTTGAAAGACAATCGAACAACCAAATACAAACATTGCAAGTGGATCACGGATAAGCCTCAGACGGGCAAAGAGCAAGTATGTCAACACCAGGTGTGTAAAGATACGAGTAAAACAAGTCTGTTTGTGCTGACTTGAAACAATTAAAAAGGCACCAAAGTTCACGATTCAACCTCTCGGGATAATACAAAATGGAAGAACTGATGTTCAAAATAATAAAGGGAAAATACGTTTTTCACAAATGACAATGTCGTTTTTAGCCATGTGTTATGGAGTGGCTGTATTAGGTGTGGAGTGGAATTATGTAGATTTGATTAGAATTGTTTGTTGTGGATTGTGTGGCGTTGAATTGTGGAGTTATGTGGAGTGGAATTATGTAGAGTGGTATGTGTCATTGAGTGTAATTATGTGGTGTGGTATTGTGTGTTGTGGAATTGCACGTAATAGAGTGGAATTATTTGGTGTGGTGTTGAATTTTGTGGCATGATGTGGAATTATGTGGTGTGGATTGGATGTATGTGGTGTAGTGGAATTGTGTTGTGGAGTGGAATTATGTAGTTTGTTGTGGAATTATGTGGTGTGGAATGGAAATGTGTAGAGTTGAATTGTGTGGCGTGGAACTGTGTGGCTTTGAGTGAAATTGTTGAGGGGAATTGTGGTATGGTGTGGAGTGTATTTATATGGATTGTTGTTATGTGGCATATAGTGGATTTATGTGGGGTGTATTTATGTGGTATTTAGTAGAGTGTAATTATGTGGAGTTGAAAAAACATTTAAAAAGGCTATAAATGGGGGCCCTCGTCCACTGTTTTTTATTCCTGGCGGCTATAGGCTACCGTGGCTCATTATTCATCCCTGCTTGATAGGCCCCGGGATTCATAGATACACCTGGGCTCTCACTCTCTAGATGGCTCCCACTACACTTTGTGTCCTTACCCTGAATGTGCGAGCCTTAACAATCCCATCAAACGGAGGGCAATCCTCTCCTATCTAGAACACTCGAGGGCGGACATCTGCCTCCTTCAAGAGACACACCTGTTGGCCCGGGACTGCCACCGCCTTAAATCTCGTCTCTTCCCCACCCAGCTTTTTTCCTCTAGCGCCACTAAAACGGCAGGGGTGGCCATTCTGGTTTCCCGCTCCTTCCAGGGGAAGGTTCTTCAGAAGGAGGCATAACTTAGAGGGAGACCTCTCACATACCAGTTCGACATCGGGGGGTTGACTTTCATGATAGGGTCTATCTACGCCCCTAACGAGGGACAAGAACAGTTCTTGCACGACGCACTGAATGAAGCCACAGCGACAGTAGAGCGTAGGATCCTGCTAGGTGGGGACAACGCGTGGGACAGGTCGGCTCAACGTTCTGGTCAGACGGGCGCACTCTCCCAGAGGGGCCTGGATTGCTTGAGGGACTTGGGAATAGTGGATCTTTGGCGCATTACCCATCCTAATAACCGCGAATACTCATTCTACTCGAGTGTCCATAAGACTTATGCCCGCCTTGACTATTTCCTGGGTACGGAGGCGCTCCAAACCCTGCTTGCGGGGTCGGAGATCTTAACCGCCTCTCTCTCCGATCACGCGCCGGTGATGGTTACCTTCACGTTGCCTCCACTACAGCGACCCTCCCGCCACTGGCGCTTGTGTGACACCCTCTTACAACGCGTAGAAGTGGTCCAACAGATACAACGCGCGATAGACGACTTCCTGACCCATAATGATAACAATGACACCCCACTTTCCACACGTTGGGCAGCGCTTAAGGCGGTCTTGAGGGGAGAGATCATTGCTATTGCAACGGCAGATAACGCTGACCGCAAGCGCAAGAGGGACGAACTCACACAATGAACTAGGGAGTTGGAACAGATGCACCAGCGCATAGGGGCGCCTAGGATTTGGAGACAGCTGCGCGCAGTGCGGGCCCAACTCGCGGCCATTGATAACGATAGGGCAGAATACGCTGCGCTACGCCTGCGCCACGCATTTTACACGGGAGGTGACCGGTGCAGCCGTTTACTCACTCATAAGTTGCGCGAGGTTCGGCAACGTCAAGGGGTCCAGGAACTACGCGACGGTGCGGGACGAGTGGTAACGGCCGACGCGGACATTGCGAACGTCTTCCGCGACTTCTATGCTCAACTGTATGAGGCGCAAGCCTTAGATGGCTCGCTTAGCGAGGCGTATATAGCTGCAGCACACCTTCCTTCGCTCACGCCGGCTCAGGTGGACCACCTGGAGAGGGAGATACGCGTGGAGGAGGTCATAGCGGCGATCTCTCGCCTCAAGCTGGCCAAATCGCCTGGACCCGACGGCTATACAGCCGCCTTTTATAAAATTTTCTGCCCAACAATAGCACCCCTCTTGACGCGCCTTTTTAATTCCTTTGCAATTGCGGAGGCAATACCGGAGGACATGTTGGAAGCAGCCATCGTGGTTATCCCGAAGGCTGGGAAGGACAAGACCAGATGTGGGGCCTATCGCCCGATCTCTCTCCTCAACATTGACCTCAAATTTTTCACAGGGATCTTGGCTGCCCGAATGGCACCCTATATGCCGGGACTTATTGACCCAGACCAGGTGGGGTTTATCCCTCAACGTCAGACGAGCGATAACACTAAACGAGTACTCCACCTGATTAAGAAGGCATCTCGGGTCCCTGGGGAATACATGCTCCTCACCATAGACGCGGAGAAGGCCCTCGATAGGGTCCATTGGCCGTTTCTAGAACAGGTGCTGATCCAAGTGGGGTTGGGGGAAAGATTCCGTACTTTCATTCTCAATTGCTATCAACGCCCTAGGGCTTCAGTCCGCGTTAACGGTCATACCTCGTCCCGTCTACCTATCACCAGGGGGACCCGCCAGGGATGTCCTCTCTCCCCCCTGCTTTTTGCGCTCTATATGGAGCCTTTTGCCCAATGTGTTCGGCACAATTCTCTTATCACTGGGATTAAATTCGGTGGCGATGTCCATACCATTAGCCTCTATGCTGACGACGTCCTGGTGTCTCTCTCTGATCCCTCTCGAGCCTTGGGTGTTTTCGTGGCGGAACTGGATCCCTTCACTCAGGTGTCAGGCTTCAAAGGTAATGTTGAAAAATCTGTCGCACTTAACCTCTCTATGCTGCCTTCCACCCTGGCGTGCCTACGTGCCGCGCACCCCTTTTAATGGGCGGACAGGCCTGTCCCCTACCTTGGTGTCCAGCTGGCGCCCACGCTGTCAGAGATAGCCGCCACCAACTACGCTAAATTGCTGTCGCAGATCCGAGCGGAACTGCAGCGGTGGAAGTATTCCCCTATTTTCTGGCTGGGGCGAGTGGCTGCTATAAAAATGACGCTTTTACCCCAAATCCTATATATCTTTCAGACTCTTCCTCTACGACCACCCGGCGGGTGGATCAAGCAGGTTCAATCAGAACTCTCACAATTCATCTGGCGGGGCCACCGGCCCCGCATGAAGGGCACCATAGCGAGACTGCCTCCCGAGGAGGGCGGGCTAGGAGTCCCGGATCTTCGACTCTACTTTCAAGCGACACAACTCAGACATTTAGTAGAATGGAGCAGATCCGAATCAGAAAAACACGGACTGTTTCAAGACCACGCGGTAGCAGCCACGACTCTGCAGAGAATTCCCTTCCTGCGCAGGGCTCACAGACATGCTAATCTTTACGCTTCCCATATAACCAGGACTATTCTGGAGGCCTGGGATCAGACCTGTCAGAAATACAACCCGACTTCTATCCCGTCTCCTCTCACTTCGCTCTTCGACAACCCAGATTTTCAACCGGGGATGGGTGAGGCCTCCTTCGTAAGCTGGCACCCTACAAGTTGCCGGTCTCTGGGGCACTTGTTCGACCTTGACGGGATTCTCTCTTTCCCTCAGGTCCAGTCACACTATGGGATCCCAGAGTCGGAGCGATTCCATTATCTCCAGCTCCGTCATTGGGCTCTCCATCCCCTCGCAAAGCCACCCGCACAGCGTCTCCTCACACCATACGAAAAATGGCTGCTCACGCGCTCATCCGACAAAAAGCTCATTTCAGATCTGTATAAGATGCTGCTAGCTGGACATACACATGCTTACAACACAGGGCGCATGCGCTGGGAATGAGACCTGGGTCGGGCCCTTAGCCACAAAGAATGGGAAGGGATATATCATAGAGCTCGACACTCAGCACGCAGTATGGGGCTGACGGAGACCCTGACCAAGGTGACCACATACTGATATTACACACCCGACCGCCTCCACTCGATGGACCCCCGACAAAGCGCTGACTGCTGGCGGGGTTGCGGACAACGGGGCACACTGTTACACCTACTGTGGGACTGTGAGCAGCTACATGACTACTGGGCGCAGGTCATTGACGAAATAGATAAACATTTCGATACTCGGCTCCCGCGTTTCCCAAGCTAGATCCTCCTGGGCCTCCCGAACCCTCTCACTTATCCTCTTTGCTCAAAGCGAGGTCGTCAGATGGCGGTTGCGCTGGGCTCTGCCACGCAAAACATTCTGCTTCACTGGCGGACTACACGTATTCCCACATTTACTGGCTGGCTGCAACGTCTTTGGCAGGTCCTGGGGATTGAAAAGATCACTCTCACACTAGCTGGGAAGGGCTCCACCTTCTCGGATCTCTGGCAGCCAGACTGAGGAGAAGTAAGCCTATCCGGACTTGGCATCTTAACTGGTGGACGGGGGTCGGGGAGGGGGGTGAGGGGGAAGGGTAGGGTAGGGTAATTTTTTCTTTTTGGCCATTTGCAGAAGTAAAACAGCTGATTTTTTCCATAACCTGCAATTTATTGTTGCTTAATTTGACTTGTGCTGGTAAACATACGCGACGCTTATTGTTGGCCTTTGTTACGAAATGCTAATAAAGATATTTAAACCATAAAAAGGTTATAAATTCCATAATATTGACCATCGGTGTCCAAATCTTCCATGCTTGTTACTGGAATTCCTTGCTGTCGCTGTTTTTTTTTTTTTGTAATAGAGCATTTTTTAAACTTCCAATGCACACTTTCATACCGTTTTGCAGAATAGTGAGACAGGTTGTAAAATAGTGTGCTGCACAAGAACGGCGCCTGCCCTCTTCAATCTTTTGTGACTTTGCTCTTTAAAGGGGGGAGAATGCTGAGCTGTACCGGTGGAGACTGGTGAAACCCTTTGTTGTGAAAGGCGTAGGGGTTTCTTTCTGGTTGATGGGAGGCTCAGTGCCTCTTGCCACTGAAGAACCCTCTTGACCAGTGTTGTGATTGTGAGCTTGGCTTTACAAGGAATGCCGAACAACAATTATAGCCTGAACAACAGTCCCTTGCACACGCAGACAGTATATATTATGTATCATTGACAATAATAAAAAACACTCTTGTTTCTCCGCTGAAACAGTCACTTCAGTTTAATCTTGAGATTCTTAGCCAACACGTGTTTCGTCGCACTGGTTCACCAAATAGAGCCAGCCCTTGAGTTTCACCAGGTTGACTATGACAGTGAAATCATCTCACAACTCAGTGAGGTGGACTGCTTTGAGAACTACCCTCCAATCCCATATGGACATTGATGAGTCTCATTAACCAGAGACTCAAGGGCTGGCACGATCTATGCCTACTAGACTTTAATGAGCACATTTACCTTAGGATAGAACATCCCAGACACCCATGCCTATATACTCTACCCAAGGTACATAAGAATCTCCCGTTCCCGCCAGGCAGACCAATTGTGTCGGGTATTGGTGGACCCACAGAAAAACTATCCAAGTATGTTGACATATTTCTACAACCTTTGGTAGCCAATCTGCCGTCCTACATCTGAGACACCAAACACATTCTCAGCACGCTGAATGACATCACCTGGGACGATACCATGACACTGGTCACACTGGACGTCACTGCTCTCTACACAAGCATTCAACATGACTTGGGTTTACAGGCATTAAGACACACGCTCAACTCTCGCCCGGCTAGCCTCTGGGAACACACGGGCATGTTACTGGAAATGACACAAATAATTTTGGAAAACAATGTGTTTCTTTACAAAGGGTCATGGTACAGACAGATACATGGAGTGGCCATGGGCTCTAAATTTTCCCCATCATACGCTAATCTGTTCATGGGATGGCTGGAGGAGAACTGGGTATGGGGCACTGTGGGCAGTGAATAGAATGACTCTATCCTGTTCTGGGGCAGGTATATTGACGATTGCTTACTTATCTGGACAGGCGACAATGATAAACTGACAAGATTTGTGACACATCTCAACAGAAATGATGCCAACATTAGGTTCACCTACACCCATAGCAAAACCTCCCTCACTTTTTTGGATGTAGAACTTTTTGTTTCCAACAATAAAATTGAAAGCAGCCTATACAGGAAGACTACGGCGTTCAATAGTGTGTTACATGCCACTAGCGCGCATGCCAAACACCAGATCAATGCTATCCCCTTTGGGGAATTTATACGAGTTTGACGTAATTGCAGCATTGATAGTGACTTTGCGGGTTGCCTCAAAAATATGGGGGACAGATTTGTGCGTAGGGGTTACAGCCAAAGAACGATACATAATGCACTGAGCAGGATTTCACGAGTAGAAAGACAACAAACACTTCAAGATAGAGGCAAACGAGGGGATCCTAAAACTATTCGGATTGTCACAGATTACAATGCACTCAATATGACACTCACCAAGAGCATGCGAAAAGAACTGGCACCTATTGTGTGCTGACAAGACATTGGGGGCTTTTATCTCTTCTAGACCAGAGGTGACATTTCGTAAGGGTAAGAGCCTGAGGAATCTACTGAGTCCCAGCTACCCGAAAGCGGGTACTCCGAGAAATTGGCTATTGTCACAGGGTCTGGGTTTCTACAAGTGTGGATGCTGCTCCGCGTGTAGATGGGCCTCAGATAAAAAGAAGGAGTTTTCTGGCCCCAATCACCGCACTTACAAAATAAACACCAGCATCAACTGTCAGACCAACTATGTGATTTACGCAATCATTTGCAAATGCCAACGAAAGTATATTGGTAGCACTATTAGGGCTCTGAAGGACCGCATTGTAGAACACGTCAGGGCGGTCAAACAGGCTGACACTAGATACCCTGTGGCAATGCACATAATGGATTGTCCAGCTCAGGACAGCCACAAATCCTTCTCTTTTTTTGGATTTGACACAGTACCCAGACACGTGAGGGGTGGCAATAGAGAGCTTTTGTTGAGGAGGAGGGAAGCAACTTGGATTATGCGATTGAGAAGTGTTGAGATGGGCTTGAATACAGACCATGAATTACATTACTTTTGGGGGACTAGCACTCGTGGTCCATTCTTGTGCAACATTTCACCAGGACATAGTATGTCTACGCTACTGCATACAACACTACTCATGTGGGCGCGTCACTACCCCCGTTTTATCCCAGTCTCCAACATGGCTCTCCTATGCTGACCGACCTTTCTTCTTTTACCGTTGTAAATGCTAGAAGTAATAAATTGTCAACCTGCTCTCTTGCTTACACGTGTAGACCGTTCTAAGAAATGACGAACTATTGAATTATGTTATATTTGTTAGAACCCTATTCTTACTTCTAATCCGGCTCTTCTATGCTGACTGACATTTCTTTACTCTCACAATGTCAACAGTTGATTGGCAACCTGCTTTTCAAATCAAACGTGTAGACCTTCCTTAACAAACCTTCATATTGTATGAATATGTTATGTATGTTCCAACACTTTGCTTTTATTCAGGCATTGATTTATATTTTACAAGTCTCAAAGTACATTCTCAAGATAATTCACAGAACTGTGTCTGTAGGTTCTGTGAGTGTCTCATACCGTCCTATGATTACTCCTGCTTGCACGTCTTGTCCTAGAGTGTTTACAAGATTTGGAATGTATTCCCTCTTCTCTGCTTCAATGTTGCCATAGTTTAGCACGGGTTTTGACCTCAATATAACGTTTTGTTACTCATGTACTCAATACTACATAGGATTTAACTTAGATTGTGGAGCTTCACTGCTCCAAGATGGCCAACAGTTTTCTTCATACTATTATGCATCTGTTTCATAACTTAGAAATTGGACGTTAGACAGAATGGCCCCATACAATATATTTGTGACCACGCAGATACCCCAGGTCGTTGGTATATGATCCTTGATACACTTTGGGTTCAGGACTGCACCATCCACTTAGCTTTTTGGAGGCAGCGGTACTTTCAAACATTTACTTTACTCCATTTCAAGATGGCCGACGCCATTTCTTTGATTTGTTAGAGTAAGCGGGTGTAGTCCTATGACTATGTCTGCGGTCTCTCCAGTATTTAGGCGGGAACCTCAGCAGGCCAAACTCTTCTGCGGACACGCAGGAGGCAGCCCTGCTACTGAACAGAGGTAAGCGCCTGTGTTAGGATACCTGGTAGCACTCAGTTGTGGCATACTTTACACTACTGAGACGCGCACCCTTAACTTGGGGTACGCTCCTTAATAGTATTACATGAGGAGGACATATATAGTGATTGTAACAAAATCCCCATCTTCCCTTTATTGTGTTTAGGGTTTGCGCTTACGCCAGCAAAGACTTGGTTGCTGGCAAGAGGGACTCACTTAGCCCACAAAGAGTGGTTTTACTATACCACGTCGTCATTCTTCATGATGGTTTTACGACTTATACACACAAGATCCACACTTAAGGTACGTGGAACTTCCTGTTGTCAGCTACGAATGGGGCGATAACAAGCCCTTACTTAAGTGGGGGTGTACTCACAATTGTAACTGGGACTTTTCTGTCTGCCTTTCTCGTTTATCCCCAGAAAAGAATTCTGGAATACACTAAATCTTGGACACAGTAATCACTGTTGCCCTTTACTGTGCGAATATCACTGGAGTACTAGAACCCATTCCGGGTCAGAAATACAACCGGAACTGAGGTTGGTTTCCCTACAACATCTTTCCACAATTATCACTATTCACCAGTCCTAGTGGATTCGTTATTTTAATACCACGTTATTTTCTTCCCTTGTACCTTTTCTCCATATAGGATCCATACAAAGAGATTAGAGGTACTTCTTAGATTATAAATATACTTTTTCTTGATCTGAGGCAACATTGAGGGGGTGCTGTGTTTCTTAAATCACTTTAGAAGAGTCACTGCTATATGTTCGGAGAGTGGATGTCACTTAATAAGTCACCAGAAACGGGCTAATTTTCATTTGCTGACAATTTTTGTTTGGAATAGCGATCATCTTTTAACTGCACAAGCCTGTCTAGAGACAGCAATGGTGATATGTTTTAGTAAAACAGCATGGGTTTCCACAGGCTCGAGGACTATACTTGAGCCGCTCTTTGCGATAAACATACTGTTGCAAAGGGTAACGGACATCTGATGTTAGTGATGGATATCTTTTACTCCCAACTTCTATACACTTGTTTGTTTCTTAGCCCTGAAGAAGTCGCTGCGCATAACAATTAAGCACGACGAAACACGTGTTGGCTAAGGATCTCAAGATTAAACTGAAGTAACTGTTTCAACAGAGGAACAAGAGTGTTTTTTATTATTGTCAATGATACATAATATATACTGTCGGCGTGTGCAAGGGACTGTTGTTTTGGTTTATCAGTGGTTATCCACACATTGGGGAGGAGGGTGGCTCTCCCCACCCTTATGCACCGCAATCATAATTGTACACTAGTATATACTCACTGCGTATTTCCCTGGAGCGCCATTACCCTACACAATCCACCGACCAAGAAGTCCCAACAATTATAGCCTGCTTTCGTTGATTGTATTCTCTCGCCTACAGCTGTAGCAAAAATGCCACAACAGGGAAGTGGCTCATGTTCAGATGGAGGGAAGGTTGAAATGTGTTTCACGGGCTGCAGTGCATGCGGTAGATTATTAAAACAAAACTGAAACTGCTTTACCACAGTTGGCTGACAATCAGACAATTAGGGAAATAAATGGCTAATTGCAGGTTTAAACAAGACAATGGGAATAGCTCATTTATTTTAGTGCCCAGAAGATACCAAAGCACTTTACAAGAGCCCAAACAAAGCCCAAAACTTAAGAGCGTGTCAAGTTTCACAAAGGCAGTCGCAGACATTGCTTTGCAACCCTTAGAGCAGCTCATCTAGGGAAGGTGGGGGTTTGAATTAACCAGTTCAGTGTCAACACTTGATATATCACGTAATCCAGCTGATTTCGGAAGTAAAAAATAAAAATAAAATAAGGCTTGTATCAAATGCCATCAGCCCATGTAATAGGCAGGCCAGCCAGCGCCTTTGGTGCCTGCTGATGGGAAATATATCCAGAGGGAAGAGAATTCCTCAAATTCTTGCATAATAATGCTCTGTGTCACAGTTAATGATGCTTGCCGAAACCAAACACCCAGCTCCTGAGTTTAGATCCAGTGGCTAATCACTCCCGATCACGCTTTCACTGCCATACCCAGTGGCGAAACAGATGTCTGGTATGCCACTGACCGCACTTTCTATTGGCCCGGATAAGATAATTTACTATGGAGATAGGGGCTCTAAACAGCAGGAGCTGTAGCTACTATGGTTAGAGATGAGCTAGCAAACAGTCCGCGCAAAGCTCTGAAAGTGTTTGTAATATAGATCATGAAACACACATCACGTAAAATATGATAGGATTTATAAAATACCCGAAGAGAGTATTTCTTTAACATGTTGAAACGTTGATATTAATATGGCACATTATGGCACGGCACTGAGAGGTACTTGTTCAAAGTGATAGTTTTTAAACTTTTTAAAAAATTGTGAAGAGCCCTTGCAGTCAGAGGTTCAAGACAGAAGGAGAGAATGTCGGGTCAGGCCAGAGCTGCCATCTCTGGAGCTGGAACCTGTGTTAAAGTCTTGGCGTCTGCACAACATCATGTGATCTTGAGCAAATCATTTAATCTCCCTGTTTGTGCAAAAACGTATGTGTCCTTGTGTAAAGTAACTGGCGCTCATGTAAAAAGCTCTAATAATACATCCGGGTGGTGTTCGCGCTATATAAAACTGGAGACGAAGCGAGTGATAGGGTTTATAAAAGACTCTTGTTCAAAGTGACAGTTTTGGGAAAAAAAATGTTTTAAGTGCAAACAGCCCCTGCAGTCTTAGGTTGAGGACAGGAGTGGAAGATGTGGCATTATGGCTAGAGCTGCCGACTATGGAGCTGGGAGACCGGCTTCGAGTTGTGGCGTTGGCACAACAACCTGAAATCTTGGGAAAATCACTAAATAAATGAATCAATGGGCAAACGATATATGGTCAGGAAGAGGGTCAAGCAGAGGTTTGTCACTGCTGCCATTATGAAAAGGGTTCTGCTCTTGCCCACACCAGAGTGTACAGTTTAGGGGCATTCGGCCACAGTTAAACAACTTTTCTTCTACAACGCCACTTTGTTTGACCTCAGAAGGGGTGAACCTTTAATCTGATTTAAGCAGGAGTCAGAGAATCTCATTACTCTTAATGTCCACACCATGTGCTGCTGTTCCTCAGTAATCTGGCTGGTATTTCGGAATCTAAGAAGTTGACAATTGTGTAAACAATAGTCCTATGAATCTGGTATTAACACTTGCTACTTTAGCGGGCGCTGTCTGCACAGACAGCAAAAGGGCTCCATCAGAAACTCTGCTGTTCCCCATCTCACGCTGCAAGTGGTATGATCCGCCACATTGAGAAGACAAACACTGCCTCAGGTTAAAGTGCGTGCCACTGCTGCCCGATTACTAGGATTGGTTTAACACTAGCCACGGGGCCACAACTCAGCTTAGGGTACGGTTTTATGAGCGTCAGTGTAATTATTCGAGTTTTGGTATCAGCACAACATCCTGTGATCTTGGGCAAATCACTTGATCTCCCTGTTCCCCATAAAACAAACTTGTCCTTGTGTAAAGTAATAGGCACTCATGTAATGCGCTCTAATAATACATTCAGGTGGTGTTTGTGCTATATAAAACTGCATTAAAAAAAGACGGAGGACGGAGCAAGTGTACTGAAAACACGAGCACTGTATGTAGTGCTCCAAGACAAACAAAAAAGGTCCCGAAAACATCTCCTAAATGGCTGTTGTGTATGAATAGTAGTACTTGGTCCTGCTCTTGGGGAGGGCTAAAGACTCCAAGAGTCATGACATGCATGCCATGGGCAAATGGGGAGAACGAATATTGGAGCGACGAGGGAGCCAGTAAATGGCAAGCCTATGGGCGGGCTGTAGCCCACAAAGTACATACAATAGGTCTCTTTTCGAGCAGTGCATGCGCGTTGTCTAGAGCCGAGACCTAAAAATGTAAAAAGAAAAAGGAGCCAATAATAGCACTTTGTCAATTAGCCACTGGCACTGAAGTGCACTAGTTTTTGTAGATGTTTGTGCACTGATGATCGGAAAAAAATGCCAGCGCTCGAAGTGAAGTACAATTGAATGCTAAAGTTTGCTGACTCATTGGCCCATGTTATATTAAAAACAAAGTGTGAATTTTTACACCTGAAGGGTGATGACCCCTTGCCAGATAAGGAAGCTAATCAGTCTTAACATGAGGGGCCTAAATGCAGCGACCAATTAGGCAATTCTACGACTGTTGAGAGAGCTGAAGGGGGATATATATCTCCTCCACAAGACTTCTCTTCTTCAGCGTGAATGCCATGAATACAGGCCGCACTGGTTCTCCCATTGGTTCTTCGCATGAGTAGCACCAAAGAAAGGGAGCGTGGCCTTAAATACCACTCGAAACTGCTCCATTGAAGATATCTGGGCAGTATCTGACTTCCAGAGAAAGTGGCTGATGCTAGAACTTTGAGAAGGAGCACACTTGCTACTCCTAAAGAATCCCTCTGCACTAAATACTGAACAAAACACCATCCTCGGCGAAGTAATCACAATTGCATTCAAAGAAGTGAGATGGGCCATACTTAAAGGAGAGAATCTAAACACAGTCCATTAGCTGTTTTCCTTATCCATGTTCCCTGACTGCAAACTCACTGTAAAAGAGTTTTTGCAACATATTTGGAGCAGTGCAGAGTTTGTCGAATCAGTGTTTACTTGTACTTTCAGAACATGTGGCTGCACCCAACTATTTTCCTCCTTCTGCATTTGTTTTATTGATAGTAACAATTTCTTGTCAGGCATCTATCCTCCCAAACAAGTCTAATGCAATTTGTAGCATAATGTAACTGTTAAAGACTTTCAGTTGTAGAATCCTTACCTTTAGAAATTCCCCCAGGCATCAGTCTGGATCCGGGGATTTTTCATCAGCAATACCACTGCGCGTCGGTAGACGGCATCGATCAGCTCCGCCGTCGGCGTCCTGCACGCCAGAAATGACAGAGCTGGACCTATATAGATGCTGCCCAGGCACGCTGACATCCGTTCTTTCGTTTTCAGATTCAGCCTTGCGCAGATCGGGAGAAGCTACCATTTAGCCGTTTTTGGCTAGCCTTTTTCGACTTTTGTCGATTTTGTTTCTGAGTCTTGGACTCCTGGTGCTTCGAAATCTGCCAGCGTAGGACCAGATTCAAGCCCTGCAGATCCTGTCATTGGACGATGTCCATGACGGATCCGCACCTTGTGTGCCTCTGATGCTTGGAGCGCAACCATGACCCGAAGTTGTGCTCCGAGTGCCGGGCCATGAATCCGAAGGCTTTGCGGAAGCGGTTCGAAAGCTGTTGGAGGCCCAGCCCTCGGCTCTGCGTCGCTCCCATTTGAGAAGAAGGTCCAGAGAATGGTCGCAGAGCCCACACTCCTCATCGCATTCCAAGTTGTCACGGAGGTCAGGTAAGCACAAGAAGAAGTCGAAGAAGCATAAATGTTCTTCGACTTCACCTCATTCATTGGCCAATGCGACGCAGGACTCTGAGCGTCATTGCTCTAAAGCCCTGTCCCCGTAGCCTCCTTATGAGATGACTCTGCACCTCCCCGCTTTTCTGGGACCCGGAGCATCTCCTACCGAGATTCAGAAGTTCTATGAGGCCCTGTACCTCATTTTTAGGCAGCCTGGCTCCACTGTTGCACCTTCGGGCCCCGCGGAGTCGGTTGGGGGCCCTAGGCCTTCGATGCCAGCAGCTTTGGCCCTGACTCCGGAGGGCCCCGTGAATCCGTTATCGGATCCGTACCGATGCTAGTCGAACTTACTCGACCTTCCGTGACATCGATCCCGGCGACGACGCTCCCGACTCGACAGTGCACCCGGTCGGCCTCGAGTCCATTCTTGTCCCCGACATGGACGCGGAGCTGCACCGACATCTTTTCCAATGCCGGAAGGGACTTTTGTCCCTGTATTCATCCCTGGTATTGATTTTGTGCCAGGAGGTGGTGAAGAGGAATGGAGGGGTCAGCTGGACCCTTAAATTTACCAGCTTGAAGAACCTATTGACTGGCGGATGGACCTGGGTGAGGCCAGTGGATTGGACACTTCCCCTGGCACTGGCTTGCTTTCTCCCCCTACCATGGCTACAGAGGAGGGAGCTTCCTACGCCGTGGTGGTGAAAATGAAAGCTGAGGTCCTTGGCCACGAGCTCCCGTCGGTTGCAGTCAGGACTAACCTCCTGACAGAGGTGCATCAGCCTGCGGCTTCTACCTCCGGACCCCTTTTTCCCTTTAATGAAGCCCTCACTGATGCCCTTCTGGGCACTTGGTCAAAGCCCAGCACAGGGGCTCCAGTGGACAAGACAATCGCCCGCCGCCATTGCCCCGCTCCGGGCGACCCTGTGTTCCATGTGCTGGTTGTCCAAGCCTCATCTTCAAAAGGTACATTCCCTTATGCACCCCCGATAGGAGATCCTAAGAAGCTGGGCCATCTTGGGAAGAAGATGTTTTCTTCCTCCAGCTTGGCATTGTGGTCGGTGAATACCGATTGCCTCTTGGGCTGATACTCCCATACTATCTGAGATACGGTTGCACAGGTGCTGCCTCACTGCCCGAAGGAGTCCCGGGCCGTTCTCTCCCATACAGTTGCGGACGGGAGAGATGCAGCAAAATTCACCATCCATTGTAGACTGGACACCACCGACTCACTGGACAGAACGGTTGCCTTGTCGGTAGCATCACAATGCTACGCCTGGTTGAGGACTTCTGGCTTTTTAGGGGATGTCCAATCTACACTGATGGACATCCCCTTTGATTGCACCCACCTTTTCGGCGACAAGGCAGACTCGGCACTTGAGCGCTTCAAGGACTCTCGAGCTACGGCCAGATCCTTGGGCCTCACGACTACCTCTCACCCCCCTCAGTCTGCCTTTCGTCCCTTTTGTGGCTACGGAAGGGGCGCCCAGCCACGTCCTGTCCAGCCCAGCCCAGCCAACGAGTCATGCAAGATGTCCAGCCTCTATGTGGCCACGGACGTGGGACCCAGCGTCCTCGTAGGTCAGGGAGCCAGCAGGCAGTCCAGTCCACCCTTTCCCCCTCTGCCAGTGCCTCCAAACCCCCGGACTTTCTGATATTTCAGGCCCATCTTCGGCCAGTCGGAGGCAGGATTCGCCATCACCTCTACCGCTGGCAGTCCATCACGTCAGACAGGTGAGTTCTGCATATAGTCCAAATGGGCTACTCCCTCCCTTTCGAGAGGACCCCTCCCTCCATGCCACCCTCGTATGACCGTATGTCGGAGGATCATTTGGTGCTTCTCCACAAGGAAGTTACGGCTCTCTTGCAAAGGGGCCATAGAAAGGGTCCCTGTGCCAGAAGTTGTACGTGGTTGTTATTCCCGCTACTTTCTGGTGCCCAAAAAGGACAAAGGCCTGCGTCCTATCCTAGACCTCCGAACCCTCAACTTCTTCCTTTGGAAGGAGAAGTTCAAACTGCTCACTTTGACCCAGGTCCTTTTTGCACTCGACCCAGGAGACTGGATGGTAGCTGTGGACTTGCAGGACGCTGATATCCATATCCCCGTCCTGCCTGCCTACAGACGTTACTTAAGGTTCACAGTGGGCCACAAGCACTTTCAGTTCACCGTGCTCCCCTTTGGCCTTTCCAGTGCCCCTCAGGTGTTCACAAAAGTGATGGCAGTGGTAGCAGCTCATCTGCGCAGATCAGGGGTACCAGTCTTCCCTTTTCTCGACGACTGTCTGTTGAAGGCGGACCCGCCCCAGGCTGTCGTCTCCCACCTCCAGACTATGGCAGAGCTCCTACACTCGCTATAAATGTGCTGAAGTCACACCTGACTCCCTCTCAGATGCTCCCTTTCATCAGGGCAATTCTGGACACAGTACAGTTTCGGGCCTATCCTCCTGAGCAGCAAGTCCGGGATATTTGGCCTATGATACTGATGTTTCAGCCTCTATCACGGATTTCGGTGAGAATGACTATGAGGCTGCTGGACCTCATGGCCTCCTGCATTCTGCTAGTGGATCATGCCAGATGACATATGCAGGCTATGCAGTGGGACCTGAAGTTCCAGTGGGCGCAGCATCAGGATAATCTTTCTGACTATGTCCAAATCTTAGAGGGAGCTGTGCACCAACTGCAGTGGTGGCTAACGAACCAAGATTGGATCAGAGGCAGATATCTCTCACTTCCCCAACCAGATCTGACAGTGGTGACAGATGCGTCACTCCTGGGATGGGGCAGCCACCTGGGAGAGGTGGAGATGTTAGAGGGTGATTTCTACCACATATTTTACCGCATAAATGTGCTATCTAAAATAATAAGACACATGTGTGAAGTGCAGGAAGTGAGTCAAGAGTGGCACCATTTATTCAATAATAACACTACGCAGTCTAGCAAGTAACAAATGTCAGAGACACATTTTAGATGAAGAGCAAAAAACATGCAATCTAGTAAGTTTTAAAATCACGGCAATGCAAAGGAAAGAGAGAGAGAGAGAACGAATTTCAAAGTACAATGAAGCATTACAACCTCAGTCAAAATGCTAGATAAGTCGGTTAACCGGGAGTACACACGCGTCGTGACCCAAGAGTTCACTGTGCGAGGTGGTCAATGAATGGACTGAGAAGCAGCTCTTTTATACTCTTTTAATGAGGAACTATTGACCACAGAATCAAAACTTTAGCAGGTGCTTGACCGCAGAACATGAAGCACTTTGCGTCACTTCTTGGAAAATTAAGAAGGCAGAAGTGACAAAAGGTACAAAAGTTTATCAAAAGGTCAACTATTATTTCGAGCCATGTCGCTGTCTTAGTTTCTAAAGCTGTGGAAAGTCCCAGTTGGCCCAGTTGGTCCCCACTCCTACTCTTAGCCAATTTTGTTCTTCTACATGACAGAGGCATCCTGTTATTGCTAAATCTTGATGTTCAGAAAGATGTACACGAAGAGGTCGTAGGAGAGATACATCTGAGTATACAGGAGGGCATGGGGCCTACTGCCTCTGTAGACGCACAAGGCAGTGTGAACAATGTTAACACAATCCTGTCTATGGGCTGGCAGGGACAATTGAGACTCTCCTGCTTCAGATGTGGACAGAATGGGCCTGGGGCACTATATGGTAAAACTAGACCGTGCTTCATGCCCTCCTCTTGTTCATTCTTGAACAAAATTCTTACAGCAAGCCTTGCAGGCCCTTCTCCTTGTTGGTGTATCCCAGGTGTGTCATTCACATTGTAACATTGGAACATTGGCACATTGGAACATTGGTTCTCCTGCGGCTTCCTTAACTCTAATACTCTCCTTCAGGTATGTCAAAGAGGGATGTATATGGTGTCGGTGTAGGTGATGGTGGATCTATATTTAAATCCTATCTCAGTTGGTATCTACTAGTGGTGAGTTGTGGGCTATTGACCTGGCACTTGGTAATGTTAGTGGGCTGCATTGAGTGCAGTCCTGGCGTTGTGAGCTCTCAACTTCTAGTAGCACTAAATTATCCCCATTCCCTGTTCTACCCTTCTTCTTCTTGTGTATATAGGCCTTCTGAATGTTCCTTATTCCTACCCAATTCATACCTGCTAATTTACTACCAGTATTTTTAGCAGAATGACAGAACAACTGCACTGCACACCGAAAACTGGTAACAAAATCTTTTTTTTTTTTTAGAATGGCAGACAGCCACGGAGGCATCCAGTCAAAGTTCAACCAATCAGTGGCTGTGTCTGCTATGGCACCTCCTCCAGCAATCATTTTCTTTTTTATGTTGTTCAAGTCCTCGATGGCCTTGGTGATGGAGCCATTTTCTTCATCGTTGGCAATGTGCAGCACGAACTCCCGATCCGAAGGCATACCCTCCTCTTGGTGTTTCGAAGCCAGCGTGCATTCGCCTTGATCTGGAACATCATAATGATGGTGTTGAAAGAAGAGCTGGACCTTGTTCAATAGGTGGAACTCCTGCGGTATGTCTTTGAAGGCTGTCCACCCAAAGTACTCAGCATACCGCCAATGTCAGTGGAGCAAGGTGACAGAGCCAGTCGTAGGATGGGCATGGATGTGGGAGATATTGGCTGCTGGGACGATCAGGTGAACCTCATGCATGGTCACCATGGTACACTGTCCATTCCATCGAGGAGGCAGTTGGAGATAGAGACGTTCTCCGCAAGCCCAGTAGAAGTCCATTATCCTGGAGGTGCCATATTGCATGTCCAAATTATAGATGGTGCCCAACAGGTACCGTGCCATTCCCTAGAAAACAGAGAAGAGGTGACGTTAGTTTGTAAGCTTTTTATAAGTTTGGACATTTTCTCCCCATCCCAAGTAGACTTCCAGTCTATCCCATCTTCATAATCCGAGTCTACCCTAGGTGGCCCTAAGGATGCTGCTCTCTACCTCAAATAACCTGGGGCACTCCATTTGTCATTGACGTAGATTAGTGCAAATAAGCGTAAAACAGTTCTATTTTGGCATGGGCAAGGTAGGGTGTGGGGTAAAGAGCCATTACAGTCTGATGGGGATCTTGTTATCATAAATCCATTGTTCCTACCAAAAGCTACACTAAGGTCGATATCAGGAACTCCTATCTTGAGCATCTTTGTTACCTCCCCCTCTATTCTGGAATTGTCAGTGATAACCTCGTGCATTATTGGGGTGTGGTCCCATACTGTGCTATTTACGAGCCCTTCAGAGATGTTGGTCTCAATAATCTGAACTTGCCCCTGTATTCTGTAGCGGAACAGGTATAGGAGATATTTTACAGTGTGTGGTGATACTTTCCTAGGGAAAATCAGTCTATCTGCGCCTACTGCGTGGGGAATGTACGAGCACACATAACAGCATTCATTAGTTTTCTGTCTCCCTACTATTGTCATCTGGCTTTACCTCATAATATCATGGAGATAATCATGGACACTATGCTGCCAGGCCAATGGGGCATCCCTACGATGAGGGGACAACTTAGTAGGATACATTGTAACATTAGTAGTACCATCACAGACAATGGCGGTATTGGAACGCGTTGAGTTATTAAAGGTGCCACAACTACTGCTACAAGTGTCAGCAGGTGAATGGGAAAAAAAGATATGGGATGTACAGTAGTGTGGACAACTTCAACCTTTTGAAGAATACAAGTCTTTTGAGCCAAGCAATAAGAAAGAAAAGCAAACCAATTAAAACATTGTTAGTGCCACTCCGACAATAAGATAAAGACATAAAATAATCAACATATCTTGTTATAAGGATCTTTTGCGCTGCTGATGTTGCGGCTATATCTGTAGACTACAAAATCGATCACATCCTTCTTCTCAGATAGTCAATGGGAATAATTTGTCCTCTTTTTGTTCATTGTCAGTGCTGAGGTGGTGCAGGGTTGGCCCTGATGTCGCTCCGATGTATCCATGTTCATCAGCTGCTGGTGAGGAGTCTATGACTTTAAATGGTCCTTCAAATATTAGTTTTTTTCCCACCGATGGAGACCTTCTGGAGAAAGATCTGTGTTCGGGGAGGGATGAGTAGGAGCTCAGGATCGATGGGGCCCTTCTCCTTCCGCTTGGATATCTGGAGTAAAAAGAAACTTCGCAGCGCGTGTTAACTCATACAAATACTCTTACATTTCAGCTTTCATAATTTCAGAAGAACTTTCAGTATGAATTTTAAGTCTAGTTGCTGGTACTGATACATTTATTAATTGTTCAGTGAGAAGTATATGGGCCGTTAGGTAATGGTCAGAACTTGGAATATTTCTGAGTGAAAACAGGGTAATTTGTAGGCAATAAAGCCATTTTCTTATTTTTTTTTCTTCTCAATTTTGGCACTTATTTTGCTAAAAATCTTTTTAAGCAGACATTCAGGCATTGCTGAAATTGGCTGCTGCTTTAGCATCACAGTGGACACATGGTCCAGCTTTGATCCAAACGTGTGGGAAAATTGTAGTAGGGTCTATGGCATGACATGTTTTTCTGTTACAGCCTGCTTATAGATAAAATCTAAGGGATCTAGTTGTACTCCCCCTCTTTTTTTTTTTATATGTTCACACCTGACCCACCCGCCATACCAAATATGTTGTCTACTCCTCACCAAACATTCTCTGTCTATGACCCATGGCTAGGTGTGAAACAGTAGTTGTGCAATTGTGCAGGCACAATATTCAGAAATAAAAAATACAAATGCACTGATGGAGCTCCTAACCAGACATGAGGAGGTCGAAACATGAACATTGAGCATATGTAGGCAAATATCTCGAAAACAGGAAACCTAGTACACTGCTTAGGGACGAAGGGAAGAACCCAAAAATAATAATGTCTGCAGTGTTCAAAACCTCAAAACATCAATTAACTCCGAAAGCGAAAAAGAACAAAAACATTGTACTATAATTGTTCCCAAGAGATAGGAACATCTTAAGAATCTCCGTCCCAGTAACACAATTGGGAACCAAAACTCATAGTTGTTGAACTGCAAAATATTTGCAACCACCCTTAAAGTCTGCACTTGTAGTCTAAAAGGCATTTTTAAATCTACACACATTGTTTGCAAAATATGTCACTGTAGGACATGCATATATTTATATATCCATGTACACTTAACTGACTTTATTTCAAGCAGTGGTGATGCCGGTGGTATTTCACGTAGTGACATAATCCCTTATTTGACTTTCCTGCTGCTGCCAAAAACCCACAAGGTCCTTCACTACCACATTTCTTACGCACTGCAACCTGTCACTTATTCTGGCACTTGTCGAAGACCGCAAAGTGGACCCTATAACCGAATTCTAGAGAGGTCTAATTCACACACTTTAGATGAGGGAAGTCTGTGAGCAAAGCTCTGATGTGCTGTTCCAGCGAAACGAGCCCACACCGAACCAGCACAGTGCTGTGGTCGGGCAGGAGGGTGTCTGTAGTACAGTGGGCATAGGGGAGCGAAGCATATGTATATATAGATATATATATATATACACACACATATACATATCCAGTGACTAAACTGCATAACGTGAAACCTGAAACCCTGTATTTAATCCCGACTTCCCCATTTTACCAAATTGTGTGATCCTAGGCAGTTTATTTCTCTTGTTCTCCTTTTCTAGCTTACTCTTAGTTCAATATAGGCATGTCTGTCACGGTGGGAAAGAGAATCAGCCTCTCCGAATTCATTCTTTAAAACTGTTCCTTGAAACAATAATTTTTCTCAACACACTTGACATAATCTGTTGTACGGGACAGGAAACTTATACACTAAACCTATTATTTCAATACTGTTCATACATTTACACATTTACACAGCTCTCTGTGTTCTACTAACTATATATATATATATATATATATTATCTACTGGCGGTCGCCAGTAGATAGTTATAGTTAGGACCTATTTTCCATAGGAAATCCGCAACATTCTATTTGAAATAACGTTGGCGCCGGTTGACGAATCTTCGCGAAAGTTTCCAACTTGTTGGGGCGCTCCGGTCCGCTCCTATCCTGAAAGTCTCGGGGTGATTCGGCAAGCGGGGGCCGAGAAAAAAGGGGGGTCCCAAAACGTGTTTTCCCCATTCATTTTTCCATAGGAACATTTAGTCGCAGCTACAGCCCGAACTGCTGAACGGAATTACACCAAATTTGGCAAAGAGGTAGCCCTTGGTTCAGTGTCGTGCCTTTTGCTTAAATGGTGTAAATCCGTTCAGTAGTTCCTGAGAAAATCAAAAGTAAAATCACATATATATCTGGGCGGAGCCTAACCACACATGTCATCGTGAGATCTGATTGGCTGTCAGCACTTCATCCTGGAATTGCTGTCAGCCATCTTGGGACCAATATAAATGATAGTACCCCATTGAAATGCATTGTAGTGAATCAAAGATTTTGAGGGTTACCAAAAGGAGAACTATAAAGGGTGATAACAGACTTTAGTTACATTAGAATTCATTTGTTGATGGTACCATACTAATTTCAGGAATTGTGGTGTGTTCTAAGGTGATTTTACCCTGTGAAAAACCTTCTGCTGGGATATCATGAATCATGTTTGAGAGAAAACTATTTTCACATGCTTGTCCCATAGAGTTTTGGAAGGTGCTCCAGAAGCTAAAATGAGAGCATATTTTCTGTAAATTCACATTATCTTTCTCAGTCATGTGAGAAAGAAGTCTGACATTCTCAGTAAAACATGTACATCCAACAAGGGCAGAGACTGTCAGTTGATTCCTTTGTGTTCTACTGCAGCTTCCCAGAGTGTTCTAAAGAACAACTAGAGTGCTAACAGCCTTACTTATGACAAAAGTATGGCACACCTGAAGCCATCTTGATTGGAATAAACTGGTAACACTTAAAACATTTAATTTAAAAAGGAACAAAATGATGGGGTTCATTTTGTCATAGAAATTATGGTTAGTGCTGTAGAAAGAAAAATTAGGACATGTTTCAAGTGTGATCTCAAATATCTTCCTGTTATATTTCAACAGGAGCAGCCTGCCAGTTGATGCCTTTGTGTTCTACTGCAGCTTCCCAGAGTGTTCTAAAGAACAACTAGAGCGCTAACAGCCTTACTTATGACAAAAGTATGGCACACCTGAAGCCATCTTGATTGGAATAAACCGGTAACACTTAAAACATTTAATTTAAAAAGGAACAAAATGAGGGGTTCTTTTTGAAATAGAAATTATGGTTAGTGCTGCAGAAAGAAAAATTAGGGCATGTTTTAAGTGAGATCTCAAATCCTCTTCTATTTCATTAGAAAATTCTGACATGCAGACTGAAACAATCACTTTCAATACCAGCAGCAGACTTCCAGTTAACTCCCTGGTGAGCAGTAGCTTTACTACAGTGATCTAATGAGCAACTAGAGTGCTAACATTCTGAATTTATGGCAAATGTGAGACACATCTGAATGCCTTCTTGATGGAATCAAAGTAAAAAACTGAAAGCATTTCCTACTGAGGAGACTGCAGTAAATGAGGAAATTAGGAAACTTCATAACAAAGAAGTCTTCCAAGATGGCCACCAGTGAAAAAAGAGCCCAAATGTAGCACAAATATTACCCAGATGTAGCCCACATATAGCCCAATGACAAAAGTGTGCAAAACACTTTTTATTTTTAGTTTTTTGCAGTTTTATGTAGTGCAGACTGGTCAGCTATTGGAGCGTTGCATCTTAAAACATGACCCCCTACACTACAAAAACACCACTGCACTACCCTAAACCCTAAAACACTACCCCCAGCATGACCCCCTATACTACACAAGCACCACTGCACTATCCTAAACCCTAAAACACTACCCCCAGCATGACCCCCTACACTACACAAACACCACTGCACTACCTTAAACCCTAAAACACTACCCCCAGCACGACCCCCTACACTACCCAAACACCACTGCACTAACCTAAATCCTAAAACACTACCCCCAGCACGACCCCTACAATACCCAAACACCACTGCACTACCCTAAAACATGACCCCCTACACTACACAAACACCACTGCACTACCCTAAACCCTAAAACACTACCCCCAGCACGACCACCTACACTACACAAGCACCACTGCACTACCCTAAACCCTAAAACACTACCCCAGCACGACCCCTACACTACACAAAGACCACTGCACTACCCTAAACCCTAAAACACTACCCCAGCACGACCCCTACACTACCCAAACACCACTGCACTAACCTAAATCCTAAAACACTACCCCAGCACGACCCCTACACTACCCAAACACCACTGCACTACCCTAAAACATGACCCCCTACACTACCCAAACACCACTGCACTACCCTAAACCCTAAAACACTACCCACAGCACGACCCCTACACTACACAAGCACCACTTCACTACCCTAAACCCTAAAACACTACCCCCAGCACGACCCCCTACACTGCCCGAACACCACTGCACTGCCCTAAACCCTGAAACACCAGACCCTGCACGACCCCTACACTGTCCAAACACCACTGCACTGCCCTAAACCCTGAAACACCACCCCTAGCACGACCCCCTACACTGCCTGAACACCACTGCACTGCCCTAAACCCTGAAACACCACCCCTTTCACGACCCCCTACACTGCCCGAACACCACTGCACTGCCCTAAACCCTGAAACACCACCCCCTGCACGACCCCCTACACTGCCCGAACGCCACTGCACTGCCCTAAACCCTGAAACACTACCCCCAGCAAGACCCCCTACACTGCCCGAACACCACTGCACCTCCCTAAACCCTGAAACATCACCCCCAGCAAGACCCCCTACGCTGCCCGAACACCACTGCCCTAAACCCTGAAACATCACCCCCAGCACGACCCCCTACACTGCCCGAACACCACTGCACTGCCCTAAACCCTGAAACACCACCCCCAGCACAACCCCCTACACTGCCCGAACACCACTGCTCTGCCCAAAACCCTGAAACACCAGCCCCAGCACGACCCCCTACACTGCCCATATACCACTGCACTGCCCTAAACCTTGAAACACCAGCCCCAGCACGACCCCCTACACTGCCCAAACACCACTGCACTACCCTAAACCCTGAAACACCACCCCCAGCACGACCCCTACACTGCCCGAGCACCACTGCACTGCCCTAAACCCTGAAACACCAGCCCCAGCACGACCCCCTACACTGCCCGAACACCACTGCACTGCCCTAAACCCTGAAACACCAGCCCCAGCACGACCGCCTACACTGCCCGAACACCACTGCACTGCCCTAAACCCTGAAACACCAGCCCCAGCACGACCCCTACACTGCCCGAACACCACTGCACTGCACTAAACCGTGAAACACCAGCCTCAGCACGACCCCCTACACTGCCTGAACACCACTGCACTGCCCTGAACCCTGAAACACCAGCCCCAGCACGACCCCCTACACTGCCTGTACACCACTGCACTGCTCTAAACCCTGAAACACCACCCCGTGCACGACCCCCTACACTGCCCGAACACCACTGCACTGCCCTAAACCCTGAAACACCACCCCCAGCACGACCCCTACACTGCCCGAACACGACTGCACTGTCCTAAACCCTGAAACACCACCCACTGCACGACCCACTACACTGCACGAACACCACTGCACTGCCCTAAACCCTGAAACACCACCCCTCAGCACGACACCCTACACTGCTTGAACACTACTGCACTGCCCTAAACCCTGAAACACCATCCCCAGCACGACCACCTACTCTGCACGAACACCACTGCACTGACCTAAACCCTGAAACACTACCCCCAGCAAGACCCCCTACACTGCCCGAACACCACTGCACTGCCCTAAACCCTGAAACATCACCCCCAGCAAGACCCCCTACACTGCCCGATCACCACTGCCCTAAACCCTGAAACACCACCCCCAACATGACCCACTACGCTGCCCGAACACCACTGCCCTAGACCCTGAAACACCACCCCCAGCAAGACCCCCTACACTGCCCGAACACCACTGCACTGCCCTAAACCCTGAAACACCACCCCCAGCATGACTCCCTACACTGCCCGAACACCACTGCTCTGCCCAAAACCCTGAAACACCAGCCCCAGCACGACCCCCTACACTGCCCGAAAACCACTGCACTGCCCTAAACCCTGAAACACCAGCCCCAGCACGACCCCCTACACTGCCCAAACACCACTACACTGCCCTAAACCCTGAAACACCACGCCCAGCACTACCCCTTACACTGCCCAAACACCACTGCACTGCCCTACACCCTGAAACACCAGCCCCAGCACAACCCCGTACACTGCCAGAACACCACTGCACTGCCCTAAACCCTGAAACACCAGCCCCAGCACGACCGCCTACACTGCCCGAAAACCACTGCACTGCCCTAAACCCTGAAACACCAGCCCCAGCACGACCCCCTACACTGCCCGAACACCACTGCACTGCCCTAAACCCTCAAACACCAGCCCCAGCACGACCCCCTACACTCCCGAACACCACTGCACTGCCCTAAACCCTGAAACACCAGCCCCAGCAAGACCCCTACACTGCCCGAACACCACTGCAGTGCCCTAAACCCTGAAACACCACCCCCAGCAAGACCCCCTACACTGCCCGAACACCACTGCACTAAACCCTGAAACACCACCCCCAGCAAGACCACCTACACTGGCCGAACACCACTGCACTGCCCTAAACCCTGAAACACCACCCCTGCACGACCCCTACACTGCCCAAACACCACTGCACTGCCCTAAACCCTGAAACACCACCCCCTGCACGACCCCTACACTGCCCGAACACCACTGCACTGCCCTAAACCCTGAAACACCACCCCTCAGCACGACACCCTACACTGCCCGAACACCACTGCACTGCCCTAAATCCTGAAACACCACCCCCAGCACGACCCCCTACACTGCCCGAACACCACTGCACTGCCCTAAACCCTGAAACACCACCCCCTGCACGACCCCCTACACTGCCGGAACACCACTGCACTGCCCTAAACCCTAAAACACCACCCCCAGCACAACCCCCTACACTGCCCGAACACCACTGCACTGCCCTAAACCCTGAAACATCACCCCTAGCAAGACCCCCTACACTGCCTGAACACAACTGCCCTAAACCCTGAAACACCACCCCAGCAAGACACCCTACACTGCCCGAACACCACTGCACTGCCCTAAACCCTGAAACACCACCTCCAGCACAACCCCCTACACTCCCTGAACACCATTGCTCTGCCCTAAACCCTGAAACACTAGTCCCAGCACGACCCCCTACACTGCCCGAACACCACTGCACTGCCCTAAACCCTGAAACACCAACCCCAGCACGACCCCCTACACTGCCCGAACACCAATGCACTGCCCTAAACTCTGAAACACCAGCCCCAGCAAGACCCCCTGCACAGCCCGAACACCACTGCACTGCCCTAGACTCTGAAACACCAGCCTCAGCACGACCCCCTACACTGCCTGAACACCACTGCACTGCCCTGAACCCTGAAACACCAGCCCCAGCACGACCCCCTACACTGCCTGAACACCACTGCACTGCCCTAAACCCTGAAACACCACCCCGTGCACGACCCCCTACACTGCCCGAACACCACTGCACTGCCCTAAACCCTGAAACACCACCCCCAGCACGACCCCTACACTGCCCGAACACCACTGCACTGCCCTAAACCCTGAAACACCACCCCCTGCACGACCCCCTACACTGCCCGAACACTACTGCACTGCCCTAAACCCTGAAACACCATCCCCAGCACGACCCCCTACACTGCACGAACACCACTGCACTGCCCTAAACCCTGAAACACTACCCCCAGCAAGACCCCCTACACTGCCTGAACACCACTGCACTGCCCTAAACCCTGAAACACCACCCCCTGCACGACCCCCTACACTGCCCGAACACCACTGCACTGCCCTAAACCCTGAAACACCACCCCTGCACGACCCCCTACACTGCCCGAACACTACTGCACTGCCCTAAACCCTGAAACACCATCCCCAGCACGACCCCCTACACTGCACGAACACCACTGCACTGCCCTAAACCCTGAAACACTACCCCCAGCAAGACCCCCTACACTGCCCGAACACCACTGCACTGCCCTAAACCCTGAAACACCACCCCCTGCACGACCCCTACACTGCCCAAACACCACTGCACTGCCCTAAACCCTGAAACACCACCCCCTGCACGACCCCTACACTGCCCGAACACCACTGCACTGCCCTAAACCCTGAAACACCACCCCTCAGCACGACACCCTACACTGCCCGAACACCACTGCACTGCCCTAAACCCTGAAACGCCACCCCCAGCACGACCCCCTACACTGCCCGAACACCACTGCACTGCCCTAAACCCTGAAACACCACCCCTGCACGACCCCTACACTGCCGGAACACCACTGCACTGCCCTAAACCCTAAAACACCACCCCCAGCACAACCCCCTACACTGCCCGAACACCACTGCACTGCCCCAAACCCTGAAACATCACCCCAGGCAAGACCCCCTACACTGCCTGAACACCACTGCCCTAAACCCTGAAACACCACCCCAGCAAGACACCCTACACTGCCCGAACACCACTGCACTGCCCTAAACCCTGAAACACCACCTCCAGCACAACCCCTACACTCCCTGAACACCATTGCTCTGCCCTAAACCCTGAAACACTAGTCCCAGCACGACCCCTACACTGCCCGAACACCACTGCACTGCCCTAAACCCTGAAACACCAACCCCAGCACGACCCCTACACTGCCCGAACACCACTGCACTGCCCTAAACCCTGAAACACCAGCCCCAGCAAGACCCCCTGCACAGCCCGAACACCACTGCACTGCCCTAGACTCTGAAACACCAGCCTCAGCACGACCCCCTACACTGCCGGAACACCACTGCACTGCCATGAACCCTGAAACACCAGCCCCAGCACGACCCCCTACACTGCCTGAACACCACTGCACTGCCCTAAACCCTGAAACACCACCCCGTTCACGACCCCCTACACTGCCCGAACACCACTGCACTGCCCTAAACCCTGAAACACCACCCCCAGCACGACCCCCTACACTGCCCGAACACCACTGCACTGCCCTAAACCCTGAAACACCACCCCCTGCACTACCCCTACACTGCCCGAACACTACTGCACTGCCCTAAACCCTGAAACACCATCCCCAGCACGACCCCCTACACTGCACGAACACCACTGCACTGCCCTAAACCCTGAAACACTACCCCCAGCAAGACCCCCTACACTGCCCGAACACCACTGCACTGCCCTAAACCCTGAAACATCACCCCCAGCAAGACCCCCTACACTGCCCGAACACCACTGCCCTAAACCCTGAAACACCACCCCCTGCAAGACCCCCTACACTGCCCGAACACCACTGCACTGCCCTAAACCCTGAAACACCAGCCCCAGCACGAACCCCTACACTGCCCGAACACCACTGCACTGCCCTAAACCCTGAAACACCACCCCCTACACGACCCCCTACACTGCCCGAACACCACTGTACTGCCCTAAACCCTGAAACACCACCCCCAGCACGACCCCCTACACTGCCCGAACACCACTGCACTGCCGTAAACCTGAAACACCACCCCCTGCATGACCCCCTGCACTGCCCAAACACCACTGCTCTGCCCAAAACCCTGAAACACCAGCCCCAGCACGACCCCCTACTCTGCCCGAACACCACTGCACTGCCCTAAACCCTGAAACACCAGCCCCAGCACGACCCCCTACACCGCCCAAACACCACTACACTGCCCTAAACCCTGAAACACCACCCCCAGCACGACCCCCTACACTGCCCAAACACCACTGCACTGCCCTAAACCCTGAAACACCAGCCCCAGCACAACCCCGTACACTGCCGGAACACCACTGCACTGCCCTAAACCCTGAAACACCAGCCCCAGCACAGCCGCCTACACTGCCCGAAAACCACTGCACTGCCCTAAACCCTGAAACACCAGCCCCAGCACGACCCCCTACACTGCCCGAACACCACTGCACTACCCTAAACCCTCAAACACCAGCCCCAGCAAGACCCCCTACACTGCCCGAACACCACTGTACTGCCCTAAACCCTGAAACACCACCCCCAGCAAGACCCCCTACACTGCCCGAACACCACTGCACTAAACCCTGAAACACCACCCCCAACAAGACCACCTACACTGGCCGAACACCACTGCACTGCCCTAAACCCTGAAACACCACCCCCTGCACGACCCCCTACACTGCCCAAACACCACTGCACTGCCCTAAACCCTGAAACACCACCCCCTGCACGACCCCTACACTGCCCGAACACCACTGCACTGCCCTAAACCCTGAAACACCACCCCTCAGCAAGACCCCCTACACTGCCTGAACACCACTACCCTAAACCCTGAAACACCACCCCAGCAAGACCCCCTACACTGCCCGAACACCACTGCACTGCCCTAAACCCTGAAACACCACCTCCAGCACAACCCCCTACACTCCCTGAACACCATTGCTCTGCCCTAAACCCTGAAACATTAGCCCCAGCACGACCCCCTACACTGCCCGAACACCACTGCACTGCCCTAAACCCTGAAACACCAACCCCAGCACGACCCCCTACACTGCCCGAACACCACTGCACTGCCCTAAACCCTGAAACACCAGCCCCAGCAAGACCCCTGCACTGCCCGAACACCACTGCACTGCCCTAGACTCTGAAACACCAGCCCCAGCAAGACCCCTACACTGCCCGAACACCACTGCACTGCCCTAAACCCTGAAACACCAGCCCCAGCAAGACCCCTACACTGCCCGAACACCACTGCACTGCCCTAAACCCTGAAACACCACCCCTGCACGACCCCTACACTGCCCAAACACCACTGCACTGCCCTAAACCCTGAAACACCACCCCCTGCATGACCCCCTACAATGCCCGAACACCACTGCACTGCAGTAAACCCTGAAACACCACCCCTCAGTACGACACCCTATACTGCCCGAACACCACTGCACTGCCCTAAACCCTGAAACACCACCCCCAGCACGACCCCTACACTGCCCGAACACCACTGCACTGCCCTAAACCCTGAAACACCACCCCCGCACGACCCCCTACACTGCCGGAACACCACTGCACTGCCCTAAACCCTGAAACACCAACCCCAGCACGACCCCCTACACTGCCCGAACACCACTGCACTGCCCTAAACCCTGAAACACCAGCCCCAGCAAGACCCCTGCACTGCCCGAACACCACTGCACTGCCCTAGACTCTGAAACACCAGCCCCAGCAAGACCCCCTACACTGCCCGAACACCACTGCACTGCCCTAAACCCTGAAACACCAGCCCCAGCAAGACCCCCTACACTGCCCGAACACCACTGCACTGCCCTAAACCCTGAAACACCACCCCTGCACGACCCCCTACACTGCCCAAACACCACTGCACTGCCCTAAACCCTGAAACACCACCCCTGCATGACCCCCTACAATGCCCGAACACCACTGCACTGCAGTAAACCCTGAAACACCACCCCTCAGTACGACACCCTATACTGCCCGAACACCACTGCACTGCCCTAAACCCTGAAACACCACCCCCAGCACGACCCCCTACACTGCCCGAACACCACTGCACTGCCCTAAACCCTGAAACACCACCCCCCGCACGACCCCCTACACTGCCGGAACACCACTGCACTGCCCTAAACCCTGAAAGACCACCCCCAGCACGACCCCCTACACTGCCCGAACACCACTGAACTGCCCTAAACCCTGAAACATCACCCCCAGCAAGACCCCTACACTGCCTGAACACCACTGCCCTAAACCCTGAAACACCAACCCCAGCAAGACCCCTACACTGCCCGAACACCACTGCACTGCCCTAAACCCTGAAACACCACCTCCAGCACAACACCCTACACTGCCTGAACACCATTGCTCTGCCCTAAACCCTGAAACACTAGCCCCAGCACGACCCCTACACTGCCCGAACACCACTGCACTGCCCTAAACCCTGAAACACCACCCCCAGCATGACCCCCTACACTGCCCAAACACCACTGCACTGCGCTAAACCCTGAAACACCAGCCCCAGCAAGACCCCCTACACTGCCCGAACACCACTGCACTGCCCTAAACCCTGAAACACCAGCCCCAGCAGGACCCCCTACACTGCCCGAACACCACTGCACTGCCCTAAACCCTGAAACACCAGCCCCAGCACGACCACCTACACTGCCCGAACACCACTGCACTGCCCTAAACCCTGAAACACCAGCCCCAGCACAACCCCCTACACTACCCTAAACCCTGAAACACCAGCCCCAGCACGACCCCCTACATTGCCCGAACACCACTGTACTGCCCTAAACCCTGAAACGCCAGCCCCAGCACGACCCCCTACACTGCCCGAACACCACTGCACTGCCCTAAACCCTGAAACACCACCCCCTGCACGACCCCCTACACTGCCCGAACACCACTGCACTGCCCTAAACCCTGAACATCACCCCCTACACTGCCCGAACACCACTGTAGTGCCCTAAACCCTGAAACACCACCCCTGCACCGCCCCTACACTGCCCGAACACCACTGCACTGCCCTAAACCCTGAAACACCACCCCCAGCACGACCCCCTTTACTGCTCGAACACCACTGCACTGCCCCAAACCCTGAAAAACCACCCCCAGCACGACCCCCTACACTGCCCGAACACCATTGCCCTAAACCCTGAAACACCACCCCCTGCACGACCCCCTACACTGCCCGAACACCACTGCACTGCCTTAAACCCTGAAACACCACCCCCAGCACGACACCCTACACTGCCAGAACACCACTGCACTGCCCTAAACCCTAAAACACCACCCCCAGCACGACCCCCTACACTGCCCGAACACCACTGCACTGCCCTAAACCCTAGAACACTACCCCCAGCACGACCCCTACACTACCCAAACACCACTGCACTACCCTAAACCCTAAAATACTCCCCCAGCACGACCCCCTACACTACCCGAACACGACTGCACTGCCCTAAACCCTCAAACACTCCCCCAGCACGACCCCTACACTACCCGAACACCACTGCACTGCCCTAAACCCTAAAACACTCCCCCAGCACGACCCCCTACACTACCCGAACACCACTGCACTGCCCTAAACCCTAAAACACTCCCCCAGCACGACCCCCTACACTACCCAAACACCACTGCACTGCCCTAAACCCTAAAACACTACCCCCAGCATGACCCCCTACACTACCCAAACACCAATGCACTACCCTAATCCCTAAAACACTACCCCCGCATGACTCCCTACACTACCCAAAGACCACTGCACTACCCTAAACCCTAAAACACGACCTCCTACACTACACAAACACCACTGCACTACCCTAAACCCTAAAACACTACCCCCTACACTACACAAACACCACTGCACTACCCTAAACCCTAAAAACTACCCCCAGCACGAACCCCTACACTACCCAAACACCACTGCACTACCTAAACCCTAAAACACTACCCCCAGCAGTACCCCTACACTACCCAAACACCACTGCACTACCCTAAACCCTAAAACACTACCCCCAGCAGTACCCCCTACACTACCCAAACACCATTGCACTACCCTAAACCACTATCCCCAGCAGTACCCCCTACACTACCCAAACACCACTGCACTACCCTAAATCACTACCCCCAGCACGACCCCCTACACTACCCAAACACCACTGCACTACCCTAAACCCTAAAACACTACCCCCAGCATGACCCCCACACTACCCAAACACCACTGCACTACCCTAAACCCTAAAACACTCCCCCAGCATGACTCCCTACACTACCCAAACACCACTGCACTACCCTAAACCCTAAATCTACCCCCAGCATGACCCCCTACACTACACAAACACCACTGCACTACCCTAAACCCTAAAACACTACCCCCAGCACGACCCTCTTCACTACCTAAACACAACTGCACAATTTGTTACAGGCGTTGCAACGCAGGCCTGTGGTGCTTACTGGAAGTACCTGGTGGGCTAGTTGGGCCCCAGGGACCCTCAGGATTCAAGGTGACCTAATACCCCAACTTAAAACGCTCCACGGGGCGCGTTTGCACAGTGGTGAAGGGAGGGGCGGGGCCTCAGGTGACATGTGCGCAAACACGCCCTGTGGTGCGTTTTAAGTTGGGGAATTAATTCCCTTTGAATCCTGAGGGACCCTGGGGCCAACTAGCCCACCAGGTACCTTCAGTAAGCACAACAGAGTTGCGTTGCAGAGAGGTGAAAAAGGTGCGTGGCCTCGGAACGCCTCTCTGCAACTTAGCTCTGTGGTCCTAACTGTAGGTACCTGGGGGACTAGTTGGGCCCCAGGGACCCTCATGATTCAAGGGGACTTAATCCCGCAACTTAAAACGCGCCACGGGGCGCGTTTGCACACATGTCACCTCAGGCCCCCCTCCCTTCACCACTGTGCAAACGCGCCCTGTGCGCGTTTTAAGAGGTAGTTTTAATCCCCCTGCCCTATTATGTACTAGGGACTTGCAGAGGAGGTCATGCTAATCACAGGGGTACCCCAACGCATAGTGTTCCCTAGTGTATGTAGGTGTTTTCACTGTATTCTAAGTGTCTTTTAGCATAGCACTGGCTCTGGTTAGTCAGAGTCAGTTACCACCAGTACCCGTCTGAAAAAGTTGTGTGCACAGGATGATTTTGCAACAAGGCCTCTTTCTGCTCCTCTGTTGGTTCTTTCTGCACATCTTTTGCTTCTTTCTGTGCGTTTTTTCTTCTTTCTTCACATGTCCTACCTCTGTAGGCATAGTTAGAAACTAGCATTTAAAAAACCTTTGAAATTCACTTAAAAAAATCATAGGTTTCAGGCACGTTATAGTTAGAAATTAGCATTTAAAAAACCTTTGAAATTCACTGAAAAACCATAGGTTTCAGACACGTTATAGTTAGAAATTAGCATTTAAAAAACCTTTTAAATTCACTGAAAAACCATAGGTTTTAGGGACAGTTATAGTTAGTTGGACATTTCACTCGTACAAAACCATAGAAATTCCCCGTTATAGTTAGTTCAGCTAACTATAACTCGCGCCCCGCAATGCACTGCTGATGACGTCACCTATTACATCACTCATGACATGGTCAGTGACATCACTGATGACATCACTGATGACATCTCAAATGACATCACTGATGACATCATCCATGTGATAATTTCATGCATCTTCTCACACCCTAATATAACTTTTGATACACCCACTCTAAATTACAGACTGCCATTCTCAAAACCATAGACACTCCAACACCAAAAACTACATACCCACTCACTGATTCTTAGGTCTACACACACACATCCACTCACTCACCCGTACAGTCACTCATACTTACAGTCACTCAGTACAGGACTATCATATGCACTCATACACCTATATAAACACTCACACACCGCCACTCATCCATAGAGGTACTCACACACCTAGTCAGTCATGCAAAAATTAATCACACACCCATTTACTCACCTATACAGTTATACACACACCAGCTCACTTACTCATACAAATACTAGCACATTCTTACGCTCTTATACAATCACTGATACAAGCACACACTCATCCATACAGCCACTATCACAATCACTCACTCTCGCTTATAGCTATTTATATACTCCAACACACATATATACTGCCTTTTACATATGTAGTTACTCACACATGTACCACTGAGATATACATTCACTCACTAACACACCCATACACACACTCACCCACCCAAGTAGTCCATCACAGATGCACTCTTGAAATCATGCACCCAATGAATCACCCACTCACACATCTATGTACAGAGTCACACACACCCCACCCACACAAACACTCAGGCAGCCATACAGATACTCAGAGAACCAATCAATAACCCATATAGACACTCATGTAGCTATTCGCAAATCCATGCATCCACTTACACACCAACAAACAGACGGATACAGACATTCACACAGTTTAGTCACAAACCCATGCATTCAGTAAGATACGTTTAATCACTCACTTGTAGAGTCAGTCACTCACGTACTAAATCATCCATTCAGACACTTATACACCCACTCATTCTTCAATACGCCTTTCCCTATATATATTAAACATATTTAAACTTTACAGAAACACACAGTCACTGGATGATGTCATCAGTGATGTCATTTGAGATGTCATCAGTGATGTCATCAGTGATGTCACTGACCATGTCATGAGTGATGTAATATGTGACGTCATCAGCAGTGCATTGCGGGGCGCGAGTTATAGTTAGCTGAACTAACTATAACGGGGGAATTTCTATGGTTTTGTACGAGTGAAATGTCCAACTAACTATAACTGTCCCTAAAACCTATGGTTTTTTCAGTGAATTTAAAAGGTTTTTTAAATGCTAATTTCTAACTATAACGTGTCTGAAACCTATGGTTTTTTCAGTGAATATATATATATTCCTGATCAGTTTGTAACCACAGGAAACCTATTGCATTATGTCTTTCTGGCCTGGGCTCAGTGCCCAGACTCTGTGGCCAGCCAGGAGCGTTAATAAAGGCAGCCCAAGAAAAAATCTTTTAACCCTTCAACACCTCGTGATATGAAAAAAGCATGTGCTGTGTTTAACTGTACGTTATGCTAAATAGAGCCTATATCAACATGACGTGTATTTGTAAAGCGCACGTTCACTCAGAAGGGTATCTTGGCGCTAAATAGCAGATGTTTATTGTTCCCCAACTCAATGGTACTCATTTTACCCACCTCAGAAGGATGAAAGGCTGAGTAGACTTGGCAGCATTTGAACCTGTGACCATAAAGTCAAACACAGGCCCCCACAGACCCAACTGAGGTGCATTATGTGTCATGCATAATGTGTAATACCCCATATTTTCTAGTCTTTTGCTCATAAGGGCCTAGAATAATGTATCGGACCTACATTTTGAAGCGTATTGTCATGGATAGGGGATAGGTATCATTGAATCTCTGGGACCAGGAAATGTTATGTGTCGAAAATGGGGTGTAGTTAGTGTGCATTCTATTCCACCAATTTGTCTCCACTCCTGTCTCCCGAGTTCTGTGCACATGAAATCGGGAGAGAAGAACAGGCTTATTTCGCTAATTCCTTCCTTCTGTCTAATGTTCACATCTGCTCCGATATTTCCGTTGCTATCCGAGAGGGGGTTGTAGCCCGCGCCAAGACTAGGTTCTTGACGCGAGAAGGCACCCCTATGAAGAAGCATGACACCTCAGGTGTGTGAGGGGAACCGTCCTTAAAAAGGGATACCTTCCCCGCTCCACTCTGTCCCTATCTTGGTGTTTGGTATATGTGTTCCACATACTCAGTAGTTTCATACTCTGGACCCGTGGGCTCTTTGTGAGTTGAATATGATTAGTGGGGAGTGCGCCCACGTTGGTCCTTAAACCTCCTCTAGGCCCTCTTTTTGTGTGTGACTGCTTTTAATTGTTGACAATGTTATTCACAGTGTAGTATGTCAATTGGTGAGCCTATTGTAATTGTTTTCAGAGGCGTTATCAGCAAGAAGTTAGGCAGGTCGTCTTAAGCTATATGTAACTATGCACTTTTAAACGTTTCTATTCTACCAACATGACATGGGCAGGGGACAAGGAGGGGTATTGTGAGCTCAAGCTAACAGGGAACTAACAGGGAACACCTATAGTTAACAGAATGGAGCAGGTTAACATGCACACAACATATAAATATACAATTTTATGCACCTGCATTTTTTCTCGCTAAAAGATAGAGGACAATCTGCATTCCAAGAATGGAGCACTGAGTCATTGCTCCAGATATCGATCTTAGAAAAAAACACAACATGGTCACTTGAAAACGAGGACACAGAAAAAACCATGAGCTTGTCATGCCAACAGACAACTATTTTTCCAAAAGAAAAGTCGACAATTCCTTCACAATTAATTAAAATTCAAAACTGTGCACTCTTTTGCCAGAAACAGAAAGAGAAAACAAATTCGTACAATGTAAGATATGTTAATAGATAAGAAAGTTTATTTTTCTCTTACACAGAGAGAGCAGGAAGCCATGATGGAAACTAATTTTGAAAGTGAAGTACTTCCTCTTTATTTTGCTACGCAGTTAGAAACACTTTTGTTAATGCGTAGATATTACAAAGCTATTTATCTTTGTCTATCAGCTGTTAACTTTTTCAGCTCTTTAGGTCTGCAGAAGCTGGAGATTTGTAATACTTTCTAACACTAAACATCCCTTACCTGCCACCATATAAGGACAGTTGAAACCTTCAGGGACTCTCACCCTGAAACCATGCAAAAGCTGAGAGCTGCCAGAGGCACTCTCCTCTACCTGTCACAATATAAGGACAGTTGAAAACCTTCAGGGACTCTCACCCTGAAACCATGCAAAAGCTGAGAGCTGCCAGACGCACTCTCCTCTACCTGTCACAATATAAGGACAGTTGAAAACTTTCAGGGACTCTCACCCTGAAACCATGCAAAAGCTGAGAGCTGCCAGACGCACTCTCCTCTACCTGTCACAATATAAGGACAGTTGAAAACCTTCAGGGACTCTCACCCTGAAACCATGCAAAAGTTGAGAGCTGCCAGATGCACTCTCTTCTACCTGTCACAATATAAGGACAGTTGAAAACCATCAGGGACTCTCACCCTGAAACCATGCAAAAGCTGAGAGCTGCCAGGCGCACTCTCTTCTACATGTCACAATATAAGGACAGTTGAAAACCTCCACCATGCAAAAGCTGAGAGCTGCCAGACGCACTCTCCTCTGTCACAATATAAGGACAGTTGAAAACCTTCAGGGACTTTCACCCTGAAACCATGCAAAAGCTGGGAGCTGCCAGAGGCACTCTCCTCTACCTGTCACAATATAAGGACAGTTGAAAACCTTCAGGGACTCTCACCCTGAAACCATGCAAAAGCTGAGAGCTGCCAGACGCACTCTCCTCTACCTGTCACAATATAAGGACAGTTGAAAACCTGTGTGTTTTTAGATAGGCGATATAGAGCAAAATACACAATCTTAAAACCCTACACGGGAAACCCAAAAACCACAACTTAAAGCGTAAAAACCTGACAATAAATCCTGGCTCAGTACCTGCTCACGTGTGTCATATTAAAAAAAGGGTTGTTTGTCATGGCAAGACAACAGTCAGCAAGGAACTGTGGCTTGGGCAGTATCACACCTGCAGGCCCTCAGCCGACCACAGCCAGACACTACACCGGGGCAAGGGAAAGAGAAAAAAAGCAAAAGCTCTTTGACTTACCCATGTGTGTGTGACTGTTCAGTCAGGAAGAGGCACCGATGGGCAATCTCCGGCCGCTGCCACAGGGGGAAGTTCCCTCTCCTTGCAGTCTGGAAATTCTTATGCACGGCCCCATTTTCGTGGTCGGCAGCTGTTGGAGGGTAATTTCTACCACATATTTTACTGCATAAATGTGCTATCTAAAATAATAAGACGTGTGAAATGCAGGAAGTGAGTCAAGAGTGGCACCATTTATTCAAACGATTAAAACAATAAATGTCAAAAACACATCATTATTCAATAATAACACTACGCAGTTTAGCAAGTAACAAATGTCAGAGACACATTTTAGATGAAGAGCAAAAAACATGCAATCTAGTAAGTTTTAAAATCACGGCAATGCAAAGGAAAGAGAGAGAGAGAGAGAGAGAGAACGAATTTCAAAGTATAATGAAGCATTACAACCTCAGTCAAAATGCTAGATAAGTCGGTTAACCGGGAGCACACACGCGTCGTGACCCAAGAGTTCACTATGCGAGGTGGTCAATGAATGGACTGAGGAGCAGCTCTTTTATACTCTTTTAATGAGGAACTATTGACCACAGAATCAAAACTTTAGCAGGTGTTTGACCGCAGAACATGAAGCACTTTGCGTCACTTTTTGGAAAATTAAGAAGGCAGAAGTGATAAAAGGTACAAAAGTTTATCAAAAGGTCAACTATTATTTCGAGCCATGTCGCTGTCTTAGTTTCTAAAGCTGTGGAAAGTCCCAGTTGGCCCCCACTCCTACTCTTAGCCAATTTTGTTCTTCTAAATGACAGACGCATCCTGTTATTGCTACATCTTGATGTTCAGAAAGATGTACACGAAGAGGTCATAGGAGAGATACATCTGAGTATACAGGAGGGCATAGGGCCTACTACCTCTGTAGACGCACAAGGCAGTGTGGACAATTTTAACACAATCCTGTCTGTGGGCTGGCAGGGACAATTGAGACTCTCATGCTTCAGATGTGGACAGAATGGGCCTGGGGCACTATATGGTAAAACTAGACCCTGCTTAAGAGATCAGAGGCGTGTAGTCTCCGGCGGAGTCAGGTCTCCATATCAACCTCTTGGAGCTCCGGGCAATCAGACTGGCAATGAAGGCATTCCTTTCCTCTCTCAAAGGGAAAGTGGTGCAGGTGTTTACAGGAAACACCACCACCATGTAGTACTGCAACAAACAGGGTGGGGTGGGGTTGTGGACCCTTTGTCAGGAGGCTCTCCGCCTCTGGACATGGCTGGAACATCAGGTCATATCCCTGGTGGTTCAACACCTGGTGCGTTCTCTGAACGCCAGAGCGGATGAGTCAGCCGTCGGTGCCTGGTCGATCCCGAATGGTGTCTCCATCTGGAGGTGGCGAAAGGTCTCTTTCAGCGTGGGGGGAGAGCCTTGGTTAGATCTGTTTGCCTCCGGAGAGAATGCGCAATGTCAGCAGTATTGTGCCTTGGAGTTTCCAAGGCGGCGCTCGCTCAGTGACACTTTTCGTCGTGAGTGGAGCTTCGGCCTCCTCTGCGCCTTTCCGCCTATACCACTTCTGCCCAGAGTGCTCAGGAAGATCAAGTCATTCTTGTAGCTTCGGATTGGGCACAAAGAGTCTGGTATTCCGACCTTCTGAGCATGGCCATCAATCCTCTGATCAGACTACCCCTTCAGGGTGATCTTCTGTCGCAGCAGCAGGGGACGGTTCTTCACCTGAACCTGTCCAGTCTCCACCTCTTTGCGTGGAGATTGAGCGGCAGCAGTTAACTGCTTTTGACCTTCCACCTGAAGTCTGTGATGTTATCTTGGCAGCCAGGCGTCCCTCCACTAAAATGGTATACGCCTGTAGATGGAATACATTTGTGGCATGATGCACAGCAAATACTGTTGATCCCCTTTCTGCACCCTCTTTTAGAAGGTCTGTTGTTCATACTTTCTTTCATCCAGCAGGGCTCTGCCTTGGGCACCCTTGAAGGTTATCTTTCAGCTATCGCTGCCTTTCTGAGACTTCCAGACCAGCCCCCTCTGTTCAAATCTCCTATTGTTAATAGGTTTCTTAAGGGCCTTACTCATTTTTTCCCTCTGTCTCCTTTCATAATGCCTCAATGGGATTTAAATTTGTTTCTAACTTTTCTTATGTGTGCTCCCTTCGAGATTTTTCACAATTGCCCTCTCAGGCTTCTAACCCTTAAGACTGCTTTTCTTATTGCCATCACCTCTGCTTGCAGAATTAACGAAATCCAGGTTCTGTCGTCCAAACATCCATATCCGTGTGTCCATCCAGATAAAGTGGTGCTTTGAACAAAAGCTTGGTTTCTCCCTAAAGTGTTCACACCCTTTCTTGTGGGTCAATCCAATACTCTGCCCACCTTTTACCCACCCCCGCATCCCTCCAAGGAAGAGGAGAGACTCCACCGCCTGGACCCCAAACGTACGTTGTCTTTTTATCTTGATCGTACAAAAGACTTCTGGGTGGACGATTAACTCTTCATTGGCTATGTGGGTGCCAAGAAAGGTCAGACAGTACAGAAAAGAACCGTCTCCCGCTGGGTTGTCCTCTGCATTAAATTGTGCTACGCATTGGTGAAGAAGGAACCTCCTGTGGGGTTGTGTGCTCACTCTACTAGAGTAACAGCGGCAACCACTGTATTAGCATGTGGAGTCCCACTCCTGGATATCTGTCAGGCAGCAACGTGGGCATCTGTGCACACGTTTACCAGACACTACTGCCTGAACAGCCAAGTCCGGAGGCACGGGTACTTTGCCCGTTTGGTACTCCAGGACTCGCTTGTGTGATCTTAGTTTGCAGAACCTCCTCTGGGGTTGGGATTGCTGGGGTATCTATTCTAAAGGTAAGGAATCTACAACTGGAAGTCTCTATCAGATGAATAAGTTACTTACCTTCGGTAATGATGTATCTGGTAGAGACATATTCTAGCTGTAGATTCCTTACTGCCCTACCCACCCTCCCCGCTCTGCAAACTGATTTCTAGGGATAAGGACTCCCCTAAAGGACCCTAGTTTTAACGCACCAGTGGTCAGAGTCTTTCATGGCTCTGCGCTTCTGGCGTGGAAAGTCGTGTTAAGAACTAATGCCAGCGCACCCGGGCGGCATCGATATAGGTCCCGCAACGTCATTTCTGGCGCACACGATGCCGTCGATGGACGCGGAGCCAACCAACGTCGCCTACCGACGTGCAGGGGTATTGCTGATGAAAAATCTCCGGATCCAGACTGATGCCTGGGGTAAATTCTAAAGGTAAGGAATCTACAACTGGAATATGTCTCTACCAGATACAGCGTTACCGAAGGTAAGTAGCCTATTCGTCAAGTATGAGCAGTGTTCCGAATTGCAAGAGCTGTGTCCATATTTAAATGCATCTTGTTCTAAGCATGTCCATTGGATCCAAAATATTTGTTTGTGCTTCACAGAAGCATGCAGCTTGTTTCATGGAACAACTATGCCACCCTCTTCTCTTTGGTATGAATAATTTGATCTTTCAGTGCAACACAATCCTGGCCGAATAATATTCACCCCAGTACACTATATTCAGTTGTTTTCACATAGTTAGAAGACTTGTGCAATTTTTGCCTTATACATTTTCATGCCAATTGGTCTACTTTTGTAGTTTATTTATTTAGTTTTTATTTTCCTTTCCACCAGCTGCTCTCCCAAATAATGGATATATAACTACTACTAATGGAGGCCTGACGTGCAAAAATGTAATTCATGTCGTTGGACCGACTGACCTACAACAGATCAAAACAGTAGTGAATAATGTACTCCATGAGTGTGAGCAGCAGCGACTGACTTCTGTGGCCTTTCCTGCGCTTGGGACAGGTTTGTGTTTTTTATCACCACACACAAATGTAAATGTGAATATTTAGGAATGAGCCAGACATCAGCGATCCTATTATTTTTCTGTAGATGACTTAAAATCGATACAATATATGTTCATGAGCTAAATAGAGATGATTACAATTGTTGTAGTAGTGTGTTACATCTCAACATGCCCATTTTCATAAAGTGATAAAAAAACTGCCTCATTAATATTTGGGAGAGGGGAGTACTTATGTGACTCCTTTTCCTCATACCAGTGAATAAAGCCATCATTGAGGGCCTCAAAATAATAATCACTCCCAGAATCCCCCCTGCACCAGGCTGGAATCTCTGTATAGTCCTCACTAAACTAAAGGACCCCCTTTTGAGCCGTTGCACTCTTGCCACATCCTGTACCTCTCCTGGATGGTAGCTGTTCTGTTGGCAATATCATCTCTGAGGCTACTAGTGACCTGCAATCCCTCCCACTACAAGAACTCTTGGTCCTTCTTTGCCTCATTTTATAAATGAATGGCTGCACATGCAAGCTGCGATGAAGTCCGTCTCGGGACCAGGAATACAAGGAAATTAATCGACTAACCATTGCAAATCCAACCCCCACTCCGGTCTTATGTACCTCCTAAAGGACTTCAGTCTCAGTGTATCTTAACTTCTAATATGTGCAGCTGTCCACGTCTCTTGCCCACCTCTTGCTGTTCCAGTTCTAAAAGAATATCAAATTCCTCGCTGGAAAACCCAGCTTAACTAGAAACTGACGCAAAACCTGGAAACTTGACACAAGGGTACCATTAGCATGCGCAAACACCTTCATGTCACTACCTACACCCTTTCCAAGAAAGATGTCCGCCCTAGCCTCACCAGTACTCTGCTCCCCAGAGCAGCGAACATAGCTCACTAAATACGGAAAGCAAACCTAATACTCTAAAAGTATAGCTAAAATCCCTCCACCCGTATCTCCTGTTCTAACCTCTCTAGGGGGCATATTATCAAGACCGGCGGTAAAAATTATCGCCGCTTTAGCGGCAGAAAACTGCCGCTAAAGCGGCGATAATGGGCTTGATAATATGCCCTGGAGAATACCAATAGAAGCCCATGTTCTGGTGTCAACATGGGCTTCTATTGGAATTCTCCAGGGCATATTATCAAGCCCATTATCGCCGCTTTAGCGGCAGTTTTCTGCCGCTAAAGCGGCGATAATTTTATCGCCGTCCTTGATAATATGCCCCATAGTGCCATAAAGGATACTCTTGTTGTCATTATAAAAATACGTATTGAATAGTCTACAAAAGTGGATAATCAAACAAATCAAACGAAAGATCTAAAACATGTTGCTTTTCTGACTTGACCATGTAATTGAACCCTGAAATAGAAACAACAGAAGTTCCTCCTAGATATGTGCTTGTGATCAATAATAATCAAAGGACACACATAGGCACAACAGCGCAGAATTTGTTTGACACTTGTATGGTGTCAAAGCATTGACACCATGCAAGTGGCAATCAAATTGCATTTGGACTGATTTACAAGGATTGGTTAGGTCCCCTGCCCTACTACCACACTGCCACCCGTACACCTCAATTGGGCTTATATTATCTAATTTAATTCTTTACTATTGCTTTGTGTTCTTCTATATTTGTACGGAAAGCTGTGCTGCCTACACCTTTCATGTCTGTTGGCGTGTTAATGGATTGCTTTAATTCAGTGTTTGTGCCTGAGTGTGTTCTTTTATTATTAATTACACAGTGATTACTACTTTGAATTGCCCCTACATCCATTGCTAAAAGGAACCACTGTTGTTTCTAGTTCATAATTTACCCATGTTGCTCTTACCATTGGTGTAACCCAGTTTTCACTTTCAATGTTATATAAGTCAGCAAGTTACTAGAGGATTTGCACTAAACTCAAATAATTGTTCTTGTGAAAATGATGTGGTTGATTTAATTTGCGTATTGCCTACATTACAGAAGTTCTTCGGAGTCTGTTACTTCCAAGGGCTATAATTTTGAGTAACAAAAAAAACTCCATAACTAGGGGTAAAAAATACATCTCCATCTCTGCTGATGGAGAAGCCGGGAACCTTTCACAGCACAACAGCAGAGCTGCCTAAGGCATCTTTGAGCTAATTGGGAATATATGCCGCAGCCCTGCCATAGATGAAAGGAATCAAATACTACGTCAGGAGAAAATGGGGATACCTTGGAACAGTTTAATACCTATTTTCTGCAAGAAGACAAAGAAGTTGAGGGGATTAAATAGGAATCAATCTTAGAAGAGAGATTGCCGAACGCCCTGCAATATGAAAGAGAAAAAAACAATAATTGTGCTGTACCTGCAACTTATATCTCAGTGGATCTTAAAATTCTAAACACGTGTGAATAAGTCCACAGGTTCAAAGGATGGATCAACAAAACGTCTGAGTCCAGATATGGATAACGAAGTATCCTCACTTTCACAGACACAAAGACAAAATGAGATTTCTGAAGGGCACTGACAAGATGAACCAGACGTCGATAACATTATATATAAATTCACTTTAGCCCTGCTAAGCCACTTCCCCTCTAGAATGCCAAGCCGTTTTTGGCTATATGGGGTGCTTTGCACTTAGGCCTCCATAACTTTTTTCCACATTAGATATCCACGCCAAATTTGCATCCATGTTTCAAACATCCTGAAGATTCCAACGATGGCAAAAGGGCAGCAACTAAAGGTTTTCTTTTCTAAAGTCACCATTTTCCTGATTTCAGGAACATGCAGAGCTGAATCAAAACAGTGTAAGCATTTTTCAAAGAGGTTGCCCATTTTCCTAATTTTTGTACTTTCTACCTACTCCCAATAGTGGTGGAAATCGGGGTGCAACTCATGGGTGATCACTAAAAGCTAAAGATTTCTGATAGTGGACACACTTGTGAGTTCAGCAAGGGGTCGTTTGTGTAGATCCCTCAAGGTTTTCTCAAAGAAACTGTTTAAATTAAAACGCTTTTGAAAATGAGTAGGAGAAAACAGTCATTTGTTACAAAGTTTTCATTTGTAACTTCTTGTCACCATTGTAGATTTATAAAAACATTATACCATTATGTCTGCTAGACCCTTCTGGTGGCGGGGATATGTAGGGTTTGTAGGTTTTCCAAGAACCCAAGGTACCTCGAGCCAACAACTGAACTGCACCTAACAATGGTTTTTCATTGTGTACTGTGTATAGAGCAATTCATATGGTAAAATATTGAGAATGAAAAATGGGTATCAAGGAAATCTTCATATTTCTGAAATGGGCACAATATATGGAGTTGTGGAGCAGTGGTTATTTGTACACCTCTGAATTTGTGGGTACCCCTACTAGCATGTGATTCTGAGGGAATTTTTCAAAATGTCTACTTTCTTAAACACTGGCTTACATTTGGAAAGGACAAATGCACAGAAATACAATTTGTAATAACAAATGTTCTGCTATTCTGTATTCCCACATGTCTCCCGATAAAAAATGGTAACTTGTGTGGGTAGGCCTACTGCCCGCAACGGGAAAGGGCTCACAACGCAACATGGACACATCACATTTTTCCATTCAAACTGACCCTTTTTTATGCATAGTTGGTGGTTGTGGGTTTTGGTCCGTTGAGCAGCCGGCACCTAGGGAAGCCTAGCAAATCTGCATATTTTTTAAAAGAAGACACTTGGGGAAATCCAGGGTGGGGTGACGTGCGTGTCTCTCACCAGGTTTTGTTTTATCCCAGAATCACCTGCAAACTTAAAACTTTGACCAAAAAAGACTTTTCTCACATTTCAGCGTTAGAAAGTTCTGGAATCTGAAGAGAGCCACACATTTCCTACCTCCTACCATTCCCCAACGTCTCCCAAAAAATAGTAGTCCATTACTTGTGTGGGTAGGCCTAGTACCTGCAACAGGAAAGGCCCCAAAATACAATATGGAGACATCAACACTTTCTGTCACATAAATGATCTGTTTGCCAATGGGGGTAGCAGCGTGTGTTTTTGTCCGGCGATCGACAACCTCCCAGGTAAACCTACCAAACCCAGACATTTCTGAAGACTAGACTCCCAGGGTAGTCGAGGGTGGTGTGTCTCATGTGAATCCCACAAAGTTTTCTTCCCCACAATGCCCTGCAAATCTCAAACTTTACCTAAAATTGCACATTCTCCTTTTCTGTGACACAAACTTCCATAATCGCAGGAATTCACAAAATTCCTACATATGTTCCTGGGTGTAGTGCCTGCGACAGGCAAGCATCAAATCAAGGTCAATGTAGTCTCACGTAGCAATTTGTCATTGACCCTGGTTTGATTTGTGCCTGCCAGGGGCACTAGGTCCAGCCACACGAGCGGGGTATCACTTTTATTGGGACAAGTGGGGGATCGCTGGTGGTAGGACTCTTGTGAATCCTTTAGGTTTCCGGAGGTTTCCGTCACAAAAATGCAAGGAAAATGTGGGATTTTAGTCAAAGTTTGAGATTTGTACGGCATTGTGGGAAGAAAATGTTGTGGGATCCATGCGGGGCACATCAGTCTAGACTCACCCGGATGCCTAGTTTTCAGAAATGTTTGGGTTTGATAGGTTTCCCTATGTGGCCGCCAAGCCGGGATCAAACACTGGAGCTACCCCTATTGCCAATGTTCCACAATGCGTTTTGGGGCATTTTGTATCACAAATGCTAGGCCCAGCCACACATTTGGGGTAACATTTTTATTGAAACAAGTGGGGTGTAGGAAAGTGCCTCTTTTTGGCATGGTCACCCCCACTTTTTGCCTGTATTTTGATGTGATTTCGACTGGAAGTGCACTGGGTTCCTGCTAACCAGGTTCCCGGTGCCAGATCTCTTTCCCAAAACTGTACAATTGTGTTCCCCAATTGGCAATATCTTTAGCACCCTCTGTAAGTCACTAGTAAATAGTACCCCTGGTACTTAGGGCCTGAGGTACTAAAGAATGTCCCTAAGGCTGCCGCACAAATTGTAACACCCTAAGGGACCTCTCACCAAACCCATGCAAGACTGCCACTGCAGGCTGCCTGTTTTGGTGCAGACAAAACTGAAAACACAACATGTCACACATCCCTGTGTGCCATGTCCCCTAACGCTGCATGTAGTATTTTTGAGCCACCCCTACCGCAGGCCTGAGAGCCCTAAGGAAGAAAGCTTAATATTACATGGGAGGGCATACCTGAATGAGCAGATATGCCCCTGTGCTGGTCAGTTCTATTACTGCCAGTACAAGTGACCAGGGAAGCCATCTTAAAGCATGTACTGGACACTGGTGAAAACGAGTTCCCCGCTACATGATGGCTTCAGTGAAGATAGGGATGTTTGGTATCAAACATCTCGTATTAATAAACCCATTCTGATTCCAGTGTTGGATCCATTAATACGTGCACCCAGAGGGCACCTTAGAGATGCCCCCTGAAAACCTACCAGCCTCTGGTGTGTCTGCTGACTGGTTGCTGCCAGCCTGCCACCCGAGACGAGTGTCTGACCTCCTAGGGTGAGAGCCTTTTTCTCTCAGGAGGTCAGGAACAAAGCCTAGCCAGGAAGAGGGTGTCACAGCCCCTTCCACAATATGACCTACTGATAAGCCTTCCTAGGCCGGCAAGCTTCAAAGACCTTTGAAATGTGAATCTGGTCCCTTTACATCCGACCCCCTTTGTCCAGAGCCCCTTTGGCACCTGGACAGGCGGGAAAATTAGCTAATCAGGTAGGCGTGTCACCCCCAGGCTAGTACCACCCTTAAGGTGGGCTAATCCGAGGTGAACACAACTTTTCAGAAGTAGCCATCTTTGGATGGCAAACTTAGGAACTCTGGGACAGGGCTATGTCCACTTCCTACTGGAAATGGTGATATATGGGGTGTAGGTAGCCCAGGGTCAGTAGCCTATTGGCTACTACCCTAAACTCCCCTAACACCCCTAAATTCAGTATTTAGGGGAGTCCCTGGCACCAGAAAATCTGATCCCACTGACCTGAAAGGCGATGGACATGAAGAGTCGCACAGCAAGAACAGAAGACCTAGCTTCTGACTTGGCTCCAACCCTGCCGGCCGGCCTGCCTGCTGACTTAGCCAATCGTCCAAAAGATGACTTGTCCTGCAGCTGCTGAGGCCCTAAGGCCTCGGAGACCTGTCAGCACTTCACCCAGGAACCAAGTCCTCTTGAGGGACAGGGGAACTGTCCCCTGCATCCTGCAGACAGCAAAAGAAGAACCACGAGGACTCCGGAACCTCCAAAACCCGATTCCGTCAAGCACCACTGCACCCGAGCCCCCCAGCCCATGTTGAAGTGTGCCAATGGTGTCAGCATGGTCCCCAAGCCCTCCAGGTACCAAGTCTACTTTGGAGTGACTCATTGTGAACTCCCCGAGGTCGCCTGCAGTGTCTGTGTGCAGGCCCCCTCAACCGCGATTGTTGCTGGATGAAGAAACCTGACACCCCAAAGACCCACTGCATCCAGTCGACTGCCCTGAGGAGAAGAGGACCAAAGGTGTCCCCACGTCCCCCAACATTGCAAGACCCAAAGCCACTCGTTGGTTCCACCGGACACACCTCTCAATCCCCCCCGCAGGGTCTTTGTGAATTGACCGATCCCCATTGGATTGCATTGGGCACCTGACGCTGTTAGCACTACTGCACCCGGCTGTTCTTGTGCTGCTGGAGGTGACCTGTTGGTGCTGCCTTGGACCCTGCCCTTTACTCACCTTTGATCCAAGACTGGTCCCATAAGTCGCTGCCAAGAACTGGTAAACCAGATATGTTTTTCCTCCCATAGTTTAACATTGCAGAACTTGAAAATTGCACTAAGTGTTGACTTTTTGAACTTCAAAGAATTTCTGTTTAAAAATGTACTTACCTGAACAAATTGATTCTGGTTCCTAAAAATATATAAAGATACTTGCTATTTCTATTAATTGGTGTGGATCTCCTTATTGAGTCATGTGTATCATTTATTGACTATTGTATGTATTTGCAGATGTCCCCCACTCCCCTAAGATAAGCCTAAGCCTGCTCGACCACACTACCTCCTAGAAGAGCACCTTGGGATTGCTAGAGCAAGCTACTGTCCACGCATAAGGGCACCCCTGGACTCTTTGCACGATATAGCTCATTTTGATATATCATATAAAGAGCCAGCTTCCTACATGGGGGAAGTCAGGGTGGTAGGCATTTTGTGGATTTCAGTGGTTTCCAGCAGTTTATGTCACAGAAATGCAAGAAGAATATGCAATTTTAGTCAATGATCTGCAGCGCATTGTGTGTAAGGTATTGTCATGGGATCCACACCGGGCACACCATCTTGGACTGCCACAGGTGTTTAGTTTTCAGAAATGCCTGACTTTGGTAGATTTCCCCAGGTGGCAGCTGACCCAATCCCGAAAAGTACAGCCATACAGCAAAGACGTAGGACGATATTAGAACATCGTCCAACTCTGCTACCCATATATTAAAAAAATAATCTGGAAAAAACAAAATTTCCACCCGGCCATAAAGATCGGGATGCTTTAGTTCCCGGGGGAGCTGAAAGACTCTATTGTCCATTCTTGGGTAGGAATATTGGCTTGATGTCAGAGTAGGTAACCCTAGCCTTTTGTTTGCTTTGGTGCCATGTTGAAATCCCTGGTTTCTAGTGGCCTTTCTGTCCTCCTGGGGCAGATTTTGGGTAAACACCTTCTATCCACCCCCAGGGGGCAGAAAGACAGCAACACTTGTTCTGAGGTGGGAGCACTGCACGATGCTTGGGTGAGCTGCACCCACTTCCTTTTTCTTATTTTTAAGAATATTTTTCCCCTGGTTTCTAGTGCCCTTTCTGTCCCCCCAGGGGCTGACTTTGAGTAAATCCCTTACATCCATACCCGGAGTGGGAGGGCATGGGGTGTCAGGGTTTCAGAAAGACTGATGCACCTATTCTGGGGTGGGATTATGGCGAGATGCCTGGGTGAGCCGCCTCCACCCCTTTTTATTATTTTTGTGAATATTTGTCCCCTGGTGTCAAGTGGCCATTCTGTACCCCAGAGAAAGAATTTAAGTGAACACCACTGAGCCACCTGGGGGCAGGGAAGATAAGGGGCTGGGGTTAGAAGGATTGATGCCACCAAGTGACAAATATACCCAAACATTTTTTAAAAAGGGGGAAGTTGGGATCAGCTAGCCCAGGCATCACACCATGCTACCACCCCAGAATAGGTGCATAAGGCTTTCTGCCTTTCTGGAATGGATTGAGGGTGTTTACATAAAATCTTCCTCCAGGGGACAGAAAGGCCACTAGACACCAGGGGAAAATTGGTCTAAAAAAAAAAAAAAGGGGGTAAGGGCAGCTCACCCAATCATCATGCCGTTCTTCCACCCAAGAACAGGTGCATCAGTCTTTCTACCTCCTGGGGGTGATTGAGGGTGTTTACCCAAAATCTGTCTCTGGGGGACAGTAGGGCCTCTAGGCTCCAGGATAAAAATATTCCGAACAATAACAAAGGGTTGGGGCAGCTCACCCATGCATTGCGACTAGCTCTTAGTCCAGATTGGGCACAACAGTTTTTCTGACTCCATGGGTAAGATTGCTGGTGAACACCCTCCATCCCCTTTTTTATGCAAGTCTGAAAAAACTGGAGTTAAAGACCTCAGACTGCTGTGGGTTATTTGAGGGGGTGGAGGCTAGGTCTGATGCCTGAAGTGGGCCAACCTCACCCATTTCTGTACCTATAAAAATTCCTTGGGGCATATTTACGTTCCCTGGCGCATCCCTGCATATCAGCAGGGATGCGCCAGGGAAAATGCGTCACGCAAGTTTACCCTTGCGCCACGTCCGATGCGCCGCATTTACAATGCGGCGCATCGTGGCGCAAGGATAAGCAGATGCGTGATGCATCTGCCGGCGGAAGGTTGGCGCAGTGCTGAAGTTGTGTCGCAAGCGCGACGCAACTCCAGCACTGTTCCAACCTTCCCTATCCCTAACATGGTGCGTCAATCTTTACGCCTGCTTGAAGCAGGCGTAAGGATTCGACGCACCAGCGTCGGAAAAGTGACTGCGTGAAATCTTGTAGATTTCACTAAGTCACTTTTCCGAGGCGTACCTGCGCCGGAACGCCCCCCCCTGCGCCGGTACGCCCACATGAAACCTGATGCAGGTTTCATGTGGCGCAGGGGTTTACTACGTGACGCATCTCCCTAGATGCGTCACGTTGTAAATATAGCGCAACGTGGCACATGGTTTGCGTCGCCGCTGCGTCACATGCGTGACGCAACGGTGGCGCAAAAGTGGCGCAAGGGGCTTGTAAATATGCCCCCTAGTGTCTAGTGGGCTCTCTGCCCCCACCCCAGGGGGGAAGATTGGGGTTAAAGACCCCTTTTCTGTCCCCTGGGCGGGCAGACAGGCTTGCTGGTCATTTGAGAGGTAGGGGCTATGTTATGTTCCATATAGGTACCCTAATATAGGCCCGGGTAACATCATACCCCTTCACCTACATTACACTACACTGTAACGAGCCTTTTAGGATTGAACCTTTACCTAGTTCTAGTCCTGCGTGCAGAAGGAGGGTTTCTCCTAAACAATAGAGTCCTATAACTCCATCAATAGACTCACACAGTATGAATGAATATTCATAAGGGTTCTTAGAAACCAGGCTGGGGCTACACCACCTTCCTCCCCATATCTACGTACACGGTTCATCCCAAACGTCATCCTCAAATCCAACAATGGCTAATACAAGAAACAGGGGACAAAGGAACCCTAGATACTTTCTGTATAAATACAGCACCTCTTGCTAGTGTTAGCGAGAGGGAACCGAGACTTCCAGGCCGACACACTGACCAGAGACGCTGAGGCTACTGCATGTAGACGCTCCAGCTGACAGTGGTCTGAACATCCCTCGCGGGTTGTCCAACTCGAGACCAAGAAGGGCTCCTACATTCTCACACTTCAGGTAATGGGGTTGGACTAAATAATAGAGGGATTCTTGGCTTCACACCTACTCATATGCTAGGTACACTTAGGTACATCTAGATAGGCATCGTAGGAGTACGCGCTTTCTTTTATCCTGCATTTTATATTCATGCATTCATTTATGCTTATTGCAAAATGGTAGAACTGTACTATCCATTTATATTCACTGTACTACTAATCATATATCTCTGTTACTGTCTAATGGTTGTTGCAGCTCATATATTCTACACAAGAATAACAACTGTTTAATAAACCCTTATTGAAAAGCCCAGGCTGTTTATTCTGTGTATCTCTGAGACTGAATCAATAAGCACGAGTGACTGAGCGAAAAGTAGTACATTGTTTCCACAATCCTGAGGGATCAGGGTTGTCATGTTCTGAGGTCGCCAGAAACTATTCTCTCCCCGATAAGAGGAGACACTAGTGGCACTGTGAGCTAGCTTATGCAAACAGGCTAACATTTCTCGGTGGGGGTGCTCAGAATCAGTCTGCCACCAAACCCACAGTTTATGTTATCCGAACGTGCAGGTCCTGTATGGGTAATATAGGAATTACACGACATGGCGCCGCCAATGTTGATTAGGTACTTATTTAACAGTAGAATCTGAGTAGTTCAGTCGTGCTATTTCTCAGAGACCCTACTAACAAAACGCCAGAGACGTCTGGAGTGGGTGGGCACAATCTCCGCCACAGCTGAGTAGGCGAAAATATCCTATTTATTGGCTACTGGTTAATCAAGCTTGAAGGACATTTTGTTCCTGAAATTGTGCATACCACCTTATCTTAGTTCCCTTGAACAAACTTCTCCTTTACAAAATGACTGAGGGCGAAGATAACCCGGTGGTGGCTAGACGCCTCTCTACAGGAGACGAAGAGGTGGATGGAATTCTCATTGCACCTAAATTCAGACGTACTATCACCCTGAAACTATTGGAATATGGTTTAGCACCTAGGGGTGGCTTAGTAGCTTTCGTGATTGAGGCACACAAATCAAACAAAACAGAGCTATTGTATTTGTGGGTTACATTCCCAGCTGCAGATGCGAGAACACAGACATTTCACTACTATACAGAAGGAGATGCACCAGTGGAATATGGTCCGTGAGAGGACATAGAGGTTCCACTTGCATACCAGGAACACTTATACTAGTTTAAAGGCGCCCTACCTCATATAAAAAACAGAGTAAGATTAGGCCTGCTCGGAGGAGACGGGGCAACATGGCTGATATTAGCGGCCTATACACCACATCCTGACATTGAAACAATGCCACAGCCAGACTTACTCTTACAACACAAGGATTTAATTAAAATCTACAGAAACTTGACACAATTCGTCATGAGGACTTTCACAGTCAAACCTGCAACAGTTGCAACAAGTGGTACTCATTCTCAGGGTACAGCAACTAAAATCACACCACAAACGTTACACGCAGTAATGGGCAAGATGCCCACGAAATGTAAACAAATGCCATTCTGGGTAGCTCAGAAAATAACTCAGCTCCTGGCAGTATTTCCGAATACTACCCCGTTTGAAAAACACAGAATGCTAACAATCTGCTTGCCCATGGGGATAACAACACAAGTAGAGGATTGCACCTGTTGGGGTACAGTCTTTGCTGCCATATATACCAGAACACATGGTACTCCTTCATTAGCGGTGATACCAGATGCATTAAGACAAATACAAAACGAGTACGGAGCAGAGCCTGCTCTGAGCTTAGGGATGAAGTTATTAAATAACTATGACCAGGTATCAGCCATAATACTAGCTAATATTAAAGGGGAAGCAGCTTCAGTGGCAATCCGCCAACGCCTAAGGGAGTTCAGTCGGTTGGATCAAGAACACGAACTACCCAAAATAATTGAAACTGCGTATGCAGAATTAGGCAGAGACAGTTTGGGTGGGAAAGCTTTAAAACCACAACTGATGGGCAGTCCTGAAAAGGACACTTCCAAGCAGGCACCTACTTCTTCTAAAAAGAAGTGGGATAATAAAAAACAACAAAACTTTAAGGGAAACAGATCTGAATCCCGAGGTAGATCTCCTCCACAGGAGCCCTCTTAAAAGAGGTATAATCTCAGGAATAGGGATAACATTAGGAAACCTGACAGGTATCAGGATACTGATACACGTTCCTCTCGTTCCTTTCAGGGCTCGACGAAAAACTCAGAGAGAGAAGGACGGGACAGAACACAAAGAGGAGCGTACAAAGTCCAGAGACAAGCAGCATGCTCAAGACTACACTTCTAAAAAAGAAGAAAAGCAAAAATCAAAACCTCAATTTAAGAAAAAGAAAGTTGCAGGCCTGAAGATTTGACATGCCCAGAATTCTGAGGACGCAGCTTCTGAACGGGGAATGGGCTCTGACGATGCTAGACAGTGCGGCAGAAGTAACAATAGCTCACCAGAACCTGATGGAATTTCTGGTGACAGCGGACTTGAATGATTACATCACGGTGGAAACACCAGATACGAGGGTGAGCATCCCACATAAGTTACACGAGATAACACTCCAAATGGAGGGGGACAAGCCCAGGAAAGTTAAAGGTCTCTTTTGGGAAAACCTGTCATCTGGTTATGACATCCTATTAGCTGAACAAGATTGGCCGCCAGCATTCGTTATGGAGTGCCCTAGGGGAGAAACAGTAATTTTTCCAGCATTCTCTGACCTCGTTCCCATACATCTTAAACATGCATATGCACAGGAGTGGGCGGTTGCCCTAGCTCCAGCATTATACAAAAATCATGCCGGTTGGGATGAGGATTCAACCCACCACGTGATTCCGTTAAAAGTTTCACCAAATGTCCAGAGGCAATACCCAATAAAGCAAGAAGCTAAAAAACAGGTCAGGGAGATCTTAGATCAACTTGAATACCAAGGGGTGATTGAAACATGCACCTCACCAATGAACAATCCTTTGTTTCCTGTCATGAAACCTGACAATACATATCGTCTAGTTTTGGATTACAGACATCTAAACACTTGCACAAAGACATTTGCTGTCCAAAATGCACATAGTGCTGCATTAATGAACAACATTGTGCGAAAGAAATACAAAATCACACTTGATATCTCAAATGGATTTTTCTGCCAAAATATAGCGCCTGAAAGCAGGTATTTGACCGCATTCTTTGGGGTCACAACGACAATTTTGTCGCCTCCCCCAGGGGTATAAGAACAGCCCGGGGGTATTTTCAGCAAGAGTAACTAAGTTACTCCAAAATTTTCATGAGGAAGCATTGTCCTATGTGGATGATATTTATCTGACGGATGATAACTTAAAAAGGCACTTGACCAGGGTGAGCACCATTATTATGGGATTCGCCTCTGAGGGCTACAAATTTAATTTTAAGAAATCAAAAATAGCCCACCTCAATGTCCTGTTTTTAGGATATGAGCTTTCAAGTGAAGGGAAAAGCCTGGCAGCTAACTTTTTAGAAAAGTGTGCGCTGCTTCAACCACCAAAATCACTGAAAAATCTACAATCAATACTGGGATTCCTAAATTTCGGCAGAACATACATTTTAGATTACGCAGAAAGAATAAAAACCTTTCTACGACTTAATAAAACCTGTCTTTTCAGTCAGACATTGGACACAGGAACACACAAACATCCTACGTTCACTACAAGAAGACATGATAGCTTCCAAACACTTACAGACACGCGTAAACGTACGCAACTTAGTGATCCGAAAAATTGCGGGTACACCTACTTAACCTTCAATGAAGGAGAAACGGTACCAATCGCATACAACTCATACCTGTACACAAGCGCAGAAATGCGTTTCACTTCAACAGAAAAAATCCTGACAGCAGTTCAGACCGCTGTAGCAAGAGATAGAGCACTGGCTCAGGGGAAACGCACCCCGGTACCAGCTTTAGAAGCTGCTACAAAGGCTAGCATTCCAAATGCAAAAGCTTTACATCCGAGATGGATACAATGGGCTAATTCTCTTACTGCAACGGACGTTGAATACAGATTTGATCCTAGTCTAAAACACAAGCATTTCTGCAATACCAACAAGAATATCCTCTACCAAATGAGATTTTGCCTCTAGATCAGTATGAATATATAATTTACACTGACGGATCTGCTCAACCGGCCGTAGGGAGTAAGCAACAATACAGCGCAGCATGTGCTATCGTTAAAGGTCGCATGTGGGATGGAAAGTTCCATCCGAGCTGCACAAAAACGCAATCTCTAGGAGACTGCACGGCTCAGTTGGCAGAGTTAAAAGCACTGATACTTGCACTTGTAAATACGGATCACGAATTCCCCACACGAATTGTATGTGATTCCTTTTACTGTGTGCTGTTATACAATGAATATTTATATCATTGGGAACAAAACAGGTTTAAAGACGCAAAAGGTGGCACAATTAAGCATAAAATGCTATGGGAACAGGTAGCTGAGTTGAAAAACGAACTACCAAGGACTCACGTGATTCATACACTGAGTCATCAACGTGATGGCGTTCACGTTGAAGGGAATTCATTGGCTGATGAAGCCGCAAAGGGGGCTGTATGCACGGCTTCCGTAGCTGCAATCACTCGTTCAAAAACGAGGATAGACGGTGAGATTATGGTGGCTGTTATTACTTCAAGCAAAAACAGCGGTGCAGTACCAAAGAAATTTCCACTCAAGTACTCCTACAAGTTAGATGCAAACAACATTCCATATGCTCAGATTCCTGGAGTGGGGGATAGAGTAATACCAAATATGGATCGTAGGCAAGGTCTAATTATTGCTGCACACGAGGGTTTGGGCTCTGTGCACACAGGTGTTACAGCGACTTTTTCGTTACTGAAACAGTGCTATTGGTGGCCAGGTCTAACAAAACAAACTAAAGACTATGTCTTAAAATGTGACATCTGCCAACAGATGAAAGGCTCCACCATAACACGCCTGGCGCAGACACCACTACTAATATCTGACAAACCTCTCGCATGTGTGTATCTGGACCACTGCGGCCCCTTACAATCTGACGGGGCTTACAAGTATATCATGGTTGCAGCGGATTCATGCTCAAGATTCCTATGGGTCTGGCTTCAGCGCTCGGCTGACGCTCGAACTGTTATCAAAGATTTGCGAGTCTTTATAGGGACATACGCAGTTGGCATGTTACATTCTGACCGTGGCCTGGCGTTTAGCTCTCGGGCTTACAAAGAAGCCATGGAAGGTATGGGCGTAGCATTCCAGTACTCCTCTCCATACCATCCTGAGGGAAATTCGGTTGTGGAGAGGAAGAACCGGGACTTAAAGCAATCTTTAACAGCTAGGGTATTAGTCAAGGGCGGTAGTTGGGTCAATCACCTATATGGGGTACAACGGGCACTTAATAACCAGCCAAGAAGTTCTCTAGGGGGTGTCACTCCATATGAGGTCCTATTTGGGACGAGAATGTGGGTACCTGATCTTAATTGTGAAGGCACAGTGGCAGATGAGAAACCATTTGATATCCATGATCGTTTGGCTGTTTTACAGGATCTAAATGAATCCAGGACACAACAAAGCAACGTTGTCCAGAAACAGACCGCCACTGTGGAAGTCAAGGCAAACACGGCAAGACCTGTCTGGATCCCAAAAATCAGGGATCTGGTCAGAGAGAAAATAGCGGACAAAAAAGAATTTGGACCATCATACAGAAAGCCTGTACCTGTCCTAGCAATTCAAGGAACAAGAACTGTACTTTTGCCGCCTCTTGCCGGGAAAAACGAGAAAAGATATGTCTCAATCGACTTAATCAAACCACACTATGTGGCCCATACTGAACAGTAGGCCTCGTGGACTCCACAGTAGCAGATGCCCTCCTCTAGCTACCATCCAAGAAGTTCAAACATAAAGACTCATCACGTTTGAAGAGCCTCTTGTGCGGAATGAAGGACTATGCAACAATGCTATGGAACTTGTTCCCCTTGAACCCGAAGTTCATCTACAAAATTAAACTCAAAACAACACTCAAGTTTCAATCAGACCAAATACAGACGTCTACATCAGCATGCCTCGACAAGAGCAAAATGCGATTTTAACAAATCCCGATGCAATTCCTACAATTGATCGAACTGCTTCTGGCTACTTCATGAACTTTGATATGTTTTCCTTGGATCCAAGTGAACTGGAAACGACGCCAGCTCAACAAACACGCAAGCAACAAGTCAAGAACTTTCTGCACTTTCTCAAAAAGACTTACCTGGTATCACCTTGGTTAGAACTCTGGGTCATTACTGGGATACTGTTCTTTCTTTTCTGGCTAGGTTTAGTTATAACTTTTAACATGCTTATTAATGGACAATACCTTCAACAAAGCTCTACAGCCCAAAAAGTTAATTTGATTTTAAAACCACATCAATCTACACATTGTGAACAAAGAGACTTGTCATCAGTGAACATCACAGCAGTTCCTATACGGGACGATATAGTTTGGGACAAGGTTGATTTTGATATATTCGGTCCGACTGAACTTTTAAAACTTTCACATGTATTTAAAATTTCATTAAGTGATATCATTACCTCCAGTACATTTTCTGATGATTGGGACTCTGAAACTGTTAATAACATGATGTCTGATTTAGAAAAAACTGCCAGATTTCCGAACAATGAAATGTTAGAAGGTAATTCAGACTATAACACATTGTACTGTTACCAACATTATGGTCATCATTTCCTGCCCAAATCTATTTTACCTAGAAATGTTTTTGAGTACCACCAGTGGGAACATTGCCCTACACCACCTAAAAGTAGTTTGCATACATTTGCACAGAAATGTTCATATTTTTCAGGGTTCAACACCACTGACCCGGCCTCATATTATTATAAGGTTACACCAACATCGGCACTGAAAATTATGTTGACAAACACCAAACAGATTTACTCAGCTTCCTTTATTGCCCAATTGTCTGAACAGAGTTTTGACCTATGGAAGGACACAATAGACTTAAAATCAGTCTGGGGTTCTAGGGACTGGCAAGTCCAGGGAACAGAAGCGCTATTTAGAGCATAGCTCATTCCACAGCAGATGATATTTCTAAATGACACTGTGCAACAGAACAAGGACCTGAACACACCTCGATTTCCAACACCATCGCAGATAGAGGGGTGGCAAAATTCGACTTCGAAAGAAGGGGCAACAATAGATGACATTTTACAGTACAATAGAACAGACCATGATTGGAAAGAATGGTTGGTTTGGCCCTTAGACACGAACAGATGTCAGAGAAGATTCTGGGATACCACCGAAGGGTTTAGTATCCATAGGCCAGATCCACGCTATGTACAAAGAGAACACCCGGGGGTAGTAACATCCTACAGTGTTGGGAAGTTGTGCCTTTATTCCTTGATTGGCTAGAAACCTCAACACTCACAGAAGTGAAACAACACTTAGCCTTACTAACACAAGACATAGATCTTAGGGATGTTGTTCTAGGTCCCAGGAAACCCCGTCAGAAACGTTTTATATATGCCGGCATTTATGCTGCCTATAATGAAATGTGGAAAATATCCCAACAAGAGGCCGCAGAGAGAATACGGGAAATAGACCGTATTAACTTGGAGAAATCTCTAGGAGTGGTAGACAATGGGTGAACAACTTTGACCTCCAGGATATATTCCTTAGGCAACATTGTATCTTCTGCGATAGACATACTGGAACAGGATTTAGCCATATTACAACATGGGCAATCTCAGTTACGTTCTGTTATGTTATTGGGCTGGACGCTACAATCTTTGCCTGCAGGCTATGTGCCTTGGCGTTATATCAACAGTACGTCTCTGTTTTCTGAATATAATCTAACAGATAAACAGATGGAAATGGCACAAAGGGGAGCAAAATATACAATGCTGCGTATTGAAAAACTGGACAGGTTACCATTCACGGTAGCGGAATCTCCATCTACGGAATGGCTTATCCATGGCCACATCACTCTACCGGTCACTACTTTTCAGTTTCAATATTGCCTCGAACAAAGGCAGGCGGGCAAATATGAAAAGATGGGTAAGGAATACATTAAGGAATCTTGGGAGTTACCATACAGATTTCGGAGTGGGGATCGAGAAGTGTTTCTAAGCTGTAAAAACTGCAAGAACGTGCTGAGCTGTTCTCTCATGTGCCAGGACATTTTATTGCATGGAGCTTGTAATGGGTCAGTAGCAAACTTGTCCTGCCACATGAAAGGGACTCCAGCTGCCGTGATTAAACCGGTATTCGAGCTGCTCTCGAATGGGAGTTACTTGATTTAAAAAAAAAAAAAAATTAAAAATATGTTTATTGATTTTCAACACAACCAATCGGGTACATATCAAATATAACGTTTCTCAAACAGCTGTCATCAATAAGTTCCAAAATCTCTTATACGTGGTGCCATCTTAGGTTACAGGCATGCGTTCGGTGATCTCAAGTAAAGCATCAAACCGCTCTCCATGCGTGCTGCAGGGCATACCCAGGAGTAACAATCAGAAGGCATTGTGGTCCACATTAATGACGTCTGTAGTTCGCATTTGAGAAAACCCAGCTAACAATAACCCCCCCTCCCACACATTACCTCCCTCATCCCTCCCCCCCGGCGTGGCACACGATACAGGATATTACAATAACAGTCGGGTAGGCTGCCTCAGTTCGCCTTTCAGGCAGCATACATTGCATCGCAAAACGATATAACATTACCCCAAAAACACAAATATAGTCGGTTGGGCTGCAGATTCCTTGATACATACATTAAGTGATTAAGGATGAGGGTAAGTCATTCTGCTCTCTAGTTGAAGATTCCGCATCGGATTCCGCCTCTGAAGCTTTCAACAGTACCGTTAACACTCCCCAAGCCCGTGCAGCCTCCATTGCTTTTTCGCTGTGGGCACGGCTAGCTGTCTGTAATCTAATGACACCCTCACACTCCGCCCATCTGAGGAATACAGCCCTCCACCTCCGAAACCTCGGGCCCCTCTTAGCTTTCCAGTGTGCAGTAATATCCCGTTTGGCAAGCAGAAGACCCAAATCCAGAAACTTGCTAGTAATTTTTGTCTTGGAGGTGTGAGGGAACCAGTGAAGTAAGCAGGGACCCACCGCAAGTTCAATATCCCTCTCCGTAATTTCACATAACAGCGCCAGCACCTCCCTCCAGTAAGACACAAGCTGAGAACAGTCCCACATCATATGTCGGAAGTCCGCCCCCTCTCTATTGCATCGCGGGCAGAGTGCTGAAGTTGTGTTAAAATATGTATTAATCTTCGCTGGGGTGAGGTATGCCCTATGCAGAATAAAAAATTGAACCAGCTGAAAGCGGGCATTCCTAGAGCATTTCCATGGTCGTTCGATCAACTCAGCCCACACCTTCTCAGGGATCTCACCTCCCAAGTCCTCCTCCCACCTCTGCTTCAGCCCCAGTAGTGGGGACAGCCTCTCATGTGTCAACCGCCGATATAAGCAAGTAACTGCCTTGATGGTCCCCGCCGCTAAAACTTTGAATTGGCAGGCCATTGAGGTCTGCGGTTCAGAAAGCCCCTCTCCCCAGCGCTTTTGGATGGCTGCAACTAAGGCCGAGTGAAGCAAATAACCCCCACGAGGCAGATCGTGTCGATCTCGCAGAGTCCCAAAATGCAAAAGGACATTATCATCATACAGGTCCCCCACCGCTGTCAGGCCTAGTTCACTCCACTCGGTCAGCGCCGACCAGTTGCCCCCGTGCGGCAGTTGCAGACACATAGTCAAAGGAATCTCTGGGGCGTAAGGACGCGCAATCCGCGCTCTCTGCTGACTCCTGTTCCAACACAAGCGAAACGTTCTTAATTCAGTGGAAAGCGTTTTGAGTTGTAACGGCTGCTGTAGAATAATACGAGATAATATCTGTCTAGGTACCCGTCCGCCTTCTCGCTCGCCCACTCCCCGAAATTCCAATGCCACTGCTTGGGTAAGCCATTGTAGTTGGGCAGCCACATAATAGGTCTCGAAATCCGGTACCGCCAAGCCTCCCTCACCTCTCGGGCATAGTAGGGCCTGCAAGGCCACCCGCCGTCTGCCAGCAAGCCAGAGAAACCCCGTGATCATTGCTTGAAGCCGCTTAAAGATCGTTGCAGGAATCCAAATGGGGAGGGTCCTGAAATAGTAATGGAGCCTAGGCAATGCCACCATCTTAAGGAGGGCCACCCAGCCCGCAACTGAAAGCGGCAATGTCTTCCAAAACTCCATACTGCCCTGAAGTCCTCGGACAACCCTACCCACATTGCCTTCCAGCAAATCTGTTTGTTCATGATAGATACGGGTCCCCAGATATGTCAAGCAGTTGTATTCCCAGTTCACACCCTCAGTACATAAGGGGCCTTCATCTGTCTAGCAGTGGGGAACAGGCACAACTGCGCCCAATTCACCCTAAGGCCTGCCACCACCTCGAGGTCTTGGAGCAAGCGCTTCGCTCCCAGGAGGGCAGCCTCTGTGTCTGCTAAGAACATGAGAAGATCATCAGCATAAAGCGCGATGTAGTGAGTAATGCCATGTACCTGAAGACCCTCATACCGCAGCCCCGCCCGGGCTTGGGCCGCTAGAGGTTCAATGGCCAGAGCAAATAACAGAGGAGATAGTGGGCATCCCTGACGTGTCCCCCTGATCACCTCGCACGTGTCTGAAATTAAGCCCCCAGTTTTAATCCGGGCCGTAGAATACCTATATAACAAAGCCGTCCATGCCACGAACTTCTCCCCCAGACCAAAAGTGCGCATAACCTGGAACAAGTAAGGCCATTCCAAGCTATCAAAAGCTTTTTCGATGTCAACCGAAAAAATGGCAACGGTCGCTTTCGAATATGTATCAGCTTCCAATAGACGGAGCAACCGTCGTACGTTAACAGCCGTGTTCCGCTTCGGAATAAACCCCGCCTGGTCTTCATGTACTAAGTGGGTCATGTGTGGAAGGAGGCGAGTCGCCAGAATCCGACTTAGAATCTTATAATCAGTATGAAGCATTGAGAGTGGACGGTAAGCGGTCCTATCAGAAGGTGATTTCCCAGGTTTCAGTAATGGGATTATGATCGCTTCACGGGTAGTGGCTGGCAGGTGACCTATCTTCCTCGCCTCATTATAGAGAGTCACTAATTTCAGTGCTAACAAGTCAGTATACGTCAGATAAAACTCTACCGGCAACCCGTCCGCCCCAGGAGTCTTCTTCCGCGCCATATGATTAATCGCTCCTCTCACTTCCCCCAGCGTAATATCTTGTCCTAATAACTCAGCCTCCGACCTATCAAGCTCGGGGAGGCCAGCTGCGGCCCAAAATTCCCTGAGTGTGTCCTCGTTCAATGCCACCTTGCTCTGGTAAAGCTCCCTGTAGTAGTCGTAGAACTGTTCATTAATTCCCTGTTGCGTATAACAAAGGTCTCCTGTTGGGCTACAGAGTTCTAAAATGACCGTCCCTCGTCTCACTGGGTTAGCCAGCCAAGCCAGTAACGCGCCAGATTTGTCGCGCTCCGCATGCGCACGCACCATATATTTCTTATAGTCAAAACAGCGTAGCTTCTCAAACCCCATGACTACTGCTTCCCGTGCCGCTAGCAATTCTCTTTGTCTATGAGGCTGCCCCGGTCTATCGCGTTCCTGTTCTCACAAGCGCTGATCCGCAGCTTCTATCTCCTGGAGAAGAGTTTTTCGGACCCCAAGCATGTTAGTAATACATAGACCCCTCACCACTACGTTGAAAGCGTCCCACTCTACAGCAATCGAAGACGCCATACCCGTGTTCTCAAGGAAATACTGGGTCGCTCCAGTCCCTATCGCCTCCCGAAATACAGGGTCTTCTAAGTGCTCTGGGTTTAATCACCACTTTGGGATTGCGGGGCGCGACTGGGCCCATTGAATCCGCAATAGCAGTGGGTTATGATCTGAGAGTGTCCTGGTGAGGTATTCGCTATGTTTGACTGCAATGTGCAAATCTGGGGAACAGAGTATCGCATGAAGTCTAACATGTAGTTTGTGTAGTGCTGAGAAAAAGGAATAATCACGCTCAGTCGGGTGATGCACTCACCACGTATCAACCAGCCCCCAGTGTGCCTGCCAATCCCTCCTGGCTTTAGCGATCTTATGAATAGGCGCGGCGGAGAGGGGTGGGTGAGATCTATCTAGAAGGACATCAGTAATGGAATTAAAATCCCCACCCAGAATTACCGTGCCAGACAAATAGGACGCCAATTTCCCTGACAGTAGCGTGAAAAAAGCTGGTTGATCTATATTAGGTGCATATACACTGCCCAGCGTAACATCCCTGCCATTAAGTCTACCCCGCACCATCACATACCGCCCCTCCGAGTCTGTGACCTGCCGCACCAGTTGGAAGGGGACCCCCGCTCTGACCCATATCAGACCCCACGCGCAAAAGCAGAATAAGCGGTGTGAAAGACCTGGCGCCTCCACCTGCGCTGCAACGCGATGCCCTCCTGTCCTGTAATGTGTGTCTCTTGAAGGAAGGCTATTTGTATACCCCTGCGCACTAAATAAGCGTGTATCTTATGGCGACGACCCATGGTATGTAGGCCCCTGACATTCCACGATATGCATTTCAATTCCATCAAAGAACCCATGATGCCTCCTGTGCCCAGTGCCCCTTGAAATTTCTGACAGTGCCACGCTGGAACCCCTGAAAAACAACCCCAAACTCCCAACACCCCCACCCAAGGACAGTTCCCATCGAACTAGCTCCCATCCAAACTATAGTAAACTAGTCTAAGCCCTCCGACTAATTCAGAGGTAGAAGTGGACGCAGTTGCCTAGGGATGTGCCCAGCTCACAAGACACCAGCCGTACCAACATAAAACTAACTCAGAGACCTCGTACATAGTGTAAGACCCATTCCCTGCAGAGGAAGACAAACTTTCTAGCCAACTAGTGTAGTCATACAATGTCATCCACACTCTGAGGTGTTACCACAGGGAGCTTCGCACTGCTACTGTTGGACGTGTCCGAATCATTGTCCGCCGACTCTTTAGTAGACCCAGCCTCACCGTCTGTTGGAGGTGGGCTGCGACTCCTCGATACGGATACCACTGCCTGTAGTGCTGCAGCTCGTTCTATTTCAGCTTATGTCGTGGAGGGCTTCATCTGAGCTCTTCTCTGCGACCTTCGAGGCCCACGCGCCCGGGGCATCCTGTTCCTCAGTTTTGTCCCCTCGCAGTTCACAGCGCTCGTCAGCCCGCCCTTGTAGCCTTCCGGCCAGTCCCATGCTTCCGCAGGGGATTCAAAATAGTGGGTATTGTCCTCAAGTGCAATGCATAGCCGGGCCGGGAACATTAGGGAGTACTGAAGCCCTTCAGCTCTTAACGCTTTCTTGACCTCTAAGTAGGAGGCTCGCCTCTTCTGAACCTCCAGAGTATAATCCGGAAACAGGCTGACCCTACTATTATCTACGATGAATGGTCCCTCCGCTCTTGCCCTTTGCAGGAGTAAGTCCCTGTCTCAAAAATGGAGCAGTCGGGCCACCACAGGTCTCGGAGGTCTGCCCGGAGCCAATGGTTTAGCAGGTACTCTGTGAGCCCGTTCCAGCGTGTAGAAGGCGGAGAGCCCTTCGGGGGCCACCACAGTCTTGAACCAGTGCTCCAGGTAGGACACCATGTCGTCCCCTTCTGCTCCCTCCGGCAAACCAACCACTCGTACATTGTTTCTCCGATTACGACCTTCCGCATCTTCAGCCCTGCGTTCTAGCACGTTCACCCTGTCCGTGAGGGCACTCAGCTGTTGGTCCGTTGCTTTGTGTGCCGGCATTAGTTCCGCTAAGTTGGCCTCAGTGTCTTTGACCCTGTCCGCTAGTTTCTTATGTTCATCGCGTAGGAGACCCAGGCCAACCGCCACTGTGCTAATGTCCTGATGAAGGGTGGCTTTAGTGTCAGTGATGGCATCAAGGATCTGTTTCAATTGCTGCTGGATGGGGTCCTCTGGGCCCAGTTGTGAGTGCTCAGTCACACTGTCTTCAGGGTCCGGCACCGCCCCGGTAGTCTTAGCCCTGTGTTTGCCCATGGCGACGCCCCAGTCCCCGGCAGGGGAACCCTCAGTCCCCTCGTAGGTATGCACTCTCGTAGCCCAAAGCGTTGCAAGTCACCTCCCTCTGTGTACAGACAATCGGGCACTCACCATTACCAGGGAAAGTCCAAAAATATACCCCCAAGGGTCACCGGCCCTCTTCCAAAATTCTGCAGCAGTTCCAGCAGTCCCTTAACAGCACGGGCCCAGGTAGGTGCTGGTCCGGTCATTAAAGTGGGGTATCATGCTGGATAGGCAGCGCACTTCAACTGTGCCTCCCTTCAATATGGAGCAAAGCCCAGCACTCGATCTCAGCTCAATGCCAACTGCCCCATCAACAATCCTGTAGTCTCTACAGTCCAGGTCTCTGCTAGTGCAGGGTGCGAGATTCCGGACTGAGTCGTGGGTAACCTCTGTCTCCTCCAGTTATGCTCGGTACAGATCCGACAGACCCGACCCCAAAATGGCAGCGCCTCCACTCGGGTCTAGGCCGCAGTGTGCACTTCCGCCCGGGCTCCCCCGGCGGTTCTCAGGAGGGCGCTCCTCTCCCGATTTCCAAGAGTGTCTTCCCGCTGCGACGGGCCTCCCAATCCGCATTGTTGTCACCTAAGCAACGGAGAGCCGTCGAGACCCCCAATCCTGTCCCTCCGCCCTTCCGAGGATTATCACCAGGGGATGGGGTCCATTTGCTCCGTGCTCCCTCGTCAGCACTCACCGCAGGGTAAGCAGTTTCCAGCAGCCGGTCTCATCTGTGGAAAGCGCCCCCGCCGCTCGTTCCTCAGAGAGCCCAGGAACACTCGCCAGCAAAGCTGCAGGCCCACTCTACGTCTCGCAGCCTGGACATCGCGTAGCGTCGGATCCGTCACTGCCTGCCCGAGTAGCAGCTTCCGCTCCCGGGACCTCCTCGGGGATCGCTGCGCCGAAAGCCCAGCAGCATCAGCCCCCACAGTCTGCTCGATGGCTCCCTACTGCTCCGCTAGATGTTAGCCGGCGGCAGGACGCTTCAGCACGGTCCTGGCCAGCACGATTTACAGGATGATTGTACGGCTGGTGCGGAGCTCCTCGCTCACGCGTCCGCCATCATCCCCAGGCAAGCCACGCCCCCCGAATGGGAGTTACTTGATGCTGAACGATCAAGGTTGCTGTGGGATGCTTCCGGGCATTGCCTATCTGGTCCCTGTGAACTCCAGGGTTACTTGCTGTATGCAAGTATTGTTTTTCCCCAACAAGTACAGTCAGGGAGGCGCCGTTATGGCCTTCGTTGAATGTTTCCTTTATACAATTTGATACTTTGAGCAGACTGAAAGCCATGCTTTTGCAGCAAACCGTGCCCTTAACCTCCGCTCGAGAGACCTTTGATCTTCAAATCGCAAGGACCTTGACTGAGATACAGGCACTTATACGTACAAACTGCCCCATTCATTTCACAGAAATGGTGGGTCGTATCTTTAATATGTCTGATACGAGTGGTATTGTACACCTATTTAAGACCATAGAGTCAGGATTTCTAAGCACCTTTCAGACAATCCTCGGAGTTATTCCAAATTTTATACACTCCGTATTGGGAAGCGTTTTTGGAGGTCTTCCGCTGATCCTGCTTTCTATCGCAGGAATCCTGATTGTCATTTGTCTGCTCCGCAATGGACGGCCCAATCACCAACGAGATGGCAATGGCACTCCTGGAGCGCAAGTACCGTGAGCGCATGGTACAACATCTGGGCACACCTCGCCTAAGGGAACTAAGCGCCTCTTGGTTCCTATCGTTTAGACCAGTCTGGATGGACTGCATCTTACCTGTTCTTCGATGCCTGTTTTGCGGTGACGAATGTGTGTTGAACCTCTGTCTGACACTTGCAGCGGACACGCCTGCGAACTTGAATACCCGGCTGGAATCCCTGAGGGCCCACGCTCGGCAATGTCCCCAGCGTATTCCCATCTTGATGGCTGCATTCCTCTAGAATCCGCAGGTGCCTTTTACAACTGGGTTGAGCATCAGCTCCACCACTAGCACCCAGGTATCGACCACAGCACCAGCTGCCTCTACACCAGCTATTGGCAGTACTGAATATCATCTGTGCTCCATTGACGTACTCTGCGAGGTGTTACTAGGACCGTCCCCTGCAGCATCAAGCAACGACGATGTTGCGTCTCCCAGCCAGGACACTTAATCTAAAATTGGCTCATCATGTGCTGGGAAAGAATTCAGTTTGTTCCCTTTTTCCAAAACTCAACTAAAATTGGAACATTTCCTTTAAATTGACACTTTCGCTGAAAAGCATGGCCTCCTGGCGCTTATAGTGGTTCGACTTATATAAACGAACTCAATTAGGACTTTGGCTTAAGTAGCAATTCCAAGAAATGCTTTTTCAACAAAAAAAATTCTCTTCCCCTGAGACTATTATTAAAACTGATTTTAAGACAATGTTTTTACAACACTCTGTGATGGTTTTAATGGTTTTAATGCGCTACTACCTAATAGTGGAAATGGTTTGCCAGCATTTTTATCATTGTTGACTGTTCGGAAGAGGAGTGGGTGTTATGTTCCATAAAGGTACCCTAATATAGGCCCGGGTAACATCATACCCCTTCACCTACATTACCTCCCCTACACTACACTGTAACGAGCCTTTTAGGATTGAACCTTTACCTAGTTCTAGTCCTGGGTGCAGAAGGAGTGTTTCTCCTAAACAATAGAGTCCTATAACTCTATCAATAGACTCACACAGTATGAATGAATATTCATAAGGGTTCTTAGAAACCAGGCTGGGGCTACACCACCTTCCTCCCCATATCTACGTACACGGTTCATCCCATACGTCATCCTCAAATCCAACAATGGCTAATACAAGAAACAAGGGACAAAGGAACCCTAGATACTTTCTGTATAAATACAGCACCTCTAGCTAGTGTTAGCGAGAGGGAACCAAGACTTCCAGGCCGACACACTGACCAGAGACGCTGAGGCTCCTGTATGCAGACACTCCAGCTGACAGTGGTCTGAACATCCCTCGCGGGGTGTCCAACTCGAGACCAAGAAGGGCTCCTACATTCTCACACTTCAGGTAATGGGGTTCGACTAAATCCTAGAGGGATTCTTGGCTTCACACCTACTCATATGCTAGGTACATCTAGATAGGCATCGTAGGAGTATGCGCTTTCTTTTATCCTGCATTTTATATTCATGCATTAATTTATGCTTATTGCAAAATGGTAGAACTGTACTATCCATTTATATTCACTGTACTGCTAATCATATATCTCTGCTACTATCTAATGGTTGTTGCAGCTCATATATTCTACACAAGAATAACAACTGTTCAATAAACCCTTATTGAAATGCCCAGGCTGTTTATTCTGTGTATCTCTGAGACTGAATAAATAAGCACGAGTGACTGAGCGAAAAGTAGTACATTGTTTCCACGATCCTGAGGGATCAGGGTTGTCATGTTCTGAGGTTGCCAGAAACTATTCTCTCCCCGATAAGAGGAGACACTAGTGGCACTGTGAGCTAGCTTATGCAAACAGGATAACATTTCTCGGTGAGGGTGCTCAGAATCAGTCTGCCACCAAACCCACAGTTTATGTTATCCGAACGCGCAGGTCCTGTATGGGTAATATAGGAACTACACAACAGCTATGCCTGATGGCTGGGCGGGCCACCCCCACCGATTTTTCAATAGAAAAAATAAACCCTGGTGTATCTAGTGGGATGTCTTCCATCTTCCAAATACACTCCCTGGTGGTCTAGTGGGCTTACTGTCCCCCGCCGGGTGGAAGATGGGAGGAAAACACCAATCTACCGGGGGGTGAGGGGGAGTGCTCAGAAAGACTTCTGGGGATTATTTGGGGGGTGCGGACTAGGCCCGATGCCTGGGTGGGCTGCCCCCACCCATTAATGCACCTATAAAAATCCACTGTGTCAAATGGGCTGTCTGCCCCCCAAGGATTGGAGGTAACTGGCAGAAAGACTTTTGGACCTGGGGAGGGGGGGGCACTAGCCCATTTCCCCCCCCCCCTCAACAAATAGTTCCTGGTGTCTAGTGGGTGGATTCCTGCTTGGCGAACGCCATTCTGCAGCTATCCCCAAGCAGGGATCTACTAGTATTCTCCCCTTTCCAATGATACCTCTTCCATCTGAATCAGTGCTCAGGAGGCTGAGATATGCCCCCGAGCACCAATGCAGTGAAAGAGAAATGAGCTGATTGGCTCATTTAACTTGAGTTTTCCCTGTAATGACGTTGGCGCACCATGTGCGCAGATCATCATTTCAGGGGGAAAAAATAACCAGCCTTGGTGGCTGGGGATGCTCTTCCCCAGCTCCTGAGGCTGAGTCGAATAAAAGGAAATCCCTCTGGTGCCAACACCAGTGGGATTTCCTGCCTCTGGTACCAGATCATCATCTCAACTTCCTGTCAGCCTTAATTCAACAACTGTAGGAAGATATTAGTGACAGTAAATGGGACCACTCAACCCATCCAATACATCGACTGCACCAGATAAAGAACAGCCTAATAATTACTCTACAAATATAGGTGATACTGGAGTGGCTGTAAGTACATCATTAGCTTGGAGGTCCTAGCAGTTGACAAATAAATAGGGTACTACACAGTCTCAAGTTTGTGCTAACAGGGAGGATGGTATTCCTGGTCATAACGGTATACTCTTTAATCATGGTCTTTAGACAGGGGGGCAGTGAATAAGAGAATAAGAGAGAATAAGAGACATGTACATTTGAAAGCAGAGGCATCTTCTTTTCATATAAAACTGATGCAACAGGGCAAGTACATCATCACAGATTGGTCTAATTATGAGTGCTTAAAGAATGCTTGTCTCCATACATAGTTATCTGAAGTTCAACATGATTCTCTAATTAGGAGCAATATTATAAGTCTCCTGTCTCATTATTGGAAGTTAAAAAAATTAAGGACAGCGTATGTAGATTCAGTACAGTGCGTGAGTGAAAAGGATTTAGGCAACAAAGCACTCCCATCATTTGGTCTTCGGGTGAACATATTAAAGTGCAGTGGCATTTAAAGGATGAAGAAGGTATTGTTGGCATTTTTGCAAAAAAATTAAATAAGGAAAACTTTGAATTACCCCACTATGTTATGATCAAGAAAACACCTTACGGAGTATTATTAATAGAGATTAGTTAACAGTGACAGAGTGGGCGGTAGTTTTTCAGCACTGATGTTAGTGCTAACATTGTAGATAAAATAAATGTTTATAGCATGTGTGGCTGTAAATACACATGCTCTGCATACTCCTGCCATCTAGTGTTGGGCTCGGACGTTTGCAACTTGTTTTTCTTCATAGAAATCTTTCGAGTCACTCACTTAGTTGGAAATATGCGTGGGCACTGGCTCCACTGTTAGATCGTTTTTTTCCCGCCATTTGGTTCGGACGTGTACCAATCAGCTTCCGTGTTCGGCACCTGAAAGGATTCAAAAGGCCCGGGGCTAGATGCTAACAGATCCTGCTTCATTGTTGGTAGATGGACTGCAACAACCGCACTTCCATCGATGCCTTCCTCCAGGGCTTCAGTCCCCTCTCGGGGCCTATCTGCCCTCGTCTCCAATGCCCCCTCGATGAGAATGCCAGGTCAGTGATGGAAAACATGCCCTTCCAATACTGGCCCAAGTGCCATGCCAAGTTCCTCTGGGCTTACCTCCATCGAGTCTGCAACCTCTGCCTCTCCCCTGAGCACGACAAGACCCCGTGAACAGCCTGCCTTACCTTCTTACCTTCTGTTCGAACAACACCCTTCAGTACCGATTTGAGTTGAAGGGGGCCCATCGCAGTGATGAGACAGAGACAACACCCCCATCATCTTCGGGGTACGAGATGTCAAGTTTGAGGAATAAGCCGGCACTTCAGAGGTACAGATGGTGCAGTCCAGTTCAGAGGTGAGCTCCCCATCCGAGTCTGAAGGAGGGCAGCATTGGGATCCCGTGGTTCAACTGAAGGCTTCGACCACGAGTAAGATCATTACCCAGTCCAATTTACAGCCGCTCAGCTACCCTGTCGACAGGCAGAATACCGTGCCAGCAGGGGTTGGGCGTCAAGCCCAGAGACTCAACAGCCTGCCGGTTCACCACTGTCTTTGGGCCATGGCCTGCACTGACATAAGCCTACAGAGCTGACAACACTATCTTCTCCAGCCACTAAGGGCCCTCATAAGCCATGGCCGCCTTTGAAGCTAACAGCTCATCGACTCTGGCATCGAGCCTGATGCTGAAACAGACTCTGGCCTCGAAACCAACTTCAGCACCGAAGCCTGCATCGAAGTCCACATCGGCGTCGAAGACATTATCTACACCGAAAGCGCCATTGACAGCTGACTTCCATGACTCAGCGCAGCCTATTCTCCAGAGCTTGCAGGAGGAATTGACACCCTTACCAAAAGTGGCTTTTCATCCACCCGTAAATGGGTAAAATCTCCACCAAGCTGCCACCAAGCCGCAGGAGACTCTGCCAAGAAAGAGGAGGGTATTCTTTGAGGAACAAATTGCCTTGGAATCCACACCTGCTCCAAAGCATAGGAGACATAAGGGCAGGGGCACTAGCCCTCTCCCAGCTCAACCTCTTCTTTCTTCTCCTCATCACCACCTCCCTCTCTAGTACCACCATATATGCCATCTCCTCCAGCTTCATCGGAGGTTCACCACACTCTTTCTATAGGGAGGGTGGCCCAATCCATCCAGGTGAAACATACGAGGCCCCCTATGATTCTGAACCCAGAGACGACCCATGGGACAACTACAATGTAGACTCAAACCTACTCCCAGGCAATACAGACCCAAATCTATACCTGGCAAACCCTTCTCCTCGATGACACCACCTCATATCACACGGTTATACTTTGGGCAGCTACTTTTCGTTAAGTAGAAATTCATGTTGCATAAAAATTTCTTTGGTCGAAACACTTTGAAAGACACAACACATCATCCAGTTCCGCACAATGCTTAAAGGATGCTTAAGACCACGCCTGAGACATTCAAATAGCCAGTCAAGGCTCGAGTCATCACACCTAGGGTTGAGAAAAAGTACAAACCATCATGAAATGTCTGCCAACTACATCCGTGGTCACATAACCCCCCCCTGACTCCCTCATGGCCCAGGAGGCGCAGAAACGCACCAACGGACAAGGGATGCTCCAGCTCCTGACAAGGAGAATAAAAAGATTGAAGCAGTGAGCAAGAGGGTAGCTGTATATTCAGCCATGCACTGGAGGATTCCAAATTCTGTTGACCTGTTCTACTGATACAACAGGGCGCATTAGGATTAGATGGAAGAACTTCTACAACACATTCTTGAGCAGTATAGGCAGCGTGGACAAGAGCTGGTTTTAGAGGGCAAAACCATCTCAAACGCCACCATCCGCTGCATTCTTGATGCAGCTGCACTGTGGCCAAGGGTGTCAATATCAGCTTCCTTGTCAGGAATCATGCCTGACCTATTTGGCTTACAGGTAGATCAGATGCTTAAAAAGCACAAGAAAGATGTGGATACAGCCAAGGTGAATGGTGCCTTTCAGATATTCACTCCTCTGGGGTCCTTTCACAGGTTACAGTAGGGGGGCTAGGGGGCAGTAAGACCACTTACCAGAGGCAGCAACAACAATACCAACAACAGTCAACTCAGGGGTATTCAAAGGGAAGTTACAGGGTAACAGCACCAGGGGAAATGGCAAAGGAGGCAATGCCAAAGGAGCCAGCTGCCTTCTCCGAGCAGTGACTCCTTTCACACCCTCCGCCACCCCAAGATGACACTACACAGGCTGGAGGAGAAGATTACAGGAGTTTCTCCCATGCCTGGTGGAAATCGCCTATAACCAATGGGTCTTCTCCAATATAAAACATAGCTACTGCCTGGAGCTTATTGTAAGCCCAGCAAGCAGAACACCAGCAACTTCTTCAGGAAGAGGTTCAGGCGCTGATTTGCCATGGAGCAGTAGAACCAGTGCCATTGCAGCACCACTGCAAGGGTTTATTCCCTGTACTTTCCGAACCATAACAAGGACGGGTCTCTAAGGCCTGTACTCCACCTCAGGCCCCACAACAACTGCATCCTCTCAGAACATTTCCACATGGTCACACTGCAGAATGTCATCCCTCTGCTGCAGGAAGGCAACTTCATGGCTACACTCAATCTTAAGGATGCCTGCTTCCTCATACCCATCCTTCCCCTCACCACTGCTACCTATGTTTCATGGGAAGTGGTCAACTCTGTCAGTTCAAAGTATTGACATATGTGATTACTGCCGCCCACAGAGTATTTAGAAAATGTCTTGCTCTAGTAGTCGCCCATCTCAGTAGGAGCCACATTCACATATTCTCCTACTTAAACAATCGGTTGATCAAGAATGCAAGTAAGCACAAGTGTCTTGCTCACACACTGGTGACCGTGTCCCTCCTCTACAATTTGCGTTTCACCATAAATACCCTCAAGTACCATCTGATGCCCCTTCAGAAGCAGACGTTTGTGGTGGCCATGTCGCCTCGTGAATGAAAATAGCACAAATGCACAAAGAGTGCAAGGCCTGCACCCAGTGTTCTAGGAGGTGTGATAATGTTAGCTAAGCAAAATGTGTATGCGAAGCAGTTTCAGAGAAACAAATCCAACATTGAACATTGTCACGAGCACAGCTATGTGCAAATGTTGCAAAAAGTTATTGTGTGAAAAGAAGGCAATGTAAGAAAACATGCAGCATCGTTACATGGGGCTAACTAAAACACATAGCACCCACTCCTCATCCTAAGGGTTGACTAAAAGGAGATATCTAAAAGCATCAGGCATATATAAAATAGTGGACATAAAAACCACTTCCTAAAAGCAATTTAATAAAACCAGGATATAAAATATACCTAAAATTAAATTAAAATCTTTTAACTAAGGCGATCATGCAGTTTAATAGTCCAAGAGAACAGAAAGCAATGTTAAAAACAAAATATTAGAGTATTTAGAAAAATATTAGAGAAAAAGCAGGCTGAATTAATAGTTCCCACCACCGGAGTAGCCAATTGTTTACATGTTCCGAGTGGTAGTCACAACATTACTGTTGCCAACCACAGACAATTTTCCCGGAGGCGTACCTCAAAGCAGGTTTATAGAGCACATGTGTTCCCATCCCGCCCCCACAGCAGCCGCTGAGGGAGGGACCTCAATCTGTAGAATTTCTGCAGAGCCAGGATCCTTTTCACTGGTGGCAGCCGCCTGCCAGGATGACCCGAAGAATGCGTTCAGCAGCAATGAAATACGCTGGGGAGAACAAGACAAATGCGCCTTAAAGGGATCCATCAGTATATTTATGTCCAATAGCGCAATCAATTGTGATCCGAGGCAGAAATCCAGTGCACATTCATATTTGCACAATAGACAGTAGAACACAGGTTGAATGCAATGAAGCCAGACAGGCCTTATGGACAGGAACCAATGCTCATTCAGGCCCCCAAGCCGAGCATACCGAAGCATTGTATCATGTGCTTACAGCATAACAGCACAAGTCGTAGTAGTGTTCCATTTTGTCTTGAACTGGGACATCCATTGCGGAGCATCCATTGCGGAGCAGGAAAATTAAAATCACAAACCAGCATCAAGGAGCAGGATAAGAGGAAGACCTCCAAAAACGCTTCCAAGTACAGAGTGTAAAAAAGAAGGAATTACTCCGAAAACATCTTAAAGGTGCTAACCAATCCAGAGACAATACACTTGAAAAAGTGTGCTACTCCTTTTGTATCAGACATGTTGAAGATATGATGAACCAGCTCTCCAAATATAGTGGGAAGTTAGTATGAAGGAGCGTCTGTATCATAGACGACCACCATGCCATTTGGAGATCAACCGTCTCTCTGGCGGAAGTGAAGGTCACATCACTTTGAAACAGCATAGCTTTCAATTTGCTCAGAGCATCAAAGCGCATGTTAAAAACATTTATCGAAGGCCATAGCGTTGCCTCCCTAACTGTATGAGCAGGTGGAAACAGAACTTGGGTGCAACAGGTAACAATGAAATTGACTGTCACCACATAAGTGATGCCAGGTTTCATTCCACAACAGCCTTGACCGTTAAGCATCAAATAGCTCCCATTCGAGAGCAATCTGAAAGCTGGACAAATCACAGCCACCGGGGAAGCTTTCAGGAAATAATACAAGTTTGCCATGGATGCATTACACGCCCCGTGAAGCGAAATGTCCTTGCAGACCAAGGACCCACTTAAAGTGTTCTCACAGTCAGAACCGCTGAAAAAAACTTTAGTATCCCCCATTCCTGCATCAGAACTTGAAAAGCAATTCCCAATACTCATGCGCAAAACCTTCCCCTAGCGCTTCATACCTGCCTGCTTGGTGGTGTTGTAGACAAAATTTGAATTGAAATGTCAAGACTGGCAGGGTAACATACCCTTGTATTATCCAATCCGCTGATGGCGTTTCTGCAACGGTGAAAGGTAATTTCTCTAGTTTCTCAATGTGTAACATGGTATACTTTGCCTCTTTCCGTGCCATTAATATCTGTTGTTCAGTCAGATCATATGAGGAAAATAGACTGGAGGTGTTAATATAACGCCATGGCACGTGGCCAGAACGTAGAGTCTGGAGTGTCCATTTTAAAAGCATAATAGCCCGAAGTTGTGACTGCCCATGTTGTAATATAGACATGTCCAGCTGTATTATGTCTATTGCAGACAACACTATGTTGTCCAAAGACTAGAGTCTAGAAAATAAGATGGTCATACCATTGTCGACCACTGCCAACGCCTTCTCTAGATTGGCCCTATCAATCTCGTGCCGTCTTTCAGCAGCATCCTGCTGTGACACCTTCCATAATTCATTGTATATAGCATACACGAAACACTTTTGACATGACTTCCAGGGACATAATAAAAAATCCCTGAGATCCAGGTAATCAGAACATAGGGATAAGTGTTGTTTCACCTCAGACAGTGTTGAGGTCTTTAGCCAATCAAAGCACAACTTCCCAACGCTGTATGATATCACCACCTCGAATGTTCACACTGTTCATAATGTTGGTCAGGCCTATTGATCTTAAAACCCTCTGTGTTACCCAGGAATTGTGACTACCATTTGTAAGTTTCCGATGGTCAAACCAACCATCCCTTCCAATTGGGGTCAGATGAATTGTATGTGCCATTATGTAGCATGGCATCTAATGTACCCTCACTGTATTTTGTAAATTGTTGTCAATTGTCAAAACGTGCGAAGGTGGGAATTTGTGGTGTGTTCAAATCTTTTATCTTGGCTATTCCAAGACACTTTGTTTGTTGCACAGTTTTGTTCAGGAAAATCATTTGTTATGGTATTAGGCATGCCCTAAACAAGCCTGAGTTCCCTGAACCTGCCAATACTGTGTCCCCCAAATAGATTTCTCATCTATGGTGTTTTTCTAAACGTCAAAACCCTGTATAGAGAGCTGGAAGAGAAAAGAAGCAGTGTTTTCAGCTTGGTGTCAGTTAGCATATTTTTCTTTGCAGGTGTAGGTGCAAAACTATAGAAATATGAGGCTGGGAGAGACTTGTAAAAACCAGAAAAATAAGCAAACGTCTGTGCAAATGTTTCTGAGCTACCCTTCAGTGGTGCTGAGCAATGTTCCTATTGGGTGTAATTATAGACAGCACGTGGGACATGTGCTTTGTGCAGAAAATGATGACCATAATTCTGAAAGTCTAAATTAGATGTACCATCATACATTTCCTCAGATGAAAATACAGTTGAATGTTCTGGATCTTCTAGCAAATTATGCACTGTATTAATGTCACAATCTTCAGAAACAGTACTAGGGGTAACCAGATGTACTGCAGAGCATTCTAGGAGGTAGTGTCCATTAAGAAGTAGGAAAAAGACAGTTACCACGCCAATCCAAAGGATCAGGAAAAGCAACCCAATTGTAATCAAAGGTGTGTTCATGGAACAACAAAGTATAGCTTTTTCAGCCAAAGATAGAAAACACGCACTTTCAGCCTGAAAGGAAGAGACGAAGCTGGTGGTGGCTCAGGATTTGTTGCATCCAATGAGAAGTCATCAAAGTCGACGAAGTAGCCAGATGGCGTCAAGTTTATTTTTGGCACCTCAGCAGATTGAGTAGAACCGGGAGATGGCTCAATCTGTGGTCAATTGGTGTAGATATTATTCTTATCAGATTTCCAAATTGAAATTTGTGTGGCTGTACTAGTTGATTGAACAGTTGTCGTGGTTGCTACAGGCAGAAGATAAACCTCATTATTGTTGACTACTGTCTCTTTCTGAAGAGGAGATGCTTCATTCGATATTAAAGCTTCCATCTGAATTTCTCATGTGGTAGCGAGAGGAGGAGGGCAGCTACCCAGGAGCCCATGTGGCTTACTGTTGAGAATCGGCCACATATTTATTTATTTATTTATGTATTTATAGAGCGCAAACATTCATCCATGAGGATATCACAGTGCTAAAGGAGAGCACATCTTAAGTGAGGAGCTCAAGGGGGGGTCCCTGGGTGACGGGTCAGGCTTTGGGAAACAAATGCATTTTTAGTTTTTTCCTAAATACCAGGTAGTTGTCAGTGAGCCGAAGATCTAGTGGAAGTTCGTTCCAGAGTGTTGCCGCGAGGTGAGAAAAGGAGCGACCCCCTACTCTGGACTGCCTGATACGTTTAGTTTTTGCCCATGCCTGAAATCGCTACCTCAGGTTCCTCTCGGGTGCATAGAATTCAGCTCTATCTTGAAGAATTTTTGGTCCCAGATGATGTAAGACCTTATGAGCATGGCTCAGCAATTTGAATTTGGCCCTTTGTCTCACTGGGAGCCAATGAAGTGTCCTCATGCAATCCGATGCTGAGCTGTACTTGCTCTTGTTGCATACCAATTTGGCCGCCGCATTCTGGACCAGCTGCAGTCGTGTAAAGAGATAGTCCGCCATGCCCACAAAGAGAGCATTCCCATAATCCAGCCTGCTTATGAGCAGGGCTTGGACAATGGTTCTCCTACACTCTATGGGGATCCATTGAAAGAGTCTTTTTAGCAGTTTTAGTGTTGCAAAGCTTTTCCCACAGAGTGCACATATGTGATCCTGCATGGTGAGAGCACTGTCAACAAGAATACCCAGATTTTTTGCAACTTGTTTGGGGGCAGGGGCATAATGTGGTTTAATCAGATCAATGGAGGCAAACCTTTTGTCTTTTCGACCGGCAAAGGGCGGAAGAAGAAGAGTACCTTCGACAACAATGACAGGTACAGGCGCTCTGTAGGATGGCCCAAACACTTTTTTGTCCACAATTTTCTCCCTGACCAGATTCCCAACTTTCAGGACTTGTCTTGCCGGTACTACCTTCACTTCCCCAGTGGCAGTGCGTTTTACTTTGACGTTGGTTTGTTCGCCCCGGAATTCTCAGTTTCTGTAAAACAGCCAAACGTTCATTGTTGTCAAATGGTGTTTCAGCTGCCACTGTGCTGGCATTATTGAGGTCAGGGACCCACATTCTCACCTCAGACAGGATTTCATAGGGAGTCCGACCACCCCGGGTCTTTCTCAGCATGTTGTTTAGTGCCGTCTGGACCCCATATAGATGATGTACCCAACTGAGACCTGAGCCTACTACCCTTGCTTTTAATGACTGCATTAAGTCACGTTTTTTCCTCTGAACTATCAAATTTCTCTCAGGATGATAGGGTGAGGAGTAGTGCTAGGTCACACCCAAACTTTCCATGACCTCTTTGTAAGCCCGAGAGCTAAACGCCGGATCCTGGTCGGAGTGTAGTATGCCAATGGCGTATGTACCGATAAAGACTAGCAGATCTTTTATAACAGTCCCGGCGTCAGCCGACCACTGTGGCCATACCCACAGGAATCTAGAGCAGGAATCCACTGCCACCAAGATGTACTTGTAGGCCCCGTCAGATTGTAAGGGGCCACAGTGGTCCAAGTAGACACAAGCAAAAGGCTTGTTTGAAATCAGTAGAGGTGTCTGTGGTGGACGAGCTATATTGGAACCCTTCATCTGTTGGCAGATGTCGCATTTGAGGACAAAGTCCTTGGTCTGTTTGTAACAACCAGTCCATCAGTAGCGCTGCTGTAATAGTGAAAATGTAGCAGCCACCCCTGAGTGTGCAGAAACAAGGCCATCGTGTGCAGCTAGTATCAACCCCAGTCTGCGATCAATGTTTGCTATTACTCTATCCAACACTCTTTGGAATGTGAACATATGGTATGTTTTGTGCATCTAACTTGTAGGAGCACTTGAGTGGAAAGCCTGCCAGCAGGTGTGTGTCATTGCGTGCGGCATTGACGGCCACCATATTTTCTCTGTCTATCCTCGTACTAGAACGAGTGATTGCAGCAACTGCAGCAGTGCGAACTGTTGCTTTAGCGGCCTCATCAGCCATTGAATTCCCTGCTACGTGAACACCACCACATTGATGACTCAATGTGTGTATTTCATGAGTCCGTGGCAAGCCCTCTTCCAGCTTTGCCACCTGTTTCCAAAGCACCTTGTGCTTGACTGTGCAACCCTTTGAGTCTCTGAATCTATTCTGGCCCACTAGTGAAGGTATTCATTATAGGACTTGACACAGTGATAAGAGTCACACACTATAAGTGTGGGGAATCGATGGTCCGTATTCTCAAGTGCCAGTATTAGAGCCTTGAGTTTTGCCACCTATGCTATGCAGTCACCTAGTGACAGCATGTAGGTTTTTCAGGATGTCAATTTTTTGCATGCACACGTCCTTTGACAATTGCGCACAAGGCCGAGTATAGGTGTTTTGTCCCTACCACAGGCTGAGCAGATCCATCAGTTTATATGATATAGTCATACTGATCTAGAGGCATTATTTCATTCAGCAAAGGATATTCTTGTCCATAAAGCAGAAAGGCTTGTGTTTGTATTGTAGAATCAAATCTGTAGTCTACATCTGTTGCAGTGAGTGAGTTAGCCTAATGTATGCATTGTGGATGTAAAGCTTTAGCATTAGAAACGCTTGCTTTGGTGATGGCCTCTAAGGTCGGCACCGGGGTAACGATAATTATGTGTTTACCCTGAGCCAGTGCTCGCTCTCTCACTACAGCAGTCTGTCCTGCTGTGAGAATTTTCTCAGTAGGTGCAAAACACATTTCAGCATTGGTGTTTAAATGCGAGTTATGTGCAATTGGTACTGTCACCTTCGTTGACTTAAGTGTATTCTGATGGTCCAGCGACAACGCGGATCACCAAGTTTGTTGTGTTTACACGTGTGTGTAAATGTTTGGAAGCTATCAGGTCAGCTTGTACGGAACGTAAAGTGTTTGTATGTTCCTGTGTCCAATGTGTACTTGAAAAGTCTGGTCTTATCAAGTCGTAGAATGGTTTTACCCATTCTGCGTAATCTGGAATGTATGTTCTGCCAAAATTTAAAAATCCCAATATAAATTGTAGTCTTTTTAACGTTGTTGGAGGTTGAAGCAACGCACATTTTTCTAAAATATGTACTGCAAGGCTTTTGCCTTCTCCTGACAACTCGAACATCAAAAACAGGACATTGGGGTGGGCAATTTTTGATTCTTTGAAATTAAATTTGCAGCACTTGTGAGCAAACCCCAGTATTATGTGGTCTATTCTGCTCAAGTGTTCCATGAGGTCATCATCCATCAAACTTATGTCATAGACATAGGACAATGCCTCTTTGTCAAGATTTTGTAATGACTGTCACTCTAGCTGAAAACAGCCCAGGGCTATTCTTATACCCCTGGGGCAATCAACAGAATTGCTTCTGTGAACCTAGCGCTGAAAATGCGGTCAGATATCTGCCTCCAGGTGCTATATTTTGGCAGAAAAATCCATTCGCGATATCTAGTGTTGTTTTGTATTTCTTCCGCACGATGTTATTCATTAGTGCGGCTCTGTGTGCATTCTGTACTACAAATGTGCGAGTAGCTGTGTTTAAATGTCTGTAATCTAATACCAGACGATATGAATTGTCTGCTTTCATGACAGGAAAGTAAGGATTATTCATAGAGGAGGTGCAACGTTCTATTACACCTTAGTATTCAAGATGTTCTAGGATTTCCCTAATTTGTTTCTTCGCTACTTGCTTAATTGGGTATTGTTTTTGAGGTTGTGAAGTTGTCCTCAATGGAATTTCCTGGTGAGATGAATAATCATCCCATCCAACATGATTGCGATAAAATGTAGGAGCTAGCGCTAAAGCCCACTCCATGGCGAATGATTGTTTTACTGATTCTGCAACGAGGTCGGAGAAAGCTGATATGATTACTGTTTCCTGTTTGGGCAATTTATTACAAAATCAGGTGGCCTATCCTTTTCAACCAAAAGAATATCCTAACCATGGGATAACTTCTCCCAAAAGAGAGCATTAATGTTTCTGGGTATGTCCCCCTCCAGTTGTAGTTGAATTTTGTTAAAACAATGGGGGACACTTATCCTAGTATCAGGTGTTTACACGATGATCTATTCACTCAGCGCTACTCCCGCCAGACAATCTATCAGGTTCTGGCAAACTATTGTGACTTCTGCCGCGCTGTCCAGCCTCGTCAATGCCCATTCCCCGCTCAGAAGCAGAGTCCTCAGTACTTTAAGCATGCCTGATCTTAAGTTCGGTTACCTTCTTCTTTTGAACTTTGGGTTTAGGAGGTTTATTATCTTTCTGTTTAATAATGTAGCCAGACGAGCGTTGTGACTCCTTCGGTCTGACTTGCTCTTCCAATCTGCGCTCTGATCGTCCATCTCTCTCCGAATATTTATCGGATTACTCCTGAAAGGAACGAGAGGAACGTATATCAGTATCCTGATACCTGTCAGACTGTCTAATGCTATCATGGTTTCTGAGATTATATTTCTTTTCAGTGGCTTCCTGGTGAGGAGACCCACCCCGTGATTTTGTCTTGTCTTTGTTTATTATCCCACTTATTCTTTGTCGAAGAATGTAGATTCTCCAAGATTGTGTAGAGAGAATCTGGATTTCATTAAAGACACGGAAGCTAGCATTATGCATAAAACATTTATTGCCAGCTCCTTGCAGCACTTCAAAGTATTACATCACCAACATAAAAATTCCAGAACTTAGAATGTCCCTTTAGCCTATATAAACTCTGTCAAAGCAGCCATCTTCCTCTTTTAAGCTGCTCCGGTCCCATAACTCGTAACCTTAAACCTATTCAAACAATGAACATAATCCTCGTGTCCTCCTTTATTGGTTATCTGAAACAAACAAAAACCAAACTTTAAACTGTTCCCCAATGAGTCTTCGAATAAAATCAAGACATACCTTCTAAACTCAACTCCCCCTCCAAACTCTTACCTGGGAGGGAGGGATAATGCTAGCCTCCGTGTCTTTAAAGAAATCCACATTCTCTCTACACAAACTTGGAGAATCTACATTTCATGACAAGTCCGGAGGCTAGCATTATGCATGTTCAAAGCTGTGATAAAACCACAGACGACGCATGACCCATAGGCTTTCAATAACATTTTTGCAAACACATCCGCATTCGACCAATCAGCCACATGCAAATTCTCTTCCAACCGTCCACCTGCCATGAAAACCTTACTTGCCATAGCTCCTCTCACCGAATGAGCACCATACTCCTGCACACTTACACCTGCCTCAAGCATACAATACCTCACCCATCGAGCAATTGTCGCTGAAGTGACTGGCCTAAAAGGCTTCACATACGAAATCAGCAACTGATTATCACCATGCCTTCTGAACTCCCATAATCTGTTCTCATATTCTCTCAAACACCTTACCACTCACAATTTTGCATGCTCCTCTAACCTAGGATACAATATCGATGAAGACATGCACTTTGTTCTCTTAGTTACTCTAAAAATCACCCCGTCTGGATTATAACATCTGTTACTAATATCTAATGCTTTAACATCAGAAACTCTCCTGAACGAAATCAGACACAATAAAGATGCCAACTTCCTGACAACTGCTTCATACTTAAAAACGTATTCATTGGCCACCCCTCAAACAAATGAAGAAGCCTATTCACATCCCACAAGCAATTGTATCTTGGTCTAGGCAGTCTCCGCAACTCAACTCCTTTCATAACCCTAAAAATTAGCGGTTCTCTATCTATGGAACAACCCCCTACCAAACCATGTCCTGCAGCAATTGCAGACCTATAACAATTAATAGTTCTGTAACTCAGGCCGTTCTGAAACAAAGACGATAAAAAATTCGATAATTCTATGGCAGATGCCTCCACGGGATCCAAACCCCTTTCCATGCACCAACAAACGCAATTCTTCCATGCCCCAACATACCTTTTCCTAGTTCCTGGTGTCCAAGACTCCCTGAGTAACTCCTGAGCCTGTTCCGAAAGTCCTTTGAATTGCACTCCTCTCCTGATATCTTCCAAACAAGAAGGCTCAATGCTCCTTCAAAAACCAAAGGATGAAAAACTCCTTCTGCCCCTAAAAGAATATCCTCTGACTCTGGTACCAAGAATGGCTCCTCTATCGCCATTTCTAACAGACCTGGAAACCATGCCTGACCTGCCCAAAATGGTGTTACAAGAATCAACTTACATCTCTGTCTCCTCACCGTCAACAACACCCTCTGTATCATTGCAAATGGGGGAAAAGCATACCCCCGAATCTTCTTCCAATCCTGCTGAAACGCATCCACTTCTTCTGCTAACGGATCCGGCCTCCAACTGTAATAACGCTCCAACTGGAATGTCAGTCTGGACGCAAATAAATCCACGTCCAGCGGACCCCACACTTGAAATACCCTCTGAAAATATTGAACATTCAGCTTCCATTCGCTGAAATCTCTGAGATACCTCACACTCCAGTCTGCAACAACATTCTCCTAACCTGGTAGATACTCCGTTTGCAAGCCTATCTTCTGCTCTAGACAAAAACTCCAAATCCTCTTTGCTAATTGCGTCAGATTTCTCGACTTGCTTCCACCTTAGCGATTTATATACCGTACTGCCAAAACATTGTCCATTTTCAATAAAACATTGAAATTCCTTATCTTCTTTCCAAAACTCCGTAAATCATAAAGACCTGCTCTCATCTCCAAACCATTTATGTGTTCTGACTTCTCTTCCAAGGACCATCTTCCACCTGTTTCCTGATCCTCCAAGCATGCTCTCCATCCAAATAGGATCGCACCTGTCTCCATTATAAAATCTGGACAAATTCCAAACATTGCACGGCCATTCCATGCCTCCAGATTCTCCAACCACCAAATCAGCTCCTCTCGTGTTTCTACTGATAGTAAAACGAGATCTCCATAACATAAACCTTTCCTCAGTGCTTCTGCCTTTAATGTCTGCAAAGCCCTGTAATGAAGCGGACCAGGAAAAACCGCCTGAATAGAAGATGAAAACAAACCTATCACCCTTGCCAAACCTCTCAAAGTGACTTGTTCTTTCCTCAACATTCCTTTCACCTCCGACCTTATTTTTACCACTTTCTTCTCTGGTAAACTTAGTGTCTTCTCTTTTGTGTCCACCACAAATCCTAAGAATTCTAAGCATTGACTGGGTTTCAAAACCGACTTCTCCCTGTTGATCAAAAAACCCAATCCTTCCAAAAGATCCATAGTCAAAACCAGTTGCTTCTCCAACTCCTCTTGACTCTGAGACATTAACAAAAAATTGTTCAAGTACATGATCATACGTATTCCTCTCTCCCTGAGAAACTTGGCCACAGGTCTCAAGACCTCTGTAAAGCACCATGGTGCCAATGCCAGTCCAAATGGAAGGCAAGAAAACTGATACAGCTCTCCCAACTACCTGAACTGAAGAAACCTGCGACTCTCTTCCGCTATAGGAATAGTGAAATAAGCGTCCTTCAGATCCAATTTCACTAACCAATCATTCTCCTGCAGAATATCTCTCAAAAGATGGATACCCTCCAGCTTGAAGTGTCTGTAAACCACATACTGATTCAACCCTCTCAAATTTATCACAACCCTTTTCCTTTTTCTTCACCAAAAATATAGAACTCACAAATCCCCAATCTTTCTTGGTTACTTTCTCTATTGCTCCCTTCTGCAACATCTCCAATACCTCTTTTCCTACTACATCCTGCAGATCTTGCTGGAAAACCAACTGACCTGGTTCCTTCAACTGCTTTGGCTCTTCCTCGAACTCCAAAACATAACCTTTTACTGTGAGAATAACCCATCTGTCCTTGGTTAAATTCTCCCAATTCCTTACAAACCATTTTAACCTTCCCCCTACCCTGCTTGGGGTAGAACCAAAACCAATCTTCGTACTCACCTTGTGATACTTGTGCGAACTGAGCTCGTCCCCTTGTCTGGTGCATCCTGCCAGCTCTTCCTCGCTGGGGGTAAAAACCCATCGCGGACTGAAATCCCCTGAATGCAGCACGTCCCTGGGACTGATATTGAGCCCTTGTGAATGACCGGCCAGGGAAATGGGCCCTCGCCCCGTCCCGGTCAAAAACACAGCTTCCAAAGACCCTTCTTATAGGTGATTGGGCCTTGTCCATACTGATGAAGGTTGAAACATACTTTCCGAACCCCCTTCACCAATCCATCACCGAACAAGTACCCCTTTGGGTTCTCTGAAGGTTCCATCTTCGCAAAGTCCCCTAACCTTGGACTTATTCTCATTAGAATAGCTTTGCATCTTTCAGCCGACAAAGCTGTGTTCGCATTCCAGAGGAAACAAATTGCCCTCTGCGACCAACCTCTCAAAAGCTCATTATCTATTTGGACACTTTTCATTTTGGCCTCCTCCGCCATGTCCAAAATTCTGGCCAAAGGCCCAAAACATCTAGTAGACGATCTTGGCACTGTTTAAGTGCCCTCTCCGAACCTTTCCTGGGGTCACGCCCCATCTTAAAAAGAAAACTGATCAAATCTGGATCCAGATCTGGTGTCATACAGTCTTTACTATCAACCAAAAGACAAGAGCATTCTGCTCTCATGACAGCTCTGGCCTCCTTTTCTAAAGGCCTCCTTATCCATAGCTTCAAAAAGTCTGCCACATGAGGCAGTGGCCACCAGTCAGCGCTTCTAGGGTGCCTAATCATCTCAGGACTGAACATGTACTCTCCCTGATGATCCTTAACAATTCCTTTCTCCTTCCTTTCCTTCTCTACTTTGTCCGTATCCATATCCCAACCATCATCAAAATCATCGTCTAAAATAAACTCATTAACCTCATTTTCATATTCTTGCTCCACAACGCCCTCTTTTGATTTCTCACCATCATGTGTGCCGCTTTGGACACCCTCTTTTGTGCCGCGTTGGACACCTTCTCCATTTGTGGCGCAAGGCACACCTTTATTTCTTCCCATAAACCTGACTCCAACTTCTTCTTCGTTTTTGTAACTCTTTTACCATAACCTTTCACATCACTTCCCTCTTCTTCTTCCATAGACCAATACTCAATCTCTGAGCTCTCCACTGCTCTTCTTTTCCTTCTTAATACGCTCTGCAGAACCCCCTTTACAGAGCTCTTCACCTCATCTTGCACTATTTTCCTCAGGTTGACATCCCTCGAACCTGAGGACTGAGCTCCCTCATTTACTTCCATAATCTTACTTCACAAGAAACCAAAACTTAAAATCAAAACTTTCCACTTCAAAATTATTTTTATACGATAAAAATTCTTCACTTATTTCAAATTTTGTTTTTTTTGTTTTTACTTCTTTTCCTTGTATTTCCTACTCTAAACTAACTCCTACTTCTTATTCCTAAAACTACAGCCTCTCTTTCACACTCACCTATCAAAACCTCTTCACATTCACTCGTGCGCGACGTCTCCCTCTCTGCCGGCTGACAAAATCAGCTGTTTGGCAGTTGGGAACCCAATGCTCGTTTTACACTTTACACTGATGGCCTGCCACTTGCCTTAGAAGGCATCAGTTTCATTGCCTTATTCAATATGGCCCCCATAACGTCGTCATGCACGTTTGCGTGACGAAGCCTTTACCGCCTACGGGTGCCCAAAAGGAACAACAGTTCCCAAGACGCCCGTCAACAACCGCGCAGAGCGAATGCTTGCGGCTCGTTCTGCGAGCACGGGATCCTTCTAGCTACTACTCAGCGAGCTGAAGCACGATACGCTCGCTCGCGGCGTGACGGTAATTTTTACCTCTTTATTTAATATTTTTTAATCCAAAAAAACCCACATACACACCAGCAACAGCCTAAGACACAAACTCTGCCTATCTCACATAAAACCCATAAATTGGATATTTGCAGCAAATCTTTAATATCGCCTATAAATAAATAACATTGATCATTAGTAAAACAACAAATTATACTAACAGATATTGACTAAAACATTTCCGATCATAAATATTAACATTTAACTTCATGTACATGTTTAAAATATTCAATTGAATACGATACTTATCTGTCAAGGAGCAGCAGATAAAAGAGGAAGATGGCTGCTGTGACAGAGTTTATATAGGCTAAAGGGACATTCTAAGTTCTGGAATTTCTGTTTTGGTGATGTAATACTTTGAAGTGCTGCAGGGAGCTGGCAATAAAAGTTTCATGCATAATGCTAGCCTTCGGTCTTGTCATGAATTCAGGTGCTTGCTAAGAGTTATCTTTATGAGGGTTACTCTTTAGTTGTGGTTTGCTAGGTTTGGCTCCCAAATTATCTCTACCTAGCATAGCATAGGCATCTTCGATAATTCTAGGTAATTCTCGCTCCTATTGTGCAGGAGTAAGTTCCCTCAAGCTTTGCCATATAGCCAATGTTGCTACCTCCCCCTTTACGTTACTTAACATAATGGCGGACACTGTGGCAAAATTGGTCATCAGTTTCATCCCCAAGTCCAGGGCAGGTGCTGCCCCATACTCATTCTGAAGCTGCTACAATACCTCAGGTAGAACAGCTATAGAAGAGGTACCATGTGTTTTAGTATATACTGCAGCGAAGACTGTACCCCAACTTGAGCAGTCTTCCACAGGGGGAGCCATCCCCATTGGCAAACAAATATTCAGTATTCTGTGTTTTTCCTGTAGGCCTGTATGGGAAAATACTGCTTCAAACTGTCTTGTTTTTTGTGCAATCCACAACGGAATATGCTCCCGTATGGAGGGAATTGTTCCCATAACTGCATTCAGCGTTTGTGGGCTGATGCCTTTAGAAGCCAATTGTGGTGTTGCAGCTTGAGCTGCCCGCACAGGGTTAACTGTTAGTGTTGGCATAATGAACTGTGTAAGATTTCTATATATTGCCACTAAGTCTTTATATAGTGTTAGTATTTGTGCTGCAGGTAAATTAGTCGCATTAGGATGCGGTGTATATGCAGCTAAGACTGGACATGTCGCTCCTTCTTTGCTGAGTGGACCGAGTCTCACATTTTCTGTAGTGTGTGAGAGGGTGCCTTTAAACCAATTAATGTGTTCTTGGTAAGTGAGAGGGACCTCTATGTCCTCATATGGAGTGTATTAGTCAGGTATTTCATCCTCAATATAAGTATGAAATAGGTGTGTGACGTCATCTGCAGCCGGGAATATAACCCATGAATAAAACACCTCTGTGCTAAATGCTTCATATGCCTCAACCACGAAGGTAACATTGCCACCCGTAGCCGGGACACCATAGTTTAGTAATTTTGGAGTAACTGCTTCTCTGCAGTTCTCCTCAATGGTTAATGATACTTCTTCAGCCATTATTTTAAAATATATCAAATGAATTACAGAGAGGGTATGCACATTCGGGAGTCTGTCCTTTGAAAGGTTCAAGCTTGATCAACCTGCAGCCAATATATAGGGGTTACCTACTCAGTTGAGGAGAATTTTCCCTACCACCACGAATGTCTCCGGTTTGGAGGTAAGTAGCAGTCTCTGATAAGGCACGAAAGAGCTACTCAGGCGAACCATTAAAATAAGAACCCAACCAACGTTGGTGGCGCAATGTCGTGTAGTTTCCACTAAATTAGTAGGAACTGCGTGTTTGCGGACTAGATAAACTTTGGGAATAGTGCCAGACTGATTCTATGCACCCCCACAGGATATTTTGTCCCATTAGGCCAGCAAGCTCACAGTCCCACGTGAGCACCCCCTAACCTAGACAGGGAGCAAATGGTTTCTGGCAACCACTGAACATGGTTGCCAGACACACAATGACACACTGGTGGGGGCGTGTATACCGAACATTGGAGGCACGGGGAAGGTCCCCGAAAACGACCATTGACAACGTGTGGCTCGCGCTGCGTAAAAACTTGCTGCCCTAACAACAAACCTGGGGGTGCCTAAATCTTACTGGAAGTCCGTTTTTGTAGGTATATACCTGGTGCGACTACTAGACACGTGCTCATGGTACGGCAACCTTGAGATACGGCGAGGCCAATATCTGTGCAGTTACCTCAGAGACGGCCATATCACATCTGCCACTTCCGGTGCAAAGACTGCTGCTGTGCGACCCTCACCTAAGGTACAAAGACCCCACTGCATTGAGGGACAGTAGACTGCTGCGGATACTCTCTGAGTGACATGGGGCACCCAAAAGTCAAGCTACAGGAGGCGGCGGTCACTAGCTCACAAACCACTGATGACCAGGAACTCATTACAAAGCCACAGTCACTTACCTGTGTACCGCCCACGAATGAAATGAACGCCCAGGACAAATTGGACTTGATATTGTGTGAGGTCAGGGAATCTAGAAGAGCGATAGAGCAACAAATTGGTACCCTCACGACTGGCTTCACCTTGCTCAAGGCAGACCACGCTAAACTAGCAACTACAGTGAAAGATAACAGCTTAGCACTGGAAGAAATACTGCCTCAACACAAAGAACATGCGTTGCAAATCCAAACGCTACAGAGGCAAGTCATAGACCTCCTAGATAGGGTTGAAGATGCGGAGGGTAGAGCGAGACGGAACAATATACGTGTGATTGGGCTCCCGGAACGAAGCGAAGGGTCAGACGCCACCACCTTTATGGAACAGTGGTTCCGCACACATTAAGCCCCTGGTGGTCTATCAGATTTTTTCTGTATCGAAAGGGCCCACAGAATCCCTACTGGACGACCGAAGGTGGGAGCACCGCCAAGACCACTCATCGTCAGGATCCTAAATTACAGGGACCGAGATACCCTCCTCCAGAAGGAATGAGAGCGGTCCTAGATCCAATTCGAAAACAGCCAGATATCACTGTATCCTGACTACACACTGATGGTCCAATGCCGTAGTTCCTCCTTCCAGGCGGTAAAAAAGAAGTTACTAGACTTGAACCTAAAATATGCACTGCTGTTCCCTGCCCGCCTGAAAATGATTTATGACCAAAAAACATACTTCTTTGAAAGTCCGGAAGATGCAGAGGAATGGATCGAAGTCATGGATCCGACTCCATTGTCTGGACAGACCACCCGGAAACCACCATACAGTCCCAAACGGTCACAAGGTCGACGATCACGTCGCAACGCAAGGGCTACCAGTAATCCATCACTCCCTGGCCCCACTCAGGAACAGGTGCAACGAAGCAAGGACATACCACTGACGGCTGCGAATACGTTCAGAGACAAAGCCATCCGACGGGACTCGGAATCCTCTGAAGGCAGCACAGTGCGATCCGACTCGGAAAACTGCTTGACATTATTCCCCACGGTAACACCACAAACTGCAGATGATATGCTGGGCCTATAAACGGAAAATAGACTATCTAGAACATACCAAAGGCACGGAACACGACGTGCCGGCACGAGAACTCATAGACACGTATATCCTTTTTATTATCTGAAATATGACATGATATTGACAAAAGTATTAGCTCGGGGGTCAGACGAGCTACTGCATGTGATTGCTTTTACATGGTTGGTGTCGAAGCCAGTCCCCTACTTGCGAATGCTAAAGTTTACTATAATAAAGTTCAATGTGTTCTGTCTTTGGTTTGGCTTTGTTTAGTTCCCAAACAGGGCCTTGTATTAACGTTAAAATGGGAGTTTAAGGGCTCTGGCAGGCAGCAGCTGATATGTCCTGTTTGTGTTCATTGTCCCCCGACCTGGACTCATACACCGCAGATAACACGCAATGCACAAGCTAGACAAGTATAACTTAATTACGTGGAATGTCCGGGGCCTGGGCTAGTACAGAAACGGCACAGAGTGCATGCGCAATTGCTGCGGCGGCAGACACAAATTGTCTTTATACAGGAGCCACACTTGAGAGAAACGGAAGCTGCAAAGATGCGAAAGAAATGGAGGGGCCAGATCTTTACTACTAATTACTCGGCATTTGCCAGGGGTGTGACAATCTGGGTTAGATATGGCGTCCCGTTTGTGGTATTAGATACGAGGATAGATGCACAGGGCAGGTACATATTTTTACGGGGCACACTGGATGGAGTACCTCTTGTACTGGGGACTATACGCTCCAAATTTCGATCAGAACAAATATTTCTTGGGGCTAAACATGATACTGGCAGGTTGGAAGGCATACCCATGGATCTTGGGGGGAGATTGCAATGCGGTCATGGATATTGGGCTTGACCGATCACACCCGCCCCTCCATGGCACGATGGCTAGTAAACAGGCAGAGGCGCTCTGCAATTGGGTAGACGGGTGGTCCCTATGTGATGTGTGAAGACAAAAGAATCAGTTGAACAAAGAATATTCCTTTTACTCCCCGGTGCACCAGTTACATACCAGAATTGACAGAATCCTGTGTTCTCTCTCCATAGCAGATCAGGTCACCCACACCACATATTTACCAAAGACATTTTCGAATCATAACCCACTGGAGATCTCCCTTAGTTGGGGCAGAATACCCACCCCAGTGCCCACGTGGAAGCTCTGGCCCCAATTACTGGAGGACACAGTGTTCCGCAGTACGCTGTCAAATACACTCACTCATTACTTTTCTGAAAATAGAAATACTGCATCCACAATGCTGATTGAATGGGATGCGTTAAAGGCAGTAATTAGGGAGACGGCAATCAGCGCCACAGTAGGAGCACGGCAAGAGGTACATAGGAACCTAAAAACAGTGGAGGATACTATGGGGGGGCTTGAACAGGAAGCGGCGAATGACCCCACTAAACAGGTCCCATTGCAGGAGGCGCGCATCCAACATGCCGAGCTATTGCAAACCCTTAGAATAATCGATTACAAGGCCTTCACCCAGATAAAACCCTTTGAAGCAGACAAATCGGGGACACTGTTAGCTAAGATTCTTATGGATGATCCACCGGCCACCGTCATCAGCCAAATCAACACACCTGGGGGTAACGTGGTATGCACGCAACATGATATTAATGAGGCCTTCAGCTCATACTATGAAACATTGTATAGTAAGCCGCCGGGACTGGACGAAGCCCTAATAGACACATTCCTTGCAAATCTACCTTACCTGCAAGCCCCGGCAGACATGGAGGAAGCCTTGGCAGGCCCCATCACCATGGTGGAAATAAAGGCAGCTATTAACGGGCTCCCGCGTAATAAAGCGCCAGGTCTGGACGGCTTACCGGTGGAGTTCTTCGAAACTTACTCGGAGATGCTACTGCCTCAATTGGAGGAACTATACAACAAGTCGCTTGAACTAGGCCACCTCTCCTGCACTACTGCACAAGCGTTAGTAGTATCGCTGCCAGAGCCAGGGAGGGATATGACTGACATGTCGGGTTACCGTCCATTATCGTTATTGGCAACTGAGTACAAAATATTGAGTAAAGTTTTGGCAAATAGACTACAACCCTATTTAAACAGATTAATACACAATGACCAGTGTGGTTTTATACCGGCACGCAGTACATCATTAAATATAAGAAGGTTACATCATATAATGGCAACAGACCTAGAACGATTCCAACATGCTGGTTGTATTGCATTGGACCTGAGACAGGCGTTCGACACGTTATCCTGGGATTATATGTTTAAAGCTATTGCACAATTTGGGTTGCCCCCAGACTATATTAGATGGATACGCTTACTCTACAACACCCTGACGGCGAGGGTTAGAACTGGTAAACACATCTCTCGGGAATACCGAGTACACAGGGGCACGAGGCAAGGCTGCCCCCTGTCCCCACTATTGTTCGTACTGGCGCTAGAGCCGTTGGCTCTTCGTCTAAGACAGGAAGCTATTCAATGTGGAATACCAATAGGCACAACCACACATTTGATCTCCGCGTACGCGGATGACATAATTATCTATGCGAGGGATCTTCTGGGAGGAATAGACCCGATACCGGGAATTTTCGCCGGTTTCGAACGGATCTCTGGCTTAGCCATAAATGAATCAAAATCGACTGTCTTCTTTTTCCAAGACCAACCATGCCCTGACAGAATTAATCTTGGGTTGCTCTCTTATCCTGTTGCGCGGCACAGGTTTAAATATCTGGGTATCAACATATACCGCTCCCATGCGGACATGTTGGAGGGCAACCTTAATAAGGCCATCAGGGGAATACGCTCACAAGTGGCTTTCTGGACCACGTTGCCTCTCTCGGCAATAGGTCGAGTGGCAGTGTCTAAGATGGTGGTGCTCCCACGGCTCCTTTATTATTTTACTAATTTGCCGAGTATAGTACCCCCAATTATTTTTAATACACTTGACACCATACTATTGGACCTTATCTGGGGAACGGGTCATCGTAGAGTGAGCCTCAAGAAATTGCAAATAGACACAAAGGGATGGGGCCTGGGCGCACCGGATTTCCGAGCCTACTACTACGCAAGCCAATTGCAGTGGCTGTCCTACTGGACGGCGGGACGCAACTTACAAGAGATCGGTTTCACTACCAGATATATTGAACAGGGACAGCTACACGCACTGTTATTGACACAATGTAAAATCCCCTTGATAGTACGGCCTTTATTACAAGCCGCACTGACATGCTGGAAGAAAGCCCTGAAATACACGTCTAGCTACAGCCCCTATGCAGGTAACATCCCGTTACTGGGGATCCCACTATTGAGCGGTAGACTCACGAAACACAAACTCAGACCATGGCTAGATGTAGGGGTGGGAAGGATAGGGTAACTCTTTAACGGGGAGATCCTGATGGATCATGATAATTTTGTGCGGGAAACGGGGGCACCACGTACTCTATATCTGGTACACGCTGCGTTACTGCAATATGAAGAAACACTGGTCTCCTCACCGGGAAAAACCCAAGACGCATGAATTAGTTAAATCACTTTACTAAATGGTACATGGAAGCCACCTTATGAAATGGTTATACTTGAGCATCCGGGCGCACGCTAAACTGCCCCTGGACGCACTTCGGGGCTCAATGGGTGACAGATGTGGGAAGGGACCTCTCTGATAAGGAATGGACAGATATTCTAGAGCACCCAAGGAAGGTGACCCGTAATGCCAAGTTTAAGTTCATACAATATATGGTCCTGCACAGAGCTTATCTAACACCACATCGTTTACAGAAGATGTTTCCCAAACATGACACATCAATGTCCCAGATGCAAAACAATGGAGGCGGATTTAATACATATGCTGTGGGCATGCTCGTGTCTAGGAGAGTTCTGGGGCGGGGTTAAACGAATAATAGAAGAGACCACGCACCTTTCAATAGATGGCTCGGTACTGGAGTGCTTGCTGGGCCTCCTGAAGCGTAGGAAGTCGCAGAAGGTACAGCTCTGCTTCCTGGATTTGACATTTATAGTGGCCAAGAGATCCATCACCATGCACTGGAAATCAGCTAAACCCCCTGCAAAATACACCTGGCACAGCAAACTTATAAAATGGGGGGGAGCCGAAAGCGCTGCCTTGCGCAGGGAGGAGGCCCGTGGGTTTAAGGAAGAACCCGACATCATTAGACTGGGACACATTGCTAGAAGCCCTTAAAGGCACTAACCCGGACGACATTTCTAATACCCCTAACACACAGTAGGTACTGGCATTGAGAAAGTGTATATGGCTCTTGTATAATAGATGAATAGAGGGGTCGGTGTACAAACTTGAGCACAGTAAAGGACGGACAACACAATCCCGGGACGTAATAGAAGTCTAAGACGCGAAAGAGACAGCCAGAGCCTAGGCGGGTGGGGGGCGGGATGGGTAAGAAGGGGTTATTAGTTCAAAGTTAATGATTACTGTGCATACTTATTTGTGACACTGCACTCGGTTATAATTGAAATAGATACCTGCGGTATTACTGCACAATAGAACAGGCAAGAGGTCATGAATGCAATGTACGCAATGCCAAATTGGAAATATAAATGTACAGAGGACCCAAAATGTTGGAATGTAATGGTAATATGTGAAAATCAATAAAGTATGTTTTAAAAAAAAAGAGAAAGGCCATAGTGCTGAGAAGCTAGAGTGGTCCATTGTGGAAAAATTAACAAAGGAACATGCAAAAATGACAAAAGCACTTCTCTTTTTTGAACAGAGATGGGTTTATAGGCTCCACACTGACCAAATCGGACTAAATGATGAGATTCCTTTGGGTAGTTTGTCGGCTGACTAACCTCCTTTCTTCCTATGGACGTTGGTATGAGCACATAGTGATACACTTTGCGTGGTACCATGAATAAAAGAATATTTGTTGATTATGATGACCATTTCATTGCTGTTGACTATTTACTCTCAATTTGTCCATTGTGAGAACTATGATGTATCTATAGGGGATTATGACCCTCTTCATTCACCCTCTCTCTTCCTCTCCCTATCAAACTACAGGGGACTACATCTACCCGTAAAATCTTTATTTACCCAGCAGGTTTTAGCTATTACAATGCGGGCGGTGCCAATACATACAAAAAAATATTTTCACAGTTAGTCATGATGCCACTGATAGAAGAAGCATTATTCCTGTGAGGCTGCCGTGCATTCCGTTTGATCACCTTCTATCTGAAAAAACAGCTTACAGACACCGGATTGCAGGAATAAATGATAAATAATAAAAGGTATACACATTATACTGCGAGAGCTATCTCTTGTTAATTTTCGTAGTTTTACCTCACATGGGACAGGGGCATACACTGACACTTTGTATAGCCCAGGCGAGTCTCAAACCTCTGTCTGGCATTTGAGCTCTTGGAACTACATTTCCCTTGCACCCGTGGGCCTAGGATGCCCACTGTAGCAGGCCGTCAACATTATAGCCACGCCCTCTTGTTCCGTCGGTAATTGATCAACGACATGCATGCCGATGAGTATTTGAACCGTCCTCCGCCACAGCATCAGTGTACCAACCAGCTGGGAGCGGACGGACGTAGGTGCTCTGGCATGGCGCGCCTTCTGATGAAGTAAGGAGCGGGGGAAGGTTTTAGGGACCCGGTACTGAGGTAAGGGTCACGGAATATCCACGGCTCTTCCCCACACAATTGTGAATATGTATGGAGGTTCTAACTTTGGGTGTTTGTTTGTTTGTCCTATAGTATCCCTCATACAGGGTTTTTGTATGTCTCGTTATTTCATTGATCGGTCTTTTCACCATAAGACATGAACGATGGTGACATGGACCTGGGTCACCACGGTGAATTTGGCTAACTACACTGCGCATTGGGCCATTTTCTAACTACGGGCATATGTAAATATTGACCATACTAATTGTACTTTCTATAGCATCAGTACAGGTATGCGGGCATTGCACGCACAAAGGTGCGGATCTCCGTAACGAACGGTGATTGAATATATACATGCCAGATTAGTTGAACTGTTTGGGAACGATGTGGTTATTCTCATTACATTTAACATTGACTCACTCTTCTGTACCAGGAGAAGTCTGTGTATGCAGGATGTGCTCAGTGTTCATCGGCAGCGGGTAAAAAGAACCTTTTACAACAGCCAATCTGGGCAATTGGGAAAAAACCCGATAACTAAATTCAAATTAACTATGAATAACTTTAACAATGATGGAATTAGGTGCTGCACTATGGCATTTACTGTTCATTGTATTTCTGGCACCGCTACACCAACATGTGGCTTGATATCATACAATCTAGTTGTTTCCTTTTGAGTTCTCAGCTCGAGAACACACCACACATGTATTGGAGACAGGATACTATCACTATCCATGTGACTATCTGCAACATATGTCTAGAACAAGTGTTTATATTTGACCTATACTTAACAGTCTCAAGAAAACCTAATACTGGTAACAGGTATTCCTGTTCATAGGCGCCTAGGTTTACCTATTGTGGCTTGTTTTGGTCTTGTTTTACATCTAGCTTCATTCATTTTATGTTGTCCTTCCTCTTTTTATGTTTTTTCCTCATGCTAGTGTGTGACTACGAAGGCCACCACCCCTCCTTTGCCCGAGTCTCTGATATCCCCTCAAATCTGGGGTAAGGAGTAGGTGCTTTGTGTATTTTTGATCACTAGTAATTCTAGTGCACCTAGTATATTATGCAGGTTATAGAATCCTACTATCCACAGAAAATAGCCCTATAGTTAAATAGTCACTATATGGACTTGTGGTGTTTTTCTTAAACATAGTTGATAACACTATAATGTCACCACCCCCCTCTGGTGCGCCATGGAAGGGGTGTCGTGTTTTATTACCCATTCACTCTCACGAGATATGTTGATCGACCGCACGTGTTGGGTGGTGTATTCAGCATGTAAGGATACTTAACGGGTATAGTCGTGTAGTTCACAGTAGTGTGCGTGTAAATAACCGTGTGTTGCACACTAATACATTTTTATGGACCTGTCTTTCTGCATTACTCTTTCCTTTCTGCAGGCATTTGATGATTTGAGTATAAGAATATCCTAGGTAGGATTCACTTGGGCATACCTTAGGTGTACTCCCCCACTTTAGCATGCAATAGATGTAGGGAACACCCGATTGCGATTTCATAGGGATCTGACAGCCCTGACGAATGCCCCAGACCTCTCAGGCTCTGTGCGTGGGCAGAAACATGTTGGCTTATTAGAAGATGGACTAAGAGACATTATGCTGTTTAGTCTCCATCAACGTATTTGTTTGTAACCTACCTGAGGTCCTCACTAATAAAGGTGATAACCGAGGAACCTCAAGGTATTTTTAATAGAACTGGATCCCGATTTGTCCTGGAAGTTTTATGTAAGAACTCCCTCCTTTCGCCAAGTCTTCGCGGAGGTTGAGTCCGCCCTGGTAGCACCATCTTACCAGGGTGGGTAGAGGACGCCTATGATGAAGCATGACACAATACTGTGTGTGAGGCATCCTCTTCCATTAAGGATGGCCTTCCCTTAGCCCATACGTGAACTACAGGACTATAATGTTCAGATCCTACCACAATCTTTTTGCTCAGTTTATTGGTATAGGCAACCTATTTCTTTTGTGTTTTTTGTATTTATTTGGGGACAGTAGGTTTGCCTGGTCTTCCCCCGACTCTCTCTTTAGTGGTATAAGTAAACCTCATCAAATAATTCACCAATAACTACTTGACACCACTCAGTCTGGTTTCAAATCCAACCACAGCACAGAAACTGCCCTCATGGCTGCTTCGGATGGCATCCACATGACTTTGGACAGAGGAGACACTGCGACCCTCATCCTCCTGGACCTCTCCGCAGCATGTGACACAGTCTCCCATCCCATCCTCATCCAACACCTACACGACATCGTAATCCAAGGACAAGCACTCTGATGGAGCTTCTCCCTCCTGACTGGAAGGTCCCAGTCAGTCAGCTAGCCCCATACACCTCGTACGCATGCAACCTCATCTACGAAGTTCCACCAAGATCCTCCCTGAGCCCAACCCTCTTCAATGCATACATGCCAGCATCATCAGCTCTCATGATTTCAACGTCCTCTCCTAAGCCGATGATACCCAACTCATTCGCTCCCTCACAGACAAAACTCCCAGAACCCGGATCAAGTTCAATGCCTGGATGACTGAAATCGCCGACTGGATGAAGACCAACTGTCTAAAGCTGAACACCAACAAGGCCAAAATTGTGATCTTCGAGAAGAGTACATCAGTGTGGGACTCCACCTGGTGGCCAACAGAGCTAGGACCGACCCCCACCCCCACCACCCCTGCCAAGAACCTCTGGATCATCATTGACCGCAAACTCAGCATTACTGCCCAAATCAATGCCGTCACCTACTCATACTTCCATACACTGAAAATGCTGAGTAAGATTTTTAAAATGGTTCCCAAGCAGCAACTGGAAAACCATCACGCATGCTCTGGTTACAACAAAGCAGGAATACAGGAACAAAGTTCTATGCCGGGATCAATAAAAAACTCACTAAAAGGATGCAAACCATTCAGAACTCAGCGGTCAGAATCTCTCTCAACTGCCCATGCCACACTCACATCACACCACACCTGAAGGACCTCCACTGGCTCTCTATTCACAAACAAGCACAACTCAAACTCCTCATCCACACTTTAAAGACAAAACATAACACTGGCTGAGTTTACCTCAACAATCACATTTGCTTTCACAAACCTTCCATACACCTCCGCTCATGCAGACTCCTACTTGCACAAATCTCACGTTTACGGAAAACCAGATCTGGCAGTCGAACCTTCTCCTACATCGCCCCAAAACCATGGAAACACCTACCACTACACATAAGAGCCTCCTCCTCCTCACTTCTTGAGTTCTGCAAGAAGGTGAGTACCTGGCTTTTTCAGTCGTCCGACTACCCCCCCAACAGCATGGGAGTAGCACTTCTGGATGGACTTCTCACTCCTGGACTTGTTGCCGCTTACTGCTGAGCAGGTCTGCAAAATAGTTGTCTACTCCCGGAAGGTACTCTACCAGGAGATATATCCAGTGGTGAAGAGGCCATTGCCAAACGCTTTGTGTTAGTGATGACAGCTGTAGTGAATGTGTGTCACCTTCCTTTTGGAGATATGACAATGCTGACCATGTTGCCAAAACTACTGTGTGCTAACCCTGTTGGAAGAAAGCCTTGAGAGCTAATTGAGTGGCTTGAAGCTCGAGGTCATTGATTTATAGGCCCCTTTATAAAGGGACCACATGTACTGAACTGTCAGTTGTTGAAAATGCGTCCCCACCCCAAGATCAAGGCATCTGTGGTGATGGTTATGTTATGCACATTTCTGGAGCTCACTATCGCGCAATAGGGTATCAGGCGCTGAGCAGGTGTGAGTGTAGTCACACCTATGGCCTGGTTCCAGAGGTCAACCTCTTTGCCACTGCCTAAAATGCCAAATCTTCGCCTACCAGTTCCCACAGTCCATGGGCAATGCTCTATGTATGAAATGGTTAGAGATCTTTGTTTACGCTTTTCCTCCTCTCTGACTCCTGTATGTGGTCAGGAAGCTTTGGCAAACCTACCTCATTCTTACCCTGGTGGCTCCCATGTGGGCCAGACAACCATGCTTCTCGACTCTTCTAGAAATGTCAGTAGTTACACATATGAACTTCCCACACAGGCTGCACCCACTCACGCAGAACCATGGCACAATCAAGCACCTCAACCCCAGGTAACTCAATCTATCAATCTGGCTCCTGGTGTCCTAAAGTTCAAATATCTTAACCTCCCTCAAGTGTATGTCTATCCTCAAAGGAGCTTGCAGAACCCCTAAGTGGTCTGTCTACTACTGCATTCCTAAGCACGTTGACCCGCTTCATGAGATTATCTGCTACCTTCATTTACAGAAATCAGGTCTAGCCTACTCTTCCATACGCCTACACTTAGCCGCTATTTCAGCCTGCATGCAGAAGAGGGATCACTCTTCTTTTTTCAAAATCCTTGTCATCAAGGCTTCCACAGAATGACTTGTCCTTGTGAACTTCTACATTCATGCAGCTGCGGCTCGCACAGGTAAATGCTGTGGGGCAGTGAAGCTGGGCGAGGGCGGGCGGGATGGGGTAGTGGATTTGGACATACGACGGCAATGTGAAAACTAACAAAATGACTGAATAAAAGCACTTACCTTGCGCTCGCCGCATCACTGAAGTCTGCGATGCGGCGAGCGCAAGGTAAGTGCTTTTATTTATTTATTTTGTTAGTTTTCACATTGCTGTCGAATGTCCAAATCCACTACCCCTCACCCCGCCCCGCCCTCGCCCCGCCTCATCCGCCCCACAGCATTTACCTGTGCGAGCCGCGGCTGCATTCATGCCTATTAACCGTTACTATTACAATTCCTGTCCAGGAAGGTTGCTTTCTTTGTTGCCATCATATCTTTAAGGTGATTTAGCAAATTGCAGGCCCTCACCCTGTAAGAGTCTTTTTTTCAAGTTCGTAACGACAGGAAGCAATTTAGGGTTTATTCTGAGAAGAAAGGTGGCTCTTTCCATCTCAAGCAGACTGTTGAGCTCCCGATCTTCATCCCCCAACCAGACTCTGTGACAGAGATGACCCTTTACACCCTTGATGTCAAGCATGCCTTCATGTATTACATCGAGAGGACCAAGCCCGTTCATAAAACTCAGCAAATTTGTGTTGCTTTCGCCAAACCATGCAAGGGACTCTATCAACGGTGGGCATAGCCAGATGGATTGTCAAATGTATCCAAACTTGCTATATTAAGGCTAAAAGAAATTTTCCTTCCCCTCCCAGTCCTCATTCCACTTGAAAAAAGGGCTACTATGGCTTTTCTTGAAAACATGCCCATAAATGACATTTGTAAGGTCCACTCCACAAGCTTTAACCAAGCACTTTTCTGTGGATGTCTTAACACACCAACCAGCAAGAGTTGGCCAAGCTGTACTCAGATCCTGTTTCAGTTTTCTGCAATATCCTCTGGTTAACTACCACTTAAGGGAGTACTGCTTTACAGTCTATGCACATTGCTCTCATGCTAGATTTGTTTTTGTAATTCCTCTGTGGACAGGCATTGATTCCCACTAGTGGTTTACTCTCTCATCTTATTGAAAACGCGTGTCAATAGAAGCAGCATTAGTAAGGGTCTTCTGAATTATTTCTATACTAGTCTCTTACACCAGAATATAAGTTATACTCACTCAATTCCTTTATTTTAGAAATTGATTGTATTGTTATATGGGTGTATATTTGGATTTCCCTTAAATCCGCAGCAATTTTTGGATACAAACAGTGCACTACCTTGTAGGTACATCTGCCCTTATATTTTTTAATTCTTCACACGTGCATGGGGCTGTAATCACACTCTTACCAGTCACTTTGACGCTATGGATTATTGATCGGTGCGTTACTAGTAATCATTTGTTGCTAGGGCACAAGATAACATGTTGCCCTTGTCTCGCGGTTCATGCATGATTGGTTTTTGGTCCTTTGCTTTCACAACTTCAAAATCATTTTTTGCAGGACTCATCTCTCTAGGTGCATGGCCCTAATATACATATCTTAAAAATAAAAATGATCTCTTCATTCTCCTAATTCTCATTCCCATTCCTTCCTTTTCTCTCCTTGTTTATTTTAGGTGCTTCATCTTCATATGATACTCATGAACAGGCATTAATTGTGTTGAAAAAGCCTGTTGTTTGCTTAATTACCGATTGTTGAAAAATCAGGTGCTTAATGTAATATATCATTTGATACCATGTCAGGCAACTGATCCTCAGTCCTGATGATGATCCCATATTTTTACGGGATCAAAACGTCGTCGACATACACTCTGACCCTGTACACTATGCTTTGTAGTATTTTTGCTTTGGGTGCAGTAGTGTTTTGCTTTTAATAAGAAGTGACCTAAAGGTGTTATATTAATGTTGGTCACTGTTTTCTTGCCTGTATATGTCTATATGTTTTTTATTGTCAGTTTTTAACACCTGGTTTTCTGTGCATTATTGTTTTTTTGCTCATTGTTTGTTTGAGTTCATTGTTTTTTTGCTCTCTTGATCTTTAGTTTTTGAAATTATTCCGGCTGGGGTAATTCAAATTTTTGTTCGAATTGTACTAATAAAATTGAAAACTCTGATCATTGAATCTGTTTATAGAACTGATTTTTGTATCCAGAACGACTGTATTTCATTTTCTGTTAAGGGGCCGTTGTCTCTAGAATTACAGTCTATGCACAGCATATGTATATATAGCCACATACTACGAACGGAATATGGTACTTAGCCTTGTAAGAATCTATCTTTGTAGCATGCAGTGCAAAAGATCTATCTGTGCCCACCCACTTCCCTGGAAGCCTGTTGCAGATATAGTTTATTTTACTTAACTTTGTGTGTATAACTTCTTGAATGATCACCACACTTTCCTATTTTACGCTGTTTGGGAACAATCCAACAATTGGGCCGGTGCCCTTGTGCATTACCAACTAAGGGAAAAGTCGCTATACCTTGTAACTTGAAAGCCTTCTTCGTAAAAAACACAAGTTGCAAACGTCAGAGCCCTACACTAGATGGCTGGTGTATGCAGAGCATTTGAATCTACAGCACTACATGCTACAAACAGATGCTTATAAGGTAAGTAACATATTTGTTAGATTACATATCCTTTAATGGAGTGTGGTGATGCAGATTTGATTGAACTCTTCAACAACTCCCAAATTTTACTTTTACAAGAAACTTAAAATGTGGACACCATTATGATTAGCAATTTTTGCATTTTTAAGGTACAAGCGAAAAAGGGCCAAAGAGAGAAAGTGAGGGACTAATGATCTGGTTAGCTTGTAGCCTAGGGGCCAGATGTACGACCATTGGTTTTTGCGACTCGCAAATTGCAAAAAATTGCGAGTCGCAATTTGCAAGTCGCAAAAGCCAATGTACAACAGTGTCAGAGACACTGTTAGTGATTCCCAATGGGGGTCGCAAAATGCGAGGCTCATGAATATTAATGAGCCACTTGCAATTTGCGACCCCATTGGGAATGGCTGGACCTCCCAGGGATGGTGGCCTGCTGGGCTCAGCAGACCTCCATGTCTTGGACTGCTTTTCAATAAAGCAGGTTTTTTTTAAAATGCAGCCCGTTTTCCTTAGAGGAAAATGGGCTACATTTAAAAAAAAAAAAAAGAAACATTTTCGTTTCATATTTTAAGGGCAGGTAGTGGTCCCTAGGACCACTGCCTCCCTTAAAAAATATTTTTAGAGCCAGTCACAAAGGGGAAGGGGTCCCCTGGGGACCCCTTCCCATTTGCGACTCCATTACCACCCTTTTGAAGAGGGCGGTAAATTGCGAGTGTTTTGCAACCGCAATTGCGGTCGCAAAACATTTATACATGGCTAGAGAGTCGCTATTAGGAAGGGAATGCCCCTTTCTAATAGCGAGTCGCAAAACACTATTTGGAGAGTCACAATTTTTTGCGAGTCACAAAATAGTGTTTGTATATGGCCCTGAGGTATTTTTGCATGCGCAAACGGGTCACAAACAAAAATACGTCGTACATCTGGCCCCAGGTGTCCAGGAGAATCGGGTGTTCTCATCAAGGAAATTTTTGTTGGTGATAGAGCTTTCACTGTTGCAGGTGTTAAGATGGAGAGAAAGAAACTACTAATTAATATAGATCTATCACCAAATTTAGAGTGTCGCTTAAAGGGACTTCAAGAGATCTAAACTGACATTGTATTGCCTTTTGTTCAGTGTTCAGCGCACATTATCTTACTGTCAGGGCTCCCAACACCTATTTGTTTTCTGGGTCAGACAAGCATGTAGAATCAAGAATAAGAGATTCCACTTAAAGCAGATTAATCAGTCAGTATGTTTATGAGCAAAGGGTGCATACTTGTCACATCAGTTTGAGTGTGGCTATTTTTCACTTAATAGAAGATTCAAAACAGATTGGCTAGCTTAGAATACTCACACATGGGCAGATCGAACCTAGTATTGCACTATACATTTGTAAATGTGGCAGATTTTTTTATTTGATTTCTGATTTCCAGATTATCTTTAGAAGAGAGAATGATTATCCCCAAACCTTTTATATTAAAGTTAAATTTGATAGTCATATTAATCAGGATCATCTGAATGAGCCCTAAAGACAAGGAAACAATTAGATGAATTCTAGGCTACTTGAATGGATGGAACAGTTGTGGCTTAGGAAGCGATATCGTGCTCATGCCCATTCCCAGCAAACACAACTTGCATAATGCGTCCTGTGCGTAGACTTACCAGTGCATACTCAGATATATACTCATCTTTCCTTGCAGTTTGTTTCGGTAACAGACTGCATCAGCGATGATTCATAAAGATCAGCATAGTTCATGTGGCATGTCCTTTGACTCAAAGATTTTCATTGTGAAATCAAAATATAGGAAACGTTTGAGAGCTTTATTACAAAATGTGACCACTGAGTACTTAAAGAGAGGTAGCTCGTCCAAGTGCAACTATAAGAAAAGGTTGCCTCCTTAAAAACAACCTAAAAAATGAAATTGTAGCGTTCTGCTTGAACAGATAATAAGATAATATAGCAGGATGAAAGGAAGATGTGAAGCCTTATTGTTTATGATTCGTAATTGTCCACAAGGGCAAAAATAAGATGGTGGATGGCTACATTGGTCTTAGCTGCTTGCTGAGCCGCTCCAGTAGTATGCAGTTTTACGTGTGTATGCAGACGATAGAGGATGCAGGTGTGCAAGCGACGAGCCTTATGATGGAGTGGTGCTTTGTCATCGTGCCTTATAGTCTGTAGTGAAGACGTTGCTCTCAAGAAGTGCCAGTTGGGAAGTCTCCAGGAGAGAGTCAGAGGTCTTCCGCTCTGCACAATGGCCAGCACACAACCCAAACCAACGAGGGCTGCTAAAACTGCCTGGGATAGAGTGGGAGAAAGAGGAACAGCCGGAGAGGGAACAGGCAGCCTGAGCACTGTGACCACTAAACAGGCTTGGTCAGGTCCCAGGGTGGTGGGGCTGGTGGAGTAAGCATCACAAACAACGCAGCCTGCATAACAGCCGCCTGAGGACTGGGAAGACGCAGGGGGAATCTGGGGTCTCTGCAGCCTCAGAGCAGAGGAGCTGGTGTTTGCACTAAGAATTTGATCAGCAATAATTTTTAGACCACTAGAGCAATCAGTTTGTGGATGTGGAGGAGTGCAAGTTGACAACAACACTATCCTCGGTAAGCAGATGCCCGATACTCTTCCACTAGTGCTCCTGTCCGGAGATACTCCTGCTTCCCTCTCTCAAACCAACAAAGTATCTCATAGCATGGATTCCACTGCAGCAGCTGTAGATGAGGCTGCTGTGGAGTTTCTTGAGGGAGGGGAATTACAAAGAGTGACAGGCAATCAGATCTCTGCTCCCCTCCCCATGTGTGAAATGACTGTTGTGACTAGCACTCTAACACCGCTAGTTTTCCTATGAATTTACCTGGCTCTGAAACCAGCTCTTGCCTAATATCTGAACCTGGTTCTCAGCGAGGGTAGCAAGAGATGGCGGACGCTGGCACTGACATATCGTATGGGAGGAGTCCAGAATGCAGGGAACTTTAGCCAACTACAACAACTGAGAGAACTTGAAGATTTGTATCTTTTAAAAGATACAGGATCTTAATGATCGATTGAATCCCACGACTACTGGTCTGGTACAGATAAGCAAAGCCTCAGGTGACCAAGGTCTAGCTCAGAAATCAGGACATGCTCACAAACTCGAGTGGGATGCAACAATTTTCTTGCTATTTGAGTTCTCATCTGAGGCTTCTTCTAGAGTCAACACAAGGATTCCGAATTATTATATATATTGAACACACTGTAACAGTCAACATAAAACCTTGGCTAGACATCTTACACAATCTCAGCATTATTAGTTATTGCATACAGAGAAGGACCTCAGAGACAGTCAAGAATCTCGAAGAACGACCTACGCACTGGAATCTAAACAAGCACATATCGAGGAGTAAGCGGTGGAGCAGGCAGTCCAGATTGGAAGCTGGTAACTAGAGTCAGTGGAAACTAGAGGGCCATGAGAATCAGCTGAGCAGAAACAATCTTAGAGTCTTAGGTATACAGAAGGCGTCGAAGGGAGTGATGCAAGGCTGTTAATTTTTGGTAAGTTTAAGATAACTTTTCCTGAACTAAGTGATTGGGAGAGTCAAATACAGAGGGCACATACAGATTCTCATAGACTTAAAAAACAACCGTATAACTCAAATAAAGAAACTACTGTTAGACCTAGAGCAATACTTGTGCTCTTTGGGAACTTTATTTTGAGTCTGAAAGTGTTTGAAAAGGCCCGCCCCTATGCCAAAATAACAGCTGACTCTCACACATTTTTTGTATGGAATGATTTTCATCACTTAACTATTAAATGAAAATGGCTCCTGAAGTGACTCAGTCATTCAGCAAAAACCGGCAAAGCCTTTTTTATGAATCCTGCACTTGTGAAAATAATTAAGGACTCATAAGCTTACTTCTACTTCTCAAAGATAAAAGTAAAGGAGTTCTTTGACATCCTAAAATAAATGCATATACCAAATCTGAACTTGAGAGCCATAATGTTATATTTTGAATATGTAGTTTTTGTTTGTTAGTAATTTGATTAATTGTACTGCTGTACTGTCTGGTGCGGCTGAACAATCAGGCAATCGTCACAATCTCACCATGCATCGCAGTGGATCATGGCTGTGACAGTTTTTTCACTCAAGATGGGGGGAGGGGCTCCCCTTCTCCAAAGGGGTTGAGTGACACGGTTGGGATTGGGGGTGACGGTGGCAGTGGTAGGGAGGGTGGAGTAGGTGGTGGTCATGGAAGGGGTTGGGTCAAGATCTGGGGAGAAGGGTCACAAATGGGGTGGGAGGGTGCAAACGAGGGTTTCCCCCACTAAAGAATTGAGGTGGACGAAAGAAATTGTTGGATAGAATGCAGGAGCAGTCTTATCTGAAAGAGACACGTTAGTGACAGATTCCTTACCTTAGAATATCCCCAGGCGTCAGGCTGGATCCGGAACGTTTTGCGTAGCAGTACCCTTGCGTGTCGGTAGGCGGCGTCGTGCGGCTCCGCGTCCGTCGTCGGCGTCGAGATCAACGGGATGACGTCGCGGCCAGTACTTAGACGCCGCCCATGAGGGCTGACGTCAGTTCTTTCTTGTTCTGCACCAGTAAGCGCAGATCCGGAGAGAGCAGTGCCCCAGTCATTTTTTGACTGAACCTTTTGCGACTCTAACGGTGTCAGTAGGGATGCCCGGCTACAAGCCATGCGACGCCTGTGGTCGGATGATGTCGATCACGGACCCGCATCGAGACTGTCTCTACTGCCTCGGGCGTGACCACAACTCCAAGTTGTGCCTGCGAGAGCGGTCTCGAAAGCTCCTCGAGGTCCGGCAGTCGGCTCCGCACGAATCCAAGCCCCGGTCACGAGAGAGGTCGAGGGGCCGGTCGCGGAGTCCTCATCGTTCTTTGGGGTCAAAGTCTTCGCACTCCTCCGGTAAGTCGAAGCACAAGAAGTCGAAGAAGCGTCATCGCTCAACGACTTCCCCTCGCCGGTCACGCGACTCGGCTAAGGGTCCCGCCCCTGCGGCTCCTGGAGTGCCTGTGGCGCCGCCGCCGCATTACCCGCCCTTCCCGGGGTTCGGCGGCGACTCGGGCCGAAATACAGGAGTTCCTGTCGGCCATGGCCCGCCTCTACGGGCCTAAAGGTCCCCCCGGTGCACCTTTGGGCCCCACGGGCCTTAGTGGGGTTCCTCCTACGGTGCCGCCAGCGACACCAGCCCCGGACCCGGCTCCGGCCTCGGCCCCGGCTCCGGTGCTCCAACCCCCGTCGACGCCCGTTGACCTAACGACACCTCCACCGGCGTCGCTTTCACCGGTGCCGTTCACGATGCCGTCCGGGGCTCCGGGCGTCATCGTCCCCATGTTCTCTCCGGATCCGGACTCGGCGCCGGACCGACGTCGATCGACGCCGGCTCCGGCGCCGATGAGACCTTGGGTCCCACATGTCCCTCCTCCTTACATTGACCATGATTTGGAGGACGAAGAGAACTGGGAGGGGTCTGAGGACCCTCTCACTGCCCAATGTGAGTATGATCAGGACTGGGCTGAGGAACTTGGGGATGCCAGTGGTCTGGACACCTCTCCTGACATTGGCATGCTGTCTCCTCCTTCGTGGCAACGGAGGAGGGAGCAAACTTTGCTACGGTGTTGCGTAGGGCTGCTGAGGCTCTGCACCTCCAGTTACCTACAGTGCTGTCAGGACTAACCTCCTGACGGAAGTGCTTCAGCCGGCGGCTACCTCCTCGGAGCCACTGCTGCCGTTCAACGAGGCACTTTCGGACGTTCTTTTGGGCACCTGGTCCAAGCCCACCACAGGGGCTCCTGTGGATAGGAACGTAGCCCGACGCCATCGCCCTGCTCCAGGCGACCCACTGTTCCTTTCCCAACACCCCACCCCTGAGAGCTTGGTTGTCCAAGCCTCTGCCTCTCAAAGCGCGTTCCCTACCGCTCCCCCGGATAGGGAATCCAAAAAACTAGACCAATTTGGGAAGAAGGTTTTTTCTTCCGCCAGTGCTGGCTTGAGGTCTGTCAACACCACTTGCCTCTTGGGCCGATATACCCACTCCTTGTGGGATTCGGTGGCGCAGATCCTGCCCCAGTGTCCTGAGGAGGCCCAGGCACTGCTTTCCCGTGCCATTGCGGAAAGAAGAGATGCGGCAAAATATACCATCCGATGTGGCCTAGATACCGCCGACTCGCTAGGCAGATCGCTTGGGACGACAGTGGCGCTGCGCCGTCACGCCTGGCTGAGGACCACTGGTTTCTCGGGCGATGTCCAAAACACACTTATGGACATGCCCTTTGATGGTGTCGGCCTTTTCGGCAACAAAGCGGACCACGCGCTGGAGCGCTTTAAGGACTCGCGGGCTACGGCCAAGTCCCTGGGCCTTTCTGCTGTGCGCCCTCCGCAACAGTCTGCTTTTCGCCCCTTTCGTGGCCACGGAAGGGGCGCCCAGTCACGTCCGCTGCCCAGCCACCGGCCCGCGCAGCAAGCGTCTTCGCGTGGCCGAGGACGTGGCTCCTGCCGAGGCGGGTCTGGTAACCAGCGTGCGGGTCAGGCCACCACCTTCGCCCCGTCCGCGGCCTCCAAGCCCTCCTAGTCCATCCTTTCAGGTCCACAGCACGCCAGTGGGGGGCAGGGTCCGCCATCACCTTCACCACTGGCATGCCATCACATCAGACAAGTGGGTCTTGGACATTGTCCGAAGGGGCTACTCCCTCCCCTTCGAGACTACCCCCCAGCCATGCCACCTCAATGCCACCGCATGTCGGGGGATCATTTGGTGCTTCTTCAAAATGAAGTTGCGGCCCTCTTGGCCAAGGGGGCCATCGAGCGCGTTTCGACCCCAGAAGTAGGGCGTGGTTGTTACTCCCACTACTTTCTGGTGCCCAAAAAGGACAAGGAGGACATGCGTCCTATCTTGGACCTCCGGAACGTCAATCGCTTCCTCCGGAAGGAGAAGTTCAAGATGCTCACCCTAGCTCAGGTCTTGACTGCCCTCGACCCTGGAGACTGGATGGTTGCGTTGGACTTGCAGGACGCATATTTTCACGTCCCCATCCTGCCGGCCCACCAGCATTACCTGCGGTTCACGGTAGGCCTCGAGCATTTTCAGTTCACCGTGCTCCCCTTTGGCCTTACCAGCGCCCCTCGGGTGTTCACCAAAGTGATGGCGGTGGTCGCAGTGCATCTGCGCCAGGCAAGGGTTCCAGTCTTCCCCTACCTCGACGACTGGTTTCTGAAGGCGGGCTCGTCCCAGGCAGTCGTCTCCCACCTCCAGACTACGGCAGAACTCCTGCACTCGCTGGGGTTCTCCATCAACGTGCCGAAGTCGCACCTGATTCCTTCTCCACAGCTCCTTTTCATCGGAGCAGTTCTGGACACGACGCAGTTTCGGGCCTATCCTCCCGAACGGCGAATCCAGGATATTCATGCTATGATTCCGATCTTTCGGCCTCTATCCTGGGTTTCGGTACGGATGACCCTGAGGCTGCTGGGCCTCATGGCCTCCTGCATCCTGCTGGTCGATCATGCCAGATGGCATATGCGGGCTCTGCAGTGGGACCTGAAGTTCCAGTTGAAGTGGTGGCTCTCGAACCAGCAATGGTTCATGGGCAGATCCCTCTCCCTTCCCCAGCCAGAGCACACAGTTGTGACGGACGTGTCCCTTCTGGGATGGGGCGGTCACATGGGAGAGGCGGAGATCAGAGGCCTCTGGTCTCCGGCGGAGTCCCGGCTCCATATCAACCTTCTGGAGCTCCGGGCGATCCGACTTGCACTCAAAGCGTTCCTTCCCTCTGTCAAAGGGAAGGTAGTGCAGGTGTTCACAGACAACACCACCGCCATGTGGTACTGCAACAAACAAGGCGGGGTGGGGTCGTGGACCCTATGTCAGGAGGCTTTGCATCTCTGGACATGGCTGGAACATCAGGGCATATCCCTGATGGTTCAACACCTGGCAGGTTCCCTGAACGCCAGGGCGGATGAACTCAGCAGCAGGTGCATGATGGATCACGAATGGCGTCTTCACTCAGAGGTGGCGCAAGGACTCTTTCTACAGTGGGGAGAGCCTTGGTTAGATCTATTCGCCACCGAAGAGAACGTGCAATGTCCTCAGTTCTGCGTGTTGGAATTTCCAAGGCGGCACTCGCTCGGCGACGCTTTTCGTCGCGAGTGGAGTTGCGGTCTGTTGTACGCCTTTCCGCCTATACCACTTCTACCTAGAGTGTTGAAGAAGATTTGGCGCGACCGGGCCCAAGTCATTCTTGTGGCTCCGGACTGGGCTCGAAGAGTTTGGTATCCTGAGCTACTCAGTATGAGCGTCGATCCCCCGATCCGTCTACCTCTTCGGGAGGATCTTCTGTCGCAGCACCAGGGGATGGTCCTCCACCCGAACCTGTCCAGTCTCCACTTCCTTGAGTGGAGATTGAGCGGCGGCAGTTGATTCCTTTCGACTTGCCTCCCGAAGTTTGTGATGTGATTCTGGCAGCCAGGCGTCCCTCCACTAAGGTGGTATACGCCTGCAGGTGGAACAAGTTTGTGGCATGGTGCACAGCAAAGGCTGTGAATCCCCTTTCTGCCCCTCTTTCTGAGTATCTTCTGTTCCTTCTTACTCTGGCCCAACAGGGTTCTGCCCTGGGTACCATCAAGGGCTATCTTTGTGCAATCTCGGCCTTCCTCAGGCTCCCTGATCAGCCCTCCCTTTTCAAGTCCCCTGTTGTTAACAGGTTTCTTAAAGGCATTACACACCTCTTCCCTCCTGTTCCGTTTGTGATGCCTCAGTGGGACTTGAACTTGGTTCTTACCTTTCTAATGTGCGCTCCCTTTGAGCCTCTCCATAACTGTCCTCTTCGTCTTCTCACTCTGAAGACAGCCTTTCTGGTGGCTATCACCTCTGCTCGGCGGGTGAGTGAGCTCCAGGCTCTTTCTTGCAAGCCCCCCTTTCTGTCTGTCCATCCAGACAAGGTTGTTCTTAGGACGCGTCCGTCCTTCTTGCCAAAGGTGGTTACTGCCTTCCACATTGGGCAGACCATCACTTTGCCCACCTTCTTTCTGCCTCCGCATCCTTCTAGAGAGGAAGAGAGGCTCCACCGTCTGGACCCAAAACGTGCGCTGTCATTCTATATCAACCGCACACAACAGTTCCGGGTGGATGACCAGCTCTTTGTTGGCTACGTGGGCGCCAAAAAAGGTCGGGCGGTACACAAGAGGACCATCTCCCGCTGGGTCATCTTGTGTATCAAAGCCTGCTATTCTTTGGCTAAGAAAGAGCCCCCTGTTGGGCTACGTGCCCATTCTACCAGGGCAACGGCTGCTACCACGGCTTTAGGCCGCGGTGTTCCGCTACAGGATATATGTCAGGCAGCTACGTGGGCCTCGCTGCACACGTTTACCAAGCATTACTGCCTTGACAGCAGGTCCGGAGGGACGGCTTCTTTGGCCGCTCTGTCCTCCGGGACTTCCTTGTCTGAATCTGTTCGCAGACCCACCACCAGGGTTGGTATTGCTGGGGTATCTATTCTAAGGTAAGGAATCTGTCACTAACGTGTCTCTTACAGATGCACAAGTTACTAACTTGTGTAATGATATATCTGTAAGAGACAGTAGTTAGTGACAGATTCCTACCCCGCCCCACCCATCCTCCCCGTTCTGCGAACTGATTTCTAGGGTTAAGGACATCCCTTTCAGGGCCCTAGTATTTTTTCAGACACCAGTGTCAGCTTCCTGAATGGCTCTGCGTTCCTGGCGCGGAAAGTTGTGTAGAGAACTGACGTCAGCGCGCATGGGTGGCGTCTAAGTACTGGCCGCGACGTCATCCCGGCGATCTCGACGCCGACGACGCCGCCTACCGATGCGCAAGGGAACTGCTACGCAAAACTTTCCGGATCCAGCCTGACGCCTGGGGATATTCTAAGGTAAGGAATCTGTCACTAACTACTGTCTCTTACAGATATATTGTTACGCAAGTTAGTAACTTGTGCTTTAGGTCCATTACACATGGGCAGTATACATAAGGTAAGAATGATATCTATCAATATAAGGGGGCTAAATGAAAAAAAAAGAAATAACCTTTATTTTTGGGAGATTTTGCCATGTATTCAGGCGGCGCATATTGCCACACAGATTGTAGCTTTTTGGATTATCTTGGATTTTCGATGCCTCGCCTCAACAACACAAACATCAGAGCTGCAATTTTACCTAAATCTAACTCCTGTATAGCATGAATGTCCTTATCCGATGGGTGGTTGTGGAATGTTTCCTTGGTGCACAATTATCTACTCTCTGTTCAAAGTACAAGTCAAATTAAGATGATCCCGAGGTTTAAATTTGGAACTGGCTCAATGGCCTTCACCGCTTGTCATGTGTGGGTTTCCTCAGGAGTACCTACTCTGACCTCAATGCAGCTTGCAAAATGCAGGGCGTAGAGGTCCCAATAGGTACTCTGGCCTGGCTGAAACCCTTGAAAAATGTGTGACTACAGGGTCCGTCCGCCTCTTAGTTGCCCTATATGGGCCCAATAAGCCTCTTTAGAAGGTATTGGGCTGGTATACCCAGGAATAGTGTAAGTCAGTGATGTGCATGAATTATGAGGCTTGCTGTATACATCCAATAGAGGATAGAGTCTGCTTTTGTATTATTTTGTTTTTATTAAACATATTTTTATTGGCATTTCGAATATAACATTACAGATTAAAGGATTACAGGCGTATCTACTATATCCTTATCTGTTACAACACTAGAAAACATCATTCTGTGTCACTCCGGTTCACTATATATTGATCGCCAATTTGTGTTAAGTCATACTGTGGGCCGGAAGGATAACTTAATGAAGTAGCTGCATCCCTGGTGCGTAGCTATTCCGTCTAGTACCCACTTCACACATTATTTGTAACATTCAGATGGGCTGTCTTCAACAGTTTCCTAGATTACAACAATACCATTCATAATTAATGCATATACTCTAATGTTAAACTGAAAACTTAAACTTGTGCAGGAGGGTGTTATGTGCAAAAATCTTACAAATTACATTTGGAGGATCGTAACGCAAGTGGCTCACAACAGAGCCGGAAGGGGCTCCCCCAATGTGGCCATTCACCTCACACCCACCCGTTCATTCCACAGCAATTAACGATCGTAGGGCACTTTGCCTAGTTCAGCTCCATGACCCCTCTGGTAGGAAGGGGCTGTTGTATTCAGCACCTCTGCACGGGACTACTCATTCCTCCCCCTCCTCCTCACTACTTGTACGTGCTGACCTTTCCCAGGACATCATCGACTCCTTCCATTGCTCAGCTATGGGGCGCTTCCGCACTCCTTTGGCCTCTTCCCAGCTCAGCGCTCTACCCTCCGCCTCGGCCCCGGCAACCACGTCGCGGTTCCAACTTTCAACTTGGGGCCCAGTCGCTGATTTCCATTCCAACGCTATTCTTCGTTTGGCAAGTGCCAAGACCAAGTCTATCAGCCTATTCCCGACCTTGCGTTTATGTGGTCGGGGGAAGAGACCGAGCAGACACACCTGCACCGTGAGAGCCAATACCCTCCCCAGTGTACTTTTAATCTTGGCCAAGACTGCCTCCCAGAAAGGGCGTATGCACTGACATTCGCAAGTCATATGTATAAAATCTGCATCAGTTTGAGTACATCTTGGGCACTTCCGCATCTCCCCCCCATAAGTAACTTTAAGGCGGTGGGGCGTCATGTAGGACATGTGTATGAAGTTGAATTGTATATATTTTAGGCGCGTATTACGGGAGATCTTTTTGGGGGACTGCAGGATCTTTCCCCATTCTACATCTGTGAGTTCTCTACCCACAATTCTCTCCCATTTCCCCCGCAGTTCACGTAGGGGGCCAAGGGACGCCTCCCTTCCCCACGTCAGAGACTGAGGGGCGTGAGCATGTTGTTTCAAACGTCAATTTCACCCGCGAAATAACTTTATTTGTTCACCCCGATACCGACAGACAAACCAACTAAGACCACATATGCCTGAGGTTGCTTGAAACATCAGCTATTAAACAAGACTTCCTTACAAATATCGTACTCGTCACGGCTGCTTTTACAAATCAATGCCGACCGCACTAAAATTTGTCGACAGCAAGGGTTACAACTTGCACAAACTTGTTAGTGCCCAGCAGATCTTGTTATGCTATTAACATGAGCTATGCCAGAATGAAAAATCGTCAATACATGTGCATAACATCGAAAGCCACCGACCAGACTGCATATTATTATGGTGAGGTTAAAAAGAGGGAAGGAAAATATTGTGCTATTAAGGCACCATACTTCGTAAAAGAAATGACAACGGAGAAAGGCTCATATATTACATGGGCAAGTCACTTTTGACTAGACTGCAGGCCATATATCACTTATTAAAATACAGCTTCAAAAAATAAGAGTCAAAAGGTGTAATTTATTAGCTAAGTGACAAGAGAAAAAAAGAAAAAAAAGGGGAAAAGAAAAAAGGAGAGAAAGAACTCAACTCCACCTAAAGTTTAGTAAGTGAAACAATCGTGACAGCTTAATTATTATATGTCACAGATGAGAATGGAACTCTTTTCCATGCGTATATTAACAGTTAATAAACATTGATACAGATAGCTAGAATTGAGTAAAAAGCTTGCAATAACTTTTTCAATATTACATTTGCACATATGTCACATATAAATGTATCATTTGAATGCCGAATATGTTGTGAGATGCATAGAATGTTGACGTCCAGTTCTAAAATGTTGCAAACCATACAATTTGAATCAACAACAAACGACTTCCTCTGATCAAACAGAAATGTCTGTAATAAACAGAAAAACCTCTGACTACTGTATGCTCTCAAATTCATAAAGAACATAGGACCTATATTTCATTTACATTGTTTTTTCTTTCTCAAATGTGGAAGACCTCACGTGACAGGTGACATGTGACATTCTGATAATGAGATGCATTATTTGCTGTAATTTCTGTTTGTCTCTACTAATAAACTGTGCCACAGCATGCAAGGGTTACGTCCATGGGTTCCTGTTTGGGTGTTGCTAGAGCAGGTACTCGTAACAAAATATCCTCTCGAGTATTAATTTGACTTACAGTGATAGATGGGTTCACCTGTCACGTGAGGTCTTCCACATTTGAGAAAGGAAAAACAATGCAAATGAAATATAGGTCCTATGTTCTTTATGATTCATGTTTTTTGATTTACACACTCTTTGGGGCAAAAACAGTTTGGGGATGGGACTCCAAATACCTACGGTGTACATATGTTGCCGAAATTAATGATGAGCGTCACAGACGGTGTTCGTTCCGTGATTTTTAAACCTAAGGCTTTATTGAATTAACTACACGGTACGGTAGCTTGGACTCGTTTATTTGTATGACAGGTCTTTGCTTATGTTTAGCCACCCGCTTTCTTAAAGGAAATACGTTCTGGATTTACATACTTAGTGGGTTAAAAATAGACTGGTGATGCGACTCCAAAACCGACGGAGCACATACTGTTTCCGAAACCAATGTTTGGGGTCACGGACGTTGCTCGTTCCGCTATCTTTTAATCTTGAGGCTTTATTTCATTAACTACACGGCACGTAGCAACTCAAATATCACAGGTTAAATGCTCTGTGTTTTAAACCTTTTGTTTGCGTTATATTATTGTGATCTATTTGAATTAACCCTGCGTCTATGCTGATACTATTCGCTAGCATAGCTCCAACTCAGCATTATACAACAACTACCCCTTTGGGCAATATTGTTGTCCATAATCGTTTTCCATTGTAGGACATTTTCGCATTAGTGGATGCTTTTTCACTAAGCTGCATGAGTGACGCTAAGACGGTGGGTACCACTTTGTGTACTCAGGTTGGAAACAGCGTTGAGTGTTTTTAGACATTTTGTATGATTGATATTGGTGTATATATGTTTTTGTTTTTCAGCCTATTTTCACCTATCAGAGTGAAATTCTACTTGGTTACGCACGAATTCTACTTATTTTATCTTATTGTTTTGGATACGTCACGTGCCCACAATTTGAGGTACGTTGGGACGCCTGTTATATATTAGCCCTTAGATTGATCTGTGCCTTGGGACATTGCTGCCCAAAATAATGGACTTAGTGGTATTGATTTTATTCATACTTTCCCTGCAGTATGTCTAAAGGATGCTATGAAGCTGATGCTCTTTCATTCACTTCTTGCAAGAAATACTGGTAAGGAACCAGTTGATCGCCTTCTCTGCTTGCATACTTGTAAATTTCTATTTTTTCTGAATCTGTTTTGGTTAGAGACACAAGAGGTTTTGATGATCTTTGATACTCTATATTGGTAAGTTGCTTTTTGCACCATACACTTTTCTTTTCTTTGTTCTTCTGTTGGCAATAGTCATTGATATAATTCTGTTTAGCTCTTCACTTTACACACATTCTGGGTTTTCGGTGTTTCTCTTTCTTCTCTTTCCGACCAAAATACAGAAATCACCATCTAAATAACTTTTATATAAACTTTAAATAAAACAGAATAAAATATAGATTGGTGAATTCAAATCAGTAACACATGCGAATGCAATATAACAGTTTTGTATATTTTATGTTGACTTATTTAGTTACAACTAGGATGTGGCTATGGTTTGTGTACATATTGTTTGTGTTTTAAGTTTATTTGTTATACATGGTGTTCTGTTTGCTTTGTTGTTTCATTGTAAGATGTTTTTATGTTAATTTTGCGGCCCTGATGAAGCCCTATTCAGGGTGAAACGCGTTGGCTGCATTTGTTTGTCTCGCACCCCAGTATTTTTGAAAATAAAAGAAGCATCAGAAACACCGAAGACTCCTGATTTCATTCTCTGGCATGACGTGTACAAAAAATCTTTTGTTGTGCTGCCTCTCCGAACAATGTTTTCTTGTATAATAATTGTTGGGTCTTTTGGCAGCGGACCCTGGAGGTGGGCATCTAGACCAAGTATTACAATTGGTGCTAACTATCTAGTGACTAGCAAGTCAGTGCGGCTTTAATCATCCCTTGCTGCCTTCTTGTGTATATTATTTTTTTCAGGTAGCAATCCCCCACATTTTCCAACCCTGCCTCCGTCCAGGGCACCAACTGTTTAGCTGTAAATATTGTTTTAGGGTCTCCATGGGGCAAGCCCACGAGGGACAGCATAGGTGTGTATCTCGGGGTCCTCTGTGGCTTGTTCTGGCACCTTTTCCAAGCCTGCAAAGCAGTGCATTGCAGTAACGAGCAGTATGGGGTGGGCGTTGTCGGTACTAACAATTTTGCCATCAGTAGGCTTGGGCGAGGATCAGGATATGTCAGGCAGGTGCCCACCTCATTCACACCCTCTATCCATTGTGCCAGCCATTGCAGTTGGGCGGCCAACATGTATAGCTCAAAATTCGGTACTCCCAACCCTCCTTCTGACAGGGGACGTTGCAGTGTCTTCAATGATACCCTCGGGCACCCATCACCCCACACCAAGTCTCGCAGCAGGGAGTTCAGCGAGCGGAACCAACTTGGAGGCATCAAGACCGGAAGGTTAACAAAAAAGTACAATAGCCGGGGCAACATAACCATTTTAGATAGAGAAATCCTAGCCATGATAGGCAACTGCAGGGTACGCCAGAAGTGAACACAAGATCTTAGAGATCGCAGAGCCCTGTTCAGATTCCCCACCCTCAGGTCCTCCAGGGAGTGGAAGACATGAATACCCAGATAGTTAAAGGACCGAGGGGCCCAGAGAATGTTGGCCATCAAGGCCTCAGGTCTGGGCAGCGGGCCCGCCAAAGGGAATAAGTACGTCTTGGTTTTGTTAACCCAGAGGCCCGATAACTGTGCAAAGCCCTCCAGGAGCTGCACAGCCGAGGCGGTGCCCGTCACTGCCTCCTCCAGATAGATCAACAGGTCGTCCGCGTATAAGGAAATATTATGTGCCCGCTCACCCACGCAGAGGCCTATCCCCTCGCCCCCCAATCGGATTCTCTCTGCAAGTGGTTCTTTTGCTAGGGCAAACAGGAGGGGTGAGAGGGGGGGTTCCATGTCGAGTTCCCTGGGAAATCTTATATTGTTTGGAAATCGTTTTGCCCGTCTTAACCCTCACCGTGGGTGATGTATAGAGGAGCCTTACCCATCTCACCCAGTCATCCCCTAGGCCCATGCACAGCATAACTTCAAACAGGTACTCCCAGCTAACTGTGTCAAAGGCCTTTTCCAAGTCGATTGACAACACTGCCGCCTGCTGTTTAGATGACGTTTACGCGTGGTAGAGGATAGAGTAGAGTCTGCGGAGATTGTAGGAAGTGCTATGGGAGGGAATAAATCCATTTTGATCGGGTTGGGCGAGAGATCTCATGTGGGGGAGTAACCTGTACGCCAATACCTTACTAAGAATTTTAAAATCTAAATTGAGCATGGAGAGGGGCCTAAATTCCACTACCCTGGCACCCACCTCCTTAGATTTTGGGAGGGGAATCACAAGTGTGTTCTGGGTAGATTAGGGTAACTCACCTCGCTCAAATGACTCAGCATAAAGAGTCGTTAGTTGCGGTGCTAGGCTAGCAGCAAATCGTTGGTAAAATTCTGCCTGGAGGCTGTCAGGTCCCGGTGTTTTACCCGGTGCCATGGCCGTAATGGCTGCATTGATTTCTTGTAAGGTCACTGGACCCCCCAGTTTCTCCAGCACCTGGTGGTCTACAGTCCGGAGCAGCAGGGGATCTAAAAAGTCTCTAATGTGCGACGGGTGGACTGTTGTGGGAGCAGTGTACAATTTTTCATAATATTCTTGGAAGGAGTCATTAATTTTATCAGGATCATAAGTTAGATCTCCTGTGTCCAACCGTATTTGTGTAATCAGTGACCTACAGGACTCCGGTTTAATTAACCATGCCAGGAGCCGTCAAGCCTTCCCCTCTTCCCTTTGCACCTTGTCCAGGTACTCCTTATAGCTATGGCATAGCAGCTGTCCCAATACTTCATTATAACTCGCACATGTTTCTTGCAAACTTAATAAGGAGGTGGGATCAGTTCCGTGAGCGTTGTCTAATTGGCGTAATTTTCCCTCCAGGTCTAGGATTTCCTGACGAATTTCCTGCTGTGCCCCGATCGATTGTCCCATGCAGTGACCCCTCACCACCACTTTGAACACCTCCCACTCTACTTGGACAGAGGATGCTGTGCGGGCGTTTATGGGGAAAAAGGTTTCAGTAAGTGTATTCAAAGATGAACGAAGGGGCATCTTCCAATGTCAACGGGTTTAGCCTCCATGAGGGAATCAGGGGCCGCCTCCCTAGGGGCTGATATATCATCAGTAGTGGGCTCTGGTCAGACAGAGTGCGCCCTAAGTATTCAGTGTGTATGATGGAGCTGTTGAAGGCTGGTGTAGAGAGGAAGGTGCCTAGTCTGGTGTGCACCTGGTGGATCAGTGAGAAAAAGGAATATTCCCTATCCCTTTCATGTTGTGCCCTCCTAATGTCCTCAAGGCCCCACTGGGATATCCAGTCCCGAAACCCCTCTGCCGTGCGGTGGGACTGCACACCCGGCAGTGGGGGGTGAGAGCGATCGGCCGCGATGTCCGCAACACAATTGAAGTCTCCCCCTAATATTACCTGACCATTTAATTGTCAGCCATTTAGCTGAGAGGGAAGCGAGGAAAGCAACCTGGTCTTGATTAGGTGCATAAATGTTACCCAACGTTACCTCCCGACTCGCCAGTCTCCCTGCCAGAAGGACATACCTTCCCTCAGTGTCTATTAAGGTACGTGTTGGATCAAAGGGGACCCCGGGCCTTATCCAAATCAACACTCCTCTAGCAAACGCTGAGGAGGTTGTTGCAAAAACCTGTCCTCTCCACCGTTTTAGTAACTTCCCGGCTTCATCCTTGATCAGATGGGTCTCTTGAAGAAAGGCTATGTGTATATCGCTACGTCTCAAGTAGGAGTAGATATTATGATGCTTAGCCATGGACCCCATCCCTCGCATGTTCCACGTTAAGAAAGGTATTGTGTTGTGCGTGTGTGCCATAGCTGTAGTGTATCGCTCAGTTGCCACCCTGTGGGGCCCTCCCTCATCTCTGCTCCCCCCGTCATGTATGACCACCCTTTTCTGCAAACTTTGTGAGGTAAACCAAAAACAGAACCCCCATGCTGAACAACGCCCCAAACCCAGGGCAGTCTGACATCGGCCGGCCGGCCGCCCAAACTTAGTGTAAAACATCAAGCACTAGTTGAGGCCCACACCCAGCAAGGTAAGGATCTCAGGGGGGTATGGCAAGTCAATGACGTAATTGAAGACTTGTAAACTGCGTTTGGCACACCGGCCCAGCACTGGATGGGCCAGCTCAAGGCCTGGGCCGCCCGCCAGGGGCCCCCCACCCCCCACAAAGCCCATGGGAGCCACAGATCTGTCCCCCCATCAGCTGATCTCGCCGGACGTCTTCGGCGTCACCACTGGCAACTTTACACTATCGCTGCGGGAAGAGTCCGAGTCAATCTCCTCAGTCTCCCTCGAGGAGCGAGTCCCGGCCTCTGAGGGAGTTTTCCTGTCCTGCATAATTGCCGCCACTGCCTGTAGCGCCTCCGCTCTCTCCTTTTCAGTTTGTGAAGAAGTCTGCTTCTTTGGGGCACCCCAACGGGAGAGCCTCCTGGATCATTTCATGGGCTCCAGGGTTCGTGGCAATGTCATACTTGCTCGTGCTGTCTGGGGATCCCCAGCTCTGTAGGCTTCTATCCACTCCCACGCTGTCTTTGGATCCTCACAGAAATGTGTTTTCCCACCAAGGAGTATATGTAATCGGGCTGGAAATATCAAAGAGTACTGGAGGCCCTCTTCCCTTAGTGCTTTCTTAACCTCCAGAAAGGAGGCTCATCTTTTCTGGACCTCCAGCGTGTAATCAGGAAAGATTGAGATTCTGCTATTGTCCATGGTATATGGACCTTCAGTCCGCGCTTTTTTAGAAGGGTGTCCCTATCTTTGAAATGGAGAAGCCTGGCCACTACCGGGCGTGGAGGTCGACCAGGAGCCAGCGTCCTAGCCGGCACTCGGTGCGCTCTCTCAAGAGTATAAAAGGTCGACAAACTCTTGGGCGCCACCACGGTTCGGAACCACTGCTCCAAGAAGGCCACCATGGCATTGCCCTCTACTCCTTCTGGCAGCCTTAGGACCCTAATATTGTTCCTCCTGTTTTGCCCTTCCGCGTCTTCAGCTCTCCGCTCCAGAATGCAGACTCTGTCCGTGAGGTCCCCCACCTGCGATGACAAGGAACGTTGTGCCGGCACAATATCCGCAAAGCTGGTTTCTGTCAATTTCACCCTTTCGGACAGTGTTTTATGTTCCTCTTTGAGGAGGCCTAGTCCTACCGATACCGTGCTGATATCTTGATGCAGAGTGGCCTTCGTGTCAGCAATGGCCTCCAGTATCTTAACCAACTGTTGCTGTACTGGATCATCAGGGACTTTCTGCATTTGTTCCTGTAGATTTTCCTCTTGGTCCTGGGTGGCCCCCGCTTGTCTCCCCTGGGTTTGCCCATTGTGCCAAAGGGGCTTCAAATACTGATTTCCGGGCGGAGATGCTTTAGGGGCTATTGACCAGGTTCACTCATCAGCACTGCAATGTACCCCAAGATCGTTCCCCGTTATGTGGGCACTCAGCACCAGCAAGTGTCCGCTCAGGGTCTACCGTTGGGCGATCACAAATTTCCTGGGTTAGGGCTATTGCTCCTCTCTCGTGGTGGTGACACTCCACCCAAGCGCCTGGTCTGCAATAGCCGCAATCACCGGCCGTCCTCACAGTGGCGCCCTTCCAGCCAGCTCCGGTTCCGGGCTTCTCATGTGATCCCTGCTAGGTGGGCAGTTCAGGCTTCACATGTAGGCCCCTCTAAGCGGGTATTCCTTTCGCCCCTTACTCTCTGGGGTGGAAGCGCTCCTTCCCCCTCCGATGTCGTTCTTCACGGCTCTGAACCCTGAACCCCACTACCCAAGTGCACAGGTCAAGGCCGAAGTCGTCCACCACCACCGGGTGCTATCCCAGGGCCAAGCAAGCCTCCACCAGCACATTCTGCACCCAGGGTCCCTCTTCATATAGCAGTGCCCCCTCGTGCCCAGACTCAGCCCCCAGCCAATGCTCCTCCGGCAGCCCAGCTGCCACCTCCGGGGATTTGAGGCAAGGCCCCAGGCTGTGTTCTAGATGCCTGGGGGGACCCCACTCACTCTGGCCCAGCAGGATCTGCAAATGTCACCAGGGTTGCTCCCCTTTCTGCCTTTGCTGGTGCTTGGTGCCCCCGGCCCCAATCTGGGTTCTGACTGGCCGTCCCGTCCCGACTCCTTACCGCCTCACTCGGGGAGTCTCGCTGTCTCCAGAGCGCTCCAGGCTTGGGCTCCTCCGCCTCGGGATCTCCGCACCTATTCCAGCGCCGTGACCCTGGGGGGGCTCCCAGGTCTTCACCCGTACCTCGGCCGGCTCGTCTGTACGGAGGCACCTGTCCTCGACGGGCAGCTTGGCAGTCCTGGGTCCTCTTGAATTCGGCCGCGGTCTCCAGTAATTATTCCGCCATCTTGGGAGCAGTCAAGCTGGGCCGCCGCCCGCGAGTCTCAGCCGCCTCAGTTTCCCCTGTCAACAGGCGGTCCAGAACCATCTCCGGGTCTCCCGCGATCATCGGGTGTACCTCCGACGGGCACCCAGGTCCCAGCTGCCGCTGGATCTTGAGGATAAATTGCGGGCCGGCGCGGAGCTACAGGCTCACGTGTCCGCCATCTTAGGCACCCAAGCCACGCCCCCCCCTGCTTTTGTATTTATATATAGGCATCTGTTACAGTAAGGTCCTGAGGAAAGGCACAGGACCTGGTCTGGGCCCAGGTAACTGAAACATGTAGACTACAACCACACAGTTGATGTCAGGGATCGTTATTAGGTAAGAGGAGCGGAATTGTAATCCCATGAATGACAGCGGAGCCAGCCTCGGCTCCGCCGTCGGGATTAAAGTGTCGCTTTCCGACAGCCTTTCCATGTTGGCCTTTCCGCAAGTGACTTTGGGTGCCCCTAGCAGGCCCCCTTACCCCTTAGCCCTCTGCTATGTGGCCTAAGGTGCCTCCCTAAACATCAATTTTGCAATGGTAGCTTTTCTGCGGACCTTTTCCACCCGCCGCACAAGCTGCCATTGCAAAATGAATGTTTCTTCCAAGTTGTGAGGTCGAACTGCCTGCCTATAGTCGGGCGGTTCCAGACTGCTATTGTGTCTTACGTCCCCCCCGACATCATAATGATGCTCTTAGTTCTTTTAACCTTACCCAGATTCCCAGATATACACCGGGAAACCTTTGGGAGATCCAAGTCCGATTAGATTTTTCTGGGGCCACCCACTCCTTTAGATTTTTGTAGTAAATTTGCCCACTGCCTTTTGATTCTTCTTTACTGATAATACAGACAAAGCTCTGATTAACCAGAAACCAAAAGTTTTTTATTTGATAAAATGGTTTAACCAGGAACACTGCTTGATCAATGTATGCAAAAAATTAAGAGGGAGATCCTGGCTATACATTTTTCTTACATCTGCAGAAGAAGTATTCTCGACTGGATTATTTCTCGATTTATCTATGTTGATGACAGGATGCAGAGATATAGTTATATCCTCCAGTCTTATTGGATCATTGCCCAAAAGTGCTTGATATTAGAGTTGGCTACCTAAAATCATTAACACCAAGATGGACATTTGAAAGGGCTTTGGTGCTAGACCCTGAATATATTAGCAGTGTAGCAAAGTGGATCCCCAACTTTTTCTTTTTAATATTGGCTCGGCAGGATGTGAGATGCCCTTAAAGGCTGGTTAAGAGGCCAAACTAAGGACTACCTAGCTTATTATCAGAAACAAATTCTAGAACAGATGTGTGTAAACTATGCTGAACTTGTAAATCTTGAGAGGAAATGAGCAATAGCCATCACAAATAAGGATCCAGGAGAATCAAGCATTTGGGAACAAATTATGGTTGATAAAGCTAATCTTTATTGATGTTATAGTGAAGAGTCAGACAAAAAATATGCATTGTGAAATTCGCAGATTTACAAATTAGGATATAGCGTAGGCAACATTTTAGCTTCTAAGCTAAGAGAAGTGCCGGTTAAAAATAACATAGATAAAATGATTGACGATGAAGGAAGCCTTGTACACGACAAAAAAGATATCGGCCATCTTTTTCACAAATTTTATCAAACATTCTATAAACAAGATAATAGCCTAGAGCCCAATGCAGGCAATACATTTTTGGATAACATAAACCTTACATCTATATTTAGCGTATAAAGAGACATTGAACAAACCAATTCCCCTGGAAGAAATTAAAATGACCATAAAGTCATTACCATCTGGCAAGGTGGTTTGTCCTGATGGAGTTCCACTAGAGTTTTATGAACAATTGTTTTTTCCATCTTATCAGAACCACGATTGACTTGATTTAAGGTGATTCAAGTTGGTCATAAAGCGGCCACAAACCCCAGAAATTGATTGCATATGCACATGATATCTCAGTGATGACCTCACTTCCGATGTGGAAATAATCGAGATACAAACCGAGTAACAGAAATTTAGGATGGCTTCTGGTTATCTGTTGAACAAAAGCAAAACTCAAATATTACCAAACTATTTCTGTGAGGTCCAAAATCCCAGGATAACTGAGGTAGTCACTTATCTGGGGGTAAATCTGGTTGTTGAGGTTAAGATAATACCAGCAAACTATGACTCCCTTCTGAACATGAATGAAAGCCAGTTGAAACATTAAACAACTTACATCTAACTTTAATAGTTGGATGTACATTAAAAAATGATAATCTTACCATCAGGTTGATATTTTTTTGTCGCGATTCCCCTCAAGTTATCCTTTAACTGATTTAGAAAGCTAGACTCTATCTGCAGCAGTTTGGCGTTGGGTTATAAACAACCCAGAAGAGCTCTAACATTTCTTAAGGGGTCTATTGATAGGGGTTCCCCGATTTCAAGTACTACTAATATGCAGCAGCTTTAATTGATATGTGAACTTTAAGTCTAGCTCATAAATTGGAATCAACTGAGATGCCATCCATCTATGAGTTAAATCTGAGGGATGATGAGCTTAGATTTTACTTAAGATTAGCGGAATACAACTACAAAAGATTGCAGTTTAAAATATTAGGGTTTGCTGGCAGACTGTGGGAAAATTGGGTTACGATAATGAAAATGATCAAATTCAATGGGTATACTCCCCTGTGGAATTCAAAGCTATTCCCTGAAACCTTCAGAGACAACTATTATAAGGTATGGGAAAGTGCAGGAATCCAAATATTAGTAGATATCTATATGTAGGAAAGTGCCCCTTTTGTCATTGCCACCCCCACTTTTTGCCTGGGATCCAATGCAGTTTTGACAGAAAGCGCACTGGGTTCCTGTGGTCCAGGTCCCCAGTGCCAGAACTCTTTCCCTAAAACTGTACTATTATTTCCCCAATTGGCAATACCTTAAGCACCCTCTGTAAGTCCCTAGTAAATGGTACCCCTGGTACCCAAGGCAAGGAGTCTAAAGAGGGTCCCTAAGGGCTACAGCATCTATTGTGCTGCCCTAAGAGACTCCTCAGCACCAACATGCAAACTGACATTGCAGGCTACATGCCATAGTGCAGAGAAAAGTGAAGACATGACATGGCACATCGCCTGTGTGCCATGCCTGCAGACAGTAAATGCAGTATAGGTGAGCCACCCCTACAGCAGGCCTTACAGCCCTAAGGCAGGGTGCACAATACTAGATGTGAGGACATATCTGCATGAGCAGATATGCCCCTGTGATGCCTAAGTCGATTTTTAGATATTACAAGTGAACAGGGAAGCCATTTTAAGTACATGTGCTGGACTCTGGTCATTACGAGTTCCCCAGCTACATGATGTCTTCACTGAAACTACTAGTGCTCTGGCTAACTGGTACGGACCATCTTGCCACCACAGACAGGTTTCTGACCCCCTGCAAGTTAGACCCCCGCCCTCTGAGGGCAGAAACAATGCCTGTTCTGGCCAGAGATGTTGTTACCTCCTCCAAGCAGGACGGCTAAGGGATCAGCAAATCAAGGCAGGAGGTTTCGAAGGCCTCTGCCGCCTTTGATATTTCACTCAAGGCTTTCCCAGACAGGGGAAATGCCACCCCCTGCCCCGGACCCTTTTGACAACAGGACAGGCAGGAGAATTAGCTAGTCAGGCAGTGTGTTCCACCACAGGCTAGTTACATCTCTAAGGTGGGCTACCTGATGTGGACACGACTATGAGAATTCCAGCATCTTGGTTTTGGTGGAATTAGGCTCTCTGGTTCAGGGTTATGCCCACTTCCCACAGGAAGTAGTCATATAGAGAGTGTAGTCACCCTACTGGTAAATAGCCCATTGGCTTCTACCTGTCACTCCCATTAGCACCCCTAAATTGAGTATTGGGGTGGCACCCTTGATGCCAGGAACTCGAATTCGATGGACTCAGAAGAAGAGGAAACCGAGAGCTGCATAGAAAAGCAAAAACTGAAGACTGCTGTGGACCTTTGGTACCAAACCCTACCTACCCCACTAAGTCTCGACAATCATAACCCAGCGACTCGTCCTGCAGCTGACCTCCTGCCAAGAATCCTGGTGGGCTGCCAGCACTTTGTAAATTGCCAGCAAATCTCCCTTGGAGTAGAGGAGCTACTTCCCTGCAGTTCACAGGCACCAAAATGCAAAGTCCTTCATTCCGAGTTGCCGTTCACCAGCCAGCCCGACGCGGCAGCTGCCCAGGAAGAGGATCCTGTGCTCCTGAAGGTCAAATCTGTTCCCCTACCAAGTGAAAGGACACCAGGACCACCCGAGCCACACAGGACCACTACCCGGGGTACTGCACCCCTTGCAGCAAGCCAAGACCGTGAGAGCCCAGTCAGGACTCCGAGACAAAGCAGCCATTGAGGGACATCAGCATCGCAGAGGCCCACTTCTAAAGTGTTCCAGCTGTCCTGATTTTTACACCCTTATCCGGCGAGACTGGCAAAGGACGCACAGAGCTCAGTTGACCTTTCCTCTCTGCACCCGAGCGTCCCAGCCAGGGTACTGATGAACTGACTGTGCTCCCTTGTTCCCTGGACCCTTGTGCCCCGAGCTCCCTGTTGGGAGCTCCTGGACTTGTCCCCCTCTGCAGCCGGTTTCTAAGTGGCCCCCCCTTCTTTCTAGAGGCATTGCACGCATAGCTACCATCGCAACCAGCACCTCTGCACCCGAACACCCCAGGGCAGGTAACGCGTAACTGCTGGTGGTACTTCAGACCTCGGCCCCCTATGACTCTTAGACCCGAAGGAGACCCCCAGAAACCGAACGCAAATGCTCTTATACACTGTATGCCTTTTTCCCCCATAGGAAAGCATTGTGCGTAAAAGCACATTGAAGTGACTATTTTACTTACCTGCTAAAATCAATATCTTTAAAAGTACTTGCCTGTTTACAAAGTTCTTGATATCAAAATGTATATAAAAATACAACTTACTTTTCTAAATTGGTCTTGGATTTATTCTTGAGTGTCTCATTTATTGCCTCTGAGTGTGTCAACAAATGGTTAGCACTACCCTCTGATAAGCCTAACTGCTCGCCACAGAAGAGAACCTTTGGGTTATCATTTGTGCCTCTGTAAACCAATTGGGGTTTGTCTGGACTCTTTACACAGTGTACCTCTTTTTGGCCTCTATATAAAGAGCCAGCTTCCTACAATATAGCTATGAGATAATCAGCTTGTTTGAGCATCTTCAGGGAGAGTTTGCTTTGCCAGAACAATCATTCTTTAAATATCTTCAGATTAGGAACTTCATATGCAAAATACCCAAGGATAAGTTGTCTCTGACAATGAATGAGCTATTTTGTAGGACTAATATTTACACAAAAGACCGGATCAAAGGCTATTATAAAGTATTTATGGAACTCGATGGAGCTGACATAGCTAGTCAAAATCAAAACTGGGGTAGGAGACTAAACTTGAGTTCGGAGCAAGTTGACATTAAGGAGACTATTCGGTTAGGTGGGATGTTTCTTCTTCTGCCACTGTTAAATTTCAGAACTATAAAACAATGTTAGTCTTTATCAAATTCCCTGTTAAGCTATGAAGATGGATCGCAGGACTAGCTCTCATACTCCTCACTATAGAAAAGAATGTGCTGATATGCTACATATGTTTGCTTACTGTACCATCTTAGAGAGATATTGGAGGCAAACATTTGAATTAGTTAGCTCTCTAAATGAGATTACAATCTTGTCGAGATCGCAGACGATTATGATAGGTCATGATATTGATATCAGCATTCTCCCATTAATCTTTGTGGGTATGTTTTTTTTTAATTTTAATTTTAATTTTCTCCAAATCCGCAGCTTACATATAAACAACAATTATACAAATCATCCACCTCGGCCGACGTGATGTACATTACACCAAGCATACCTATCAAGGATTATACTTGAATTCGCAAGTGTGGAGAGTCCCCATTTGTTATCTTTTTCTTCATCTTTGGGTTTATATGTGCTTAATCAACTCAACTGTATTAAACTCCCCCCCGCCTCCCTTCCCCCCCCCTCACAACCCCCCCCTCCCGATACCCTCCCCCCTGCCGGGTCTATGTAACTCAAGGTCTATGCATTGTAGTATTTATGTGGGGTCACCCTGTGTCTCCCTCCCCTGTCCTGGGGCCACCCCCCCTATGGAAGACGTCTCGCCTGCGCTGTCTAGTGTAAGTTGTGAGGCCTGTCCTGCAATCTCCTGCATCATCGTTCCCCATGCCAGTAGCACCTCGGGCAGTTTGGCATCTCTCCTGGTGTTCCGTATGTGCCGCTCTTCTGCCAAGGCCCACTCCCTTAGATCTGTCCTCCCATTTCGTCAGTTGCGGTCCTTGCTGGGTTAACCAATGGATCGCAATACGCCTCTTGGCTATAACTATGCCCAAAACCAGGAACCGCCTACTAATCTTACGCTTCGGATCTCGAGGGATCAAGCCCAGCAGACAAATGCGTGGATCCAAGGCTATCATCCACCCCGTTATCCTGGTCAGATCTTCGAGGATCGCTCCCCAGTACTTCTGGATCATTGGGCACGTCCACACCATATGCAGGAAATCTGCCTGATCATAGCGACACCTAGGGCAATGTGGATCCCTGGAACCATCAATGGCTTGTAGCCTCCTGGGTGAGAGGTAAGTCATATGTATTATATTGTACTGGATTTGTTTAAAGCAGTTGCTCACCGACACCTTCCGTACACTCTCATGTATTTTTTCCCAGTCTCGAGTAGTGACCTCCTGCGGACACACCTGCTGCCATTTTTCTTCTATTTTTAGGGGGCCATTCTTTTTATCATCCCTGAGTGCCCTGTAGAGGTGAGTAACACACTTCCGCCCTCCGGCCATGGCAATCATAGTGACCAAGGTTTGGGTGTGCCTCGGAGCTTCCAGGAATGTGGGCCATAATTGCCGTGCCATTGCCGCTATTTTAGCGTATTGCAGAAACTGCCCTGCTCCCAGCTCGAAGGTGGTCACCGCCTCCTGGTAAGTGACGAATTTGTTATCTGGGTAGAGGTCGGACAACATCAGGCAGCCCCCAGTCTTCCATGCCTCCACTGACATCACCTGGTCTATTTGAGCAAAGGGTGGCATCAGCCAGAAGTCCGCCTCTGGGGCAAACGGCCGTTCCCGGATTAGTCTACACCTCACCCGATTCCAAATTGCAGCCATAAGCCGCACCAATGGAGAACCGCGCTCCCCGTGCCCCCCAGCCCACCATAGAAGCGCCCCTAGCTGTCGGTCCCCGTACGTCCCTGCCAGCAGGGACCTCTCCCAAGAGGGATCCGTGTCCAACCAGGCTATGGCATGTTGCAATTGTGATGCAAAATAATAAAGTTCCAGATCTGGAATCTCTAAACCCTCTTTTCCCCAGCTACGTTTCATGACTTCTAGACTAATCCTGCATTGCTTTCCATTCCATAATAATTGGACCAGCAGTGTATCCAGTTCCCTGAATACCCGGTGCGGAAGTTCAAAGAAGGAGCCTTGCATTGTATAGAGACATCGAGGTAGGACCACCATCTTTATTAAGGCGATCTTCCCCATGAGGGAGAGTTTAAGCGTGTTCCAAAAGGTAATACTACCCTGCAAACCCCGGATTATCCTCCCCATGTTGTTCTGATAAAAAACTGCCTCAGTCCTACCGAGCCGTATCCCTAGGTATCGGACAGTGTCCTCTGCCCATGGAAGCTCTAGCACCGGGCGTTGGACCCCCTCCCAGTCGCTCTCTGTTCCAATCGCGTAAAGCTGTGACTTTGTTCTGTTTATGAAAAGCCCGGAGGCATCAGCGAATTGCGTCAGCGCAGCTATCAGTGTCGGTGATGACTGGGTCGGTCGATTCAGGTATATTAACGCGTCATCGGCGTACATCGACACAACATGCTCCGAGCCCCCCACACATATGCCCTGTCCCTCTAGTACCCCGCGCAGATGACACGCCAATGGCTCCATTGCCAGGGCGAACAGCAAGGGGGAGAGCGGGCAACCCTGCAGCGTCCCCCTCGCTATAGGAATTGTCTCGGACACGTAACGTCCCGTACGGACCCTTGCCAGTGGTCGAGCATAGAGTAGTTTGATCCAGTTTACAAACCCCTCTCCCAATCCCATTTTTTGTAGTACCTGCCATAGGTAGTCCCATTTGATCGAGTCGAACGCTTGTTCGACATCGAGGAACACCAAGGTGCTCTGTTGGGCCCGTCCCTCCAAAGATTGCATGACATGTGCGAGGCGGCGGATATTTTGCAACGTATTCCTGCCCAGTATAAACCCGGACTGGTCTTCGTGGACCAGCCGCCGAAGATAGGGGAGGAGCCTACATGCCAACACCTGGCTAATAATTTTAAGATCTACGCCCAGCACAGAAATGGGTCTGTATGAGCCGGGGAGGAGGGGATCCTTCCCCAGTTTGGGGATCATCACAATCAGTGTTTCCCGCACGGAGTCCGGGAGCACGCCGCGCTCCTCGGCCTCCACTGTAATTTCCAGTAGTTTGGGGATCAACACTCCTCCGTACTCTTTATAGAGTTCGGCTGCTATGCCATCCATCCCTGGGGACTTCGCAGTTTTTAGGTGGGCGATTGCCGCCCGTATTTCTTCCCCACTAAAGGGGCACCCTAAGGCCTCCTGACTGTCCGCGTCTATGCTAGGCAACTTCACCCCTGCAAGATAGACCTCCACAGCCGTGGGGGTCGCGGGGGACTGGGGCTCGGAATATATTTTACGTAAGTGGGCCAGGAATACGTTATTAATCTCATGTTGAGCGTACACCAACTCTCCAAGGTCATTTTTAAGTGCCAGGATCGGGTGAGGCTGAGTCTCTGCCCTAATAAGGCGCGCCAACAGCCGCCCCGCCTTATCCCCTTCTGTATACCAGCGACGCCTGCTCGCAGTTCTATTATAGTTACCTAGCGAGTCCCAAAGGTCCCCTATCCTTCGTCGCACGTCATCCCAATCGGTCGACCTCTCTCTGTTCGCGAGAAGGTCCTTCTCTAATGCCGCCAATCGCTCCTCTTGCCGACGCAGATCCCTCTCCAGCACTTTTTTAACCCCCACCTCCGTGGACAAACATATCCCCCGTAGCACCACCTTCATCGCGTCCCACTCGGTCGCCCTGGTGCTGGCGGATCCCCAGTTGGCCTCCAAGTAATCGTCCAGCCCAGTCGATATAGCGTCTTTATAGATCGGGTCACCAAAAGCTTCGATATTGAGCCTCCATAGTGGTACCTTAGATCTCGGTCGGGCCAACGAGTAAGAAATTAGGAGCGGAGAGTGATCAGACAAATAGCAGGCCAGATATTGCGCCTCTGCTATCCGATGTACTGCCGTCTTTTGAACGAAGAAGTAGTCTAATCTACTATAAGTATTGACAGCAGGTGTGTGACACGAGTACACTCTACGACCAGGATTACGGTGTCGCCATACATCCAGCAATCCATAATTGTAAAGCATCTTGCTCATCGCTTCTCTGACTCTAGGTTTGGCCTCCAGTTTTGGGGGGTGTCTGTCTAGGTCCCCATCAAGGGCACAATTAAAGTCACCCGCCACAATCAATTCCGTATTCGGGTCCAGATCCAGCTGGCCCATAACTCGGCTCAAAAACCCACCATCATCGCTGTTCAGGGCATAAATGTTTACCAAGCAGATACCACGCCCATCCAGTGTCCCCTCCACCACCACAAACCTCCCATCAGGATCCTGTTTAACATGCAAAGCCTTAAAGGGAACTCCCGGTGCCACCCAGATAAGTGCTCCCCTGGCAAACCCCGAGTAGGATGTAGCAAAAAACTGACCCCTCCATCTGCGTTGGATGTATTTAAGACAGTCTCCCCATAGGTGCGTCTCCTGGAGTAGGGCTATGCTTACCCCATACCGTCGGAGGTATGATGCCACCCGGATTTGTTTCACCCTATTATTAAGCCCCCGAACATTCCATGTGATCAGTTTATAACTCTGGTTATCACCTGTCATGAGTGAGCAGTTGTTGTTATCGCGGTCCCCTGACTGTCGTGTGGGGGCCCCCCAGTAATGATATAACAGATCCCCTCGAGAGGTAGACTTCTTCGATCTCCTGTGTGACAACATAGACCAGACCCGGCAGCAATCCCAACAAACCCGTAACTTAAAACGCCAACTCCCCCCACCCACAGGCGGTAGCCCTTCATTCCCATAACCCGGTCCTGGTCTGAGGACTCGGAACCCCGCCCCAAAGCTCCATCCACCCCCTAGATTACCCCTCTCAACTTGAAATAACGATTACGAATAAGCTTTCTCACCTAAGTCCGAAAGGACCTTCCCCCCTCTAAAGATCTGTAAATCAGCCGACTGACTGGCACCGCGCCGCCCCGCCCGACCGAGGTCTAGCCTGGCCGCCTCAGCACTCTACAGCCGGCGAATCTAAACAGTTATACAGGCGAAATAGTGTACCCCCCTCCAAAACTTATCTAGCCCTCCCCCCCCAATTCCGTTGGGCTCCATGCCCGCTCGTACGAATCTCTCTGCAAAGTCAAGTGCCCCGTGGGCCAAACCCGGTACTCACAGTGTCAATGATTCAGAACCTCTCGGTCTCGGCATCAAGTCCGGTACTCACTTGTCGCCAGAGCCCTCTACAGCCGGGCCGGTGGCACTTCCCAACTCCGATTGTGTTTCTTGTACCAAACAGAGCGGAGAGAACTGGTTCTGCGTTGGGATCGCCTCCCGTTCTGTAAGGAGAGTGCCATCTGGTCCCACCATGATGCATCCCCCATCCGTCAGATCTCGTCCCCGCCGTTGTTGTCCTTCTTCTCGACGTCGCTGATTCCGCTGCCGACTGCTCCGGCGTCTCTGCTCCTGCCATCCCTGGTTTTGGTCTGGGCCGGCCAAGCCCAGCGAGTCCATCCATTCAGCAGTCTCCGATGGGCTACCAAAAAAGTGCACCTTGTCGGCATACTGCACTCTGAGCCTGGCCGGGAACATCAGGCTATATTTAATGTTGTGGGTGCGCAGCCGGCGCTTTACACTCAGAAAGTCATTCCGAAGTTCCTGCACTTTCTTAGTATAGTCTGGGTATATGTGAATGTGTTGGTTGTCGAATCTGGGCGGGCCATTGGTACGAATGTGCTGTAGGATCATGTCCCGGTCCCTGAAATTGAACAGCCGGGCAATCAAGGCTCTGGGCGGGGATCCCGGCATCGGGGGCGGCCCAAGAGATCTATGGGCTCTTTCCACCGCAAACAGTTTGGAGAGCCTGAGGTTCGGGAACGCGCTGCCAATCCAATCCTCCAGAAATAGGTCCGCCGCCGGCCCTTCCACCTTTTCTGGAAATCCCAAAAAGCGGAGATTGTTCCTCCTCGATCGTCCTTCAGCATCTTCCGCCCTGTCTTCTAGCTGGGCCATGTGGTCTTGGAGTGCCGTTACTGTCTCCCGCAGCTGTCTGACCTCCGTTTGCAGAGTGTTCATGTCTCCTTCCGTGATGGTAACCCTGTCTGCCACCTTCCTGAGATCCAGGCGCAGATGGTTGATGTCCATAGCCATCCCGTCCATTTTGGTTTCTAATGCCACCCTGGAGTCACGAATCGCGTCCAAAATATCTGCTTTATCCCGGGCTGCCGAGCCCTGGTCGGTCCCCTGCTCCATGTCTGTTCAAAGGCGGTCCGTCGCAGTCGGCCCCGGAACCATATACTGCACGATTTTATTTATTTGGGCGCCTCTTAGGGGTCTGTCCTTCCCCATAATCAGCGAGGCTGTCCCAGGGCGCTTTCTAGTGACCCCTCCATTCGGAAAATATTAGTGCCGTAAACAGTCCAGGGGGGGGCAGTTATTGGCCCCACCGACCCTCCCCACTTGTCCCTCTGGACACGGGGGCCTGGTCTTCCGCCGGACCGCGGAACGAACGCCTCAGGTCTGTATCCTCGCCGTACTTCCCCAGGGGGATGCGTTGTTCAGGGGGGGGGGCTCCTCACCTCTCCTATTGGGCTCCAGCCCCAGGCCTCCGGCACTGCGCACCGCTTCCCGACCCCCAAGCAGTCTTCATGCCACGTTCCCGCTCCACACCACACCAGCCGCACTTAGAGCCCGTCCCCGGCCTCCGGATCCGTTGTGGTGGATAGGGATGCAAGTCGTCCACTGGGCGCAAGACCCTGGCCTCATGCGTTACAATGCACCTCACAGGCTGCCAGGCGGCCTCTGCACCCAGTCCAGGTCCCCCCCGCCGGAGAGTAAACAGGCTGCACAGCCCCGGTTCCACGCTAGTCTCTCCTCAGCCCCTGGGATCGTCGCTGCACGCAGGGCTGCGCACCATCGCGATCGGGCTCCAGATTCAGGCCCCAGGCACTCGAGGTCTTCACTTGGGCCCCCCTGGTGGCCCCCGCGTAGTGTCCCGGCCCTTCCCGCTGGAGTGCCGGCGGCCACACCGCAGCGGCCTCACGTAGATCCCGCCTCCGGTCTGTGGAGTCCTGCCAGCCGGCCGTATGACGCAGTCACCCTCCTCATGCGTTTGTTTCGCCCCGACTCACCGAGGTCCCGGGGGCTCCGCCACTGTCCGCCGATGTCCACCTCTCAGGGCCGCATGGGGGCCGTCATTACGGGGCGCAGGATTCCTCCGGGATTGCCACGGCCTCCCGGTGTGCAGGCAGGCCGCGCCGCCACGGCTTCACGCAGATCGCGCCCCCGCCTGTGGAGACCCGCCAACCTTTCAGACTCTGCGGCCACCTTCCTCCAGCATTCTTTCCCCCTCCTGGGGTCTTAACTCCTTAGGGTCCGGGGGCACCAGCACTGTCCGCCGAGTCTCGCCTCTCAGCGTCGGGTGAAGGCCGCCATCATGGGGATCCGGATTCTTTCGGGTTTGCCACGGCCCGCATCGACGGTCTCTTGCTGCGGGCCGAGTTCACCGGGATCCTCAGTGTTAGGGGAGGCTTCCGCTACTGATCTGCGTTACGAGAGTCACCATAACGCCAGGATTATGCAGGATTTACACTATGTGGGGCAGGAGCAACGCAGAAACACGTCTAGCCGGCCATGTTGTTAGGCCACGCCCCCGATCTTTGTGGGTATGTTGTTGGTCGAATATATATAGCTGCGGAATGGATCAGTCAAGAACATCGGTCCTTTCAACAATGGCTGAACCTCTATCTAGCAAGCTACCAAATAGGAAATTGACTCTATCAGTGTAAGGAATGGAATGCAAAGAAAAGACGGGGCTTAATTGGGACCCATTGGCAAGGTGGGTCAATGATCAACCTCTACCAGTAGAAACAACAATGTTGCAATCAATGATTGAAAAGACTTGACATGAGAAAACTAATCTAATTGAGGATAACTGAAATGTATGTTTAATGAATTATTATTCCGAAACACCAATATCTGATAGAGACATCTAGCCCCTGATTCCTTACCTTAGAATTCTCCTCAGGCGCCCACTGGATCTGGAAAATTTTCTCAACAGTACTCCTGCGCGTCAGTAGATGGCGTCGTGTGACTCCTTACCGACATCGTCCATGCATGCAACGTCACCGGAGCCCATATAAGCCCCTTCCCGAAGCACAGACGTCAGTTTCTTCTTTTCTTGTGCTTATAACCCGGATCCGGAGAAGCGGTTACCTCAGGCTGTTTTTGGCCTGCTTCGACATTTTCATCATTGAAACAGTGTGCTTTTTCTGTTCAAACCCTGTGGGTCTTGTGGACGGCAAATGTCATCCATGGACCCTCACTCCCCTTGTATGTGGTGCTTGGGAGAGCACCATGACTCAGAAGAGTGCGACTCCTGTCACCTGCTTCAACCGAAGGCACGGCCGGAACGTCGTATGAAGCTCCTGTCGCACAACTCTAGCAGTCACTGCTTGGTCCGTTTGCGGGCCTGTCCAGGAGTCATTCTCATGGACATTACTTTCTATAGTCCTCCCATGGTAAGTCTTGGCACAGGGGGTCAAAGTCTCGGCATCCCCCGACTTTACTGCGCAGAGATTCCAACTTTCATACCTCCTCCCTCTTGCCGGTTGAGGACTCTGTGCATGAGGTTGCCCTGCGCCTCCATGCCTACCCTGGACCTGAGGCAACTCTGACTCAGATGCAAGCATATTATTGCTCTTTGCATGCTATCTTAGGTCTTCACCTTCCCCTGGAGCGCCTTTGGGTCCCAAGGAGGTGAGAGGTGCCTTGACGGTGTGCACGCCGGCAGGTTCTCCCTTAGCTTCAATTAGGCCCTTGGGTTCGATGGTCGACTCCAACTTGGTACCGGTACACAGCCCTTTTGGGGTTCCCAGCTGCGGCGCTTGTATCTGATCAGCCGACTCTGATGACGACATCAGTAGCGCCGATCAACACCATGCCACTCCCCCTTTCCGACTTCAAGGTGTCGCCAACTTGGCACCGGTTGACGTTGAGTGTGGAGCAAATGGTGCTGCCTATCTCGGACACCCTTCTTCTGCTTTCAGTGGAGCCCTGCAATGTTTTTCCTTCTGAGGAACACTGTTTAGGAGGTGATGGGGACGAATCAGGGTTTCAGCACCCCATATCTGATGCTGTTCAGCCTCCTGTGGAGGATTGTTAGCTAACTGAACTGGGTGAAGCTAGTGGATTAGTGTCTTCCCCAGCCTCGGGCCTTCTTTCCCCTCCTGGTCTTGCTACAGAGGCGAGCTCCTCTTTTTCTGATATGCTAAGGCGTGTTGCTCTGATTTTGGATTCAACTCTTCCTTCTGTAGAAAAATCTACTGATCCCCCAATTGGCATTCTCCATCAGGGTCCAACAGGGGTAGAGCCGGTGCTTCCCTTTAGTCACGCCCTGTATGAGATTTTGTCGGGAGCTGGACTAAACCCCGATACAGGGGCCCCGGTTGGTCGATCTATATTTCACAGACACCGTCCGGCCCCTGGTGATCCAGCCTATCTCCTCTGGCACCCTACTCCTCATAGTTTGGTGGTACAGCTGCTTCCGCCTCGCATGATATCAACTCTCTTCCTCATGTTCCGTTAGACAGAGATTCCAGGAGACAGGACACTTGTGGCAGGCATATCTTCTCCTCCTCAAGTTCTGCTTTGCATTCCATTAATACATCTTGAGTTCTTGGGTGCTTTTGTCATACATTGTAGGGATTCCTTGACACATCCGTTGCCATCATATGGGATGGATACCACTGATTTGGTAGGCCGGGCCATGGCTTCTTCAGTGGCTATGTCCTTATGCCTGTCTACGTACCTCCGCTTTATTGGAGGCTGTTCAGACCAACGTGCTTGACATGCTGTGGTATTCCTGACAGTGTGTTTATTGGCAATCACAGCTGGGCCCTGTTCTGGCACTAGATGTTATTGCCACTATGATGTCATGTGCTGTAGGTTGCCATGGGAATGGAATGTCATTACTTGAATGTACTGGTCAGTTGGGAGCTGCCCTGCTGATGGATGGCTGGGATCTTCTGTTAATAAACTATCATCAAGCTTCAACTGCCTCTCTGTTACTTACTGCTTCAACAACACTTGGCAGAGTATTTTCCTGAATTGCCACACTGGCGTAGTCGGCAGCCTCAGAAGATCCCAACTCCAAGGAACAACCTTTGGGTGAGACCATTTAAATTGCTCTCATCTATCTGCGGTGATGTGTCTTTAGCATTGGCACTGCATTTCTGCCTCTGTTGTTCATAAAAGGGAAACAGGTGTGCCATTTGGGACTCCTTTCTGCTGATTGTGCATTGTTTACCAAATGTGCTGATCCCTTAATATATCAAGCTTGAAATTGACTCTTGAAATTCTTGTGCTAACCAAGAAGGCTGTGATTAATTGACAATTTATTCGGAGTGCTCTTCCAGATGGAGCTTGTTTAATCTTTATTCCACCTGGTTTAATGTTGGAATGCGAGCCAAGCATGTCAGTTGCAGTGCATTGGATTAAAAGCTGAACCGGAGTGCACTTGCTGTTTGATCTTCGGCAGAGCGTGTCAGTTGCAGCACAAAGGAAGAGTCAATTCGAGTTTAGCTTAACTGCAAATGGACATTGTTTTACATCTTCAGTCTCTGTTTTTGTGCCTTCACTAATGGGCACACCTTGAAACACATTTGAATAATTATTGGTTCGTGACCTTTTTAAGCCGAGTGCTTGCACTGACAGGCACAGCTTGACTGTAATCTGTCTTGGAGCAGCATCGGAGCATGGAAGTGTAATGGCTTGATTGTCTGCTTATTATCTCTTGCCATTGTCAATGCAATGTAGTGGTTTGGGTGGTGTTATGAAATTTTCAAAACCCATTCTTGTTGTGAAAACCTTTAATGATGCTGTACGCACTCAAGATCACCGCATTTGGAACATGAACTGGATTGTTGTAGTTAAAAGTGCTGGTGGTAATATTGTGAACTCACCTGAGTCAAAGGATGGTGTTGTCCCAACGAAGTCTGGTCGTATTGTTAAAAGACCTGGGCACTTGGTAGATGATGTTTAATTACTGGCGTGTGCCCTCTTTCCACTGTTGCTGTTTATCTTCTTAGTCTCATCTCATTCTTTCTTATTGTTTTGTTGTTTCTTTTGTTGTTTATCAAAGGAGGGAGGTGTGTGGTATTCCTGACAGTGTAAAACAAACAAGATGATGGACGGAATGTTGCACAATGGCAAACACTTACCCCCAGTCACAGATCTGGGTTTAATCCATCGTTATTTTGCTTCACCACGCCACCCCAGTTCAGACACGGCCATATGCAAATCAGTCTTGACCCTGTGCCTCATGGGAACAGCCATGTCTGAACTGGGGTGGCGTGGTGAAGCAAAATAACGATGGATTAAACCCAGATCTGTGACTGGGGGTGAATGTTTGCCATTGTGCAACATTCCGTCCATCATCTTGTGTGTTTTGCAATTCGCCCCAAGTAGGAAGGGTATGCCCAGACGTGGGTCCCGTGCTCACTGCGCCACTGGAGGCAGGCTATCCTCGCTGATGAGGGCTGAATGCCCGAAACCGGTCCTAGGATGCTTGATTCCGGTCCAGGGAAGACATGGCTTGGCAGTTCGGGCTGGACTGTTCCCATGAGGCACAGGGTCAAGACTGATTTGCATATGGCCATGTCTGAACTGGGGTGGCGTGGTGAAGCAAAAAAACGATGGATTAAACCCAGATCTGTGACTGGGGGTGAATGTTTGCCATTGTGCAACATTCCGTCCATCATCTTGTGTGTTTTGCAATTCGCCCCAAGTGGGAAGGGTATGCCCAGACGTGGGTCCCGTGCTCACTGCGCCACTGGAGTCAGGCTATCCTGGCTGATGAGGGCTGAATGCCCGAAACCGGTCCTAGGATGCTTGATTCCGGTCCAGGGAAGACATGGCTTGGCAGTTCGGGCTGGACTGTTCCCATGAGGCACAGGGTCAAGACTGATTTGCATATGGCCATGTCTGAACTGGGGTGGCGTGGTGAAGCAAAATAACGATGGATTAAACCCAGATCTGTGACTGGGGGTGAATGTTTGCCATTGTGCAACATTCCGTCCATCATCTTGTGTGTTTTGCAATTCGCCCCAAGTGGGAAGAGTATGCCCAGACGTGGGTCCCGTGCTCACTGCGCCACTGGAGTCAGGCTATCCTGGCTGATGAGGGCTGAATGCCCGAAACCGGTCCTAGGATGCTTGATTCCGGTCCAGGTAAGACATGGCTTGGCAGTTCGGGCTGGACTGTTCCCATGAGGCACAGGGTCAAGACTGATTTGCATATGGCCATGTCTGAACTGGGGTGGCGTGGTGAAGCAAAATAACGATGGATTAAACCCAGATCTGTGACTGGGGGTGAATGTTTGCCATTGTGCAACATTCCGTCCATCATCTTGTGTGTTTTGCAATTTGCCCCAAGTGGGAAGCGTATGCCCAGACGTGGGTCCCGTGCTCACTGCGCCACTGGAGTCAGGCTATCCTGGCTGATGAGGGCTGAATGCCCGAAACCGGTCCTAGGATGCTTGATTCCGGTCCAGGGAAGACATGGCTTGGCAGTTTGGGCTGGACTGTTCCCATGAGGCACAGGGTCAAGACTGATTTGCATATGGCCATGTCTGAACTAGGGTGGCGTGGTGAAGCAAAATAACGATGGATTAAACCCAGATCTGTGACTGGGGGTGAATGTTTGCCATTGTGCAACATTCCTTCCATCATCTTGTGTGTTTTGCAATTCGCCCCAAGTGGGAAGGGTATGCCCAGACGTGGGTCCCGTGCTCACTGCGCCACTGGAGTCAGGCTATCCTGGCTGATGAGGGCTGAATGCCCGAAACCGGTCCTAGGATGCTTGATTCCGGTCCAGGGAAGACATGGCTTGGCAGTTCGGGCTGGACTGTTCCCATGAGGCACAGGGTCAAGACTGATTTGCATATGGCCATGTCTGAACTGGGGTGGCGTGGTGAAGCAAAATAACGATGGATTAAACCCAGATCTGTGACTGGGGGTGAATGTTTGCCATTGTGCAACATTCCGTCCATCATCTTGTGTGTTTTGCAATTCGCCCCAAGTGGGAAGGGTATGCCCAGACGTGGGTCCCGTGCTCACTGCGCCACTGGAGTCAGGCTATCCTGGCTGATGAGGGCTGAATGCCCGAAACCGGTCCTAGGATGCTTGATTCCGGTCCAGGGAAGACATGGCTTGGCAGTTCGGGCTGGACTGTTCCCATGAGGCACAGGGTCAAGACTGATTTGCATATGGCCATGTCTGAACTGGGGTGGCGTGGTGAAGCAAAATAACGATGGATTAAACCCAGATCTGTGACTGGGGGTGAATGTTTGCCATTGTGCAACATTCCGTCCATCATCTTGTGTGTTTTGCAATTCGCCCCAAGTGGGAAGGGTATGCCCAGACGTGGGTCCCGTGCTCACTGCGCCACTGGAGTCAGGCTATCCTGGCTGATGAGGGCTGAATGCCCGAAACCGGTCCTAGGATGCTTGATTCCGGTCCAGGGAAGACATGGCTTGGCAGTTCGGGCTGGACTGTTCCCATGAGGCACAGGGTCAAGACTGATTTGCATATGGCCATGTCTGAACTGGGGTGGCGTGGTGAAGCAAAATAACGATGGATTAAACCCAGATCTGTGACTGGGGGTGAATGTTTGCCATTGTGCAACATTCCGTCCATCATCTTGTGTGTTTTGCAATTCGCCCCAAGTGGGAAGCGTATGCCCAGACGTGGGTCCCGTGCTCACTGCGCCACTGGAGTCAGGCTATCCTGGCTGATGAGGGCTGAATGCCCGAAACCGGTCCTAGGATGCTTGATTCCGGTCCAGGGAAGACATGGCTTGGCTGTTCGGGCTGGACTGTTCCCATGAGGCACAGGGTCAAGACTGATTTGCATATGGCCATGTCTGAACTGGGATGGCGTGGTGAAGCAAAATAACGATGGATTAAACCCAGATCTGTGACTGGGGGTGAATGTTTGCCATTGTGCAACATTCCGTCCATCATCTTGTGTGTTTTGCAATTCGCCCCAAGTGGGAAGGGTATGCCCAGACGTGGGTCCCGTGCTCACTGCGCCACTGGAGTCAGGCTATCCTGGCTGATGAGGGCTGAATGCCCGAAACCGGTCCTAGGATGCTTGATTCCGGTCCAGGGAAGACATGGCTTGGCAGTTCGGGCTGGACTGTTCCCATGAGGCACAGGGTCAAGACTGATTTGCATATGGCCATGTCTGAACTGGGGTGGCGTGGTGAAGCAAAATAACGATGGATTAAACCCAGATCTGTGACTGGGGGTGAATGTTTGCCATTGTGCAACATTCCGTCCATCATCTTGTGTGTTTTGCAATTCGCCCCAAGTGGGAAGGGTATGCCCAGACGTGGGTCCCGTGCTCACTGCGCCACTGGAGTCAGGCTATCCTGGCTGATGAGGGCTGAATGCCCGAAACCGGTCCTAGGATGCTTGATTCCGGTCCAGGGAAGACATGGCTTGGCAGTTCGGGCTGGACTGTTCCCATGAGGCACAGGGTCAAGACTGATTTGCATATGGCCATGTCTGAACTGGGGTGGCGTGGTGAAGCAAAATAACGATGGATTAAACCCAGATCTGTGACTGGGGGTGAATGTTTGCCATTGTGCAACATTCTGTCCATCATCTTGTGTGTTTTGCAATTCCTGACAGTGTGTCACAGCTGGGCCCTGTTCTGGCACTAGATGTGATTGCCACTATGATGTCATGTGCTGTAGGTTGCCATGGGAATGGAATGTCATTACTTGAATGTACTGGTCAGTTGGTAGCTGCCCTGCTGCCCTGCTGATGGATGTCTGGGATCTTCTGTTAATAAAGGATCATCAAGCTTCAACTGCCTCTCTGTTACTTACTGCTTCAACAACACTTGGCAGAGTATTTTCCTGAATTGCCACACATGCCTTTTGATGGCACCCAACTTTTTGGCGCTCATGCCGACTCTGCTTTGCGGCGTTTTCGTGACAGTCTGAGTGGAACAGAAGCTTAGCTCTGCTCTTGCTCCTGTCTGTCTCCCTAAATCCACCCTTTTAGTTTGTATGGGGGTTGTTGGTCCTTCAATTCTTTCTCAATTGAGCATTTCATGGCGGTGTCCATGGTTTATCCCACCTACTGGTGACACCCGGTGTGGTATTCCTGCTTCCTGCAGATCTTATTCTTCTCCGTATTACACTGCCAATGACAGGTTATGGTTCCGTTATGATCCTACATGGGTATAACACCTGTTGCAAAGGTGTTCTGTTTCTCTAACCATGGGCTCCATGCCCAAGAGATCGTTTTTTGGTATTATTCTTTTCTCACTTGAGAATAATTACCTGTGTTACATGCTCTTTAGAGCACTTCTATATGCTTGTGCACTACTTCTGAGAGCCACTTGTGATCTAGAGTTTCCGAGCTTTGCCTCACATCCTAAATGCTGGAACGTTTTACCCCAGCACTTCACATTGATAGACAGCGTTTAGTATCCCTTAAAGGGACCTTTCACTTTTCTCTGCCAAGAGGGAGTTTCTATATAGTTTGTTCAGTGAGATCCCTTTCTCGTGAGTCTCTCGTTTTTCCTTGATCTATACAGGTAGCACCCTTTCTGCTACCCTTTTTGTGTAATTCTGTTTCGCCAAAGGCTTTAAATTTCCACTGGAGCAGTGGGACACGTGCCCCAGTCTCTACTCTGTTGTCCACGTTACTGGCCTGGCCATAATTTGCCACTAGGACATTCTTTTCTCTATGTGTCCTTCATTATTTTTGGCGAGTTTCTCGCTCTTCTTCATCAGCGTACACTTTTAATGGACTACTCTGGTGCACGCATTTCATTCACTTCTTGTTTTTTTTACAAGGGTGTTTAAAAAAAGTGCTTTCTTCCTCAGTCCTGCTGATCGTCTTGTTTGTGGTTCCCTCCACATTCTTTATCTGTGTGGTAGTACTTAAGTGCCAACGTTTTTTTTACCACCAGTCTCACTGTCCTTGCTCTGACTTTTCCTATCAGGACATCCGTCATACTCATTTATTGCCTACAGGCAAGTTTTTTTCTCTTATTTCCTCGAACACCTTCTTTTTTGGAGCTCATACACATGCGTGGCATCAAGGCGTCTACATTTTTATCCTTGGCAAGACACTATGTGGTCTCTTTTTGTGTGATAATGGCTCATCCACTGTTAGGTTTCAAATTCCCATCCCTGCAACGCACTAATTTCACGTTATATTAGGTTAGCAATGTGTGGCTAAATAGATGTCATTTGTATTCACGTTATGCAACCCACTGAGTTATCCCCGTAATTCGCAGGCTTCAGTTAGCAAGTGTGACTCCATTTTGCATTTCGTAATCCTTATTAGGCTGCTTAGACTGTGCCTGAGTTAGGCCTCATTACTTGATTTGCTTGCCTCAGCAGAACACTATTTCGTTATTATTTTTTCTTTCTGTTCAAGGCTGTTTCTCGACTTACCAATGAATAGGCTGTTCTGCCCTCGCATACTTATCCGAATGTGTAGTTTCTGCTCCCACGTTAGGAGATGCTGAGACCCAGTACTGTGGCCTTGGATTCCTGATAAAATGTACCCATCTGGCAGGTGTTAGCTCATCCGCCTGTGCCTCTTTGTTCATGATCAGCCCAGGCCGGTAGTTTTCCATTGTGGGCATGGTTGGGGGCTTCTCGAGAGGAATGATTACTCCGTGTGGGCTGTTGGGGGCCAGTCCCTCAGCAGACATCTTAGGGTGCAGGTCATGATGGACTCCTCTGCAGAGCATTGCTAATAAATGTAAGTCTGTATTCTCTACTGTCTGACCGACTCTTCATTCTTGGGAAGGCGTAGCAGGTGGTTGTAAGAAAACTTCCTTCAGTTGGTGCCCGAACAGGGACCCCGCAAGGTGATCCGACTCGCCCGTAATCGGGTTGTAGGGTCGGGGGTGCGTAAAGTTGGTTGGTCGGGCGGATCGGGGTACCCCACACAAGACCGAGCTTGGTTCTCGCAGCTGCCCCACCTGGCTGATCGGGTGCCCCCTCGTCTAGTGGTCACTGGCTGGGGTCCTGAGAAGGCGAAACCTTGGAGTTGACCGTTTGGTCCGAAGAGTCGGCAGTGGAGAATAATTTGACTCGACCTGTGTGCACCAGGTGAGTGATTTGATTCTTGGAAAAATGGCGCCATTCTTGGACGGCACGAGCCTGCGGGCTGTGTCTTGATACAGTCTCTGGACTGTCTTGTCTGCAGTTCACGAACTGCCCTGCTTGAACGACATGAGTCGACGGGCTGTGTCTTGGCACGGTGTCTGGACTGTCTTGTCTTGAACTTGGTGGGTTTACGGACCCTTGAAAAGGCACAGATTGTTTGTGAGCAGTTCACCGGACCACCTGAAAATTTGGCCCGCGCTTGAAAAGGTCCGGGACTGTCCTTGAACAATCTGCCAGACCAACTGGTAATTTGGCTAATTCTTGAAAAGGTCTGGGGCTGGAGCCTGTCTTCTTAATGTGGTACAGTCTCCGGACTGTAGGGAGTAGTCCTTGGACCGTTTGGTTTGGTTCGTGAATAATATTTGTTATTTTATCTTGTCCTTGTTTGCCGTTGCTGGTGTTATACTTGTCCGTCAGGGACAGTGCATGTGTCTTATATTAAGATGCCTTGTTTCAGCAAATTGGGGTGTTTTGGATGTTGATGTTGTTCTACTGATGTTCGATTGGAAGAGAGCCAGCCTGCACCTCCGGAGGGTTCTCCAAATTTTGACGTATACGTTAAACATGGTATTGGCCCTGTTATGTTTAGCACATTGTGGCATAAATATACGAGGGACAATACTGAGTTACAGTGGCCGCTTACTGGCTCATTTGATGAACAGAAATTGAATTTCTTGCAGGACAAGTTGTTCGCTAGAAGGAGCAGACAGTCGATGTTTGATTCTTTAAGAGTATGGCAGAAAGAAGGAAAGCAGCGACGACTAAGAGCAGAGAAAGAGGCCCGGAAGAGGCAGACGCAAACTATAACACAGAAAGCAGTCGCCTATGAAAGAGGAAAGATAGAGAAGGGCATAGAATGCGCAGATAGAAAGTTTCGGTTACAGACAGATAAATGTTATGTTACTAGAGAGGAAGGTGATGATTTTGTCGAAGAGCTATTAGATTCTCGCCCTCCTCCTCCTTATGCCCCTGAATGGTTATACCCGACAGTACCGACATCTCAGTCCTTGGCCTCTAGTGCCGCCCCTTCTAGCGTTCCTGTTTCTAGCACTACCGCTTCAGCCCTGGCCCCTCTTGCTTCTCTTCTACTCACACCAGTCACCTGGACGGGTGCTGTTAGCTCCCCCGCCCAGTCTATTAGTTCTGTATCGACTGCTACTCCCCCTTTCACCCCTACCACCCTGTCTCCCTACATGATGGTACCTGCCTCTGCGTCTGCTCTTTCCCCCGTGATTGTGACACCCCAGGCACAGTTGAATGTCGAAACTCCTGCGCGTGGAGTACATGAAGTGAACTGGGCAGCAGCGCGAGACCGAATGGATAAAGTATTGGTGCGCTCTGCGGTAGCTGATGAGGAAAAGCAAATGGTGACGAATCAAGCAGCTCAGTGGGCTCGGAATCCGATCTATAGTGTGGAGGATGTGTGGAGTGTGATGAAAGATTACGAGCTGTTTATACAGCAGCATGCCCTTACACACGTGTCAGCGACGCTGATAGGGTTGTGGGAACAGTGTTTTCAAGGTGTTGCACCGCAAATAATATATGACATATGGGATAGAGTATATGCTGCAGGTATGGCTCCCAATGAGGTTTTTAGCAATATAACGACACTAGTGGGTTACCGGGGCAGATTGCTCCAGAAGGTTCCGACGATGGGGATACAGCATCCCATGAGGGAAGTTCATCCCATTTATCACCCTGAAATTCCAGAACTGCGCGATTCCACCGATGCTGTGATTAGACCACGGGTCGACGCTCGGTTTCAGGAACAGTGGATCTATACTCCCTGGAAGAGGAGTGAGGTCCTATCCTTAAAGAGCCAGCTGCCGGACCCCCGAAAAAACCCTACTGCATATTATAAAGAATTGACGGAGGCAGCCTCCTTCCTCCACAGTAATGACGCTAGCTGACATAGAGTTGTTTTTCGGTCTGTTGGTACCGGTGGATTTATGGAGGCAGGTTCATATGCAGGATCATGCACCAGAGTTGGGGGGTACGTGGGATGAGATCAGGGCTTGGGATAAGGAGCGTAAGCCCGGCGACAAACCGAAAGCGGAGCTCCTAGATTTGCCGGGGCGTATTATAACATAAATGCACTCACTTATCCCGCCAAAGAGAGTGGACTGGGATAAGTTGACTGCGTGTCGCCAGAAGGATGAAAGTGTGTCGGATTTCTTTACCAGATTTGAAGGGGTGTTTTTAGATTTTAGTGGTCAGGACCTGTCACAGGAGGGTGGTGTTCGTTTATTTGTCAACAGATTTGTCACTAACTTGCTTCCCGAGATTGCAACACGGTTGCAGGCTTCGGAAAGTACTTGGACGACATCATCCCCGTCAGTGCTATTGGGTATGGCACAGTATTACGAACATAGAGAGAATGAGGACAAGGAAAGGGTAGAGAAAAAGTCAAAGGATTTGAAGACGAGGGTACTGATGCAGCAAGTTGCGAGGGGAAATGGACGAGGTAGAGGTTCGGGTTCGGCCCAACGGCTGCCCCGGTCTGGCAGGGGTGGTGCTTCAAACATGCCCATCAGGCTCAATCAATGTGCGTACTGCAAGCAGGAGGGACATTGGCGGAATGAGTGTCCGGAGTTGATACAGAAAGGTGAGGCCCCGAGAGGTCGGAGTTTTCGAGGACGCGGACGAGGAACAGGAGTTGGAGGGGGGATGCAGTCAGAGGATACATCATACAATAGGCAGAGCGGGAATTATTTTGACGACCCCCGAGGACGACAGTACTATCATGATGAATATGACATGGACGAAGTGACAGGGTTGTCTCACAGCTAGAACGGCCGAGGACAGGGCGAGGGACCAGTTCCTGTGCCTAAAGATCAGCACGGGCCTTGCGTCACTGCTGATTTACAGGGTACTACTGAAAATTGTTTAGTTGATACAGGGGCTATGAATAGCTCTGTTTCCCGTTCACTGGTCCCGGGGGCAGCTCTGTCTGGCCAAAACAATGTGTCAGTGGATGTCTCAGGCGTGCCGGTCATTAGCCCCATTTCCAAGCCTCTTGCTTTGACTAGTGGCCCCTTTACGGTCGATTCACCATTTTTACTGACGTCAAATTGTGGGGAGAATTTATTAGGACTCGATTTGTTAAAAAGGCTGCATGCGACAATTTTTTGTTCTCCAGACGATGTTTACATGACTGTTGGACCACAGGTAGCCCGTGCCAAACAGTGCTTCGCAAAGGATGCCCCCCTTCCCGCTGAGTTTAAAGATGTGCCGCGTACATTATGGGCTGCAGGAGACACGGATGTGGGGTTACTTCAGATCCCGCCAGTATCTATACAGATCAGAGACAATGCTAAATTGCCACGTATTCCCCAGTACAAGATATCCCAGGCAGGTGAAAAGGCCCTATTGATAATAATACAGGATTTGATTAAGTCTGGCGTGGTTGAAGAGACTGTGGCGAATGTGTGTAACAGCCCTATTCTTCCTATTCTTAAAAAGACACCCTTGGATTCTTCTGATGCCCACCCTGATGTTTACCGTTTTGTGATAGACCTCAGAGAAGTAAATAAGATCGTAGTTCCCCAGTACCCTGTGGTCACGGACATTACAACGATCTTGACAGTGATCCCCCCATCAGCAAAATTCTTTTCTGTAATTGACTTAAAAAATGCTTTCTTTAGCATACCAATCCATACAGATAGCAGATATCTGTTTGGATTTGCAATAGCCGGTCGGAGCTTTAGATTCTGCCGTGCTCCACAAGGCTATACTGAAAGTCCTAGTATTTATAGCCAAGCCTTGAAAGCTCAATTGGATTCTTTGGAGCTTCTCCCTGGTAATGTGCTGTTGCAGTATGTTGACGACCTCCTTGTGGCTTCGGACAATGAGGATGGTTGCAAAGACGCCACAGTTCAATTATTGTTGCATCTGGCGCATCATGGACACAAGGTGTCACTTTCCAAATTTCAATATTGTCGACAGGAGGTCACCTACTGTCGAAGGAGGGTCGCAGATTAACACCTGAGCGCATAGCTGCTATTACTAACATGTCTGTTCCTAAGACCCAACGCGAGGTACGCGCGTTCATTGGGATAACATCGTATTGTCGGCATTGGATCCCTAACTATTCCCTACTAACAAAACCCCTTCTTTACCTGAGTACCAAAGATGTGCATGAACCCCTGCCTTGGACATCTGCATGCCAGCAATCTTTTGAACAATTAAAGGTTGCGCTTTGCTCTGCTCCTGTGCTTGGTACTCCTGATTACCAGAAGCCTTTTGTGCTCTACGTGCATGAGGTGGACGGTTGCGCGCTTTCTGTTCTAACACAGGGTTTCGGTGGTAAGCAGAGACCCTGTGCCTACTTCTCTGCCATGCTTGATAATGTCGCCAGAGCGCTCCTGAGCTGTCTGAGAGCTGCCGTGGCGGTGGCAGTTTCTATCAAACAATCGGCAGGGCTCGTCCTCGATAGGGACCTCACAGTCATGGTACCTCATGCTGTGGATACGCTATTGAATAAGACAAAGACGCAGCACCTTACTAGTGCGCGTCTGACTGGCTATGAATTGACTCTGTTTGCTCCGCACATTACCATCAAACGATGTGCTACTCTGAACCCAGCCACGTTACTACCCCTCCCGTCGGAAGAAAAGGACAATGATGTCCATGATTGTTTATTTCGGACTGAGGAAGAAACTAAGGGATGGGTAGACCTGACTGACGTTCCCTTATCTGACCCCCAAGGGTAACTATATGTCGATGGCTCTTGTTTCAATTTACCAGATGTCACCACCACTGCAGCCTATGCAATCACAACGTTACACACTGTAGTTGAGACATCTCTTATCCCACACCAGTCGGCCCAAGCTGCAGAGTTGGTTGCCCTCCTCAGGGCTTGTGAGTTGAGTGAGGGACTGGCTGTTAATATTTACACCGACAGCCAGTACGCATTTGGGGTGGCCCATAATTTTGGGCGCTTCTGGGCGGAGAGAGGGTTCTTGACTTCGCACGGACTGCGGATACAGAACGGGCCATTGATACATAGATTGCTGTCCGCATTGACACTTCCCAATAAGTTAGCAATAGTGAAATGTAGCGCTCATAAAGCCATTACAGATGATGTTGGGAGGGGAAATGCTTTCGCAGACCAGACAGCTGAGGAGACAGCTCGATCAAAGATGAAAAAGATGTTAGTGGCAGGTCCCGCTAGGTCGGTCTCAGACAACGGAATGTTCGAGGACACATTGGAGAATGTCAGGGAAATCCAGGGTGAGGCGACTCTAGATGAATTAGCAATGTGGGAGGAGAGAACATGTCGCTTGGATGAGGATGGGTGTTGGACTGACTTGTCTCGGAAGCAGCGATGGTTGCTGCCTAACTCATATGTGCTCCCTGTTGTTACCATGGCCCAGCACATATTAGTGCCAAAGGAATATGCAAGTTACTGGACCCAGTATGGCAGAATTATAATATCGCTAAGGTAGCCATGCACCTAGTGAAGCATTGCATCATTTGTCTGACGCATAACCCTGGGAAAGGTACTCCTACACCCGCTGGTAACTTTGCACCGCCTTCCTTCCCTTTCGAGGTTCTCCAGATGGATTTCATCGAAATGGAACGAGTTAATAACCTAAAGTATGTGCTAGTAGTGATCTGCGCATTCAGTAAATGGATTGAGGCTTACCTCACTAAAGAGAATAAAGCTATGGTGACGGCGAAGGCACTTCTAAAAGAGTACTTCCCGCGCTATGGATTGCCACACGTGATTTGGAATGACAACAGAAGTCACTTCAATTCAAAAGTCATTGAATTGGTGTGCACAGGTTTGCATATTAAGCAGAAGTTTCATGCAGCGAATCACCCCCAGTCAGCAGGTCTGGTTGTGAAGTACAATGGTACTCTCAAACTGAAGCTAGCAAAGATTCAAGAAAGCACAGGACTGCGATGGCCAGATTCGTTACCCTTGGCTTTATTATCTACCAGAGTGACAGCGCATTCTAGAACAGGGTTGTCCCCATATGAGGTGGTCTTCGGACGCCCTGCTAATGTCTGGGGCGTCCCGAGACCCAAGCGCTTTTCCGAGATAGAGTACCCCCTGCTTGTAGACCATCTGTATGAATTGTCTAAAGATCTTCGTTCTCTTCAACAACAGATACAAGCCACTCTGCAGCCAGTACCAGAGTGGCCCGGGCATCAAATACATCCCGGGGATTTTGTGCTCATCAGAAATTTTCAACAGAAAAGCTGTTTGGAGCCGAGGTGAAGAGGGCCTCTCCTCGTCCTTCTTGCCACCCGTACAGCGGTGAAAGTAGACAGCAGCAAACACTTGATCCACGGTTTGCACGTTAAACGGATATCTCTACCGCTCCCGTACGACCGTTGGGTCAACAAAGGCATCGGTGATCAGGAATGTGAGAGGGTGCCACGCTTCGTTCCCTTCTCTGGTGCCCGGTTGAGGTGGGCGCAGACGGACGAAGAAAGTGATGCAGTCCTGTCTGAGGCGATCCCACCAGAGATAAGGGCCGCCCCGGATAACACAGTTTCTAATACACCGGAATCTGAGTCTCGATGCCCATCTGATCCTGAGTTTCTGCCCCTCTTTGTTGATGAAACAGTGCCTGGAATAACCAAATATAATCTGAGACCCCGAAGGAAGGACAGTGCATCAGCCGAACAGTCTAGGAGTTAGGGAAGAACTTGAGCTTAGGGCGCGGGTGCTGTGCCTAAGGTGCCTGTATTAGACTAGGGCGAACTACACTGATGCACTGCCTTGGACACTGGACAGGATAGTTGAGGGTATTTGCCCAGGAGGGAGGGTGCCCTATCCTGAAAGAAGAAGAATTTGTTTTTCTGCAAGGGCTGCGATCGCTCAGCTCCTCCGTGGGAGTGCTTCATAGCACCGTCGTTGATGAACAATAGGAGCCTGCCAGCCAGGCTCTAGACGGACACGTGGTGATTTGTGCCCTCTGGTACTGTTGTTGCAATAGTGGCTCTAGCCCGTGAATTTTTCTTTCCCTTGTGACACCTATAAGTTGCCCTTGAAGTTTTCTAAATGTATCCCTTTGGTTGTCCTATCCCTGATGAGGAGCAGCCCTTTGCGGCTCCACGTCCCACTCCAGATGGTCCTGTTTGGTCCTCTTGGTCCACTAAGAGTAAAATAGTGTTTGTTGTAATAATTTTGCTTTCCTTGCTAGTCGTATTTGGGGTGGCCTGGTACGTAGAGGAACAACACCCCGTGCACACCTTGATAGGGACTACCCCGGTTCCAGCTGAGCACTCGTTTGTCACATTGGCCCCACATAAAGAAAGACATAGACAGACTTATGCCCAAAATGCTTTTGTTCAGATGCTTCATCAGGTACACAGTACCACTAATGCCACGAATTGCTGGGTGTGTGGGCTACTTCCCTCCGTTATGCACAAAAATGATTTGCTAGTGTCATTGGCCCTGTCATATTTGGGTAGCTGTGAAGCCTGGTTCCAACTGCTCTCTATGATATACATGCACTATCATGCTGACGCTATGAAAATGGTACAGGCTGATTACGAAGCAGTATTAGAGTATATAGTGGTACACCAGGGATAGACACCTAGGGCAGATGGCAAGGAGGGTACCCTGCACCCAAATGCTTGCTTGAACGTTTTTGAGGTTAACAAAAATGTCACTTGGTTACGAAATGAAATGCTGGATTTCCAAGGATTTAATGTCACTGAATATTTTAAATGTTTCCAAGAACGCAACATCACTGAAGACAAAGCCATGCCTGTCCCTGTGATCAATGCAACAGCTAGTTTCTGTGTTGAAGGAATAGGGAACATTTCGGTAGGACAGAGTCATTGTAACTACACATATCGATTAAACACTACTAGCTGCCCACCTTTGCTTACACCTCCGAATGTATACTTCATCTGTGGGGGACAGGCTTATACCTGGCTTCCGAGCGGATGGTCTTGCCGGTGTTATGTTTCTTTTCTCTTACCCCCCGTTTACATTGCACCATCCAATTACCACAAGGATCATAAGCTGCAGCGTAGGGATCTCCAGGTACATCGAGTTAAGAGAGTTATCAACACAGCGATATTGATCAAACAGATACCTCCCTACAGCAATTTACTGACATAATGAAGGGCATTCTGTCGTTCTGGGGTCTCATGTTCAATAGTCGTAATATTCGTCACCTTGCTAGAGTAGTTGAGGGAGTTATTAATACTACTGCCGGTATACTGACTAATATTACAGTCGAGCTTCAGGCTACGAGGCTCGTTTCTCTTCAAAATCAGATGGTTTTAGACGTCATTCTGGCTGATAGGGGTGAGCCTGTCGCGTCATCGGCAGCAGCTGCTGTGTGTACATCCCTGATAGTGCCCCTGATGTGTACTGCGCAATACAGAAATTGCACAAACTTGCTTCAGATATCCATCAGGATAATGGTTCATGGTCCCTCACAGGGTGACTCTGGGGTCTGCTGACATCATGGGGTTGGAAGATATTACTTGTCCTAATAGCCATCGCAGGAGTCATCATTACATGTTGCTTATGCATTAACTGCCTTCCAGCCTGTTGCACCTATTGTATGAGTAAACTTACTCCTACCCCTACATTGCCAAGGCGAGACAACAAGATTTCTGCCATGAAGATGCAGGAAATTCAGGACATGATGCTCATAGATGAGGGTATCTTCGAGTATTAGGCGATTTCGTATGCTTATGTGTTGCTTGTTTTTCCCTTGTAACATGACTATGCAATTTCTTTCTCCCCCACAGAATTGTAAAGACCCTACCGGATAGCGAATAAAGCATTTAGCCACCCATGATAAAAGAAGTGTCTTTTAGGTTTCAAATTCCCATCCCTGCAACGCACTCATTTCACGTTTTATTAGGTTAGCAATGTGTGGCTAAATAGATGTCATTTGTATTCACGTTATGCAACCCACTGAGTTATCCCCGTAATGCGCAGGCTTCAGTTAGCAAGTGCGACTCCATTTTGCATTTCGTAATCCTTATTAGGCTGCTTAGACTGTGCCTGAATTAGGCCTCATTACTCGTATTGCTTGCCTCAGCAGAACACTGTATTTCGTTATTATTTTTTCTTTCTGGTCAAGGCTGTTTCTCGACTTACTAATGAATCGACTTACTAATGAATAGGCCGTTCTGCCCTCGCATACTTATCCGAATGTGTAGTTTCTGCTCCCACGTTAGGAGATGCTGAGACCCAGCACTGTGGCCTTGGATTCCTGATAAAATGTACCCATCTGGCAGGTGTTAGCTCATCCGCCTGTGCCTCTTTGTTCATGATCAGCCCAGGCCGGTAGTTTTTCATTGTGGGCGTGGTTGGGGGCTTCTCGAGAGGAATGATTACTCAGTGTGGGCTATTGGGGGGCCAGTCCCTCGGCAGACATTTTAGGGTGCAGGTCATGATGGACTCCTCTGCAGAGCATTGCTAATAAATGTAAGTCTGTATTCTCTACTGTCTGACCGACTTCATTCTTGGGAAGGCGTAGCAGGGCCCCTCCCTTCACCACCTTTTAGTAGATTCTTTGAAACTATTTCCAGAACATTACGGTTTCGTCCTCTTGGACTTAGTTTCTTTGTTGGCTTCCTTGTCCCCTTCAGTAACTCTCTCTGTGGACAACTCTTTTCATTTTATTCTGTACGGTGTCCTAATATTCTACCCTCAGGGGTTATTCATTACGCCTATGCATTAGCTTTTATTGCCGGGGTTTCTTCTTCTTAAATAATATCCCCCTCTATTGTGTATTTTGCTTCTTTATCCCAATTCTGGGTTTTCTTTATCCACGTACCTTGGTATAATCAGGGCTGTAGGAGTGTGGCCCTTATACTTTCGTAAATTTCTATGCCTCGCCCCCCTCTTGTGGGACATTTGTTCCTCTAATAAATAATTGTTTCTCTTCTATAGCTTGTATCTCTTCTGTTGCTTAGCTTTCATTGCTTGGTTCAATTTTTTAACTGTTCCCCTTGTGGGGATTTAGTCCCTATGAGACTGTGTTTTACTTTCGTCCGATCTTTAGTCGGCTTCTGTTCTGTCGGATACGCCTTCCCGTAGGATGATAAGGCTTAATATGTGTGTGTGCGTGCGTGTGTGTATATATATAGTTCTATATTACCTACTGGCAGTTTCTTACCTTATTCACTTCTTGTCACAACAGTCACTATTGAACCACTTTCTCCTTGAATTGTATGACAGCCCGGTCTTCATGAACAAGACTTGACATATATATATATTCACTGAAAAAACCATAGGTTTTAGGGACAGTTATAGTTAGTTGGACATTGCACTCGTACAAAACCCGTGAAATTCCCCCGTTATAGTTAGTCCAGCTAACTATAACTCGCGCCCCCGCAATGCACTGCTGATGACGTCACATATTACATCACTCATGACATGGTCAGTGACATCACTGATGACATCACTGATGACATCTCAAATGACATCACTGATGACATCATCCAGTGACTGTGTGTTTCTGTAAAGTTTAAATATTTTTAATATATATAGGAAAAGACGTATTGAAGAATGAGTGGGTGTGTAAGTGTCTGTATGGATGATTTAGTAGGTGCGTGACTGACTCTATAAGTGAGTGATTTAACGTATCTTACTGAATGCATGGGTTAGTGACTAAACTGGGTGAATGTCTGTATCCGTCTGTCTGTTGCTGTGTAAGTGGCTGCATGTGTTTGTGAATAGCTACATGAGTGTCTATATGAGTTATTGAATGCTTGTCTGAGTATCTGTATGGGTGCCTGAGTGTTTGTGTGGGAGGGGTGTGTGCAACTCTGTGCATAGATGTGTGAGTGGGTGATTCACTGGGTGGATGGTTTCAAGAGTGCAACTGTGATAGACTGTATGGGTGGGTAAGTGTGTGTAAGAGTGTGTTAGTGAGTGAATGTATGTCCCAGTGGTACATGTGTGAGTAACTACATATGTGAAAGGCAGTATATATGTGTGTTGGAGTATATAAATAGCTATAAGCGAGAGTGAGTGATTGTGATAGTGGCTGTATGGATGAGTGTGTGCTTGTATCAGTGATTGTATAAGAGCATAAGAATGTGCTACTATTTGTATGAGTAAGTGAGCTGGTGTGTGTATAACTGTATAGGTGAGTAAATGGTAGTGTGTTTAATTATTTGCATGACTGACTAGGTGTGTGAGTACCTCTATGGATGAGTGGCGGTGTTTGAGTATCTATATAGGAGTATGAGTGCATATGATAGTCCTGTACTGAGTGACCGTAAGTATGAGTGACTGTACGGGTGAGTGAGTGGATGTGTGCGTAGACCTAAGAATCAGTGAGTGGGTATGTAGTTATTGGTGTTGGAGTGTCTATGGTTTTGCGAATGGCAGTCTGTAATTTAGAGTGGGTGTATCAAAGGTTATATTAGGGTGTGAGGAGGTGCATCAGATTATCACGTGGATGATGTCATCAGTGATGTCATTTGAGATGTCATCAGTGATGTCATCAGTGATGTCACTGACCATGTCATGAGTGATGTAATATGTGACGTCATCAGCAGTGCATTGCGGGGCGCGAGTTATAGTTAGCTGGACTAACTATAACGGGGAATTTCATGGGTTTTGTACGAGTGCAATGTTCAACTAACTATAACTGTCCCTAAAACCTATGGTTTTTTCAGTGAATTTCAAAGGTTTTTAAATGCTAATTTGTAACTATAACGTCCCTGAAACCTATGGTTTTTTCAGTGAATTTCAAAGGTTTTTTAAATGCTAATTTGTAACTATAACATGTCTGAAACCTACAGTTTTTTCAGTGAATTTCAAAGGTTTTGTAAATGACAATTTTTAAATGTATTAATTGTTATATAAATTTTTTCATACTGATTTCCAAATTTTTTAGAAACAATTTTTTTTACATATTTTATTTTTTAAATTACATTGTAATTACATTATACATTACATTACAAAAATACTTTCTCAGAATGAATTACTTTAGTTTAAATACTTTGCACATAGGCAATAGACTTTTAAGTACAGTAGTTACAGTTGTTGCAATGGGCAACACATTTTCAAACACAATGCAACATTCAGCTCAATGTGAATTTCTAGTTAAATGCAATTAGTTACTTTATGGATTACTTTTCTAACCACAGGACTGGATCCTAGATTCAGTCCTGGGACATCTCCTGTAAACAGTTGAGTAAAAGCGTTTTGGTTACAGTCGTGATTTTTAAGGAATATTATTGTACTTTAAAAGTTGACACTTAGAAACTTTTTCTCATAGAATCACCAATGTTATCCTATGGAAGGAAATTCACTTAGCAGGTAAAAACTGTTATCGTTACTTTTTCTTACTCAGTGTTGGATCCTGGATCCAGCACTGGTGCATCTCCTGTAAACAGTTGAAAGAATGCGTTTAAGTCATACAGGCGATTTTTAAGGAATATTTGTAGTTTGTGAAAATCGACACTTTGAAAGTTTTCTGCTGAAAACCAGACAATGGATTCCTATGGAAGAAAATATAAGTTACTGGTAAGTACGGTTAAAATTACTTTTCAGGGTCAGTGCTGGGCTAAAAGATGCAGCACTGGGTTCTCTCCTGATAACAGGTGAGTAAATTGGAATTCGTACTTTGGTTGATTTTAGAGGAATATTATAAAGTTCCAAAACTCCACACTTAGAAGAATTTCCAAGTGAAACCAGTCAATGTTAGCCTATGAAGGAAATTCAAGTTACCGGTAAGTACGGTTAAAATTACTTTTCAGGACCAGTACTGGGCTGAAAGATGCAGCACTGAGGTCTCTCCTGATAACAGGTGAGTAAATCAGAATTCGGATTTCGGCTGATTTTAGAGGAATATTTGTATGTTTCAAAAATCAACACTTAGAAACTTTTTCAGCAAAAAGCAGGCAATGATATCCTATGGAAGGAAATTCAAGTTACTGGTAAGTACGGTTAAAATTACTTTTGAGGATCAGTACTGGGCTGAAAGATGCAGCACTGAGGTCTCTCCTGATAACAGGTGAGTAAATCGGAATTCGTATTTCGGCTGATTTTAGAGGAATATTTTAAAGTTCCAAAACTCCACACTTAGAAGAATTTCCAAGTGAAACCAGTCAATGTTAGCCTATGAAGGAAATTCAAGTTACCGGTAAGTACGGTTAAAATTACTTTTCAGGACCAGTACTGGGCTGAAAGATGCAGCACTGAGGTCTCTCCTGATAACAGGTGAGTAAATCAGAATTCGGATTTCGGCTGATTTTAGAGGAATATTTGTATGTTTCAAAAATCAACACTTAGAAACTTTTTCAGCAAAAAGCAGGCAATGATATCCTATGGAAGGAAATTCAAGTTACTGGTAAGTACGGTTAAAATTACTTTTGAGGATCAGTACTGGGCTGAAAGATGCAGCACTGAGGTCTCTCCTGATAACAGGTGAGTAAATCGGAATTCGTATTTCGGCTGATTTTAGAGGAATATTTTAAAGTTCCAAAACTCCACACTTAGAAGAATTTCCAAGTGAAACCAGTCAATGTTAGCCTATGAAGGAAATTCAAGTTACCGGTAAGTACGGTTAAAATTACTTTTGAGGATCAGTACTGGGCTGAAAGATGCAGCACTGAGGTCTCTCCTGATAACAGGTGAGTAAATCGGAATTCGTATTTTGGCTGATTTTAGAGGAATATTTTAAAGTTCCAAAACTCCACACTTTGAAGAATTTCCAAGTGAAACCAGTCAATGTTAGCCTATGAAGGAAATTCAAGTTACCGGTAAGTACGGTTAAAATTACTTTTCAGGATCAGTACTGGGCTGAAAGATGCAGCACTGAGGTCTCTCCTGATAACAGGTGAGTAAATCGGAATTCATATTTCGGCTGATTTTAGAGGAATATTTTAAAGTTCCAAAACTCCACACTTAGAAGAATTTCCAAGTGAAACCAGTCAATGTTAGCCTATGAAGGAAATTCAAGTTACCGGTAAGTACGGTTAAAATTACTTTTCAGGACCAGTACTGGGCTGAAAGATGCAGCACTGAGGTCTCTCCTGATAACAGGTGAGTAAATCAGAATTCGGATTTCGGCTGATTTTAGAGGAATATTTGTATGTTTCAAAAATCAACACTTAGAAACTTTTTCAGCAAAAAGCACGCAATGATATCCTATGGAAGGAAATTCAAGTTACTGGTAAGTACGGTTAAAATTACTTTTGAGGATCAGTACTGGGCTGAAAGATGCAGCACTGAGGTCTCTCCTGATAACAGGTGAGTAAATCGGAATTCGTATTTCGGCTGATTTTAGAGGAATATTTTAAAGTTCCAAAACTCCACACTTAGAAGAATTTCCAAGTGAAACCAGTCAATGTTAGCCTATGAAGGAAATTCAAGTTACCGGTAAGTACGGTTAAAATTACTTAGAGGATCAGTACTGGGCTGAAAGATGCAGCACTGAGGTCTCTCCTGATAACAGGTGAGTAAATCGGAATTCGTATTTCGGCTGATTTTAGAGGAATATTTTAAAGTTCCAAAACTCCACACTTAGAAGAATTTCCAAGTGAAACCAGTCAATGTTAGCCTATGAAGGAAATTCAAGTTACCGGTAAGTACGGTTAAAATTACTTTTCAGGATCAGTACTGGGCTGAAAGATGCAGCACTGAGGTCTCTCCTGATAACAGGTGAGTAAATCGGAATTCATATTTCGGCTGATTTTAGAGGAATATTTTAAAGTTCCAAAACTCCACACTTAGAAGAATTTCCAAGTGAAACCAGTCAATGTTAGCCTATGAAGGAAATTCAAGTTACCGGTAAGTACGGTTAAAATTACTTTTCAGGACCAGTACTGGGCTGAAAGATGCAGCACTGAGCTCTCCTGATAACAGGTGAGTAAATCAGAATTCGGATTTCGGCTGATTTTAGAGGAATATTTGTATGTTTCAAAAATCAACACTTAGAAACTTTTTCAGCAAAAAGCACGCAATGATATCCTATGGAAGGAAATTCAAGTTACTGGTAAGTACGGTTAAAATTACTTTTGAGGATCAGTACTGGGCTGAAAGATGCAGCACTGAGGTCTCTCCTGATAACAGGTGAGTAAATCGGAATTCGTATTTCGGCTGATTTTAGAGGAATATTTTAAAGTTCCAAAACTCCACACTTAGAAGAATTTCCAAGTGAAACCAGTCAATGTTAGCCTATGAAGGAAATTCAAGTTACCGGTAAGTACGGTTAAAATTACTTTTGAGGATCAGTACTGGGCTGAAAGATGCAGCACTGAGGTCTCTCCTGATAACAGGTGAGTAAATCGGAATTCGTATTTCGGCTGATTTTAGAGGAATATTTTAAAGTTCCAAAACTCCACACTTAGAAGAATTTCCAAGTGAAACCAGTCAATGTTAGCCTATGAAGGAAATTCAAGTTACCGGTAAGTACGGTTAAAATTACTTTTCAGGATCAGTACTGGGCTGAAAGATGCAGCACTGAGGTCTCTCCTGATAACAGGTGAGTAAATCGGAATTCATATTTCGGCTGATTTTAGAGGAATATTTTAAAGTTCCAAAACTCCACACTTAGAAGAATTTCCAAGTGAAACCAGTCAATGTTAGCCTATGAAGGAAATTCAAGTTACCGGTAAGTACGGTTAAAATTACTTTTCAGGACCAGTACTGGGCTGAAAGATGCAGCACTGAGGTCTCTCCTGATAACAGGTGAGTAAATCAGAATTCGGATTTCGGCTGATTTTAGAGGAATATTTGTATGTTTCAAAAATCAACACTTAGAAACTTTTTCAGCAAAAAGCACGCAATGATATCCTATGGAAGGAAATTCAAGTTACTGGTAAGTACGGTTAAAATTACTTTTGAGGATCAGTACTGGGCTGAAAGATGCAGCACTGAGGTCTCTCCTGATAACAGGTGAGTAAATCGGAATTCGTATTTCGGCTGATTTTAGAGGAATATTTTAAAGTTCCAAAACTCCACACTTAGAAGAATTTCCAAGTGAAACCAGTCAATGTTAGCCTATGAAGGAAATTCAAGTTACCGGTAAGTACGGTTAAAATTACTTAGAGGATCAGTACTGGGCTGAAAGATGCAGCACTGAGGTCTCTCCTGATAACAGGTGAGTAAATCGGAATTCGTATTTCGGCTGATTTTAGAGGAATATTTTAAAGTTCCAAAACTCCACACTTAGAAGAATTTCCAAGTGAAACCAGTCAATGTTAGCCTATGAAGGAAATTCAAGTTACCGGTAAGTACGGTTAAAATTACTTTTCAGGATCAGTACTGGGCTGAAAGATGCAGCACTGAGGTCTCTCCTGATAACAGGTGAGTAAATCGGAATTCATATTTCGGCTGATTTTAGAGGAATATTTTAAAGTTCCAAAACTCCACACTTAGAAGAATTTCCAAGTGAAACCAGTCAATGTTAGCCTATGAAGGAAATTCAAGTTACCGGTAAGTACGGTTAAAATTACTTTTCAGGACCAGTACTGGGCTGAAAGATGCAGCACTGAGCTCTCCTGATAACAGGTGAGTAAATCAGAATTCGGATTTCGGCTGATTTTAGAGGAATATTTGTATGTTTCAAAAATCAACACTTAGAAACTTTTTCAGCAAAAAGCACGCAATGATATCCTATGGAAGGAAATTCAAGTTACTGGTAAGTACGGTTAAAATTACTTTTGAGGATCAGTACTGGGCTGAAAGATGCAGCACTGAGGTCTCTCCTGATAACAGGTGAGTAAATCGGAATTCGTATTTCGGCTGATTTTAGAGGAATATTTTAAAGTTCCAAAACTCCACACTTAGAAGAATTTCCAAGTGAAACCAGTCAATGTTAGCCTATGAAGGAAATTCAAGTTACCGGTAAGTACGGTTAAAATTACTTTTGAGGATCAGTACTGGGCTGAAAGATGCAGCACTGAGGTCTCTCCTGATAACAGGTGAGTAAATCGGAATTCGTATTTCGGCTGATTTTAGAGGAATATTTTAAAGTTCCAAAACTCCACACTTAGAAGAATTTCCAAGTGAAACCAGTCAATGTTAGCCTATGAAGGAAATTCAAGTTACCGGTAAGTACGGTTAAAATTACTTAGAGGATCAGTACTGGGCTGAAAGATGCAGCACTGAGGTCTCTCCTGATAACAGGTGAGTAAATCGGAATTCGTATTTCGGCTGATTTTAGAGGAATATTTTAAAGTTCCAAAACTCCACACTTAGAAGAATTTCCAAGTGAAACCAGTCAATGTTAGCCTATGAAGGAAATTCAAGTTACCGGTAAGTACGGTTAAAATTACTTTTCAGGATCAGTACTGGGCTGAAAGATGCAGCACTGAGGTCTCTCCTGATAACAGGTGAGTAAATCGGAATTCATATTTCGGCTGATTTTAGAGGAATATTTTAAAGTTCCAAAACTCCACACTTAGAAGAATTTCCAAGTGAAACCAGTCAATGTTAGCCTATGAAGGAAATTCAAGTTACCGGTAAGTACGGTTAAAATTACTTTTCAGGACCAGTACTGGGCTGAAAGATGCAGCACTGAGCTCTCCTGATAACAGGTGAGTAAATCAGAATTCGGATTTCGGCTGATTTTAGAGGAATATTTGTATGTTTCAAAAATCAACACTTAGAAACTTTTTCAGCAAAAAGCACGCAATGATATCCTATGGAAGGAAATTCAAGTTACTGGTAAGTACGGTTAAAATTACTTTTGAGGATCAGTACTGAACTGAAAGATGCAGCACTGAGGTCTCTCCTGATAACAGGTGAGTAAATCGGAATTCTTATTTCGGCTGATTTTAGAGGAATATTTTAAAGTTCCAAAACTCCACACTTAGAAGAATTTCCAAGTGAAACCAGTCAATGTTAGCCTATGAAGGAAATTCAAGTTACCGGTAAGTACAGTTAAAATTACTTTTGAGGATCAGTACTGGGCTGAAAGATACAGCACTGAGGTCTCTCCTTATAACAGGTGAGTAAATCAGAATTCGTATTTCGGCTGATTTTAGAGGAATATTTGCACAATGGTGAAGGGAGGGGGCGGGGCCTGAGGGGACATCTGTGCAAACGCGCCCCGTGGCGCGTTTTAAGTTGGGGGATTAAGTCCCCTTGAATCATGAGGGTCCCTACGGGCCAACTAGCCCACCAGGAACCTCCAGTATGCGCCAGGGGCTGCGTTGCAGAGACATGTACAGAGGCCACACCCCTTTTTACACCTCTCTGCAACGCAGCTCTATGGCGCTTTCTGGACGTACCTGTTGGGCTAGTTGGCCCCCAGGACCCTCAGGATTGAAGAGGATTTAATTCCCCATCTTAAAACGCGCCACGGGGCCTGTTTGCACACATGTCACCTGAAGCCCCGCCCTCCCTTCACCACTGTGCAAACGCGCCCGTGGCGCGTTTTAAGTCGGGGGATTAACTCCCCTTGAATCCTGAGGGTCCCTGGGGTGCAACTAGCCCACCATATACCTCCAAAAGCGCCATAGAGCTGCGTTGCAGAGAGGTGTAAAAAGGGCGTGGCCTCTGTACACCTCTCTGCAAGGCAGCTCCCTGGCGCATACTGGAGGTTCCTGGTGGGCTAGTTGGCCCCAGGGACCCCAGTATTCAAGGGGAATTCGTTCCTCATCTGCAAACGCGCCAGGGGCGCGTTTGCAGAGTGGTGAAGGAAGGGCGGGGCCTGCGGGCCCCATCGTTTTTTTTTTTTTTTTTTAAATGCTTTTTTCTGCCCAGGGGGTCCTTGTGGGACCCCTGAGCAGACCTAGGGGTCAGGGTGTTTCTACCCTGCCCCCTTTGTGCGCTTTGCGCACTTGTTTCTGTCCCTCGGTTCTACCGAGGACAAAATGGCTGCCAACACTTCCTGGTTTGAAGTGTTGACAGCCAATTAGCATAAAGCTCGTGCTCGGGAGGATCCGCGGCCCTAGATATCACTATCTTTTTACTTTTGATTTTCTCAGCAACTGCTGAACGGATTTACACCATTTAACAAAAGGGTTCTTTCTGAACCAAGAACTACCTCTTTGCCAAATTTGGTGTAATTCCGTTCAGCAGTTCGGGCTGTAGCCGTGTCTAAAGTTTCCTATGGAAAATTGCATGGGGAAAACGCGTTTTGGGACCCCCTTTTTCTCGGCCCCCGCTTGACGAATCCCCCGAGACTTTCAGGGTAGGAGCGGACCGGAGCGGGCCATAAAGTTTGAAAATTTTGCGAAGATACGTCAACCGGCAAGAGAGTTATTTCAAATAGAATGTCGCGGATTTCCTATGGATAATAGGTTGTAACTATAACTATCTACTGGCGACCGCCAGTAGATAATAAAAAAGAGAATATATTTTTTTTTATCAAGAATTGGTGTAGTGTGTTTGTTTTTAAAGAATTCATGTTCTTTGCTGAATGATTATTTCATTATTGCATGTTTAAAGTAATTATTTGCTACTTGATGGAACTACACTGTAGACTATATCGTCAATACCTAGGTTTCGAGGGACATTGGGTTACCCCGTTGTCTTTACTTGAGATCTGATTGGCTGCCAACACTTCAAACCAGGAAGTGTTGGCAGCCATCTTGTGACTCGGTTGAACCGAATCACAGAAAAAAAGATTAAAAAAAGAAAAGGGGGCTGGGTCGAAACACCCTGACGCCTTAGGCCTCTTGGGAGGGTCCTACAGGGACCCCCCCCCCCCGGGCCAAAAAAGCATTTAAAAAAAACAAACATTTAGGCTGGAGTAACGTTCGATCAATGAATCCCGCCAAAAATTAAGAAAAAAACGGTGTGCGGGCTTCGTTAATTATAGGCCCCCGGGTGGGCCAGATCCCAGGGGCATTTGTAATTATAGAAGGGGGGCACACATGCCCCTCTCATGGGGCTTACTAATGCTCTGGGGACCACCACCTCCCCGGGGCTTCTTTATAAAAAAAAAAAATGCAGGGGAAGGCCGTACGGCCTCCCCCGCTGCCCCAGGAACCACCACCTCCCTGGGACTTTTAATAAACGGGGGGCCTCTTGGCACCCCCTGCCCCAGGAACCGCCACCTCCCCAGGGCCCTTTGTTTAGCAAATGTGGGGCGCCCCCAGACTACCCGCAGTCCCGGGGACCACCTACTCCCTGTGGGTTTGGTACATTTAAATGAAGGGGCCACACTGCAGCTAAATTAACATTGGAGGACTGCGCGGCCTACCTCATAGAGCCATGGATGGCCCTGGGGACCGCCACCCCCCTGGGCCAGCTCCTGTAATGACCCGGGGTGCCCACTACCGGGACATTGCAGTCTGCTATGGCTTGGCGGGAGCACTGCCAAGCCATAGCAAACTCTTCTCTGCTTCGAGTTAGCAGGAGCATGTAAAATGATTGTCCTCCTGTTACCTCCAGTAAGTCCCACTCAGCAGGATTGCTAAGAGGACTTTGGAGGCCAGGCCCCTTTCTCCACCACCTTGCAAACACACCTCCTGGCACACTACTGATTAGGGGGTAAAGTCCACTTTACTCCTGAGGGACCTTGGGGGCCAAAAAGCCCTCCTGGTACCTCCTGTTAGTCCTACACAGCGGGATTTCTGAGAGCTGGTTGGAGGCCCAGCCCTCTTTCCCCACCACTCTTCAAATGCGACTACTACTTAAAAAACCATAGAAATTTACTGAAAAAAACCAAAGGTTACAGGGACGCTATAGTGAGGAATTAGCATTTTATTAAATACCCTTAGAAATTCACTGGAAAATTAAAAGGTTACAAGGACGTCATAGTTCGGCTCAGGTTTGACTCGAACAAAACCAGTGAAATTCAGCAGTTATAGTTAGCTGAGCTAACTATTACTCGCGCCCCCGCAATGCACTGCTTATGACCTCGCATATTAATCACTCATGACATGGTTAGTGACATCACTGAAGACATCTCAAACGACATCACTGATGAAATCATCCACAAAATCACTAACTCCCACTCAATCCCCATAGAACCTTTCATACACCTTTTATACACCCACACAACCATTCACAAACCCATTCACAGACCCATACCAGTACTCATACACCACTCACTCACTAATGCAGCCACTGACATAACCACTCATTCACCCATACAGCCAATCAAACACTGAGTCAGTCACCCATAGAGCTACTCACACACCTGCTCACTCACCCATACAGTCAATCACTCAGTACTTGCTCAGCCATATAGTTCCACACACACACACAGCCACTTACTTACTCATACAGATACGAACACCTACCTACTCGCCTATACAATCACTGACACAAGCACACACTCACCCATACAGCCACTCTCACATTCACCCATACAGTCACTCATATACCCCATCTCTCACCTATACTGTCTTTACCATACCCAGTTACTCACCCACACAGCCATACACACACTCACACACCCATACAGCCCCTCACACACACATTCCCTAACCCATACAGCCACTGACTCAACTACTCACTCATCCATACAGGCAGTCACACCCCCCCTCACTCACCCGCACAGACACTCAGACACCCATACAGGTACTCAGACAACCAATCAATCTCCCATGCAGACACTCATGTACCCACTCACACACCCACAGCCACTTAGACACCAACTGACAGACTGATACAAACCTTCACACACCCAGTCACTCACCCATACATTCACCGAGACTCCTAATTACTCACTTCTACAGTCAGTCATGCACCCACTGAATCATCCATATAGGCACTCATATACCCACTGATTCACCTTGGTATATATATTTAACACTCATAAACTTTTTAAAAACACTCACAGTCCCTGGATGATGTCATTGGTGATGATCTCAGTGATGCCATTTGAGATGTCATGAGTGATGTCACTGACCATGTCATGAGTGATGTAATATGTGAAGTCATAAGCAGTGCATTGCGGGGGGCGAGTTATAGTTAGCTCAGCTAACTATAACTGTTGAATTTCACTGGTTTTGTACGAGTGAAACCTGAGCCTAACTATAACATCCCTGTAACCTTTAGTTTTTTCAGTGAATATATATATATATATCTATATATCTATATATATATATAGCAGTGCATATAACTTGTGTATATCTTTATAAATGTCTTATGTTACATTTTGTAAACAGGGCTTACGTATAACTTACCCTGATGTACCCTTTATTCTTATCATGTAGTCTCATCTTCACTCAGTCGCTATGTATGCACTAGCTCTTCTTTCCACATCTATGGATTCTACTCGTTGAATGATCCCATTGGTGTCGTTCTATCTCTGGGACTTTTTTCTTAATGCCAGTGTTGCGCTTCTCAATACTTGTTGTACTTGTCTTCGATTTTTTTCGATGGTTGCATTTATCCTTGCTCCTTCACCGTGGATCTATTCTAAGATTCCTGTCTCACTGTCTCTCAGGACAGATTTGCCTCTACTGCATTCGCTATTGCCTCTGGCCCTCCGAGCCACAGCTGCCCATGAGTTCGGTTCTTGGGCCCATTTTCTCCGTGTTTTGCGGAGTATGTTTGACTGACATAATGGTTTTCTACATCGAGGCCCTATAGCTTAGTGGCATTGGCTGCTGTCTTTGGGCTCCCAAGTCACAGTCAAACATGGGTCAGATCCCACCTTGGGAGCGACTAGCATTGTATTTATATTGCATATTGTCTACGGACACATTTCTGTTCCTCTGCCATGGGGAACTCTACTCCAGAGTTCCAGCGGCGGCCGACACAATGAAGAGGTGGTGGGGTGGGTAGAGGTGGCTGGGGCAGCACCGGAGGGGTTTAATAATAAAAAATAACACTTGCCTGGAGCTGCCGGCTGCCTCTTGCATCACGCCTCGTCCTTCCTGGTCCCAGCAGGCACTGGGGCTGCATCAGACTCCCTGTGCAATCCCCGCGCTGCTCTCATCCTATGAGAGCAGCTCAGGGATTGGCCTGAGCTGGCTGAAAAGACGCTCCGCTCAGACCAGTGAGTCTGTGCTATTTCTCCAGCTGTTCAATGCAGCCAGGCTGGAGAAAGCTAAGTGCGCATGAGCGTTTGGCTAGCCTGAGACAGCCAGCCAAACACACATGGGCCCTTGGAAGTGCACATAGCACTCTTCCTCCTCCCTCCCATGCCCCGGCCCCACCCCTCCTCGCACACGCTGGCTCAGAGCCGGCAAATGAAAAATAAAATGATTATAGGTAATCGTTTTATTTTTCACCTGCTGACTCTGAGCCAGTGTGGTGACGCTCCACCGCCATTGCGGCAGAGCCGCCCCTCTAGGGTTCTCCACCCTTCTCAGTAATAAGAGCTACTTATGTTCAATTAAAATCATCCTGAGCTACTAATATTATCAGTGTTGTACACATCAGACAAGATTACTTTAGTGAACACCCAATGCAAGATTACCTGCCGTGATCTTCTCAGTCGAACATTGCCAGCAGTAATGAAAAGAAGGCTTTGTCGGTTTGGAATTCTTCTACAAGGGTAATACAAAACAGCCACATGTGCGATGTCCCTGGCACCAAGGTAATAATACCAGGGTAACAATATTAGCAATAAGTATCCCAGTGCTGCATGATTTATCATTCAAATATCAGCTTTACATTACATATGTTTTGGAAGCTATAGGTTCTGAAAATATACACATTTTTATCTTGAATACACACTTTTGAATTTTGGTATACATATATTAATTCAACCAAGCAAACATTTCTAATTTAGTAGGCTCGGCTGCAAACAGGAGAGCTACTCACAAGTCACTGGAGAGCTACCAGTAGCTCAAGAGCTACTCGTTGGAGAAGCCTGCTCTAGTCCCATGCTTTTCACCGTCTTATGACTTTACTTGCCTGTGGTTTTTGCCTCAGTTCTTATGGTGAAGTATATGTTCTTGCTCACCTAACTCCTGAGAGCGTATGGTTTCATCTGTCTTATTATAGACCGGCTAGTTCTATTACTGGATTTTTAGTATGATCAGTTTGCAGACCCTCCTTTGGGGAATGTATTGCTTGGGTATCTGTTCTAAGATAAGGACTCTGTGGCTACATGTCTCTATCAGATAAATAAGTTACTTACCTTCGGTAACGCCTCATCTGGTAGAGACATAGTCTAGCTGCAGATTCCTTACCGACCCACCAGTCCTCCCCGTTCTGCAAACTGTTTCCATCTTACCTAAAAGAACCGTTTCTTGGTATTCGCATACTGTGCATTTTGACTTCATAATTGTTTTTTTTTTTTGATAAACAACTTTATTGAGTTTTATTGGTTTAAAAACAGTACAATAAGACACATACCATACAGTGATATAGGAAGCAAGTGGTCCATTCGAGGCAACTCATCAGATACATAGTAAACATTATCCAAGCAATGCGAAGCGCATTGGTGAGACGGCACATCTGGTTAGGCAATCAACCCAAGCCATTTTACCCTTACCTTGGCATGTTTCCGGGGACAACCGCGGGCTTCGTATACCACCCGCTCCTGTTGTGCGCACCAATTCACCTCCTCCTCCATTTCGCTAGAGTGGGCAGCTTAATAGCCAACCAATGTGAGGCAATGTCACGCTTAGCTACCAGTAGGGCCGTCCCCAGGAAGGACCTCTCCTCCCTTGTTCCTCCCATCCCCTCAAATACCCCAAGCAGAATCATTGTGGGTGATATGGGAATCTCCCAGCCCAAGACCCTGGACAGCTCCTGGATCACCTCCGTCCAGTAGGTAGATATGACATCACATGCCCAAATCATGTGATAAAAATCTGCAGAGACGGTATCACATCGTGGGCAAGTAGAGTTGGGCCATAAACCAGCCTTATGCAGGCAGTGTGGGGAAAGATAAACTACGTGGAGGTAATTGATTTGAATGAGGCGCAGCTTGGCTGAGGTTGATAGTTCCTGTGGAGCCATTAGAGCGTCCCTCCATTCCTCATTCCCCATAGGTCCCACCCATCCCTCCCACCGGTTCCTGAGGTGGTCAAGTGTCCCGGGAGAGTTAATGAGTGTATGGTAAATCTGTGAAATCCCTCCTCTGCCCATGTGACCCATCAACAGTTTAGCTTCCAGTGGGTTGAATTACGGCAGGGAATCCAACGGAAGGGAGTGGGTGGAGAGGGCGTGTTGAAGTTGGAGGTATTTGTAAAACTGTGAGTGTGCTAGGGTATATGTCTGTTATAGTTCATGAAAGGACTGTATATGACTCCCTGACCAGACATACCCAAACCGCGTGATGCCAATATTGTCCCAGGTGCGAATGCGACTCAGAGACGCCGTTTCTTTTAACCAGGTGCCATGCCAAAGTGGAGTTTGCTGCGTAAGCCTGGTCTCCCAGCGCACGTGCCGCATAGCTGCTCTCCGCGCAAGAAATGCCGCCCGGGTCACCATGGGAAGTGAAAGGGGGATTGGTGCACCATAAAACATACTCTGAATCTGGGAGAAGTCCAGCAGTGTGAGTTCTACTTTGTAAGTGGGGTCCGACCACCCCCCGTTGAACCAGTCGTGAATAACGAGCAACTGGGCTGAGAGGTAGTAAAGATAGAGGTTGGACATACCCATGCCCCCATCATATGGTCCTCGCTGGCAATGTTTGAGGGCGATACGTGGTCGGGAGTCTTTCTACAGGAATGATGTCATTGCCCTGTCTAGAGCTGAGAACCAGGTTCGGGGCAACTAAAGGGGCAGGTTTTGAAAGGCGTATAGGAATCGTAGAAGAATCATCATTTTAAATAGGGCGATACAGCCTAAAATGGTGAGGGGGAAGGAGCGCCACTTGGTAAGATCAGACTTGGCTTTCTGAACCAGAGGCTGGAGGTTCAGGGTCCACGTGAAATCGGGGAGTAGAGTCACCCATATGCCCAGGTACTTGAAGCTAAGTCAAAGCAATCCCTGGATGGTGCTAAGGGGACAAAGACAGACTTGGCGGGGTTCAGTCGCAAGCCGGACACTTCCTCGAACCACCTGAGTGCTTGGAGGCATCGGGGGCCACTCACTACAAGTACAGCAGGACGTCATCCACCTACAGAGCAATGCGGTCTTCGTGTCCTTTCCCCCACTTTCACCCAGTGAAAAGAGGGTCCGTACGGATAAGTGCGGCCAGTGGCTTTATTTCCAGGGCAAAGAGAAGGGGGGACAGGGGGACAGCCCTGTCTGGTCCCCCTTTCAATGGGGAAGATTGCCGAAAGGGCTCCATTTATCCGAACCTGTGCCATAGGATTGGTGTAGAGGGCCTTAACCATGCCCTGGAATTTGGGTCCGATACCGTCTCGAATCAACACCAATTGCAGGAAGTCCCAGTTCAACGAATCAAAAGCCTTCTCAAAGTCGAGAAGAAGTAAGGCAATGTCAGGGGCAGAGGTGCCGGTGCGCCAGGGCACGTGCAGTCGTCTGATACAGTGCCTCGTGCTATGGAGCGGCATGAAGTAGCACTGGTCCAGGTGCACCAGGGTCGTGATAACGCGCCGGATCCGGTTCGCCAGAATCGTGGCAAAGATTTTAACTTCCCCGTTGAGGAGCGAGATTGGGCGGTAGTCCGCACACAAAGTGGATGGGGGTTGCGTCTTGGGTATCACCACTATGGTTGCGGTGTCAGCCTCAGCCGGGAAGGCCCACACCTGTGCGGTCTCGTGAAAGAACTGCAAGAGATATGGGATGAGAGTCTCTTGGAATGTGCTATAATATTCCATCGGAAAGCCGTTGGGACCCGGTGTTTTGCCGGGCGCCATTCCGGACAGTGCTTCTCCGATTTCTTCCGCCGTGAGGGGTTCGTCTAGAGCACGGGTGTCCGGGGAATCGGGAGTGAATCAAGGAGGGCATCGGTGGCCGCCACATCCTTAGTGGTGGCTCTGGCATATAGGGTTTGGTAGTAGGAAGCAAAAGTCTGGGCTGTCTCCGGTAGGGAGTGCTGAACTTGGCCGTGGACGTCAAGTACCTCTGGGACGATCCTGTTAGCCTGCGGGTGGGAGGCCAACCGAAAAAGTATTTCCCGTTTTTGTGCCCCCATCCATATATTCTGGCCGTTGTGGCCCGCCACATGTATTTGGCTGCCTCAAAGGAGTGTAATGGATATCTTCCCTGATGAGGCCCAGGCGGCGAGTGACATCCCCCTGTGGGTCCGCTGCCAGATGTTGCTCCAACCGGAGAACCTGGGCCTCCAGCTGGGTGATCAGAGCTGACAGGTCACGTTCCTTTCCTCTGATGTGTCGTTTAGCAAAGCTGCATAGCGTTGCTTTAGTGGCGGACCATAGCGTGCTTATCTTGGCCACGGAACCTTCATTGATCGTAAAGAATGATTGGAGTTCAAACTGGAGACTGTGTTGAAACTCTTTGTCCTGAAGGCACCAGGCATTCATGCGCCATACAGGTCGCTGGCCCTCCATGTGGTGTCTCAAGCGCAGCAATAGAGGGGAGTGATCTGAGATGCCTCGGGCCAGAATCTGGATCTGGGCCAGCTTAAGGCAGTTTGGGGCAGTAAAAAGATCAGGTCTATCCGGGAATGGTTGTGGTGAGTGGCGGAGGTATGTGTGAATTGTTGTAGTCGAGGGTGCCAGGACCTCCAGGCATCACAGAGCCCCCAGGCCGCTTCCTAGTCAACAAGACAGTTGGCCCCGAGTTTACCAGAAGTCGTGGGGGGGGCGGAGCAATCTATTTCGGGATTAGGGACGGCATTAAAGTCACCCCCTATTACCGTGAGTCCATGTGGGAGATGGTTAAGGAGCTGAGAGAGGTCTTGAAGCCCCATCGCCAGGGATGCGGTTGGTATGTAGACGCAGATCAGTAGCACCGTTTGACCTTCTAATTGGCCTTCCAGCGCGTGGTAACGACCCTGCAAGTCTCGCAGGATGCGCGTGACTACCAGTGGGAAGATGCGGTGCAGCAAGATGGCAACTCCCCTGGCCCCATGAGAAAACCCTGCGTGATATACCCTGTCATAACTCCTTCGTGCCAGAAAGGGGCAGATATCTCCCATAAGGTTGGTCTCCTGCAGAAGTAGACCTTCCGGGTGATGTCGGTGGGCAAAGGTGAGGACGGCTGAACATTTCACTCTATCCAACACCCATTAACATTCCATGACATAACCTGAAAGGTCCTATTTGTTAGAGGGAAGGGTTTGTAAGGGAGGCGCAAAGTAGTGTATCCTTGTGGGGGCCTTCCCCGGGGTCTCAAGAGGCCCTACCAAGTGCGCCAGCAGCCAACAGGAAGTGAGAGTTACCCAGGACTGCGCATTAGAGTATGGTATGTGTGTGTGTCTTAACTTGAGAGGGAGTAAAACAAGGTTAAACGAAAGAGCAACAAACAATGCATAAGCATAACCCCCCCCCCCAATGCCCACCCCTCCCCATACTTCTCCCCCAATAGCATCTGTCGCCCTATACAAAATGAACACATAAGTAACCAATGTAATCAGCAACAAATTAGGAGTCATAGTGACTATCTGACCACCCCCTGTTTCCATGTGAAAACCCACAAAGTTAGACCAAGGTGAGTCCGGGACCAGCAGGTGGTGACGAAGGGATCTCCCGGAAGGCCCCCGTGGGAGATAGTGAGCGGCCCCTCCTTCACCCCCTCTTCGATCTGTTGCGCAGTCTACGTTGTTTTGGTGGAGATTGTGGCTCCAGTGCCCCAGGCACCTCCCGCCACCGAGGGGAAGAAGCGGTCTTCCCATGCAGTAGGCGCTCATCTGTGAGCCATTGCCAGGCAGATTCAGGCGTGTCGTAGAAAAGGGATTTACCCATGTGGAGGACCCGGAGGCACGCTGAAAAAAGCAGGCGGTATTGGATTTCCATCGCTCTCAGTTTCTGCTTAACCTCTGTGTTTGAATGGCGCCGCTGCTGGACCTCACGGGTATAATCTGGAAAAAAGAGAACTTTGGCCCCATCGAATTGGAGCTCCGCCTGCCTTCTGGCTTCTTGCAAGATCGCGTCCTTGTCTCGGAAGTTCAAGATGCGCGCAATGATGGGGCGAGGTGAGGCCCCCGGCGGTGGCCTGGGGATCAGAGCCCGATGCGCCCTTTCAATGGCGAACCAGGAGGACAGGCGGTCTGCGGGCATCCATGATGTCACCCAGCTCTCTTCTCGGTCCACCACCTGTCTGGGGTCATCGCCTTCCGCCCGCTCCGTGACCCCTATGAGGCGGATGTTATTGCGCCTGGAGCGGTTTTCAGCATCCTCCGCTCGCTTGTGGAGATCCGGGGTGCTTGTAAGGAGAGTGGAAACCTGTGTTTGAAGGGTGGAAATGACGTCCTCTGCAGTCGAGATCTGAGTTTCCGCTTTGGTTATCCTTGCTGTAGCATTACGGAGATCCTGTCGCAGCAAGGCCACATCCATCCACACCTCCCCTATCTTATTTTCCACTGCTGACTGTGAGGTATGTATGGCCTGCAATATAGTGGTGAGATCTGGATGGGAGGGGCCCGGTCCAACTCCCCCGGGAGAGTCGGAAGAGTTTGCCGGGGGCCTGCAGTATACTGGTCCATCTTCGTCTGTGTGGAGCCCCCGTGGGTCGGCCTGTCCTTGCCCATCCCAATGCCATGTGGGACGGCGTGGGCCAAGGAATCCGAGTCAACCCTGGTAGTACCAAGCTCTCCGGTCGCTATATTCCTGGAACAGGCGGAGGGAAGGGAGCAGGGCCCAGGCACTCACTCCATCCAATCAGTCGTCCGGGGAGCAATCACGATCGGCGGGGTTTCCCGGTCCGACGAGGAGTCCCTGTGGTGCGGGGGTAGAGATTGTGCAGCAGTGTCCCCCAGGAGCCAGCGGAGGGCGTGGTGTGGGGACCGTTTCCCTAGTCAATTGTTCAGTGGCCCCGGGGTGCCCTACCCAGGGGGACCCAAGGCGATGTTCAGGAGACTCCTGCGGGGAGGCACCTCAGTGAGGATCTGGGGCAGAACCACCAAAGGGCGCCAAGAAGAGGAGCAAGGGGGGCTGTGGTTGTAGGTGACCCCCCCAAGTCTGTGTCCCCCAGCCAGATCAAAATTGTACAGTCTCAGTCTCCCCTCCTGGGTCCCCGGTCCGGGCCCCGAGGAATCAGTAGCCTCCCCCCGCTGTAAGCAGGGCTCCTGGTCAGGGCACTGGTGGGCCAGTCAGTGGTTCAGTCCAGACTCCAGGGACCCCTCACATCACTGGACAGGTGGGCCCCCGTGTGACTCTGGCGCCGGGTCACCCCCTCAGGCGGCCGAAGCCAGAGGCAGCCTCATGTACAAGGCCCCCCAGGGCCTCCGAACAGATCCCAGTCGGGTTGCAGAGCAGGGGCCTCGGGTGGGCCCCGCCACTCAGGACCGAGCTGCAGGTGGGCCCTCACACCCCCACCCCGGGCCCACAGTACCTCAATATCCGGCCCGACCGGCCGATGTGTGTCTCCTCTCTTCGTGGGCCTCCGCTCCGGATCTGCAGCCTGGGCCTCCAAGGCGAGGGGGGAATGCACCTCCCCAGTCGGCCGGCATCGATCTAAGGGGCATCTCCGCAGGGCCGTGTCGGAATCAGAGCGGCTCTCACACTGCTGCTCGGTGCTCCAGAGAGGGAGTCCCCCTGGGGGGGCGCCAGGCTCGTGAGGCAAAGGCCCTGGCTCGGCACGCGGCCGCCTCAGGATTCCCACTCCACCGGCATGACAGCCGAAGCGACGAGAACCAGGGCTGATGAGTCAGGCTCCTGTTGCAACTTTCTCTACGCCCCACGCTGCCATCACAGTGCAAGCTCCAATCGCTTTACAGTCCCTGCCAAGAGAGTGCCAGGCACCCTCCGCAGACACCGCCCAGACACGAGAGGGGCCTGCAGCTCACTCCTTCGCGCGGCAGGGAGACTCCCGGTGGAGCTTCTCCGTTCCTGGCACCACCGCTCCCAGGTTCAGGCCAAATACGTTTCAAGGAGCTGCACCGGACCTCTGGAGCTTACAGGCAAACATCGGGACCGCTGGTAAGTTTCACTTGGTCTGGATTATATGCGGATCTCGAGGGTTGAGTCCGGCGTGATGCTAAGGTGCATCCACCATGTTCGCCTCCTTGGCCACACCTCGACTTCGTAATTGTTAATTCAAATAATTATTTATCTTTTGTGGCACACTGTTTTGACAGCCAGTCAAAACAATGTGCCACTGCAACATTTGTATGATGACTGCATTTTTGGTGCGGTAAATAGTCACAGAAGAAACAGACGCCTGCTCTTTGGGGAGGTGGCTTATATGGAATCCGGTGAAGTCGCATACGTGGACGACGTCTCCACGAAGTCGCATGATGCCCTCTACCAATGCGCAGGGGTACTGCTGGGAAAATTGTCCGGATCCAGTCTGCTGCCTTGGTATAATTCTTAGGTAAGGAATCGGTGGCTAGACCATGTCTCTACCAGGTAAGGCGTTACAGAAGGTAAGTAACTTGTTTGATCTGTATCATTAATTGATTGCATCTACCTCTAATAAAAAATTATGGTTGTGGCTCCCTTAGGACAGTCACAGATTTTGCAACTTGGCAAATATATTTAATCTGCTTGATTTTCACTGGCGGGAAGTCTGCACATGTCCTTGCACTTCAGGTCACTTAGAGAGCAGACGCAAGTCGTCAGTTTGCAGTTCCTAATGCAGTTGCAAGCTAGTAAATCTAACACAGCCCGAGATGCTGCTGCTCTATCCAGTCCACTACCAGTTGCTCTGCTCCCTCGTGTTTTCCCAAACTTCTACCCTCTCCCAATTGGACTAGGTGTCTGTGGATCATTCAGAAGACATCTCTTGCTTATAGCGGCTTGATAATTTGCACATTCAGCATGTTTCTTCAGACAGTCCCTGACCTATTTCACCTTCTTTGCGCAGAATAGGTGATATCTCAAGTCATTCACGTGATGAACCGAAGATTTGGGTGCATACAGCAAGCACGAGATTTGCTCTAATTCCTCCAATTTGTCCATTAGTTCTTCAAAGAGATCCCATTCGCCTCCGAGCTGCAAAAATGTTTCCTGTGTATGTCTGTTGGCAGACAGGATTTTGAATGCGCTTACTTTTCCTTTTACCGCAAATGCGCTTACTATGTCACATCAGGTAAACGTTTCGAGACCTATCATAGCTCCACCAACATTTTCACCAGGAGTTGAAGCTATTTTCCCAATGTCAAGGACTCGCATGCATCGTTTAGTACCACATTTCAGAAACAATTTAGCCATGATTCTGTCATGAAATCCCAAACACATAATTAACACATCAGTGTCATCTGAGTTTATTATTACTGCCTCATAACCCTCATTAGCAGCGGCTGCAGCATGCAGCAACAAACGACCATCTGCTTCTTCGTGTGTACTGTTCATGGCTCCTGTAAGGTGTGATTTTGTAGCATTTATCTTCACAGTTTGCAAACAGTGTTTTATTCTCAAGTTTTACAAAATACTCTGGTTTCCTCCATTCGTTAACAAGAAATGTGATGAGAGTTGCTTTATTCCTTACGTGGCTTAGGAATTTCCTCCACTGTCTGACAATCTGGGAAGGTGAGCTGCTCTGTAACTGGTGCCCAGTTCTTCCCCTCTGATTGTCCTTTCACTGTTCTTAATAGACATCTCATTGTACGTATCAAACACAACATTGATTCTTTGACTCCTATTTCCTTCCCGCAAAGCCATGGACAAGACAGACATAGCCACCTCACCAAAGTTTTTGATTCCTCTCCTTTTACTCTCTGAACAAGAACCATACCATCAATCAGCTTGGCTGAATTTCCAGGTATTTCCTCAGCAGGGGTAACGTTTTTCCTCAAGTAAGTTGCTAAAACAGCTTTGTTTGTCTTTCGCAAAAGACCTCCTGGAGTTGCTAAAGCCCATGGTAAAGGTCCTAAGGGATGAGAGAATACATCAGACATTTGAAGGTTCTGATTCTGTGATGTCACAATGATTCAACCAGATAGTGCTTTTTCTGCTTTCATGATCATTGTCCTGCCATTGCTGTTCACTGCCTTCTTCTTGGACATGTTAGTGAAGGTTTTTAGTTTGTTCATTTTCATTGGGTCTTGAAACTTTTCAATAGGTGGATCATTCTCAAGTCGCTCAAGTTTGAAGTCTGTATAGCACTGTTTAACTATTTCATGCTACTTCATTATGTCAGATACTATGTCTTGCAATGCCTTTTTTTGCAGTGGACAGACTAATGAGATCCTGTGGCCCAACAAATGGGTTTATCCAGCTTTGAACCAGACTAACAGCTCTCGTAACAATATCTTTGTCTTTTTCAATTTGTGACTTATGTAGATCTGCGTGAAAAAGATCTGATCTGTTGTTACGAACCATTTCCCTTATCTGACCCAAAAAGACGCTTCTGTGTTCAGCCGCCATCTAATATCTTTTCACAACACCCGCCTTGAGGTTGAGCCTTGTCGTACCACCCTTGTGTCTTTGTTGACTATTACCTCTATCGCTTGATCGACCGCAGTTCGTCCATACTGATTAACATCTGACAGTGGAACTGAAAAGCATCCGTTGATGAAGTTGTGGTGTATCTCTGGATGTTTCACTGCAAGTAATGTCATTATGGCATAGTATACTGGAAGATATCTAGCATAGTTAATCCTGTTATACGCAAAACACCATGGACCATAGAGCATATGACAGAAAGATGTAAATACCAATTTCTGTCTCGAGCAGCACGCAGAAGAGCCAGCAAGACATTTTCTTTTTTTTTATATAACTTTTTTTATTATTAAACATACATCGGACACATGGACAATATACAGAGGAAACATCAAGGTATACATCTCAGAGATCTCAGGGGTATTTTCTAATCATTTTACACAGAAGGAATGTTACGGAGGGGGGGGAATGTCATGTTCCGCAGCACAGGGAGGGGTACAGATTTCTCCTCGATAAGTATTCCATGGGCCCCATATTCGTGCCCATTTCCCAGGGCAACCCCTTGCCAAATATACAGTTTTTTCTCTAAACATACACCAGTCTAAATCCTTTCCCCAATCATCCAAAGCGGGTGTGTTCGCCGCTCCCCATAGCTGTGCAATGTTCCTCTTGGCGAGCATGAGCCCAAGTGTAACCCATTGTATATGGTGGATGTTTAGGTCAGTAGGCTCCCATATATTCAGGAGGCATCGTCGTGCCTCTGGGAGGAGGCGCACTGATAGCACCGAGTTGATCACGTCGTGGATTTTTTGCCAGTAGAGACCCACCTGTGTACACTCCCAGATAATGTGCATGAATGTTCCTGTGTGTCCACACCGCCGCCTACATTCCCCACTGTCTGCAAGTCCCATGCGGATAAGGCGAGGTCCTGTGACATAGACCCTATGTAGGATTTTAAGTTGGACAAGTCTGAGTCGTGCTGAGATGGCTACCACCCGGGGGGAGGAGACCGCATCCTGCCAGTCCTCATCATCTATTTCCAAGCCGTCTGCTACCCATTTACTCCGCAGGGCCTGGAGAGGATCTTCGGTGTTGTTGACTAATTTTTGGTAGATCAGTGAAATAGTTTTATCAGGTAGGTGGCCATCGAGTATCCTGTCTTCTAATGGGGAGGCGTCAGGAGGGAGCTTGCTCTCGGGGAGTGCCCGTAGGAGCGAATGGGATATTTGCGCATACCGGAAGTACTCAGTGTTTGCAAGTGCATATTCCGCTTGGAGCTCGGTGAATGTCTTGATCCCTCTCGGGCCCCAGATGTCTTTAACTTGAGAGATGCCAATACGATCCCACCTGTCAAATCCTTTTGTTTTCCACAGGTTACCCAATATCTCTGAGTCCCATAGCGGGGTAGACATCGTTAATTGTCGGCCCCACCCGAGTGAGGAGGACGCCTCGTGCCAGATCCGGACCGCATGCCTAGTAGGCCCCGTCAAGATATATTTCCGGGGTCTTGCATATAATGCCCTATTGTAATTACCCCCAGGTAGTATCCACTTATCCATCGCATAGCCAGGATCCTCAATTCTTCCATAGGTACCGTGGTTAACTGCTACCAATTGCGCAGCCCAATAATATTTTTTGATATCCGGGAGGCTGATGCCTCCATCATACCAGTTTAGCGTCAGTTTGGTTAGGGCGATTCGAGGTCGTCCCTCCCAGAGCAGCTGCCTCTGTAGTCCTTCAATTTCCTTAAAATATTGCGGGGGGATGGGATCCAGAGTATTTTGTAATATGTACAGGAATCGCGGCAGGGACATCATCTTGAACAGTGCAGCTCTACCCAAGAGGGAGATGGGAAGTGATTTCCACCTGGCTACATCTGCTTTCAGTCTGCTCAGAGGGGGAAGTAGGTTATGGTCATAGCGTGATTGGGGATCTAGGGAGATAAAAATACCCAAATACTTGAAGCCCACCGTGGTAATTTGTATTGGACAATCGCGGGGGAGCAGGGGTCGATCCCCACTCAAGACAAATAGGGAGGACTTATTCCAGTTGACCGTGAACCCAGAGAGTCTACCAAAGACTTTAAGGATATCTAGCACTACTATCAAAGATCTTCTGGGGGACGCTAGGTAGAGTAATATGTCATCTGCGTATAATGAGATGCGGTCCTCACATTCCGAAGACCACTTCAATCCTCTCACTCTAGGGTCACGTCGTATCCATGCTGCCAAAGGTTCAAGGGCCAATGCGAAAAGGAGGGGGGAGAGCGGGCAGCCCTGACGGGTTCCCCGGCTGAGCTGGAATGTGGTGGAGATCTTATTGTTAACCACCACCTGGGCCAAGGGTTCATTATACAAGAGTCGCACCCACTGAATAAATTTCGGGCCGAATCCCAGTTTTGACAGCACCGCCCAGAGATATGGCCACTCGAGTGTGTCGAATGCCATTGTCGCGTCTAAAGAAGCTATTATCGCAGGTTCCTGAATGGTATGTGCTCTCCCTATCACTCCATGCACTCTTCGGAGATTCAATGCCGTGTTTCTGCGGGGTATAAATCCGGACTGGTCCGGGTGGACCAGTTCACCAATTACTTCGATGAGGCGATTGGCCAAGAGTTTGGCTAGAATTTTAGGCTCCGCGTTCAGGAGGGAAATTGGCCTATATGAGGCACATTCCGTCCTGGGTTTACCCTCTTTATGAATAGCCACTATGGTGGCTACCCTCTGATCCCGAGGCAACATGCCCAATTCCCTAGACTCCTCAAACATAGATTTTAAATATGGCGCTAATTTATCAGGTTGCAGCTTATAAAGCTCAATGGGGAGCCCATTGGGGCCTAGGGCCTTGCCCGAGTTCAGGGAACGGATTGCTTGTGCAATTTCGTCCGCTGTTAACTCGCCATCCATAAGGTCGCGATCGCTTAGTGACAGACAAGGGAGTGCGATGTCTCGTATCATTTCTTGCGAGTCTGCCTCAGAACCCCCGGCCAATGCGGTGTATACTGTCTGGAAGTGGTTAGCAAAGCCATCAACAATTTCTTGGGGGTCTGTGATGACAGTGTCTGTGTCGCTTCTGAGTTCAGGGACCAATCTACTCGCCAGTTCCTTTTTATCAAGCCATGCTATCAATTTCCCTGCTTTGTCTCCTAAGTCATATAGTCTACCTTGTCGTTCTCTACCAATGATCTTTGCTTTCTCGGTGACCATTGCCTTATACTCGTGTTGTTTAAGACTCAGCAGATGAAGCCCCTCCGGGGTGACTCCCGCCTCCAGATCACTTTCTAGCCTATCGATCTCGGCCTCCATATCTGATGCCTCCTTCTGGTTCTCTTTTTTAGTTCCCGCAATCAGGGAGACTGCCTGGCCACGGATCACCGTTTTAAATGCCTCCCATAGTGACTGAGAGGAGAGCACCGAACCCTCATTTTCGGTAAAGTAGTCACTCATAGTTTGGATAAGGTGCGTGCGGATTTTGGGATTCCGGAGATGCCAAGGATTAATGGGCGCTATTTTACCCACTGTATTATGGCTAAGGGCAATGTGGATCCACAATGGCGAGTGATCCGATATCCCCCTGGTCATGTGCCGGATCTCATGTATATATTTGATCTGCTCTGCCGGCACCAGACAGTAGTCCAACCGAGAGAGACTATGGTGTGCGCCGGAGTGGAAAGTGTACTGGGCCCGGTCTGGATGATAGGACCTCCACCCGTCCACCAACCCCATAGCGTCAAGAAATTCGGGCAACCACCGGGAAGAAGGCCCTATCTCCCGCGGAGGGAATCTGTCAAGTGTACCTGAGACTACGGCGTTGAAGTCGCCCCCCAGGAGAAGAAGACCCTCCGGGATAGAGAGCAATATCGAGCCCAGGTCAGTAAAGGTAGAGCACTGCAGTCCAGGGGGGACATATATTGACATGAGTGTGATGGGCCGGCCTCCCCACATCCCCGAGACTCCAACGTATCTGCCCCTATCATCCACCCAAGTCGATGTGATTGCGAGGGGAAGGGAGGTCTTAATCATGATACCCACTCCTCGGGACCCCGTCGTGAATCCCGCATGTGCAGCCATTCTATAGCCCCCTCTCTGCATGGCCCTACATACGTTTCCCATTAAATGTGTTTCTTGCAACAGGACTACATCTGGAGCCCGTTGTTTGCAGTATTGAAGTACCACACTGCGCTTTATCTTGTCCCCCAATCCGTTGACATTCCAGCTCAAAACTTTAAGATGTTTGTCCCCCATGGTGCATGTTGTATATAACCTCGGATTGCTGTTTCCTCACCAGCTATTTCTGAGTCGGACGCCGATGCAATAACAATAACATAAAACCAATATAACACTCCCACCCAACATCCCCCCACCCTGCTACCCTGCCCTCTGGACTTTAAACTGCCCATTAAAAACTTGCAGAGTGCCTGTCGCCCTATTGTGGTCTAATAGTAGAACTTGTGCGGACGTGGCTTCTCGTCCCTATGCTTCCTCCTCTGAGGATGAGCTCCCTTACTGCTCCCCTAGTGCGTGAGTCCGCGCCGTTGATGATACCCTTTAATGAAGGAGTGTAACCCCTATGGGACTGGCCGTCACCCCTCCCCAACCCATCTCTGACCCCAGCAGGGAGTATTATACATTACATTCGGAGCCATAGTTAGTCTGTGTAGATCGGTTAGATAGGAGTCCGGGAGCCTGCTTCTCCTCCCGCGACGCCACTTCGCTCTGTCCGCCCCATGTGGTGTGCAAGCCAGTCATCTGCCTCCTCCGGCCGTTCAAAAAACAAAGCCTTCCCCTCCGCTTCTACACGGAGACGTGCAGGAAACAGCATTGAGTATTTCAGGCCCTCATCTCGAAGCCTACGCTTTATCATCATGAAAGATAGTCTCTGTTTCTGTACCCGCTGCGTAAAGTCCGGGAAAAAGGAGATGGTCGCGTTTTCGAAGCGGAGGGGGGTCCGGTTACGGGCATGCTGGAGGACGGCATCCCTGTCGCGAAAGTTGAGGACTCTTGCCAACATCGGTCGAGGAGGGGCCCCCGGACTAGGTGGACCACCAGGAACCCTATGTGCCCGCTCCACAACAAAGAACTTGCTGAGTCCCTTGGGCTGCAATTGCTGTAATATGAGGTCTTCGACAAATAGGTCCGGTGCCTGCCCTTCCGCTTTCTCCGGCACCCCCAAAATGCGAAGGTTGTTTCGCCGAAGGCGCCCCTCATAGTCGTCCAGCTTAAGTTCAGTGGCTTTGCGGAACGTCTGCATGTCCCGGAGCTCTCCCTGCACCTGGTTCATATCTTCGACCAAACTAGCGGTAGTCAGTTCCACTTGCGCCACTTTTTCATGGACCTTAGAAAGGTCTGCCCGGATTAGGCTGACATCAATCGCCATTGTGTCTATTTTATGTTCCAATGTGGTCTGGACCGTTGCGATAGCCTTCATTACATCTTTTAGGGATAATTCCGGTTCCTCTGCACTCTGTTCGGCCGCTGCCCCCACCAAGGACCGCCGACCCTGCAGTGCTTCCTTGGGCAAAGCATATCGGTCCAATTTGTTAGTTTGTATTATTTTGGACCCTCTAGTGCCTGTCCCTTTCCCTTTCTCCATGGTAGTCATTAGTTGTAGTCACCCCGGTGAAGGTGCGTTCCACCGCAGCCCCTCCTTGGGTCTTATGCGGTCGGCAGTCACGGTAGCGCCAGCGGCCGCGAGGGTTCCCGCTGGTCTAGGCGCCGCTTCTCTTCGCCACTGGCCACCTTAGCGCGCCGGAGCAGGGCGTCGTCTCACAGGCGGTCGAGACACCAGTGCACCCCACGCACCAGTCCGTTAATGCGCACCTCAGCCAACACCCAGCTGTACCCACAAATGTAATCCGCCAGGAATCCTGCCCACCAAGCCGTCACCTCACCAGTCGCTCTTGGGCTCTACTGGATCTCCACGAGGCACGTCATTCATCCAGCGTTGATTAGGGGCACGGGTCACCCAGACACCCACAGCATTATAGAGTCATCCAGCATCTCCAATCCACCGCTGTATCTGTATCTCCGGCAGAGACCGACACCAATGCTTTACCTCCTCACCTCACCCGGGATGGCCACCACGCGCCTGCTCCTAAGGTCGTGGGGGGCTCCGGTAATGTAATCCTGGGGGGCTGTACGTGGGGGCGCCCCAGCCGCGATCCACCGGCCTCCTCCCCTGTTGCTGCCTACAGTCAGGCCGCAGGCCGTGTCCCGCAGGCTCCGCAGCCACAGTCTCGAGCTCCCAGTCCCGGGCCCTCAGCACGCCGACGTCGGTCGGCTTTCTTCCGTCCGGCCGACAGTCTGCCGTCAACAGCTGTGGCCGCACGATAGATACAGCCCCTCCCGGGTCTCGCTGCCGCGGCGATCCTCCAGAACGGCCACTCCCTTTCACGGACTTGGTCCGGCCGCAAAATCGAGCCCCCGGCTTCACTTCTTCAGGTAGGCCCGAAACCACCGGGGCCCGTATCTCCGCTCCCCGCTGTCGTAGCTCCGCGGGGATGGGGCGACGGTGCACCGCTAGTGTTCCGGCGCAGGACTCCCGCTTCGGGAAGCAAGGATATGTGGTCAGGATAGACGGAGGAGGAAGGAGGATCACGGAGCTAGTGGCTTAAGCGGCCATTTTGCTCCGATACTTGGCCACGCCCCCCAGCAAGACATTTTCAACAATATCTACATACGATATCCAAAATGCAGAGAGATCTCCATTGTCATGACGAAGATGTTCCAGGAAAACATCCCAAAGCTGTTTTACTTCGGCAAAGGTAGCATTCTGCAAGAGGTCATCTAACCTCTGTTGGCATAGGTCTTTTGCAAAGTCATTAACATCCTCAATTAAGGAGTAGACTACCTGATTGTTCTCTTCGTAATTCTTTTCCACCCAGGGATAAATTCCGACCAACCCAGTCTCAACATAGCTTCGTACACGCACTTCTGTACTGGAACTGCACGATTGTACATACAACCTTCTAGTACTGATGATATTGATCCTTCTGCTATCATATCTGCTTCAATTCAAAGGTCGCGATGGCCAGCGTCTTGAAAGCGTTTTCCAAGATTGGACATGACATTGCAAATGGTGTGAAAGGTGCCCATTCAAAGAATGATTCTGTTGAACGTTGCTTTACGCTTCCACCCGATATCAGTTGCTTTTGCGTAGAGAGCTTGATCCATGACCACTACAATTTTTGCCAAATGCAGCAATTCCCTTATCCGCTCTGACTGTTACAAAATTTCAGAAACAGTTGTCAACTAAGTTGCAGGGGCACTAATGGTGAGCAAGTATCCAATGGAATCCTATGATACACTAACTAGGTCTCTACTATTGATGTTAAATCCTGTCCAACTTGGTATTACCTGTGGGAGGCTTGTTTCTTGTCATGTAGCAACCCAGATTGTGTTCTTGTTTTGTGCAAGCTTCAATTGGGCAACACATTCCGGCATGACTTCGGTATTTGCCATCAATGGCTGAGGCCCAACTCATTCACCAGAAACATACATGAATAATTCTTCAGTATTTGTTGTGGTCAATGTTCTTTGCTTTTGTTTCTCAATGCTTGGAAGAGGAGCTTTAAAAGGTTGTGGTCCAAACAACTTAGGCTGCACAGCTATACCGTTAATTCGATGAGTATATCTCATGCTAAGTTAGTGAAGACTTGAGGCTGAATGTCGGCTAGAAGAACAATTTGCTCATTTACGGTAGCAGCAGGTTTCTGAAGACACAAGGCGGTATCATTGTCTTCCAGTTGTGAGTATGAAATCCCATGACCATGTCTGTTTAGAGTGCGAATGATTTCAACATGGCCTGTCAGCGTTTTTACGGTGTATGGGAGCAAGAATTGCTTGGGGGGTTTCTGCTGGCTATTTGCCACTGCATATTTAATGTCCTGACTGAATGACTGCATAAGTAAGGCGACCCTTTTGGATCTCCAGTCAGAAGTCCAAATAGGAACCGTTGAAGGTAATTAGGCACTGTAAATGAATGTTTATCAACATCTGATGGATGATATGGCCTTGATGTTTTTTGTTTACATTTGTTATGGAGTTTTATATAGCGCGAACTTGACCTGAAGGTATCGGGTATCAAAGCGCTTTACGTAGCATCAGTTGCGTTACATAAGGACACATTAATTTTTTTTGTTTTTGTTTTTGTTGGGCACGGGGAGATTAAGTGATTTGCACAGAATCACAGGATGTTCAGCGTCATTGCAGAGACTCGAACCCGGTTCCCCAGATTCGAGGTCGACCGCCCTAGCCGTTAGGCCAACTCCTCTCCCCAATGTTGATGTCAAGTTTGTTTTAATCATTATTCTTATGTGCGATGATATTTGATCTTGTTCATGTCTGTTGCCTTGACCTTCAAAACTGATAATTCTCTTTTCAAACTCAGGTTTTCTCTTACAACATCCTCTAGCATGACACTATCAGGTTGGGCCAATAATTTTCCTTGGTTGTCTGGGAATATGCGAAGGCTGTCACCGAACTCGGAGTCCAATTTTCTTCTATTATGCTTCTTGGTTGATTCGTCTATTCCCTGTATTCCTCTGCATGTCATCAGGGTTTCAAGCCTTTCAGTTAGATTCGTCTCACCTATTACCTCTTTGTTTGGAATAATGACAATTCTAATGTATTGAAATAGTTCATCATATGCTTTATCTCTCATATTTTTGTAGTGATCATTGGTTTGAATGCTAGATGCGTGATCTTCCTCCTGTGTGTATAGTACCTATAACAAAATGCATGATCTTGGGCTTCTGCAGCCACTATGTCCCTACTACAAACTGCTAAGATCTTTGAATCACAATTAATGGTTGCACACTCTCAAAGCCTTTTGTCAACTCTAAGCTTCGTGGCCTTGATTAATTTCTCAAGCGTTGATGTTCCCTTATAGCATTTTATCCTTCCACAAAATATACATTCTTCAGCATACACGTTTGACTTTAATGATGTTCTTCTGTTGAAGCGCTTACTCGTGCACTCACTTGTTCCAACATCATCACTGACACTTCATCTTTTCGCTTACTCTGTAAATCTCTCTTCATAGTAAACAGGCTCTTGCACTTCCTGTGGTAAAATGCTTGGAGAACTGTGTTGCTTTCTATACTCACAATGTCTAACAGTGGAATGTGATTCCTTACTTGAGCTGCTTCTAACAAAGCTTTCCTTGATGAGTAGCCCTGCGGGCTTGTCAGCGTAACTCCATGTTGCACATTTGACCATAAGTGAATTATACACTGGGGATCAGAGGGACAGGATGTGTTTGTTTCAGTCTTCTTCATGATGCTGCACAGTCATTCACCACCAGCTCTGGAAAAATAAATAAATTAAAACATTTATAAATTTTACTTTGTCATGTTCTATAGGCTAGTACTGTCATGTATGCCCTCTTTTACATACATTATACTAGCCACACGCTGACTAGGTGACCTTTTACCCAGTAGTTTCTTCCCTGTCCCTTCAAGACCAGACTCTTCTATTGTACATACAGCTTCTTGGTATTATCATAATAACTGTACCTGACGTACATAAACAAGCCCACAGGAACTGCATAGTTATTCTGTACAAAGGTCACCACTTTTTAATCATCCTGGACAACAGGCCCGCTGTACATGATCGCATTTGTTTTGAAAAACATTCACAATTATTTTCAAAACACATCGATCCTAGGAAAAACCCTAGTGTGACCACTCCAGTATATAAGACCCTCATTTTCCCCTACAAATCAGAGGAAAATTCCTTCCAAGCTGATCCGGGGTCCTGCATGCTGATTCTTGGACAGGCAGCGGTCTGACATCCCTTGCGGGGTGTCTTCCTCGGAAGCAGAGACGGGGACCTTCATTCTTTCCCATCAGGTGAGGGGGTTGGTTCTTCCCTAGGGGATTCTTGGCTACATCTTCGCACACACATTTGCACATATACATGCTTCACCTACATATCTAGGCTAGGTACGCCAATGCTACTGTCTTAAATAACCTACCCATGTTCATCTTTTTAGCACAGTTTACTATATTGGTGCTTGCGATCACTTTTGTATGCTCCAGTCTTCTGATTTTCGCAGCAATCATGTTTTACATGAGACTGACGCTTGACCTATAAATACTTATTGAAAATGTCCCAATCGTCATTCTGTGTGTTCTGAGAATAAGCAAGCACGAGTGACCGAGCAAAAGTACTGTACTGTTTTCCACGGTCCCTGAGGAATCAGGGTTGTCATGTTCAGTGGTTGCCAGAAACTACCTACACCCCTGTAGCATACAGGGGTAGTAGTGGCACTGTAGAGCTAGCTGGTCTAACAGCTGACATATCCTGTGGGGGTGTCCAGAGTCAGTTTGTACACCAAGCCCTCAGTTTAGGTCATCCAAAATGCACAGGTCCTGGGGATTCCTAGGAACTACACAACATGGCGCCGCCAACGTTGGTTTGGTTCCTATAGTAACAGTTAAAATCTGAGTAGTTCAGTCACGCTTTCTCAGAAAAGCCCTACTCACACCTTTTGAGAGACGTCTGAAGTGGGAAGGGTTATCCACCTCAGCTGAGCAGGTACACCCTGTGTATTGGCTGAAGGTTTAAACAAGCTTGTAAGGATAAAAGGTTCCCATATTGTGCAAAATCCTACCTCTTAAACCTTTTTCTCTCTCTTCTCCTTTAAAAATGACTGAACCTGCGACCAGCAATAGAAGTTTAGGAGAAGACAAATTTGCAAACGCTCTTAACATTACAGAAAACTGCAGACATGCAGGAACAATAGAATTGTTAAAACATGGCGTACCTGCATCAGGTGGCTGTGTTACCTTCGTGATTGAGGCACACAAGGTGTTCGGATCAGAGGTATTCTATTCTTGGGTTTGTTTCCCACCTGCAGATCCACAGACTAAATTGTTTCACGGATACATTGTGGTTGAACCACCGGAAGAATGCATTCCATACGAAGACATTGAAGTCCCGTTAACTTACCAGCAACACAGAAACTGGTTTAAAGGTGCCCTCACACACACAACAGCTGTCGTAAGACTCGGTCTGCTCAGCACGGAAGGAGCGACCTGGCCGGTTTTAGCGACATACACTCCACATCCTGAGATAGACACACTACCAGTAGATGAAGTCCGTATACTTTATAAGGACATAGTCCGGCTATACAGACACATGGTCCAGTTCATCATGCGAACAGCCAGTTTACAGTTTATCATGCTCCAGCCAGTTTACATCAGACCACACCTACAATTAGCCCACAGACACTAAAATCAGTGATGGGGACAATCCTTTCCAAACAGGAGAAAATTCCGTTCTGGATAGCACAAAAAATTGCACAGCTGGAAGCAGTATTCCCCCATATGGGTCCGCAGGAAAAACATAGAATGTTAACCATTTGCTTGCTAATGGGGATGGTTCCCTTGATTAAGGATTGTACCACTTGGGGAACAATATTTGCTGCCGTTTACATCAGAATACACGGTAACCATTCCATAGCAGTCATTCCAGAGGTATTGAAACAGATACAGAATGAGTACGGGGCAGGACCTGCTCTGGACTTGGGGATGAAACTGATGGGTAATTTTGCCCAGGTCTCTGCAATTATGCTGAGCAACATAAAAGGGGAGGCAACAGTGGTGGCCATACACCACCGCCTAAGGGAAGTAGCTCCCATGAATAAGGAGCGAGAGTTACCAAAAATGATTGAAGAAACCTTTGCTGCATTAGGTAGAGATAGTTTGGGAGCCACAAATGGTGGGTAATCCTGACCAGGATAACTCGAAGCAAGCACCTGCTTCTTCTAAAAAGAAATGGGATAACAATTAATCTAAAAAACAAGAATAAAAGAAAGAATTCAGGATCAAGGGGTGGGTCTCCCTAACGGGAGTCCTCTGAAAAGAGGTATAACTTAGGAATCGTGATAACATTAGGAAACTTGACAGGTATCAGGATACTTATACATGTTCCTTTCGTTCCTTTCAGGGTTCATCAAAAAACTCAGAGAGGGAAGGACGGTCAGAACAAAAATCAGAAGAATGATAAAAGGCTAAAAGGGAAACACATCGCAATTCAGATTATATTATCAAGCAGGAAGAACACCCTAAAGCAAAGCCTCAATTCAAAAAGAAGAAAGTAGCTGGATTTAAAATGAGACATGCCCAGGTTACTGAGGACTCAGCTTCTGAACAAGGAATGGGCTCTGACGATGCTAGACAGCACAGCAGAAGTAACAATAGCTTGCCAGAACCTGAAGGAATTTCTGGTGACAGCAGTATTGAATGAACATATCACGGTGGAGACACCTGATACAAGAGTTAGAGTCCCACATCAGTTATACAAAATAACTCTCCAAATAGAGGGGAACATCTCAAGAAAAGTTAAAGGTCTCTTTTGGGAGAACTTGACATTTGGATATGACATCTTGTTAGCAGAAAAGGATTGTCCGCCTGAATTTGTGATGGATTGCCCAAAAGGGGAACGCGTCATTTTGCCTGCTTTCTCCGACCTCGTTCCAGAATCTTTAAAACACTCATATGCGCAGGCGTGGGTGCTAGCACTTGCTCCGGCATTATACCACAACCATGTAGGGTGGGATGTGGAGTCTGCACACCACGAAATCCCATTAAAATCTACTCCAAATCCACAGAGGCAGTACCCTATTAAAAACGATGCAAAGAGACAGGTCAAAGACATCTTAGACCAACTTGAATACCAAGGTGTAATTTAGACTTGCACCTCCCCAATGAATAATCCTCTGTTTCCCGTCATGAAACCCGACAACACATATCATTTGGTTTTAGATTATCAACATTTAAACACATGCACGTGAACATTTGCAGTTCAAAACGCACACAGTGCCGCATTAATGAATAACATTGTGCGGAAAAAATACAAAACAACATTAGATATCTCGAATGGATTCTTCTGCCAAAATATAGCTCCTGAAAGCAGATACTTGACAGCATTTTCTGCCCTTGGCACTCAGCGTCATTTCTGTCGTTTGCCCCAAGGGTATAAGAACAGCCCCGGGCTCTTCTCGGCAAGAGTATCAGAACTCTTACAAACATGCGACGAGGAGTCTGTGTCCTATGTAGATGATATCTATGTGACGGAAGATGAATTACTTGAACACTTGTGTAGGGCGAACAACATAATTGTGGGGTTCGCCAACATGGGCTACAAATTTAATTTCAAGAAATCAAAAATTGCCCATCTCAATGTCTTATTTTTGGGATACGAGTTATCGAGTGAAGGCAAAAGCCTGGCAGCCAACTTTTTAGAAAAGTGCGCGCTGCTCCAGCCTCCAAAGCCTCTGAAAGGTTTACAATCCATTTTAGGATTTCTAAATTTCAGCAGAACATACATTCTGGATTACGCAGAAAGGGTTAAACCTTTCTACGGCTTAATCAGACCTGACTTCACAGCACACCAGTGGGCGCAGGAACATATGGACACTCTCCGTTCCATTCAGGCTGACATGATAGCATCCAAACATTTACACACACGTGTGAATACCACCAACCTGGTGATCCGTGTGGTCGTGGGTCAATCAGGATATACTTACATCACTTTCAATGAAGGAGAAACAGTCCCAATTGCATACAAATCACATTTATACACAAATGCTGAAAAGCGATTTGCGGGCACAGAAAAAATACTGACAGCAGTACAGTCTGCTGTAGTGAGAGAAAGAGCACTAGCACAGGGGAAACGCATCATCGTTGTAATCCCGGTACCGACTTTAGAAGCGGTTACCAAAGCCAGCATTCCAAATGCAAAGGCACTGTATCCACGATGAATACAATGGGCTAACTCTCTCACTGCAACAGATGTAGAATACAGATACGATCCTACACTGAAAGCACAAGCATTTCTGCAGTACAAACAGGAATGCCCTCTCCCGAATGAAATCTTGCCTCTAGAGAAATATGAATACATAATTTACACCAATGGTTCTGCTCAGCCTGCCATAGGAAGTAAACAACAGTATAGCGCAGCATGTGCTATAGTGAAGGGACGTATGGGCGATGGTAAATTCCGTCCCAGCAATACAACCAAACAATCTCTAGGAGATTGCACAGCACAGCTGGCAGAACGAAAAGCCCTGATACTAGCACTACAAAATACGGATCGAGAATTCCCCACACTGATAGTGTGCGATTCATTTTACTGTGTACAAGTCTTATAATGAATATCTTCATTACTGGGGCCAGAATGGGTTTAGGAATTTCAAGGGTTGCACAATTAAGCTTAATTGTTATGGGAACAAGTTGCAAAGCTGAAAGAACGCCTGCCACGGGCTCAAGTTATTCACACTTTGAGTCATCAGCGTGTTGGCGTACATATTGAAGGGAATTCACTGGCTGATGAAGCTGCCAAGGCGACAGTGGGAACTGCTGCCGTTACTGCCATCACTCGTTCTCACAAGAGGATAGATGGAGACATAATGGTAGCTGTCAATGCCTCTAGGAACGGCTCTGCCGTGCCAAAAGGCTTTCCACTCAAGTACTCCTACAAGTTAGATGCGCAAAACATACCATATGCTCAAATTCCAGGAGTGGGGGATAGAGTAATACCAAACAAAGATCGCAGATTAGGTTTAATGCACAAGTTACTAACTTGTGTAACGATATATCTGTAAGAGACAGTAGTTAGTGATAGATTCCTTACCTTAGAATATCCCCAGGCGTCAGGCTGGATCCGGAAAGTTTTGCGTAGCAGTACCCTTGCGCGTCGGTAGGCGGCGTCGTGCGGCTCCGCGTCCGTCGTCGGCGTCGTGATCGCCGGGATGACGTCGCGGGCAGTACTTAGGCGCCGCCCCTGCGCGCTGACGTCAGTTCTGTACACGACTTTCCGCGCCAGGAACGCAGAGCCATGCAAGAAGCTGACACAGGTGTCTGAAAAATACTAGGGCCCTGAAAGGGATGTCCTTAACCCTAGAAATCAGTCCGCAGAACGGGGAGGATGGGTGGGCGGTAAGGAATCTATCACTAACTACTGTCTCTTACAGATATATCGTTACACAAGTTAGTAACTTGTGCATCTGAAAGAGACACGTTAGTGATAGATTCCTTACCTTAGAATAGATACCCCAGCAATACCAACCCCGGTGGTGGGTCTGCGAACAAAGATCAGACAAGGAAGTCCTGGAGGACAGAACGGCCAAAGAAGCCGTCCCTCCGGACCTGACTGTCAAGGCAGTAATGCTTAGTAAACGTGTGCAGCGAGGCCCACGTAGCTGCCTGACAGATAACCGGCAGCGGAACACCGCGGCCCAAGGCCGTGGTAGCAGCCGTTGCCCTGGTGGAATGGGCACGCAGCCCAACAGGAGGCTCCTTCTTAGCCAAAGAATAGCAGGTCTTGATGCACAAGGTAACCCAGCGGGAGATGGTCCTCTTGTGCACCGCCCGACCTTTTTGGCGCCCACGTAGCCAACAAAGAGCTGGTCATCCACCCGGAAGTGTTTCGTGCGGTCGATATAGAAGGAGAGCGCACGTTTTGGGTCCAGACGGTGGAGCCTCTCTTCCTCTCTGGAAGGATGCGGAGGCGGAAAGAAGGTGGGCAAAGTGATGGTCTGCCCAATGTGGAAAGCAGTAACCACCTTTGGCAAGAAGGACGGACGCGTCCGAAGAACAACCTTGTCTGGATGAACAGACAGAAAGGGAGGTTTGCAAGAAAGAGCCTGGAGCTCACTCACCCGCCGAGCGGAGGTGATGGCCACCAGAAAGGCTGCCTTTAGAGTCAGAAGACGAAGAGGACAGTTATGCAGAGGCTCAAAGGGAGCGCACATTAAAAGGTAAGAACCAAGTTCAAGTCCCACTGAGGCATTACAAACGGAACAGGAGGGAAGAGGTGAGTAATGCCTTTTAAGAACCTGTTAACAACAGGGGACTTGAAAAGGAGGGCTGATCAGGGAGCCTGAGGAAGGCCGAGATAGCACAAAGATAACCCTTGATGGTACCCAGGGCAGAACCCTGTTGGGCCAGAGAGAGAAGGAACAGAAGGACCTCAGAAAGAGGGGCAGAAAGGGGATCCACAGCCTTTGCTGTGCACCATGCCACAAATTTGTTCCACCTGCAGGCGTATACCACCTTAGTGGAGGGACGCCTGGCTGCCAGAATCACATCACAAACTTCGGGAGGCAAGTCGAAAGGAATCAACTGCCGCCGCTCAATCTCCACGCAAGCAGGTGTAGACTGGACAGGTTCGGGTGGAGGACCGTCCCCTGCTGCTGCGACAGAAGATCCTCCCGAAGAGGCAGACGGATCGGGGGATCTATGCTCATATTGAGTAGCTCGGGATACCAAACTCTTCGAGCCCAGTCCGGAGCCACAAGAATGACTTGGGCCCGGTCGTGCCGAATCTTCTTCAACACTCTGGGTAGAAGTGGTATAGGCGGAAAGGCGTACAACAGACCGCAACTCCACTCGCGACGAAAAGCGTCGCCGAGCGAGTGCCGCCTTGGAAATTCCAACGCGCAGAACTGATGACATTGCGCGTTCTCTTCGGTGGCGAATAGATCTAACCAAGGCTCTCCCCACTGTAGAAAGAGTCCTTGCGCCACTTCCGAGTGAAGACGCCATTCGTGATCCATCATGCACCTGCGGCTGAGTTCGTCCGCCCTGGCGTTCAGAGAACCTGCCAGGTGTTGAACCATCAGGAACATGCCCTGATGTTCCAGCCATGTCCAGAGGCGCAGAGCCTCCTGACAAAGGGTCCAAGACCCCACCCCGCCCTGTTTGTTGCAGTACCACATGGCGGTGGTGTTGTCTGTGAACACCTGCACTACCTTCCCTTTGACAGAGGGAAGGAATGCCTTGAGTGCAAGCCGGATCGCCCGGAGCTCCAGAAGGTTGATATGGAGCCGGGACTCCGCCGGAGACCAGAGGCCTCTGATCTCCGCCTCTCCCATGTGACCGCCCCATCCCAGAAGGGACGCGTCCGTCACAACTGTATGCTCTGGCTGGGGAAGGGAGAGGGATCTGCCCATGACCCATTGCCGGTTCGAGAGCCACCACTGCAACTGTTTTGCAGTCCCCTCCGAGATCTGGACGTGATCGGACAGGTTGCCCTGGTGCTGCGCCCACTGGAACTTCAGGTCCCACTGCAGAGCCCGCATATGCCATCTGGCATGATTGACCAGCAGGATGCAGGAGGCCATGAGGCCCAGCAGCCTCAGGGTCATCCGTACCGAAACCCAGGATAAAGGCCGAAAGATCGGAATCATAGCCTGAATATCCCGGACTCGCCGTTCGGGAGGATAGGCCCGAAACTGCGTCGTGTCCAGAACTGCTCCGATGAAAAGGAGCTGTGGAGAAGGAATTAGATGCGACTTTGGCACATTGATGGAGAACCCCAGCGAGTGCAGGAGTTCGGCCGTAGTCTGGAGGTGGGAGACGACTGCCTGGGACGAGCCCGCCTTCAGCAGCCAGTCGTCGAGGTAGGGGAAGACTGAAACCCCTGCCCGGCGCAGATGAGCTGCGACCACCGCCATCACTTTCGTGAACACCCGAGGGGCACTGGTAAGGCCAAAGGGGAGCACGGTGAACTGAAAATGCTCGGGGCCTACCGTGAACCGAAGGTAACGCCGGTGGGCCGGCAGGACGGGGATGTGGAAATACGCGTCCTGCAAGTCCAACGCTACCAACCAGTCTCCAGGGTCGAGGGCAGTCAAGACCTGAGCTAGGGTGAGCATCTTGAACTTCTCCTTCCGGAGGAAGCGATTTACGTTCCGGAGGTCCAAGATAGGACGCATGTCCTCCTTGTCCTTTTGGGCACCAGAAAGTAGTGGGAGTAGCAACCACGCCCTACTTCTGGGGTCGGAACATGCTCGATGGCCCTCTTGGTCAAGAGGGCCGTGACTTCCTTCTGTAGAAGCACCAAGTGATCCCCTGACATGCGGTGGAATTGAGGTGGCATGGCTGGGGGGTGGTCTCGAAGGGGAGGGAGTAGCCCCTTCGGACAATGTCCAAGACCCACCTGTCCGAGGTGATGGTGCGCCAGTGGGGAAGGTGATGGCGGACCCTGCCCCCTACTGGCGTGCCGTGCACCTGAAAGGAGGGACTAGGAGGGCTTGGAGGCCGCGGACGGGTTGGAGGTGGTGGCCTGACCCGCACGCTGGTTGCCCGATCCGCCACGGCGGAATCCACGTCCTCGGCCACGCGAAGACGCCTGCTGCGCGGGCCGGTGGCTGGGCTGCTGACGTGAAGGGGCGCCCCTACCGTGGCCACGATAGGGGCGAAAAGCAGAAGGCAGCGGAGGGCGTGTAGCAGAAAGGCCCAGGGACTTGGCAGTAGCCCGTGAGTCCTTAAAGCGCTCCAACGCATGGTCTGCTTTGGACCCAAAAAGACCGACTCCATCAAAGGGCATGTCCATGAGAGTATTCTGGACATCCCCTGAAAAACCAGTGGTTCTTAGCCAGGCGTGGCGTCGGAGCGCCACCGTCGTTGCAATCGACCTGCCCAGCGAGTCGGCGGTGTCAAGGCCACAACGGATAGTGTATTTGGCCGCATCCCTTCCTTCCGCAATGGCGCGGGAAAGCAGTGCCTGGACCTCCTCAGGGCACTGGGGCAAAACATCCGCCACCGAATCCCACAGAGAGTGGGTATATCGGCCCAAAAGACAAGCGGTGTTAACGGACCGCAAGCCAGCACTGGAGGAAGAAAAACCTTTCTTCCCAAACTGATCCAGGCGTTTGGATTCCCTATCCGGAGGAGCGGTAGGGAAGGCGGTTTGGGAAGCGGAGGCTTGGACAACCAAGCTCTCAGGAGTGGGGTGGACAGAAAGAAACAGGGGTCGCCCGGAGCGGGGCGATGGCGTCGTGACACGTTCCGATCCACAGGAGCCCCTGTGTTGGGCTTGGACCAGGCGCCCAAAAGAACGTCAGTGAGGGCGTCGTTAAACGGCAGCACAGTCTCCGCAGAGGAGGCTGCCGGCTGAAGCACCTCTGTCAAGATGTTAGTCTTGACCGTCAAAGTAGGGAGCTGGAGACGTAAGGCCCCAGCAGCCCTACGCAACACCGTACCAAAATTGGCCCCCTCCTCCGTAGCCACGGGAGGAGACAGCATGCCAGTGTCAGGAGAAGTATCCAGACCACTGGCCTCCCTAGACTCTCTGTCCAGTCCTCATCATACTGACAGTTTCGTGTCAGAGGGTCATCAGACCCCTCCCAGTCCTCCTGGTCCTCCTCTGGTTCAAAATAAGGAGGAGGAGGGACATTTGGGACCCAAGGTCCCATCGGCGCCGGAGCCGGCGTCGAGCGACGTCGCTCCGGGTCCATGTCCGGAGCCGGAAGGAACTGGGGAACGACGCCGCCCGGAGCCCAGGGCGGCGTCGAGAACGGCACCGGAGACATCGGCGCCGGCGGAGATGTCGTGAGGTCGACCGGCGTCGATGGGGGTTGTGGAGCCGGGATCGAGGCCGGGGCCGAAGCCGGAGCCGGGATCGAGGCTGGAGGCTCGGGCGACGCCGGGGCCGGAGCCGCCGGCGACGCCGGAGCAACCCCATCAGGGCCCGCGGGGCCCGAAGGCGCACCGGAGGGGCCTGAAGGCCCGAAGAGGCGGGCCATGGCCGACAGGAACTCCTGTACCTTGGCCGGATCCGCCCCGAACCCGGGAAGGGCGGGTATGACGGGGCGACTCCACAGGCAAGTCCGGGGCCGCGGGGGCGGGGACGGTGCCGGGAGGGGCCTCAGCCGAGTCGCGAGACCGGCGAGGCGAAGTCCGAGAGCGACGATGCTTCTTGGACTTCTTGTGTCGAGACTTACCGGACGAAGAAGACTTCGACGCCGACGACCGGTGTGCACTCCGCGAGCGACCCCTGGACCTCTCACGCGACCGGGGCTTCCGCGGAGCCGAATGCCGGGCCTCGAGGAGCTTTCGAGACCGCTCTCGCAAAGCCTTCGGGTTGAGGGCCTGGCATTCGGGACAAGACTCGGTGTCGTGGCCTCGGCCGAGGCAGAAGAGACACTCCCAATGCGGGTCGGTGACGGACATCATCCGCGCACAGGCGCCGCATCGCTTGAAGCCGGGCATCCCTACGACACCTGAAGGCTGGAAAAACACAGTGAAAAATCACCAAAAAGTATGGTCAAAAATTGACCAGGGCACTGCTCTTCCCGGATCTGCGCTTACTGGCGCGGAAAAAGAAGAACTGACGTCAGCGCGCAGGGCGGCGCCTAAGTACTGCCCGCGACGTCATCCCGGCGATCACGACGCCGACGACGGACGCGGAGCCGCACGACGCCGCCTACCGACGCGCAAAGGGTACTGCTACGCAAAACTTTCCGGATCCAGCCTGACGCCTGGGGATATTCTAAGGTAAGGAATCTATCACTAACGTGTCTCTTTCAGATTCTAGCTGCACACGAGGGTCTGGGCTCAGCACACACAGGAGTCACTGCAACAATTTAATTATTGAAGCAGCGTTACTGCTGGTCAGAGTTGTCAAAACAAACCAAGGAATATGTCCTGAGATGCAACATCTGCCAGCAGATGAAAGGTTCCACCATAGCACGGCCCCCGCAAACACCACTACTGATTTCAGACAGACCTCTCGCATGTGTCTATTTAGACCACTGCGGCCCCTTACATACAGACGGGGCTTACAAGTACATTTAGGTGGCAGTGGATTCATGCTCTAGATTCCTATGGGTTTGGCCTCAGCGCTCGGCTGATGCCCGAACTGTTATAAAGGATTTGTGAGTCTTCATCGGGACATACGCAATTGGCATGTTACATTCCGACTGTGGCCCTGCGTTTAGCTCATGGGCTTACAAGGAAGCCATGGGAATTATGGGCGTGGCATTGCGGTACTCCTCCCCTACCATCCCGAGGGAAATTTGGTGGTGGAGAGGAAAAACTGGGACATAAAGCAATCCTTAACAACAAGGGTATTAGGTGCGGGTGGCAGTTGGGTCAATCACTTATATGGGGTCCAGAGGGCACTAAACAACATGCCAAGAAAATCCTTTGGAGGCCGTACCCCCTATGAGATCCTGTCTGGGACAAGAATGTGAGTACCTGACCTTGATTGTGCCAGCACAGTGGCGGATGAAAAACCATTTGAATTGAATGACAGTTTGGCGGTTTTACAGGAACTCAATGAATTCCGGGCATTACAAAGCAACGTCCAAGTAAAATGCACCGCCACTGGGGAAGTGAAATCAGTTCTGGCAAGACCTGCCTGGGTCCCGAAGATTGGTGACCTGGTCAGAGAAAAGATCGTGGACAAGAAAGAATTTGGGCCATCATACAGAGCACCTGTTCCTGTCCTGGCGGTCGTAGGAACGAGAACAGTACTTCTTCCGCCTCTTGCCGATACACAAGAAAAAAGATTTGTCTCCATTGATCTGATCAAACCGCACCATGTGGCCGATTCTCAAAAGTAGGCAGCTTGGGTCCTGAATAGCTGCAGATCTCCTCTTGCTACTATACAGGAAGTTCAGATGGAAAGACTAATAGCCTTTCAAGACTCCCCTGCGCAAAGAGAAGGAGTATCAAATAACGGAGTACAAATCACACCAGTTGAAATTGAAAAACATCCAGATATAACAGCAATGCAAATTGCATTTCGGCCCAACAATGACGTTTATATCAATGTGCCTTCACAAGAGACACCTGCCAGTTCTACAAAACCTGTGGAGCTACCAAAAATAGATCGAACTGCGTCTGGCTATTTCATCAACTTCGATGACTTTTCTTCAGATCCAAGTGAACCTGAGCAAATGCTACCCATTTCCAAAAAAGAAAAATTTCGACAATTCTATCTGTGGCTGAAAAAGACTTACTTAGTGTCCCCTTGGTTGCATCTTTGGTTTGCATTAGGAATCCTGTTTCTGTTAATTTGGATTGCTATATTAACTGTATTTTTCCTATTACGGAATGGACATTACCTCCCTCATCGTCTTCAGTAAAATCTGTGAGCTTGGTCCTGAAAGCTCATACATCATTACATAGTGAACAGAGAGACACCTGTCCCTAGTGAACATTACAGCAGTTCCAGTACCTGATGGTATAGTTTGGGATAGCGTTTCATATGATGTATTTGGTCCTACTGAACATTTGAAAATTACACGTATATTAAAAATTTTATTGAATGATTTCATTACCCCGAGTACACTCTCTGATGATTGGGACATTGAAACTGTCAATACCATGCTTTCAGATTTAGAACAATCTGCTGCATTTTCTTACAGTGAATTGTATGAGGATACCACTGATTTTGACACCATGTATTGTTACCAGCATTATGGTCATCACTTTTTGCATAGAGCAAGCGTCCCACGCACTATTAACACTTACCATCAATGAGAACATTGCCTGACACCACCGAAAGTTAGTTCTGCCACATTCACACAGAAATGCGCATACTTTTCAGGGTTCAATTCAACAGACCCAGTGTTGTATTATTATAAAGTCACACATACTAATGCAACGACGTAGAAAATTATGCTGACAAATACCACGCTGATATATTCAGCACCTTTTATCTCCCAACTGTCTATACAGGGTTTTGACTATTGGAGGGACAAGATAGACACAAAATCCATCTGGGAGACAAAAGAATGGCAGGTTTAGGGAACAGAGGCTTTATTTAGAGCGTGCCTCATACATTTACAGATCATTTTTCTGAAGAGAACTGTACAGCAGACTACCTGCTATGGGTTTGCAAAAATAAAAACACGCATCCCCTCACCCATACCTATTGAAGGTATATCGAATGATACACTAACAAGTGAGGAGGTACTGGGAACCATGATACAGAATGGTACATACAATTCTTCAGCTCCCAATTGGAAAGGATGGTTGGTTTGGCCTATCAACAGGAATAGGTGTCAATCAAGATTTAAGGGTACCACCGTAGGGTTTAGTATCCATAGGCCTGACCCACGTTATGTACACACAGATGACCCAGGGGTAGTGACTTCTTATAGTGTTGGAAAGTTATGCCTAGAATGGCTAAAGACCTCAACACTATCACAGGTGAAACAACACTTGTCCCTTCTGTCAGACAATATGGATCTTAGGGATTTCTTGCTAGGTCCCAAGAAACCACGTAGAAAACGCTTCTTATATGCCATTTACAATTAATTCTGGAAAGTCTCCCAACAGGAAGCCGCTGAGAGACTACGTGAGATTGATAGAATTAACCTAGAAAAGGCTTTAGCTGTGGTAGATAATGGAATGACCAAATTTTCTTCATGGATTTATTCACTGGGCAGCATTGTGTCCTCAGCAATTGATTTAATGGAACAAGATTTGTCTATTCAACAACATGGGCAATCTCAATTGCGCTCCATTATGCTTTTAAGCTGGACGCTACAATCATTGCGTTCTGGCCACGTTCCATGGCGGTATATTAACAGCACAAGTCTGTTTTCGGCTTACAATCTTACCGACAGACAAATGACCATGGCACGCAGAGATGCAAAGTACACCATGCTGCTCATTGAAAAACTGGAGAAATTACCTCTTACAGTAGCAGAGTCACTGTCTACAGAATGGTTAATCCATGGCTATATCACACTGCCAATCAGGACATTCCAGTTCCAATACTGCCTTAAACACCACCCAGTAGGCACGTATGAAGCGTTAGGCGAAGGGTATATACAGGAAACGTGGGAGCTACCATATAAATATAGGTGCAGGAATACAGATACTGAGGTTTTCTTAAGCGGTTCAGACTGTGAGAAGGATTTAAGTGGGTCTTTAGTATGCAAAGAAGTCTCGCTTCATGGGGCGTGTAATGCGTCAATAGAGAAACCTGTCTTGCTTCTTGAAGGGCTCCCCAGCTGCTGTAATTCATACAGTTTTTGAGTTACTTTTGAATGGGAGTTACTTAACGCTGAATGATCAAGGCTGTTGCGGGATGGCGCCAGGCATCGCATATCTAGTGACCGTGAACTCCAGGGTTATTTGTTGTAAGCAAGTATTGTTTCCCCCAGCTCGCACAGTTAGGGAGGCACCACTGTGGCCTTCACTGAATGTTTCCAGTATAGGGTTTAATTCTCTGAGCAGACTGAAAGCCATGTTGTTTGAGCAAAATGTGGCCTTAACTTCAGCCCGAGAGACTTTTGATCTCCAGGTTGCAAGGTCCTCGGCAGAGATACAGGCTCTGGTCCATACGAACTTCCCGCTCCCTTTCAGAGAAATGGTTCATCGTATCTTTAACATGTCTGATACAAGGGGGATCGTACACTTATTTAAGAGCATTGGATCAGGTCTGTTAACCACCTTTCAGACCATTTGCGGAGTACTTCCAGCTTTCATACACTCTGTACTTGGAAGCATTTTTTGAGCGCTTCCTTTGGTCCTGCTTTCATTGGCGGGCATCCTGATTTTAATCCTATTGCTGCGCAATGGACGTCCCAATCACTCGAGATATGGAGAGAACACTTCTGGAGCAACGTTGTTGTGAACAAATGGTGTTCTACCTGGGTACACCTCTGCTTTGAGAGCTGAGTGAGCATTGGTTCCTGTCTTTCAGACCGGCGTGGCTAGATTGCATCTTGCCTGCATTCTGCTGCCTCTTCTACGGATTCGGATGCGTGTTGGACCTGTGTCTGACACTTCCATCGGTTGCGCCGCCGGACATAGACGTGCTCCTGGAGCCCTTGCGGGCCCACGTGTACAGTTGTCCACAGCATATTCCTATGTTGATGACGGCATTCTTAGAGCCTCCAAGGGATGCTTCCGCTCCTGTTGGGAGAAACATCGGCTCTGTTTCAGACATACAGGCATCAGCTTCAGGCACACAGGCATCTAATTCTTCCCCGGCGACTGCTGTGGGAATCACAGATGACCAGCTCTGCTCACTCGACATAATACTGGAAGTACTGGAGGGACTGCCACCTGTGGATGCAATGTTCAGTGATGTTGAATCTTCAGCATGGGATTCGTAAACAATTTGGCCTTTCCTGCGCTGGGAACTATTCGGCAGATTTTCAACATGTACCAAATTGAAGGTCGAACAGACTTTGTTTTAGTTTTCCTCCTTCTCTGCTCTAACTGAGCACAATGGCTTTCGAGGTGCTCAGTGTAATAATAACCCCATATAGAAGTATAGAGGACCTTTATGAACGCTTTTAGGGAAGAAGGCTTTTTTATCTAGACTTTGATTTTATGGACATTTTTAGCAAGCTTTTAAAGTGTTTTAGTACATTTTACTACGATTCATTTTTATGCTTTTATATTGACTTAAGTTTTAGAATCACCTAGCTGACCTTGTTGACCATTTCTGATGAGGAGTGAGTGTCATGTTCCATAGGCTAGTCCTGTCATGTATCCCCTCTTTTACATACATTATCCTATCCACACGCTGACTAGGTGACCTTTTACCCAGTAGTTTGTTCCCTGTCCCTTCGAGACCAGGCTCTTCTATTGTACATAAAGCTTCTTGGTATTATCATAATAACTGTACCTGATGTACATAAACAAGCCCTCAGGCACTGCATAGTTATTCTGTACAAAGGTCACCACTTTTTCATCATTCTGGACAACAGGCCTGCTGTACATGATCGCATTTGTTTAGAAAAACATTCACAATTATTTTCAAAACACATTGATCCTAGGAAAAACCCTGGAGTGACCACTCCAGTATATAAGACCCTCATGTCCCCCTTCAAATCAGAGGAGAATTCCTTCCAAGCTGAGCCGGGGTCCTGCATGCTGATTCTTCGACACGCAGCAGTCTGACATTCCTTGCGGGCGTCTTCCTCGGAAGCAGAGATGGGGTCCTTCGTTCCTTACCATCAGGTGAGGGGTTTGGTTCTTTCCTAGGGGATTCTTGGCTACATCTTCGCACACACATATGCACATTTACATGCTTCACCTACATATCTAGGCTAGGTACATTTAGGCAAAGTAGGTAGGCTGCGCATTGTAAGAGTACGCCAATGCTACTGTCTTATATAACCTACCCATGTTCATCTTTTTAGCACTATGGTAGAAAGGTATCTACTGTTTACTATATTGGTGCTTGTGATCACTTGTGTATGCTCCTGTCTTCTGATTGTTGCAGCAAACATGTTTTACACGAGACTGGCACTTGACCAATAAATACTTATTGAAAACGTCCCAATCGTCATTCTGTGTGTTCTGAGAATAAGCAAGCACGAGTGAGTAAGCAAAAAGTACTGTACTGTTTTCCACGTTCCCTGAGGAATCAGGGTTGTTATGTTCAGTGGTTGCCAGGGGGGTGGTAGTGGCATTGTAAAGCTAGCTGGTCTAACGGCTGACATATCCTTTGGGGGTGTCCAGAGTCTGTTTGTACACCAAGCCCTCAGTTTAGGTCATCCAAAACGTGCAGGTCCTGGGGATTCCTAGGAACTAAACGACAACTTGGCGTACTTAATATAATCTTTTTTTTTTCTTCAATCTGTTTTATTAAGTTTTCAATTTTCCATCAACTATACAGACATACATTGTTGTCTTGCTTCGCCTTTCAGATAATGCAGAATCTCCCACACGGTGGCTCAAACACACGCCGAAGCAGGAGACATAACACAACAACACCTTTAGAAAAGGGTTTTATTTTACAACATGCAAAGACTCTCTTTTTAGAATAAGGCTCGGGGTTTCTTTTACACAATGCTCTCTAACAGAAAGGCTTTCCCAGATGCCAAAATAACAACATTCAAATATATTTAGAGATATATATGTTTACATGCAAGCAATAATAATACACTTTTGATAGGTGCAACAGTTAAATGCATGAATAATACCATGAATAAACAAGCAGCAAATAATATGATATAAAACTCAAGCAAATGTAATGGGATGTCCTGCAAGAGATGTATACACTAGATACATCAAATTATTACTTTGGATGTGCACTCTGACTCAATTACACATCACAAAGAAAACACCACAATGGCACTAGTCAGAAGCAAATCACCTCACCCAATCGTTCACTCGACATCCTTGCCAATTCTCGCTGGGGGGCCCGTTCACAGCTAGCTTGGACTCTCGACCGGGACTCAAGTTCCGTTTGTCTTACAGCAGTACGTCTACTCTGTAAGTGAGCTCCCAACTCAGCTGTCAACAAACCTCAGCTTTATAGTCTCAAAACACACACTAGAAGGTTCGAGAGTTTCCTCCCCGTGCCAAAGGAATCTTACTAGGACTGGCCAGCTTCCAAGCAAGACTTCCATGGCAGAAAGGAGTTCCCACGTCTCCTCTACATTCTCGCATGTTCCAGCCTTTATCTTGACGAAGCTCATGAAAGCCTTCCAGGGTACATTAAACAACCTCTCACAAAAACAATCCTTGAACGTGATTAACCCAAATAACTTGCAAGCGTGGCTGTGCACGCAAATAAAGCTGAAGCCAGGCAGAGTCAGAATTCAGGATGACATGAGGCCATGTCAAAGCCAATTGTAAGAACTTAATAATACTACCAATGTACAACACAATGCACATTTGTGCACCACTGCTTATAGCAGCACATACTTCATCTCTCAATGTACATGTGCACCACTGCTTCTAACACTGCACTTCGAGACCAAAAAGTACATTCCACCCCTCTCTCTATCTCATGCTTTCAAATGCACATCCCACACGTTCTGTTCTTGGCAAGGCTGTTCTACTCCGTGACAGCTCCCACTGAAAGACTGCAAGATTACAAGAAAGAAACCTTTAAGAGAAACAAGGCATATGCAGGACGTTGTACATTCAGGCTAGGATAAAATAACACACCAAAGTCAATTAAAATAATGGTAGTCAAAGGTCATCACAGGGTGTCAGACCACAAGAGTGCCTCTAGCACCACATTCCACCCCATGACCTTTGACTATCAAAACATACATATATAAAAAAAACTGAACTTCTTAACTGAAACCACAACTATGATTGAAGCACATGTTAAAACAGTGACATTATAGACTCATGTGCTGAACTGAAAGCACAAATATAATTGAAACTAACCCTGGGCAAAGCACTACGCTACGCTCGCGTAGTTTGCGAAGTTTGCGCTACTTCGCACAACGCGAATTGCACGTAGCACAGTGCAAACACGCGTAGCGTAGCGTAGTGCAGCGGTCATTTCTGCTTGCTCGCGGTCCTCAACGTCAAGTTGGCGACCGCGAGCAAGCAAAATGACATCCCGGCGAGACTTTTTCTCGTTCGCGATCAGCAACATCAAGTTGCCGATCGCGAGCGTGGAAAATAAACCTCCCGGCGAGATTCTCAACGCGGGAGGTCAGGTTTCTCATTGCGAGTGGTCGCGTATGCTCGCGACCGCTCGCGATGAGAAACTACCAGTCCGCATTGAAAGCTGCCGCTCGAGTAAAAATCTACTCGAGCGGCAGTAAAAGACAGCTCGCACTGTGCAAGATGCTGTTTTCAATCATTGCACAGTGCGGACAAGCATCCGGCACTGTGCAATCATCGCGAACAGCGCACTACGCAGTTCGCGTAGTGCTACGCGTAGCTCGCGTAGTGCGAACTGCACTTTGCATAGCTTCGCGTAGCGCTACTTCGCGAACTACGCCCAGGGTTAATTGAAACACACATTAAAACAGTGAAATCATAAAAGCATGTAACAATTATTTTAAAGCATGTAAAAATAGCTCATGCATATCTGAATACTCAACAAGAATAAATGTATGATGAATACACAAAATGAATGCACAAAAAGAATCAAGCATATGAACTCAGTAATGCTTCTAATGTCACAAATGGCTAATTCTGGAACTTCTGCTGTTGAAGCAGCCAAACTTATATATTGTATGTCTAAAATATAAAGGCAACATCAACATCTTTATACTGAAATACATCTTCTTCAATTTCGATTTCACAAAAAGAAATTTCTCTTCAAATTGATCAGCATTTGCAGAACAAATAATTTCCTTCTGTGTGAAAGACACACAGCCTTCTTGCATTCAAAATTATAACTGTGAACATTTTACTTCATGTTTATGATATCAGTCCATGATCAGTCGCTTGGTTAGTTTGTCTGGTTTGTTCAGCCAAAGGATGTCAGCTTGCACCGTCCGGTGATCACTCCAGGGTTGGGGGGGGGGAGGGGTCCCACACCCTCACAGGCCCACTCGAACCAAGGCACCCACTCGCAGGACAGGGACATCAGGTACACCAACACGTCGCAGGATGATCTGGAAAAGAAACAAGCATCACTCTTCTTGCAAAAGAAATATTTTTCAAAGAGCGCACGTTTTCCTTTTTCTGTTTTGGGTCTGAAGGCACAATATTATCATTCCTGTCTGCACGGTTCTCTGCTGGCTCTGGGGAATTATCTGAAAATTCTACCCACACTATAGCCTCTGAATTCTTGGTATTGGAGTGAAATTCTCCTTCTCCCTGCACAGTAAGAAGGGCTGGGGCAGTTTCCTTCCTGACTATTTCTCCACACACTGCTGAATACGTGCACCCTTTATCATTTGGCATAAGCTCAAGGCAATTCATCTGCTCTATCTGCTATGGTAATTTTCCTTTCTTCAACTGGCCCCTCACCTTATGTGGGACTGGTCTGCGCTGTGCATACTGACACACAGGAATCACAGTTCTAAGTAAGTCTAGGGGGATACGCATCCCTTCATTCTCTGCCCACCTGTTAGTATAGTCTTTCTCTCCTAGGTGCTCGCACTTAGTCATGCACACCAATTCAGAATTGTGTGTCACCACCTCTGTCTCCAAGATTTTAGCCTTTTCATCTGTAAGGGAATTAAAGGTTCTGTCTAGTGAATGTATAGGACCATGAGCATACACAGTAGCTGCGCTTTGCAGTAAAATTTGCCACTTCACTGGAGATCCTGTGTCTCAGGCACCTCAAACACCACCCCTGGACTTTCTATTGGGACATGCACCAACTGTTTATGCCAAATTGCATTTTCTTTCTGTATGTACCTCTTGATCACATTTGCTTCTTGCCATTGCATTTGAGAAAATTCAGAAGTCAAAATCACATTATCTCTTATTGTCATCTGCCCAGTGTCTGTCAGCGTGCAAAAGCTCAAAAGCATCTGTATCTGTCCTGTATTTATCTGAGCACAAGTCAAATTCAGCTGTGTTTGCCCTGTATCTGTCACAGTGCAAGCAAAATATTCTGCAGCATTTGAAAATGTTTCAGTCCAAAAGTCTAAAAGCATACTCTTCTTTCCTTGTTCTTCACAATGACTAAAAGTAGCACACTGCTCCTGAACTATCAAATAAAATTTAATGTCACCTTTCTGTATTGACCACATGTTTAAAATACATTGCACAATATCTTTTACAGACTCAAAAGCACATTGCTGCATTTCTTTTTTCAAAATAGCGTCTCTCTATGTAAAGCAAGGTTTGTCATTCACTGACATATCTGATTTATACCTGCAACCAACGATCGCTAATTATAACAGACTGGTTTGTTTATCTTCCTGCACGTTTACATTTTCTCAGTTCAAATTCATTTCTGACTGAGGAACGTCCTCAAAAGAATTGATTAAAACCTCCTGTGAAACCTGCAGATTAACTGGCAGCATCTCTAGTCCACATTTTTCACGAATGAATCACTCTGGCTATCTGAACAGCCTGGCAAAAAACACGGCTTTGGAGCTTGGTATATGTTTAACTCTTTTTTCAATGAGTTGTTTTCAAACTGAGCGTCAGCTAACTCTCTTATCTGAAAGAGACACGTTAGTGATAGATTCCTTACCTTAGAATATCCCCAGGCGTCAGGCTGGATCCGGAAAGTTTTGCGTAGCAGTACCCTTGCGCGTCGGTAGGCGGCGTCGTGCGGCTCCGCGTCCGTCGTCGGCGTCGTGATCGCCGGGATGACGTCGCGGGCAGTACTTAGGCGCCGCCCCTGCGCGCTGACGTCAGTTCTTCTTTTTCCGCGCCAGTAAGCGCAGATCCGGGAAGAGCAGTGCCCTGGTCAATTTTTGACCATACTTTTTGGTGATTTTTCACTGTGTTTTTCCAGCTTTCAGGTGTCGTAGGGATGCCCGGCTTCAAGCGATGCGGCGCCTGTGCGCGGATGATGTCCGTCACCGACCCGCATTGGGAGTGTCTCTTCTGCCTCGGCCGAGGCCACGACACCGAGTCTTGTCCCGAATGCCAGGCCCTCAACCCGAAGGCTTTGCGAGAGCGGTCTCGAAAGCTCCTCGAGGCCCGGCATTCGGCTCCGCGGAAGCCCCGGTCGCGTGAGAGGTCCAGGGGTCGCTCGCGGAGTGCACACCGGTCGTCGGCGTCGAAGTCTTCTTCGTCCGGTAAGTCTCGACACAAGAAGTCCAAGAAGCATCGTCGCTCTCGGACTTCGCCTCGCCGGTCTCGCGACTCGGCTGAGGCCCCTCCCGGCACCGTCCCCGCCCCCGCGGCCCCGGACTTGCCTGTGGAGTCGCCCCGTCATACCCGCCCTTCCCGGGTTCGGGGCGGATCCGGCCAAGGTACAGGAGTTCCTGTCGGCCATGGCCCGCCTCTTCGGGCCTTCAGGCCCCTCCGGTGCGCCTTCGGGCCCCGCGGGCCCTGATGGGGTTGATCCGGCGTCGCCGGCGGCTCCGGCCCCGGCGTCGCCCGAGCCTCCAGCCTCGATCCCGGCTCCGGCTCCGGCCCCGGCCTCGATCCCGGCTCCACAACCCCCATCGACGCCGGTCGACCTCACGACACCTCCGCCGGCGCCGATGTCTCCGGTGCCGTTCTCGACGCCGCCCTGGGCTCCGGGCGGCGTCGTCCCCCAGTTCCTTCCGGCTCCGGACTTGGACCCGGAGCGACGTCGCTCGACGCCGGCTCCGGCGCCGATGGGACCTTGGGTCCCAAATGTCCCTCCTCCTCCTTATTTTGAACCAGAGGAGGACCAGGAGGACTGGGAGGGGTCTGATGACCCTCTGACACGCAACTGTCAGTATGATGAGGACTGGACAGAGAGTCTAGGGGAGGCCAGTGGTCTGGATACTTCTCCTGACACTGGCATGCTGTCTCCTCCCGTGGCTACGGAGGAGGGGGCCAATTTTGGTACGGTGTTGCGTAGGGCTGCTGGGGCCTTACGTCTCCAGCTCCCTACTTTGACGGTCAAGCCTAACATCTTGACAGAGGTGCTTCAGCCGGCAGCCTCCTCTGCGGAGACTGTGCTGCCGTTTAACGACGCCCTCACGGACGTTCTTTTGGGCGCCTTGACACCGCCGACTCGCTGGGCAGGTCGATTGCAACGACGGTGGCGCTCCGACGCCACGCCTGGCTAAGAACCACTGGTTTTTCAGGGGATGTCCAGAATACTCTCATGGACATGCCCTTTGATGGAGTCGGTCTTTTTGGGTCCAAAGCAGACCATGCGTTGGAGCGCTTTAAGGACTCACGGGCTACTGCCAAGTCCCTGGGCCTTTCTGCTACACGCCCTCCGCTGCCTTCTGCTTTTCGCCCCTATCGTGGCCACGGTAGGGGCGCCCCTTCACGTCAGCAGCCCAAACCCGTCCGCGGCCTCCAAGCCCTCCTAGTCCCTCCTTTCAGGTGCACGGCACGCCAGTAGGGGCAGGGTCCGCCATCACCTTCCCCACTGGCGCACCATCACCTCGGACAGGTGGGTCTTGGACATTGTCCGAAGGGGCTACTCCCTCCCCTTCGAGACCACCCCCCAGCCATGCCACCTCAATTCCACCGCATGTCAGGGGATCACTTGGTGCTTCTACAGAAGGAAGTCACGGCCCTCTTGACCAAGAGGGCCATCGAGCATGTTCCGACCCCAGAAGTAGGGCGTGGTTGCTACTCCCACTACTTTCTGGTGCCCAAAAGGACAAGGAGGACATGCGTCCTATCTTGGACCTCCGGAACGTCAATCGCTTCCTCCGGAAGGAGAAGTTCAAGATGCTCACCCTAGCTCAGGTCTTGCCTGCCCTCGACCCTGGAGACTGGTTGGTAGCGTTGGACTTGCAGGACGCGTATTTCCACATCCCCGTCCTGCCGGCCCACCGGCGTTACCTTCGGTTCACGGTAGGCCCCGAGCATTTTCAGTTCACCGTGCTCCCCTTTGGCCTTACCAGTGCCCCTCGGGTGTTCACGAAAGTGATGGCGGTGGTCGCAGCTCATCTGCGCCGGGCAGGGGTTTCAGTCTTCCCCTACCTCGACGACTGGCTGCTGAAGGCGGGCTCGTCCCAGGCAGTCGTCTCCCACCTCCAGACTACGGCCGAACTCCTGCACTCGCTGGGGTTCTCCATCAATGTGCCGAAGTCGCATCTAATTCCTTCTCCACAGCTCCTTTTCATCGGAGCAGTTCTGGACACGACGCAGTTTCGGGCCTATCCTCCCGAACGGCGAGTCCGGGATATTCAGGCTATGATTCCGATCTTTCGGCCTTTATCCTGGGTTTCGGTACGGATGACCCTGAGGCTGCTGGGCCTCATGGCCTCCTGCATCCTGCTGGTCAATCATGCCAGATGGCATATGCGGGCTCTGCAGTGGGACCTGAAGTTCCAGTGGGCGCAGCACCAGGGCAACCTGTCCGATCACGTCCAGATCTCGGAGGGGACTGCAAAACAGTTGCAGTGGTGGCTCTCGAACCGGCAATGGGTCATGGGCAGATCCCTCTCCCTTCCCCAGCCAGAGCATACAGTTGTGACGGACGCGTCCCTTCTGGGATGGGGCGGTCACATGGGAGAGGCGGAGATCAGAGGCCTCTGGTCTCCGGCGGAGTCCCGGCTCCATATCAACCTTCTGGAGCTCCGGGCGATCCGGCTTGCACTCAAGGCATTCCTTCCCTCTGTCAAAGGGAAGGTAGTGCAGGTGTTCACAGACAACACCACCGCCATGTGGTACTGCAACAAACAGGGCGGGGTGGGGTCTTGGACCCTTTGTCAGGAGGCTCTGCGCCTCTGGACATGGCTGGAACATCAGGGCATGTTCCTGATGGTTCAACACCTGGCAGGTTCTCTGAACGCCAGGGCGGACGAACTCAGCCGCAGGTGCATGATGGATCACGAATGGCGTCTTCACTCGGAAGTGGCGCAAGGACTCTTTCTACAGTGGGGAGAGCCTTGGTTAGATCTATTCGCCACCGAAGAGAACGCGCGATGTCATCAGTTCTGCGCGTTGGAATTTCCAAGGCGGCACTCGCTCGGCGACGCTTTTCGTCGCGAGTGGAGTTGCGGTCTGTTGTACGCCTTTCCGCCTATACCACTTCTACCCAGAGTGTTGAAGAAGATTCGGCACGACCGGGCCCAAGTCATTCTTGTGGCTCCGGACTGGGCTCGAAGAGTTTGGTATCCCGAGCTACTCAATATGAGCATAGATCCCCGATCCGTCTGCCTCTTCGGGAGGATCTTCTGTCGCAGCAGCAGGGGACGGTCCTCCACCCGAACCTGTCCAGTCTACACCTGCTTGCGTGGAGATTGAGCGGCGGCAGTTGATTCCTTTCGACTTGCCTCCCGAAGTTTGTGATGTGATTCTGGCAGCCAGGCGTCCCTCCACTAAGGTGGTATACGCCTGCAGGTGGAACAAATTTGTGGCATGGTGCACAGCAAAGGCTGTGGATCCCCTTTCTGCCCCTCTTTCTGAGGTCCTTCTGTTCCTTCTCTCTCTGGCCCAACAGGGTTCTGCCCTGGGTACCATCAAGGGTTATCTTTGTGCTATCTCGGCCTTCCTCAGGCTCCCTGATCAGCCCTCCCTTTTCAAGTCCCCTGTTGTTAACAGGTTCTTAAAAGGCATTACTCACCTCTTCCCTCCTGTTCCGTTTGTCATGCCTCAGTGGGACTTGAACTTGGTTCTTACCTTTTAATGTGCGCTCCCTTTGAGCCTCTGCATAACTGTCCTCTTCGTCTTCTGACTCTAAAGGCAGCCTTTCTGGTGGCCATCACCTCCGCTCGGCGGGTGAGTGAGCTCCAGGCTCTTTCTTGCAAACCTCCCTTTCTGTCTGTTCATCCAGACAAGGTTGTTCTTCGGACGCGTCCGTCCTTCTTGCCAAAGGTGGTTACTGCTTTCCACATTGGGCAGACCATCACTTTGCCCACCTTCTTTCCGCCTCCGCATCCTTCCAGAGAGGAAGAGAGGCTCCACCGTCTGGACCCAAAACGTGCGCTCTCCTTCTATATCGACCGCACGAAACACTTCCGGGTGGATGACCAGCTCTTTGTTGGCTACGTGGGCGCCAAAAAGGTCGGGCGGTGCACAAGAGGACCATCTCCCGCTGGGTTACCTTGTGCATCAAGACCTGCTATTCTTTGGCTAAGAAGGAGCCTCCTGTTGGGCTGCGTGCCCATTCCACCAGGGCAACGGCTGCTACCACGGCCTTGGGCCGCGGTGTTCCGCTGCCGGTTATCTGTCAGGCAGCTACGTGGGCCTCGCTGCACACGTTTACTAAGCATTACTGCCTTGACAGTCAGGTCCGGAGGGACGGCTTCTTTGGCCGTTCTGTCCTCCAGGACTTCCTTGTCTGATCTTTGTTCGCAGACCCACCACCGGGGTTGGTATTGCTGGGGTATCTATTCTAAGGTAAGGAATCTATCACTAACGTGTCTCTTTCAGATGCACAAGTTACTAACTTGTGTAACGATATATCTGTAAGAGACAGTAGTTAGTGATAGATTCCTACCGCCCCACCCATCCTCCCCGTTCTGCGAACTGATTTCTAGGGTTAAGGACATCCCTTTCAGGGCCCTAGTATTTTTCAGACACCTGTGTCAGCTTCTTGCATGGCTCTGCGTTCCTGGCGCGGAAAGTCGTGTACAGAACTGACGTCAGCGCGCAGGGCGGCGCCTAAGTACTGCCCGCGACGTCATCCCGGCGATCACGACGCCGACGACGGACGCGGAGCCGCACGACGCCGCCTACCGACGCGCAAGGGTACTGCTACGCAAAACTTTCCGGATCCAGCCTGACGCCTGGGGATATTCTAAGGTAAGGAATCTATCACTAACTACTGTCTCTTACAGATATATCGTTACACAAGTTAGTAACTTGTGCTTCAGTTCACTACATTCTTTTTCCAATTGTTCACATTTTTGATACATGCTAAGCAATGCATTCAAAATGACACCACTATTTCTTTCTGAAATATCAAGTTGTTTTCCCTCTTTAAAAGAGGCAATCTCCCTCTCAAATAACTCAGTTGGCATCTGGGACTCTGTAACTGGAAACATAGGCATTTTAGAGAGCATCTTCCCCTTTTAAAATTGCACTTTTTCGAATCCTCGAGTGGCGCCAAATGTCCTGCTTCGCCTTTCAGATAATACAGAATCTCCTACACGGTGGCGCAAACACACGGCGAAGCAGGAGACATAACACAACAACACCTTTAGAAAAGGGTTTTATTTTACAAAATGCAAAGACTCTCTTTTTAGAATAAGGCTTGGGGTTTATTTTACACAATGCTCTCTAACAGAAAGACTTTCCCAGATGCCAAAATAACAACATTCAAATATATTTAGAGATATATATGTTTATATGCAAGCAATAATAATACACTTGATAGATGCAACAGTTAAATGCATGAATAATACCATGAATAAATAAGCAGCAAATAATATGAGATAAAACTAAAGCAAATATAATGGGCCGACCTGCAAGAGATATATACACTAGATACATCAAATTATTACTTTGGATGTGCACTGTGACTCAATTACACATCACAAAGAAAACACCTCAAAGGACCACAGCCACTGGAACCACGCATCACAATGGCACTAGTTAGAAACAAATCACCTCACCCGATCGTTCACTCGACATCCTTGCCAATTCTCGCTGGGGGGCCCGTTCACCGCTGACTTGGACTCTCGACCGGGACTCAAGTTCCGTTTGTCTTACAGCAGTATGTCTACTCTGTAAGTGAGCTCCCAACTCAGCTGTCAACAAACCTCAGCTTTATAGTCCCAAAACACACACTAGAAGGTTCAAGAGTTTCCTCCCCGCGCCAAAGGAATCTTACTAGGACTGGCCAGCTTCCAAGCAAGCATTCCATGGCAGAAAGGAGTTCCCACGTCTCCTCTACATTCTCGCATGTTCCAGCCTTTATCTTGACGAAGCTCACGAAAGCCTTCCAGGGTACATTAAACAATCTCTCACAAAAACAATCCTTGAACGTGATTAACTCAAACAACTTGCAAACGTGGCTGTGCACGCAGATAAAGCTGAAGCCAGGCAGAGTCTGAATTCAGGATGACATGAGGCCATGTCAAAGCCAATAGTAAGAACTTAATAATACTACCAATGTACAACACAATGCACATTTGTGCACCACTGCTCATAACACTGCACTTCGAGACCAAAAAGTACATTCCACACCTCTCTCTCTCTCATGCTTTCAAATGCACATCCCACACGTTCTGTTCTTGGCAAGGCTGTTCTACTCTGTGACAGCTCCCACTGAAAGACTGCAAGATTACAAGAAAGAAACCTTTAAGAGAAACAAGGCATATGCAGGACGTTATACATTCAGGCTAGGATAAAATAACACACCAAAGTCAATTAAAATAATGGTAGTCAAAGGTCATCACAGGGTGTCAGACCACAAGAGTGCCTCTAGCACTACAATAGTAGATAATGCAGTTTACGATAGCCGTTCGGTGGGTACATTATCAGTAAGTGTGTGACATTGAATATTCAAACAGGAGAGATCTAAACTTCTGGCTGCAACATATGCAGAATACCAATGCATACGTAGGGACCTTTGATATTAGTCATTAGTGCCCATGCGGTCTCAATAGTGTCTAGGTACGTATTGCGCTTCAGCGCTGCGGGTTCTTGCTGCGTATTGTCTTGTGAACTAAGGAGGCAGATTATAATGTAACAAGGACAATTCAAAACATAACAGGTAATGTACAATAAGGTCAGAGCTTTCCCCTGGTTCCCCAGCTTGCTGCATCCAATGTGTTGACGTGTAATGAGAATTCTGGCATGTGTTCAAGGAATAGTATCGGGTGGTGTGCAATCTTGTTCGTTGTTTACTTCGTCAGCGCCACGTCCTATTCTATATCAGTCTTTTCCATTAAATGTGTTTTTCTAGACTGTGGCGCTGGCTGAGGGTAAGGCCTCTGTGTTGGTATTGTGAATGTGTAGTAACTCACCTAGCATTGCGGCCCAGCTTGCGGCGAGAGGGGTCTTGCGGATGCACATAGTATCCTCCCAGCAGAGCGTGAAACTCTCAGCTTTGGCCCATGTGATCATGGAGCGTCTCCACACTAGTATATGAGGGGGATCAGGAGCCTTCCATCTCCTGGTGATCAGTTTCTTTGCTACCGCCATTCCCAGATCGAGGAATCTGGAAGTCACTTTGTTATTTCGCTTTCTACTATATAGGTGTAGAATGTAAATGTGCCATTTGAATGGGAGTGTACGGTCAGTGCATTGAATCAGAATGTCCGCGATTCCCCTTTAATGCGTGTGCAAGTTGGGACATTCCCAAAGCATGTGTAATAGATCCCCGCCGGTGAGGGAGCAACGGGGACAAGCGGCATCTATACGGTTGAAGTATTGGTTAATTTTAGCTGGTGTGAGATACGGTCTTTGTGTGATGTAATACCGAATTTGGCATAAGTGCATGTTCCTGGGAATATGTACAAGGCTTTCTAGCACTGAGTTCCATTCAGAGTCAGTAAACTGGCGACACATATCCCCTTCCCAGTGAGGTGTACTTAATATAATCATAATTACTATTATAATTATTATCAATTTATATAATCACATTTACTGTAATTGCAATTTTTTATAATAAAATTCACACTAATAAAAATTATTTTAAAATGTCCATTTACATCAAGGTATCTTGGGAGTGGAGTGGTAACACACAAAAGGCAAAGAGTTATGACTTGCTATCACATATTTTCCATCTCTAGGCATCAATACCTTGCCAATAAAGCATGTTAGAACCCATGCCCTCAACTGGTACGGATAACATGGTTGGCTCAAGATCTAACAGTGGTCTACATTTTATCAATATAGGGGCTGATTCACAGAACTAATCTGAGATAAAATCCTAAACTTACTACTTTTGGTATTCACAGAAGGCATTTAGTAGTAGTAAAGTTAGGACTCCTAACTTTACTACTACTAAACTGAGACAAAATCCTAACTTTACGACTTTCGGTATTCACAAAAGGCATTTAGTAGTAGTAAAGTTAGGAGTCCTAACTTTACTGCTAGTAAATGCCTTCTGTGAATACCAAAAGTAGTAAGTTTAGGATTTTATCTCAGATTAGTTCTGTGAATCGGCCCCACAGAGATTTTTTTAAGGGTACGCATTCAGTATTATTTCACCCTAATTTCTCTTGTCTCTGATATTATACATTTTAATCAATCTTGCCAAGATTAACCTAGTTTTTAGTTTCTGTACCAGGGCCATAATGATCCAGCTTAAAATGTATTTTTTACTGCACTGGTCCATACCTTGTATATTGTTATGATGTGTAATTTGTGAAATGAAACAAAGGACTATTACAAACTGAACCGATGCATACTAATAATTGGAAACACATTTTATATAAAGAAGTTATCCATGCATTATGGAGAGAATATGTTGTTTGTTCATTTAATGTGGTGGCCACAAATCACGTTTTGTTAAAATAATGCATTGTTTAGTTGACTGGACACTTGTACACTTCTCCTAAATGTATCCTCCTATTGAATTTTATGTTTGTATATCTCCTTCTGGAGGAAAACTAGCTAAATTTGGTTTCCACTTTCAACTACCTGCAAAGACCGTTAAATACATGGAAATGTGCTGCCTCAGACCACATTAACAAACGACAAAATAAATTGTGACGTTTTTTGATCATATTATCTGACTGTTTTATTTCACGATTGTTCAACCTGTGATACCCTGTTTTGTCATTGTATTATGACAGGTCAAGGAAGAATTAATCCATCGTTGGTCGCTGATGCTATGATAGATGCTTTGGTCGATTTTGCAAGTCAAAAGAATGCCCCATCTGTTAGGAACATGTCTATTATCATTTTCCAGGCACAAATGCTAGAAAAATTTCATACAAGCATGAAAAATAAGCAAGGAACCAATTTACCAGACCATAATTCTCTGTTTACCAGAATGGCATGTAAGTTTTTACTTAATGCTTATTTTATTGAAAACATTTGTAATGTGTCCACGTTTGTTGAAGATCATATCCCTTTGTTAGAAGGGAGGAAAGCATAGCGGAGTTGAGAGCGTGAAAGAGGATGGGGCAAAATAATAATCTGCAAGTAACTGGGTGGAGGTTGGGAGGCATTACTCAGATCCATAGGCAAAGTAGTACAGATGAGTTTTCAAAGCTAATCTGGAACACGTGGTCATATTCTAGATGGAGGACATGCAGAAGAGACTTTCGAGGAATACAGACTGGGCATGTAGCAATCTTTCTACCACTTGTATCTTTTTCTACAGGAAAACAACAAGTTCAAGGAGGCTGACCTTGGGTGATGGGCGAAGTATGAACACTTACTCTAGCTTCGGAGCTTTCCTAGATTCACATGGATGAACCTTCTTCCGTCTTCAGTCTGGGAATCTCTGATTATTTTATTGCAATAAATAGTGTTAAAATGGCCATTGGTCCAACAGCTGCATTTGTTTAGTAACACATCTAAATCCTTTGAAACAACCCAAATTTCAGCCAGCGAAGTGGATATGCTGCACTCTATTTTCCCCCTGCAGGCCACCGTAGCTCATATTTGTACCACACTTGTGTGAGGGAGTCCATGGAAAGAGCTTTATAATTTTGTTTTATAATTTTCAATTCTCTGGATGGCAGCCATCCCTAACTTCAGCACCACTCACCTGTGAGTTCTTCTGAGGTATTTATATGCATTTCCTGACCCAGCAGAGAAATTTCCAACTGTCATCATAGCATATGAGGAGAAGAGCTCTCTTCGAAACTTGTCATTCTACAGATAGAGAACAGAATATATAGAGATTCTGCACTTACAGTGTGTTTACTTCCTGTATCCATCTCATTAGGCCGTGACATCTACAAGATGTTCCCTTCATGGACTCTAAATGATAGGGAAAGGTGCCTGGCATATATCTACTCGAAAGCAAGATTTCCTCTTGCAAAGATGATTCTGTGCGAAATGGCCACCCAAGCACTTGTACAAATGTTTTGCTAAAAATGAAGCATGTTAAACCTTTGAGAAGTGGAGCCCGCTAAGTAGGTGCCTGTTTTCGGCTCCACAATGTTAAAAAACAAATGTTCCTCAGAAAATGCATCAAAAAGACTCTGAAGCACCCTGCACAGCCACCCTCAGAGGCTGTCTGCCTTTATGCCAACATCATCATCAACAGGGAGCATCTCTGTGTCAGTGGCACCGATGACTGCAGCCCTGTTATCGATGACCACATCACTATGTTTTTCACACCGTTGACGACCATTGTTTCATTGAGCAATAACATTGTCAATAACACCTTCAACACAGTCACTTATGATCCCACAACCAACAAGGCCCCCGACGCAGCCACATCACACCCCACCTGAGAGACCTGCACTGGCTCCCTGTCAACAAGAGGATAACCTTCAAGCTCCTCACCCACGCACACAAAGCACTCCACAACTCCGGACCAGCCTACCTCAACAGACGACTCAGCTTCTACACCCCCACCCGCCAGCTCCGCTCGACCAGCCTCGCCCTCGCCACAGTCCCCCGCATCCGGAAAACGACCGCCGGCGGCAGATCCTTCTCCCACCTCGCCGCCAAGACCTGGAACACCCTCCCCACCAACCTCCGACAGACCCAAGACCTACTGGCCTTCAGAAGACTCCTCAAGACCTGGCTCTTCGATCAGTAGCAGCACCACCCCCTCTTCCCCCAGCGCCTTGAGACCCTCGCGGGTATGTAGTGTGCTTTATAAGTGACATGATTGATTGATTGAAGGTCCCCATCAACAATGACAACTTCGACAGCAACAATTTAAACGACGGCGACACCATCTCTGTTTGCAATATCAGAAGAGATAGTGTTGATGATCCTGTCAACGTCAACTGACAGTGCATTTTTACTGTAATTAGAGGTGCCTGTCTCCTACTTGCAGTCACTGCTGAAGGTCTCAATGCATTTCTCAGTCCATATCTTGGATATGGAAGTGGAAGTCAATATCCACAATGAGGAGAAGGCTACGGACACAGCTTATAGCACAGTTCAGCTGAACATCCAGTATATTCCAGAATATGGAAAAGGGTAAGGGAGATGGCCATGTGGAGAAGTCACTAGAGAGCTTTTCCATGACCTACAAGGCTATGAGGAATATATTTTGCAAGGTCCTACATTGGAGAGTCGCAGATGCAACTACGAGAATAACCTAGAACTCAAATATCACCAGAGACCCACCTGGGAAGCAGGTTACTGTCACTTTATTGAACACCTTGCAGTAGATGGAGACTTTTTAAAAGCTAGTCACACAGCTGCAACATTACACTCTGCAGGAACCCCGCCACCCGTGCATTCTCAGCAACATCCTCTTGAGCCATCACCACCACATTTGCCACAACCACAGTTACTACCACCTAAATATCCACATGGGCCTCCTCAAGCACTGTGCCCTTTACCCCCAATTGCTTTAGACATGGGTAAGGAGAACCTACAGGTTAGTGATGAACCCTTAATCAGAAAAGGTGGAAGAAGGTGAGGTCTCAGAAAATTGCCCGAATGAGGCTAGTGGCCGTCAATGCGAAGAGGAAATGAGGGATATCATTGTGCCCGAAGAAAGAGATAAAACAGCACCTCCATTGGGTTCACCATAGGACAACATTTCCAGGTTCCTTGCCTTCTTGGAAAGGGCCACTCAGATATTTGATCTGCTGATGTATGTAGTAGCAGTGCTTCCTATATGATTTCAGGGTGTAACCAAGGATGATGGTAAAATAAATTCCTCTCTTGGTCTATGTGTGGAAAGTGGGGCTAAAGCTCATGACCTCATGAGCCACAATTCAGGCAGTTATGCCGTACCTTGAAAATATAGAGTACCTGAGTCCCTACAAGCCTTTTTTAAACATCCTCCCAAGCTGGATTCCCACATAGCATCGGTTGCCAAGTGGTGATCCAATAACCCCATTACATCTTGCTCTGTTCTTCCCGATAGTGACAGTATGCACATAGACAATCTGACAGTATAACTGTTGAGTGTGGCATGACACCCTGCCACTGGTGGAGTTGATACTGGAAGATAGACGGAAGCAGACCAAAGTCATAGCTAAAGAAGGAGCCGATGCGGCCATTATTGAAGCTGCTATGGATGTGTCAAATGCATGCTGTTGCTAGCTGGCAGGGGCTACAGTGCTTAAGAAGCAACACATGCTTAAATCCATCTTCTTTTGCAAAGAAGGCTAGGCCAAAATACATGGCATGCCCTTTGATGCTCAAACTCTATTCAGCAAGCATATGGATGGTGCTCTACGGAGCATCAAGAGAGATACAGAAATCTTGTGTTCCTTTGGTGCCCTCGAACATAGGCAAGCCCCTTTAACATCCTTTTGAGGGTCCAGATGAGAAGGCATACCGAGATGCCTACAGACAGAAAGGGAGGAGATGGACATCACTATTACCCTTAAAACAATTGACTAAGACCAAGATTATTCTGCAGTCAGAGGCAAAACCTCTCAAAGAACAGCAGGTAAGAAGAGGGGCACATCTCAGTTGTGCTTCTAAGACACCATCAAACATTCAAACATGCCTGCTTTGCTGATTCTGCCCTCCCCCCCACCCCCAACTCCACACCAGCCGGTGGGTGAGGGGTTGCAGGATTTAAGGAATCTCTTGTGTGCTTCCAAATGGACAAAAATTACCAGTGACCGCTGGATGCTCCAAATTATGCAGCCAGGGCACACTTGATTTCTTCCAGGAACTGCTTTGCCATCCACCCAGGTAAAAACACTACTGTCACCCACAGAAAATACACTTCCTACTCAATGCGATGATTGAAAATGTAACCATGACCCAAAGAAATCTGGGCTTCTAAACAGTTCTTCCTGATAAAGACGAAAACAAGTAGATGGAGGCTGATTCAGGATCTCGAAAACCTGTTTCCTAAAGAAACAGTCCTTTCAAATGGTCACCTTGCAAGTTGTCCTTCAGTTGCTGCAGAAAAGTGTTTCTCACCTCCCAGGATCTACAGGAGGCCCCCATACACCTGAGCCATAGGCAGTACTTAAGATTCTCTACAGAAGGACTGCACTTCCAGTTCAAAGCCCTCCCTTTTGGCTTGAAATACTTGCTACACATATTCATGAAGTATCTGGCCTCTGTGATTGGCAAGATCACCAGATGTTCCCATACCTGGATGACTGGCTTCTAAAAGCACCCCTAGCAGAGAAAGTCTACGACTTCACAACGCTTGCATCTTTTTTTCTTTTTTTTTTGGTGCACTGGGCCTGATACTTTATCTTCAAAGTTTTTCCACGAGTCCAGCTAAACGTCTCCAATTTCTAGGAGTGATCCTGGATATGGAACTCGGCAAGGTGTTTCTTTCAGTGTCACTCGTCTTTTAGAATATTTGGAGATTGGCTACAAGCATCTGCTAGCGAGAGAAGGTCTTAGAACTTACAAGTTGCTACTAGCCATTTTATTATCATATGCAGGACTCGTTCCTTTCTGAATGAGAAAGGCACCTTGTGCTCTAATCCAAGGTTTATGTCTAAGGTACCTTCGGATTTCCATTGAAATGAACCAGTGACACGACGTTCCATCTTCCAAAATCCCTTGACATTGGGTGAGAGATCTATACATTCTCTAGATGTTTGTAGGTGCACCAAATTATACATAGATAGAACTAAATATATAGGAACATCATAAGAACATCCAACTTTGTGTCTCTCTTGTGTGGCCAGGCAGGGGTTGACCCCTAACTAAACAGGTCATAGTCTGCTGGATGTCAGCCTGTATATTTCTCTGATGTGTACCCATCTGGGGAGTTGAGAGGGGGAGGAGAAGTGTGATGACACATTCCAACAGGAGCATTGGCAACAGCTTCACTCTACAATTCTTAGCATATGACAAGCCGCTACAAGGAAAAACAAGCATGCATTCACCAACCAGTGTTGCCTGGACTTGAATAGAGCAGCAGACTCTTCAGTGGGCCAAACACTACTACTATACAACCAGTTTCATTGAAGGTGAGTCCACACTGCACACTGTTGATTACTTATGATACTATGTACAATTCTGATTTAGGCATGTACATCTATGAAATATCCAGTGCTGGGGAAGAAATTCCTTACTTACCTGTAATTCCAGTTCTCCAGCATTGGTCCCTCCCTCCCCATCAGAAGTTCACTACCTATTCTGTGTAACCCGCTCACTTGTGCTAACTAATGTGAGCTAAGGTGACCTTTAGAGGGAGTACAGATCTCAGTTGCTGAAGTTTGAGTGTGTTCAAATTATGTGGATGCTCTTCTAACAACCTTATTGTTGGGCATAAGGCCATTTTAACAATGTATTGCTTTTTAAAATTATCGGGGATTCCCAGCCTAACAAAGAGGAATGGTTCAAGCATGTGAATCTATGAAGGATACCAACACTGGAGAGACAGTTGCTGGCAAGTAACTTAACTGTTCGAGGCATGTGTGGCTGTAGATGCACATGCTGAGCATATTCCTGCCATGTAGTGTTGGGCCCGGATGTGTGCAAGTTGTTTTTCTTCGAAGAAGTCTTCTTGTGTCATGAGGTAGTGTGACTCCACCTCTTGTTGGTAATGCGTATGGTCATGGGCTCCATTGTTAAATTGTTTTGTCTCCGTCATCGGGTTGAGACGTCTGTTACTGAGCTCCGTATCGACACCGTTGCTGTGTTCTTTGGTTCATCTCCCTTCTGTCGGTATTGTTTGCTGTCGCAGCCTCTCTATTGTCTCATCCCATACAGCTTGATTCAAGCGGGGATTGGGCCGACTTCAACCCCCTGAGGGGTCTTCTCCTTCGGGGCCTCCCCTGTCTCTCTGTGATTGCCATGCCTTGACTGTAATGGAACGGATGGCTTTCCGCTACTGTCCTCGATGCCGTGCAAAATACCCCTGGGCCAATTTCTATCAGGGCTGCAACCTCTGCCTCTTTCCTGAGCAAGAAGAGGCCTCCTGCGATGCCTGCTGTTCCTTCTGGTTGAAGAAGATTCTTCGAGACAGTCGGACCCATTGCTTGGGAATGTCGCTCAGAAGTAGAGACGAAACCCCAGACCTCTTCAGCACGGAGTGCCTCGAGGGGAACACCAATCGGAGGCATCAGCAGCCAACGAGAAGGCCTTCTGGCCTGAAACAAGCAGAGTATTTATTTATTTATTTATTTTTGTGTTTTATAGAGCGCGAACTTGACCCGTTAGGGTATCAGAGCGCTTTACAGGAAACATAGAAATGTACAATAGGCTTGGAATCACAATAATATACAAAGGTAAAAGAGGGCAGGGTGCAGGATATAAGAAAGATAGTGGACACGGATGTACGGTTTGCGTTTTATAGTTGCTCGAAACAAGTCCCCAGGTTTCTAGGAGAGGTGACTAGGTAATCCGAGGGGAGGCGCTAGTCAGGAGTTAATCAGAGTCTCTGTGCTGGTTGGAGGCAACATTTAAACGAGGAATTTACCCATAAGGAAGGTTTTGGCCTCCTTTTTGAAGCGTGTCAGTGAAGGGATTCTTCTGATGGTGGGCGGGAGAGAGTTCCATATTCTCGGAGCGGCCCCAGAGAAAGCCCGATTGTACGTTTTTTCTTCCGGAAGCGTGCAGGTTGTAGCAGGAGGTCTCTGGCGGATCGGGAGTTTCTGGTTCCTCCGGATACCACAAGTTTTTGTGCAAGATAAGCAGGGGAGTTTGAGTGTAAGGCCTTGTGTGTGATACAGGCCAGTTTAAGCTGTATTCTAGCCTCAAGAGGAAGCCAATTCAAAGCTTTCAGGTGTGGAGAAATGTGGTCGAATTTTCTTGAGCTGGTAAGAAGTATGGCGGCAGTGTTGAGGCAGGCTTTTAAAGGTGCCAGGGAGATCTTTGGTAAACCCGAGAGGGTAGAGCAGCCATATTCCAGTCTGGAGATGACGAAAGCTTGGACTGCCATTTTTAGATCGGCAGTGTCGAGGAAGGGTTTCAGTTTCCTAAGGTAGCTCAGGTGGAATCTGGCTGATTTGGCCATCGCATTGATGTGGTCTCGCATGTTCAAGTTTCTGTCCAGGGTAATTCCCAGAGATTTGGCCGAGTCCACGATGGTCGGTGGGCAATCTAAGGCTGTGATAGCCTTAATCCATGTCTGCATCTCGGGATTGGTTTTTGAGGGGGAAATTAAGAGAAATTCAGTTTTCTTTGCGTTGAGTTTGAGTTGATTGGAAGCGAGCCAATGGACAGTGAGTTTCAGGGCTTCGTTCAGGGAGAGAATCTCCTCGAGGGATGAGGTCTTGATGTAGATCTGAGTGTCGTCAGCGTACATATGGTAGGAGATATTCACTGTGCGTAGAACTTCAGTAAGAGGTTCAAGGTAAAGGTTGAAGAGCGTAGGGGACAGGGTTGATCCTTGAGGGACTCCAACCGTGACCCGAGAAGGAGCCGATAGGTTGCCGTTGATTAGGAATCTCTGTGAACGGTTTTGGAGGAAGGACCTAAACCACTTTAGAACGGTGCCATCCAATCCCATCCTGAGTTTAAGGCGTTCGAGTAGTTTTTCATGGTTGACCGTGTCGAAGGCCGAAGATAGATCTAGGAGGATTAGGAGACAGGTTTTGCCTTGGTCAAGGGCTTGGAGGGCATCATCAACGATGTGGAGCATGGTGGTTTCAGTGCTGTGCCCGGGTCTGAATCCAGATTGGAAGTCATCAAGTAGGTGGAAGTTGTTGATGTGTTGACTTAGTTGCTGTTGTACACATTTCTCCAACACTTTGGCTAAGAGAGGGATGTTAGAGATAGGTCTGAAGTTGTCGGGGAAGCTGGGTCCAGCAACGGCTTTTTCAAAATGGGGAGGACTTGGCCTGCTTTCAGAGAGTCAGGAATGGATCCCTGCCGCAGAGAGGCGTTAATTATTGCAGTCCAGCTTGGAATAATGGACTGGGCGGCGGCCACTAGGCAGTTGGGGGGAGAGGGTCATTAAAATGGTTGTTCGGGTTTAGGGTCGATAGGATTTTAGCGACGGAGTCTTCATGATAGGGATTGAAGTCAGTCCAGCGTGCTTGATTTTTAGGTGAAGTCTGTGGGGGCAGCGCTGGAGGAGGAGGCAGGTCTGGAGGGAATAGAGAGTATGTGGCGGCACTAAGTTCTTTTCCTAAGGCTGTGGCTTTGTCAGCGAAAAAGGAGGAGAATTCCTCGGATGATATTAAGGACATGGGGGTTTCTTTCGCGCTTTTGGCCAGTTTGTTGGATTGGTGTTTGACCAATTCGAAGAGCTTGCGGGGTCTATTCTTGGCGTTCCCCAGTTCAGATCTGAAGAATTCTTTTTGAGTTGATGATGTTCCTGTTGTAGGCATTTCTGGCCTGGCGGAGAATTTTTAGATGTGCTACAGAGGGGTGCTGTCTCCAAATTCTTTCGGACTGTCGGAGGGCTCTCCTCTCATTGTTGAGGGATCCAGTGAACCAGGGGTTCCGATCTTTGATTTGGGTTCTCTTTAGTTTTAGCGGGGCTAGGTCATCCAGAATGTTCGATATAGTTGTAGAGTAGTGATCGTTGAGGTCATTGACCGTTGTGATATGCGAGGGGGTGGGAGGTCTGATTTGCAGCGAGCTTCCAGTTCCATGTGGTCTAGGTTTTTAGTGTCTCTGACCCAGCGTTTAGGAATCACTGGTTGCGGTGCCCTTGTCTTGTGGGTGCTGGGTAGTAGGAAGGCGATGGCGTGGTGATCAGACCAGTCGCAAGGGTCTATAGAGATAAGCTTGATTGTTGATTCCTTAGAGATGATCCAGTCAAGGGTGGCCCCTTTCGTATGTGTTGGGAGTGAGCAGGCTTGGGTCAGGGCTTGATCATCCAAGAGGTCTTTGATGGCATTGACATGAGGATCCTTGGGGTCGTTCCAGTGAAGGTTGAAATCACCCAGGAAAATATCTTTAGCGTTGGAGGAGATCTTAGCTGTGATGAGTTCCATGAGATGGTCAGTGAAGGAATCGTTCATGCCTGGGGGGTGGTAAAAGATGTGCAAATTGCACAGTTGGGTGGAGTTGCTGCAAATGGAAAGGGCGAGGTATTCGTAGGAGTCAGTGGAATCGGCCAGGAGTTCAGTGACAAGGAGGTTAGAGCGGTAGATGCATGCGATGCCTCCTCCTTTTTTGCTAGATTGTCTGACAAGTCTTGCAATGTTATAATTGGGAGGGACTAAGAGGTCCAGGCATGGAGATGAGGCATCGTTGAGCCAGGATTCTGTTAGAATTGCTAAGTCGAGGTTTTTGTTCAGGATGAGATCGGCAATATCGGCGGCGTGTTTAACGGCCGATCGGCAATTGATTAGGAGACCAGATAGAGAGGGATCTGAGGGAGTGTTGGGAGTTCGGTCGGACAGGAGAACTGGCGCTAGATTGCTTTTGACCACACTTCTGTTGCGGAGGGTAGCCGATCTGTTGGGGTTAATAGTGACTGTGCAGATGGCATGTTCGTCACTCGAGTCTGGCGGACAAAGGGTAGCTGGGGTAGGGTTGTGGTCGCGGAGGATGGCAAGGATTTCCTCTTCAGAGAGGTCTAGCGGACTTGGGGTGTTGAGTGTAGAGTTGTAAGAGAGGACGAGAGCTAGGGTTTCTTCCTCAGAGATGTGAAATAGTTGCTTGCGAGGGCGAAGGTGTCTCTGGGATAGCGGCAGTGGGTGCATGGGGGGCTCTGTGGTGTGAGGAGGGGTGGAGTTCCGCTGGGGTTTGAGGTTGGCTAAGGAGAGTTCAGCGAGGTGAAGGAGGTTCATTAGATCCAGAATGGAGATATGGATGCTCTGGGTTAATTTGGCAGCTCTTGAATGCAGGGTTTCGATATCTAAGTAAGAGGGAGGCGTTAGAGGGCAGGAGGGCGGTATTTCGGGAGCAATACTATCGGCATGCAAAGGGGATCGGGTAGAAGGGGTGGCTCGACCTGTATCGGAGGTTTTGGAGGCAAAAAGGTCTCACAGTTATCGTAGGGAGCTGGCGGGGAGGAGACCAAAGGACTAGGGGTGCATCTGTTGGCAAGGCTGGTAGGTGTGCAAGAGGGGATAGGATGACCCGAGTTGGCAACCCTTAGAGGGGTGGTTTGTGGGTGACTAGGGACGCTAGTCAGGCTGGTTGGCGGGTCGGAGGGGTGGGTGTTAGGTGCCTTGTTAGTGTCGTGCACATGGTTACTGAGGAGGGTAAAGAGGTCCGCAAATTTGTTAAGGTTTTTGGATGAGGCTTGGATTAGGACAATGCCATTTTTGTAGAGGGTGATTGTGAGGTCAGCTCGCAGGGTTGCAGAGGGTGCTATTGTAAGCTTAGTGCCATGAGGAATGTTCCTGGTTGCGCGTACATTGAGGAGGTGTGCAAAGGTTTTGCGCCAGGAGGAGGTTCGTCTGGAGTAGAAGATAAGGTCGTTAATGACTGTGCCATTGTCTGCGCTGTAACGCAGGTTGGAAAGTAAGCGGCACAACAAGGTTACCAGCCCACTTCCATCACCTCAGCCACCTATCACCTCCTTACCTCCTCCACGGCCTCAAATTCACCTTCTCCATCTTCTCTCTCCGCCGACCCCCTTCTTTACACACCACGTGGGTCACCACACTCTGACTTTGGGGATCAACACACAGGGGATCCTTATGACACCTGGGATTCGTAAGACATGTACCCTCCAGGGGACACAGACCCCTATCTCTACCCTGCCTGTCCATCACCAATAGATGACACTGCTGCCTACCACAAGGTCCTTGGTAGGACGGCTTCATTTCATTAGATCAACATGCACAGGGATGCCATCGAGAAAGATTTTCTGCTAGAAATCTTACTCTCCTCACAACACTCCATGCAGTGCCTCTCATACTCAAAGGCATAATTAAACCAACCTTGAACATCATTAGATAGCCGCTTAAAGCTTGTTAAACAACAAATACAAGCCCTCCTTTTCTGACCCACTCTACATCCAAGGTCAACTCCCTCCAGAGACTTTGGTGGTGTGTATGGCTTGCAAACGAGCCACCGCACATGGTACCGGTGATACGGCACCGCCGAACAAAGAAAGCAAGTGCATTGATGCAGCTGGTAAGCTTGTCATGATGCAATCGGCCCACCTATGGCACATCGCCAACTCCATCTGCCTTCTTTCCTGATATAACCGGTCCCAGTGGGGCGAGATGGAGCAGCTCCTTCAACATCTCACAGGGGAGTACCGCAAAAGAGGCTAGGAGCAATCTTCAGAAGGAAAGCTCATTTCTAACACTACAGTCAAATGTGCCCTTGATGCTGCTGACACCACCTCTGGCAGCATAATTTCCAGCATGCTCCTATGGAAAAACTCTTGGCTCCGAATCTCCAGCTTAAAGCCGGACGTTCAACAGCATCTTCTCAACCTGCCCTTTGATGGGGAGAATCTATTCGGTTCACAGGTTAATGAGATGCTAGAAAAGATTAAAAAGGACCGCAAACTCTCTGGGTACCCTGCAGACACCCACCTCTAGTGGGTCCTTTCGCAGGTCAGTCTGCCGAGGCGGCTCCAAGGCCACCTCTCCAGATGACTCCACTTCCTTCCAGCGTCAGAAGGCTCTGCAAACCTCTACAAGTGTCTTCTTCTGAGGGGCATAATGGGGTAACAGCTACGAAGGTAGAAGCAAGGGTGGCTCCCCTAATGGAACCAACCCCACTAAGCAGTGACTTGCCCCACCTTCTCCCTGACCACACAACACCTGTTTCCCCACCTGGCAACACGTCACCTTAGACCAGTGTGTATTAGGCTTGGTTACTGTTTAGAGCTCACTTCGACAAGCAGATGCGTACTCTCCCCAAAACATCAACGTCTGCTTCAGAAAGAGGTTCAAGCACTCCTCAAAGGGGCCATAGAGCCTGTGCCATAACTAGTATGCGTTGAGGGCACAGGGGTATACGTTGTTAGCCGTCCATCTAGTGCTGAAAGCCTTCCTTCCCCATATTGTGGGCAAGGTAGTTCTCATCCGGATGGACAACATTTCACCCATGTATTACCTACAGAAACAGGTTGGCACTTGTTCTCTCCACCTTTCCTAGTTAGCCCACACCATTTGGCAGTGGGCTCTCCACCACAGGATCCATCTGCAGGTGGAGTACCTTCCTGGGCTGAACAACAACTTTGCAGACTTCCTCAGCAGGATGCAGCAACTAGTCCATGAGTGGGAACACCACCTGTGAGTGCTTCTGTACTTCCAGTGATAGGGATTTCCCTCTGTGGACCTCTTCGCCATGGCAGAATATGCAAAGTGCCCAAACTTTGCCTCCAGATTCCCACAGTCCATAGGCAATACACTATCAATGAACTGGTGAGGGATACCTGCCTACGCTTTTCAGCCTTTATCCTTCAGTTTGTGGTTCGAAGGCTTTGGCAAACCTCTCTCACTTTCATCCCAGTGGCTCCCAGGCATGGTTCACCACTCTCATCGAGCTCTTGGTGGTTCTGCACAAGAGGCTCCCCAACAGGCCATACCTTCTCACTCAGAACCATGGCAAAATCAGGCGCCCTGACCCTAGGAGCCTCAACCTTGTGATCCAGCTCCTGAAGTGTTAGAGTTCTGTTACCTCAACCTACCTCCAGGATGGATGAATATTCTCAAAGAGGCACACAAGCCTACTACTCGTGCCTCCTACACTGCCAAATTGAAAAGTTTGTCTGTTACTATTTCTCAAAACACATTGACCCCTTAGCAGCTAGCGTCCAGGACATTGTCTGCTACCTTCTACACCTACAAACATGTGGGCTAGCCTTCACCTCCATACAGCTCCACTTAGCTGCTGTTGCTACTTATCTCCAAAATAGGCAACACATTTCCCACTTTAGGATTCAAATCATCCAATCTTTTATGGAGGGCCTCAAAAGGCTCATTCCTCCATGGGTCCCCCCAGCCCCGGTGTGGAATTTCATTATTATCCTTACAAGACTCATGGGTCCTCCATTCAAGCCCCTACATTTATGCCCCTTCAAGTCCTCTATTGGAAGGTGGCATTTCCTGCTGCTATCACCTCACTCAGACTTGTCAGTGAGCTCCAAGCTTTAACATTAAAATAACCCTTCTTTGAGGTCCATAAAGACAGGGTTGTCCTTCGCAGTAAACCTAAACATCCTCCTAAGGGGGTCTCTCCATTCCACCTTAATCATTCTATAGAACTCCCAGTTTTCTTTCCTCAATCTAACTCAGTTGCAGAACGGGCCCTTCATACCTTAGATATTAAGCGAGCTCTAATGTACTATGCGGATAGGACAAAACGCTTTCTTAAAACTCAACAACTCTGTTGCTTTTTCCAAACCGCATAAAGGGAAAGGTTTATTAAAGTCAGGCATAGCCAGATGGATAGTTAAATGTATCCAAACATGTTATGCAAAAGCTTAGAGGGCTTTGCCTGTTCCTCCAAGAGCCCACTCTGCTACAAAAAAGGGCCTCTATTGCTTTCCTAGGGAACATCCCCATTGCTGACATTTGCAAAGCAGCTACCTGATCTACACCACACACTTTCACTAAATACTATTATGTGGATGTACTAGCACGCCAACTAGCCAACGTTGGTCAAGCTGTACTCCCTACTCTTTTCCAGTCTTCTACAACACCCACAAGCTAGTCACCGCTTATGGGAGGACTGAAGCAGGACAGCATGTGTTATTACAGCCACACATGCTTCAAACAGAAAATAACTTACCCTGTAAGCATCTGTTTGTTTCATGCAGTGCTGTAGATTTACATGCACTCCTCCTCCTCCCCGAAAGCCTCTGGCTGTTGCAGTTATCATTTCCCCTTTCTTCTCTTGCATGGTCATCTTTCTCTCTCTCTTCTGTATCACTTTAACCAGCTTCATCCTTACCTGTCTTGTGGAAAACAATCTAACAATGGAGCCGATGATTATGCGCATTACCAGCAAGTGATGGAGTCACACTTCCTTATGACTCGAGAAGACTTTGAAGAAAAACAATTTGCACACATCCGGGACCAACACTAGATGGCAGAAGTATGCACAGCACGTGAATCTACAGCACTACATGTCTCAAACAGATGTTTACAGGGTAAGTAATATTTTCCTTTTCAGGGGCAAGGTCATTGATATGCTTGTGGCTCCTGCACTGGGCCATGTTCTAGAGATATTTCATTATGTGTGCCTGTGTAATTGAAAAATACTGTGCAGTAGTCCAAAGAGCCTAACACAAAGTAGTATTGGATTACAATCCAGCTTGCATATCTTAACTTGAACTCAAATAACTTTTTTCACTAGAAACCATGGTTTTGTTTTGTATGCAGAGTTCCTTTGTGCCCCTCTGTGCCTCTACTATCTCCAGCCAGGGCTTCCCACATAGGTTTGTGTCCAAAATGGTCTGCTGGTTCCTGCTCCAATTATGCAATTCCTTCGCATTTATCTTTGAGGCTACAGGAGGCCAGCTGGTCTGACCCTTAAAAACTCAGTCCAAAGCTTGGGAACATGTGGAAGCAGGACCTTATGCCTCAGTACGTTTCCAGGCAGAAACAGCAAAAGGTTCTTCCTCATCTGTTCTTCCACCAAATATAGGTGTGTTCTGAGGTGCTACTGGTGGGAAGCCTTTCGTACACTACCCAGTGATTGGTGGTAACTATTGATCTAATCCTAGGAAAATTCCCTTCGCTAAATCAATCTCTTTTGCAGCACTTGTTGGATCTGAGACTGTCATTCCTGCATCCGAAGACAAAAAGGGGCTTTTTTTTTTATCAGACACCAGAAAATATCACAGGAAGACAGCTTGGGAATCTCAGGAAACCATTGAGAGCAGACGCTCCTTGAGCGACTCTTTCCCAACTCAGAGCATTGTATAAGAGGTTTTTTTTCAAATATTTTTTTATTTTTGCATTGTCAAATTACAACTTACAGCTTGCACAGCCGTGCAAACTGCGACAGAACATCATAGTACAGAGGATACAAGTTTTTTATCCCAACTCCCCTAGTTACAACATTATATAAACAGCTAGGCGTGCAAAGCAATGTAGTGCATTCACAACACATGTATTTATGTGCATTCGGAGGACCTGTAAACATTCCAAATATTAAAAACAAAAAAAGAAAAAAAAAGCTAATTACTCAGAAATATATCATACCAGATCAGGGTGTTCCAACAGATATGCAGTCAATGGTGACAAAAAGTCCTTAGGCCTGGACGCCTCTGGCAGCTCTTCAGCGTAAATGTCGATTTGTTCTTTACAGTACACCAGGTCTTTGATCCATCTGACCAGCGTTGGCACAGTTTTACACCCCCAATGCATTTCGACAGCACGTTTAGCGAACAGGGTAGAAATAGCCACTATGCGTCTATTACTGGGTTTTAGCTTCTTTACCAATCCCAACAAGCAGAGTTCCAGCTTACATTCAACCGTTTCCATTATCATATCTGATAGTACCCGAGTAACTTTCAGCCCAAAATTATGAATAGCTGCACATCTCCAAGCCAGGTATACAAAGTTTGCCCCTGCAGCCCCGCATCTGACGCACCATGCATCCTCCCTTAAGCCGAACCGCATCAGTTGTGAGGGGGTATAGTACAGCTGATGCAGATATTTAAAATGTATTATGCGAAGGTTACAGTTGGCGGTCAGTCTCCCGGTCAGTGCGCAGCACGCCACCCAATCCTCCCATGTCATAGGGACCACCGGCTCACTATTCCATTTCTCAAGGGATGAGAAACTAGTCACATAATTTTCCCGCTGTGAGGCACAATATAACTTAGTTATCAGACCCTTGCTATCCCCAACAGTCAACACCAATTGCAATGCTTTCAATATCTCCGGCTCTTGGGGGAACTCAGGGTACAATGCTCTAACTGCCATTCTTAATCTGGTGTATGTGAATCCGTGCATTGATGTATATGCTTGCCAAGCAATGAAATTCTCCAGGGTAATAAAGAGCCCATTTCTATACATGTCCCCCAGCGTGGTGACTCCTGCATTATTCATTACAGTTAATGCCCCACGTTCCTGAGCGGCTGAGATACCAGGGTGAGCAGCAAGTGGCATGACAGGTGCATATAAATACTCCCTCTCTGACCGAACACCCAGAGTCCTCCACGCCCTAACAGTGCATCTGACTGGGTTAATCTCCTTTCTGCGACTTCCGTTATCATTCTGCAGGACCCTGGCAGTGAGCGGGACGGGAAAAGATGTATCCGCCTCCACAGCTAAATGTGGCAGAAACTGCTGAGGGAAAAACCAGTAATGCGCAAATTGTTCTTGAACACACAAGTAGTACAATCGCAGGTCCAGCGCCTCAAACCCACCAGCTCAAACGGCAGCGTCAGTGTATTCCAGCTGTATCGCTGCTGCCCCCAGCCCACACCAAAGCCAGCAAACAGGACTGTAATGTTTTAAAAAGTGCCGTATTTATGATTATCGGGATGTTTATGAACAGATAGAGAAGCTTTGGAAGTAGAGTCATCTTTACTACTGCGATTCTATCTGCCAGGGACAGCGGAAGCAGCGTCCATCGGGTGACTTGTTCTGAAATTTTAGTTATTACCCGCCCATAGTTCATCCTGATCACCGTTTCTGGGTCTCTATGCACCCAAATCCCCAGGTATATCACTGGCTCATTCTTGGGGAGATGGGGCTGTCTGCCGACCTGTTCAACTTCCTTAGAGCTTTGCACATGGATGTAAATGCACGCGTTAGATACGGCACAGTGGGGGAAACTACTGAACCTTTTAGCCTTCCGCGAGGGGTTAGGCAGGGATGCGTGTTGGCCCCATTACTGTTTTTATTATACATTAACAGCCTGAACACATGCTTGAGTAAAAATGGAGCGGATCTGCCAAGGGTAAAGTCTAGCAGGGTCACGTCCTTGCTATATGCCGACAACGCTGTGTTGATGGCCCGGACGGCTAACGGGCTAACAGGCTAAAATACCTGGTGGATCGGTTCGTGAAGTTCATGGATGACCTGGACATAGATACCAACATCTCTAAGACACATTATATGGTCTGTGAGAGGAGGACAGCAAAGACGAGGCTTATTGATATTAAAGGGCAACACATCACTAGGGTCTCCACATTTCCTTATCTGGGGATTTCATTCAACCACCAGAATAACTGGCTTCCTTGTATTTCCAGTCGCTGTTCTAAATTCACCCAAGCCTGTTGCGCCTTATTTAGATTTTCATTGTCTGTAAGTAACAAGCCCGTTCTGCCCCTGTTACAATTATATTAACCCCTTCGCTGCTAGGCCTTTTCCCCCCCCTGTGCTAAGCCTTTTTTTGGCTATTTGGGGGAGTTCGCGCTTAGGCCCCTGTAACTTTTTGACCACATAAGGTATCCACGCCAAATTTGCGTCCTTTTCTTCCAACATCATGGGGATTCTAAAGGTACCCAGGGTTTGTGGATTCCCCTGGAGGGGACCCAGAAATTAGACAAAATACAGCTAAATTTTGTTTTTTTGGAAAAAATGGGAAACAACTGCTACAAATGAAAGCGTCTGGTTTTTTCCCTGCAAATGGTATCAAGAAAAGGGTTTGTGGGGCTGAAATCACCGTTTTCCCAGCTTTTAGGGAATTACAAACTTTTGTCAGAAAACCATATTTTTTTACACAGTTTTGGCATTTTTCTGGGACATAGCCTATTTTTGCTATCTTTTGTGCTTTCAACCTCCTTCCAGTTAATGGTAGAAATGGGTATGAAAGCAATAATGGATTCTGTAAAGCTATACATTTTTTAAAAGTAGACAAAATTCTGAATTCAGCAAGGGGTCATTTGTGTAGATCCTTCAAGGTTTCTTTATAGAAACTAACAGTTAAATATAGGACAAATTGAAAATTAGTTGAAAAAAAACAGCCTTTTGTGTCAACGTTTTCACCTGTAACTTCTAATTATGACAGCTCTTTGAATGCAATATACCGTTACATCCGCTGGACCTTACTGGTTGGGGGGATATATAGGACTTGTAGTTTCACCAAGAACCCGACGAACCAAGAGCCAAAAACTGAGCAGCGACTTGCAATGGTTTTTTATTATGTACCGGGTATATAGCAATTATTCTGGGAAAATGTATACATGGAAAAATCGGTATGAAAGACACATATGTATTTCGGAAATGGGAACAAAATATAGAGTTTAGAAACAGTAGATATTTGCACATTTCCGAACTTGGGACTACTCATACTAGCATGAGAATTATCGGTCATTTTTCAAAATGAATTCTTTTTTACACATTGTCTTTCATTTGGAAGGCAGAAATGCATCGAAATTCAATAGGTAATAACATTTACTTTACAAATCTGAATTACCCTAAGTCTCCTGATAAAAATGGTACCTCACTTGTGTGGGTAGGCCTAGTGCCCGCGACAGAAAACGGCACAAAACGCAACGTGGACACACCACAATTTCACAGTGAAAAATGACCCTTTTTTGGCAAAGTGCCTAGCTGTAGTTTTTGAACCCTATCTCTGCCGGCACCTAGGGAAACCTAGCAAACCTATACATTTTTGAAAACTAGACACCCAGGGGAATCCAGGATGGGGTGACTTGACTGGCTCTCACCAGGTACTGTTACCCAGAATCCCTTGCAAACCTAAAACAATTGTCCAAAAAAAACACATTTTCCTCACATTTCTGTGGTGGAAAGTTCTGGAATCTGCGTGGATCCACAAATTTCCACCGACCCCGCGTTCCCCAAAGACTTCCGAGAAAAACGGTACCTCACATGTGTGGGTAGGCCTAGTGCCCGCGACAGGAAACGGCGCAAAACACAACGTGGACACACCACAATTTCACAGTGAAAAATGACCCTTTTTTGGCAAAGTGCCTAGCTGTAGTTTTTGAACCCTAGCTCTGCCGGCACCTAGGGAAACCTAGCAAAACTATACATTTTTGAATACTAGACACCCAGGGGAATACAGGGTGGGGTGACTTGACTGCCTCTCACCAGGTTCTGTTACCCAGAATCCCTTGCAAACCTAAAAAAGTGTCCAAAAAAACACATTTTCCTCACATTTCTGTGGTGGAAAGTTCTGGAATCTGCGTGGATCCACAAATTTACATGCACCCCGCGTTCCCCAAAGTCTTCCAAGAAAAACGGTACCTCACTTGTGTGGGTAGGCCTAGTGCCCGCAACAGGAAACGGAGCAAAACGCAACGTGGACACACCACAATTTCACAGTGAAAAATGACCCTTTTTTGGCAAAGTGCCTAGCTGTAGTTTTTGAACCCTAGCTCTGCCGGCACCTAGGGAAACCTAGCAAACCTATATATTTTTGAAAACTAGACACCCAGGGGAATACAGGATGGGGTGACTTGACTGCCTCTCACCAGGTTCTGTTACCCAGAATCCCTTGCAAACCTAAAAAATTGTCAAAAAAAGCACATTTTTCTCACATTTCTGTGGTGAAAAGTTCTGGAATCTGCGTGGATCCACAAATTTCCTCCCACCCAGCGTTCCCCAAGATCACCCGATAATAAAAATTATACCTCACTCGCGTGGGTGGGTCAAGTACCCACGACAGGCAAGGGCCCAAAACCTATTGAGGCGACATCAAAATTACCTATCACAAAACAACCTGGTTTTGCAAGTGGGGTCCCATGAGTTTTAGGCCCCGGGCTCGGCGGCCATCTAGGGAAACATACCAAATCCACACATTTCTGAAAACTAGACACCCAGGGGAGTCCAGCGAGGTATGGCTTGCGTGGGTCCCCTAACGTTTTGCTACCCAGAATCCCCTGCAAACCTCAAATTTAGCTGAAAAAATCACTTTTTTCTCAAATTTCTGTGTGGGAAAGTTCTGGAATCTACGTGGATCCACAAATTTCTTCCCATCCAGCGTTCCCCCAGGTCTCCCGCTAAAAATGATACCTCACTCGCGTGGGTGGGTCAAGTACCCGCGACATGCAAGGGCCCAAAACCTATTGAGGCAACATCAAAATGACCTATCACAAAACAACCTGGTTTTGCAAGGGGGGTCACCTGGGTTTTTGTCCCCGGGCTCGGCGGCCATCTTGGGAATCTACCAAACCCAAACATTTCTGAAAACTAGACACCCGGGGGAGTCCAGCGATGTATGGCTTGCGTGGGTCCCCCAACGTTTTCCTACCCAGAATCCCCTACGAACCTCAAATTTAGCTGAAAAAATCACTTTTTCCATACATTTTTGCGTGGGATCACCGTGCCGGCACAAATGTCCTACCACCCAGCGTTCCCCTTGTTCTCCCGAGTAAAATGATACCTCAACTTGTGTGGGTGGGCCAAAGGCCTGTGACTAGGAAGAGCCCAAAACATAGGGATTTAGAGTATAGCACCGAGAATTATAAGCGCTACATTTTTTAAAAAATACGTTTTTAGCCAGTTCTGCTTTGGACACCCACACAAGTGAGGGATCATTTTACTCGGGAGAACAAGGGGAACGCTGGGTGGTAGGACATTTGTGCCAGGACGGTGATTCCACGCAAAAATATGTGGAAAATATGTTTTTTCCAGCTAAATTTGAGGTTTGCAGGGGATTCTGGGTAGGGAAACGTTGGGGGATCCACGCAAGCTATACCTCATTGGACTCCCCAGGGTCTCTAGTTTTCAGAAACATGTGGGTTTGGTAGGTTTCCCTAGATGGCCGCCGAGCCCGGGGCCAAAAACCTGGGTGACTCCCCTTGCAAAACCAGGTTGTTTTGTGATAGGTCATTTTGATGTCTCCTCAATACGTTTTGGGCCCTTACCTGTCGCGGGTACTTGAACCACCCATGCGAGTGAGGTTTTTGGCCCCAGGCTCGGCGGCCATCTTAGGAAACCTACCAAACCCACACATTTCTGAAAACTAGACACTCGGGGGAGTCCAGCAAGGTATGGCTTGCATGGGTCCCCCAACGTTTTCCTACCCAGAATCCCCTGCACACCTCACATTTAGCTGAAAGAAATCACTTTTTCTCAAATTTCTGTGTGGGAATGTTCTGGAATCTACGTGGATCCACAAATTTCCTACCACCCAGTGTTCCCCCAGGTCTCCCGATAAAAATGGTACCTCACTCGCGTGGGTGGGTTAAGTAACCGCGACAGGCAAGGGCCCAAAACGTATTGAGGAGATATAAAAATGACCTATCACAAAGCAACCTGGTTTTGCAAGGGAGTCACCTGGGCTTTTGGCCCAGGGCTCGGCGGTCATCTTCGGAAACCTACCAAACTCACACATTTCTGAAAACTAGACACTCGGGGGAGTCCAGCCAGGTATGGCTTGCATGGGTCCCCCAACGTTTTCCTACCCAGAATCCCTGCAAACCTCAAATTTAGCTTAAAAAAATCACTTTTTTCTCAAATTTATGTGTGGGAAAGTTCAGGAACCTGCGTGGATCCACAAATTTCCTCCCACCCAGCGTTCCCCCAGGTCTCCCGATAAAAATGGTACCTCACTTGTGTGGGTAGGCAAAGTGGCTGAAACCGGAAATGGCCCAAATCATATTGTGGAGACTTCAAAATTACCTATAACAAAACTACCTGGTTTTGGGGGGGGGCCTGGTTTTTTGGCCCCGGGCTTGCCGCCATCTAGGAAAACCTACCAAACCCACATGTTTCTGAAAACTAGACACCCTGGGGAGTCCAATGAGGTATGGCTTGCGTGGATCCCCCAACGTTTCCCTACCCAGATCCCCCTGCAAACCTCAAATTTAGCTGAAAAAAACATTTTCCACATATTTGTGCGTGAAATCACCGTGCTGGCACAAATGTCTTACCACCCAGCGTTCCCCTTGTTCTCCCGAGTAAAATGATACCTCACTTGTGTGGGTATCCAAAGCAGAACTGGCTAAAAACGTATTTTTAAAACAATCTAGCGCTTAGAATTCTTGGTGCTATACTCTAAATCCCTATGTTTTGGGCTCTTCCTAGTCACAGGCCTTTGGCCCACCCACACAAGTGAGGTATCATTTTACTCGGGAGAACAAGGGGAACGCTGGGTGGTAGGACATTTGTGCCAGCACGGTGATCCCACGCAAAAATGTATGGAAAAAGTGATTTCTTTTAGCTAAATTTGAGGTTTGCAGGGGATTCTGGGTAGGAAAACTTTGGGGGACCCACGCAAGCCATACCTCGCTGGACTCCCCCGGGTGTCTAGTTTTCAGAAATGTGTGGATTTGGTAGGTTTCCCTAGATGGCCACCGAGCCCGGGGCCAAAAACTCATGGGATCCCCCTTGCAAAACCAGGTTGTTTTGTGATAGGTAATTTTGATGTCGCCTCAATAGGTTTTGGGCCCTTGACTGTCGCGGGTACTTGACCCACCCACACGAGTGAGGTATCATTTTTATCGGGAGACCTGGGGGCACGCTGGGTGGGAGGAAAATTGTGGATCCACGTAGATTCCAGAACTTTCCCACACAGAAATATGAGAAAAAAGTGATTTTTTCAGCTAAATTTGAGGTTTGCAGGGGATTCTGGGTAGGAAAACGTTAGGGGACCCACGCAAGCCATACCTCGCTGGACTCCCCGGGTGTCTAGTTTTCAGAAATGTGTGGGTTTGGTATGTTTCCCTAGATGGCCGCCGAGCCCGGGTTCAAAAACTCATGGGACCCCCATGCAAAACCAGGTTGTTTTGTGATAGGTAATTTTGATGTCGCCTCAATAGGTTTTGGGCCCTTGCCTATCGCGGGTACTTGACCCACCCACGCGGGTGAGGTATCAATTTTATCAGGAGACCTGGGGGAACGCTGGGTGGGAGGAAATTTGTGGATTCACGTAGATTCCAGATCTTTCCCACACAGAAATTTGAGAAAAAAGTGATTTTTTTTCAGCTAGATTTGAGGTTTGCAGGGGATTCTGGGTAGGAAAACTTTGGGGGACCCACGCAAGCCATACCTCGCTGGATTCCCCCGGGTGTCTAGTTTTCAGAAATGTGTGGATTTGGTAGGTTTCCCTAGATGGCCACCGAGCCCTGGGCCAAAAACTCATGGGACCCCCCTTGCAAAACCAGGTTGTTTTGTGATAGGTAATTTTGATGTCGCCTCAATAGGTTTTGGGCCCTTGCCTGTCGCGGGTACTTGACCCACCCACACGAGTGAGGTATCATTTTTATCGGGAGACCTGGGGGCACGCTGGGTGGGAGGAAAATTGTGGATCCACGTAGATTCCAGAACTTTCCCACACAGAAATATGAGAAAAAGTGATTTTTTCAGCTAAATTTGAGGTTTGCAGGGGATTCTGGGTAGGAAAACGTTAGGGGACCCACGCAAGCCATACCTCGCTGGACTCCCCCTGGTGTCTAGTTTTCAGAAATGTGTGGGTTTGGTATGTTTCCCTAGATGGCCGCCGAGCCCGGGTTCAAAAACTCATGGGACCCCCCATGCAAAACCAGGTTGTTTTGTGATAGGTAATTTTGATGTCGCCTCAATAGGTTTTGGGCCCTTGCCTATCGCGGGTACTTGACCCACCCACGCGGGTGAGGTATCAATTTTATCAGGAGACCTGGGGGAACGCTGGGTGGGAGGAAATTTGTGGATTCACGTAGATTCCAGATCTTTCCCACACAGAAATTTGAGAAAAAAGTGATTTTTTCAGCTAAATTTGAGGTTTGCAGGGGATTGAGGGTAGGAAAACGTTAGGGGACACATGCAAGCCATACCTCGCTGGACTCCCCCGGGTGTCTAGTTTTCAGAAATGTGTGGGTTTGGTAGGTTTCCCTAGATGGCCGGCAAGCCCGGGGCCAAAAACTCATGGGACCCCCCTTGCAAAACCAGGTTGTTTTGTGATAGGTAATTTTGATGTCGCCTCAATAGGTTTTGGACCCTTGCCTGTCGCGGGTACTTGACCCACCCACGTGAGTGAGGTATCATTTTTTTATTTTTTATAAACTTTATTTGTCATTTTTTCTTTAATACAACTCCAACAACAAATTGGCATTGACATGACGTACAGTAATATACCGTTGGCATCACTGGCGACACACGTACAGAGGGCAGCCTACGGGGAAGAAAAGACGTAATGGGGGACAATATTCGTGAGGAAACAGGCTACAATGCAAAAAAGGAAAGCGGAGGACAAGCACAGTGCACAATATGCAGCAGACCGAGGGCCGCCCCCACAATTCAATTAGGTGTTTCATCGCCCTCGGACCCGCTCCCCCCACCATCAGTACTGTCCGGAGAGGAGGGCCCTCTCTCCGCCAACCCAGAAGTACACATTTCGCGCCAGATCAATAGGTCGTCCTCCAACTGCACATCCCTTCGGGTAAGTTTCATGTGAACTTCTTCCGCTAAAGACCACTCCCTAACATCCCTAAGCCAGATAGGGACCTCCGGGCTCAACTGCCCCATCCAGGTAATTGCTATCCTGCGCCTAGCAAGCACCAGCATTAATTGCAGGAGCTTATAGGGGAGTTTCTTTTTTTTCGGTTTCCGGACAGACGCTAGCAAGCAACTCAAGGGTGCTATTTCCACCTGGATACCTGTCACAGTGGTAATCTTGCTCACCACCGCTACCCAGAACTGTTGAACACTGGGACAATCCCATGCCATATGTAAAAAACCTGCTTTCTCCGGAACGCATCTAGGGCAGCGGTCTCCCCTGTCCCCTGGAAGACGGCTCAGAGATACCGGGGTGAGGTAGGTGCGGTGCAGAAAGTTAAAGTGCGTCAATTTAAATCTGGCGTTACAGGAGACTGTTCGTGTGATGGAGCCTATGTGTGCCCATTGTTTCTCGCCCAGGTGGACCCCCAGGTCTGCCTCCCAGGCCGCCCGCGATGGTGGAACCGGGGGGGTGGAGTCCTGCTTCATAGCCACGTAGAGAAGAGAGATCAATTTGCGACCCGAACCACACGTAAGCAGAATGTCAAGGGTGTGGGTCGGGGTAGGAATCTCTGGGTACTGAGGCCAAGTGGTTTTCACCACATCTTGGAGTCCGCGATAGTGAAAAAAACTGTCCTCGGCCTAGGCCAAAGCTCTCCTCCGCCTGTTCAAAAGTAAGGAAAGTCTCACTGGGGAAGAGGTCTGCCAGTACCTCGCATCCACCCTCCCTCCAAGATTGAAAGGACATGTATTGTCCCATGTCTATAAAGGGAGCCAATATCCAAATCGAAAGCTCCCTGTGGAAGGGAGCCCTTCGTAAGATCCTCTCCGCAAATCGTTGCCACATACCTGCAGTGTGTCGTACGAGGTAGGGAAGAGATACCCCTGACCCCCTGCCCCGCATCAACGCCTCTGGTAATGCCGGGGTATCTGCTCTGCCAGAGAAGAGGCGCTTCTCCCAGTTGTCTTCATCCGTGAGCCACCGCGCCGCAGGCTGTAATTGGGCCGCGTAGTAGTATAGGTCGAAGCGTGGCGCTTCTAGCCCACCCTCCTCATAACTGCGTGTGATAGTCTTGAGAGCTACCCTGCTGCGGCGGCCCGCCCACAGGAGGGACGTAAGTAACGTGTCCAAAGTTTTAAAAATGCGCGAAGGCAATGGGCATAAAGAGTTCTGAAGGACGTAGAGTATCCTAGGGAGCATCACCATCTTAGAGATGGCCAGCCTGCCCATTAAGGACAGGGGAGAGTATTCCAAAAGGTCACCGATTGCCGCAAAGAGGCGAGGGTGCGGTCGACATTCCGGGTCAACGCCTGCGCGTCTGTCGGGGCCACCTGGATCCCCAAGTAACGAAAGCCCGCCGGTTCCCAGCGCAATCCCAAATCCGGTAGCTCTTCCAAGGGCACCGAGGCCAATCCCGCCAGCGGGAAGACCAGGGACTTGCCGCGGTTAAGCCGCAGGCCTGAGACCTCTCCAAACCGGTCCAACTGGTGCAGTAATATCGGCAACGCGTCCCGGGGAGAAGCCAAGTAAAAGAGGGCATCGTCAGCATAAAGGGAGATAACATGGCTCGTGTCGCCTACCCTGATCCCCCATTTGGCCATCTCGGCCCTGATCCGGACCGCAAAAGGTTCAATAGCCAGGGCGAACAACAAGGGCGAGAGGGGGCACCCCTGACGAGTGCCCCGACCCAGTTGCCAATCCTCCGAGCGCGCGCCCGCAATTTTAACCCTCGCGCGGGGTGCCGTATAAAGGATACGAATCCAACGACAGAAGTTGGGACCCAAACCCGCAGCGTGGAGAACCTCAAGGAGATATCCCCAGTCTACCGTGTCGAACGCCTTGGCGAGGTCAATTGAGACCAGGACCAACTGGTCCTCCCGGTCACGTACCTCATGGAGGACATGATTGAGCCGGCGTAGATTCATGGCCGTATTGCGTCCTGGAATGAACCCACACTGGTCCTCGTGGACCAAGTGAGGCATGTAGGGCGCCAAACGGGTAGCTAAAAGTTTGGATAAGATTTTGACATCTGTATTGATCATGGTGATCGGTCGGTACGATGAGGGCTCATGAACATCCCCTCCCGGCTTCGGGATCATACAAATTTCCCCCTGTAACATACTGGATGGGAGTTGTCCATTCTCAAAGGCCTCAAGATAGACCTGCAGCAAGAGACGGGGGAGAGTAGCCGCAAATGCCTGATAAAATTCCGGTGGGAACCCATCACTACCCGGGGACTTGGCAAGTGGAAGGTGCTGCAGAGCGGACTGTACCTCCCCCAATGTTAGGGGTACATCAAGTTCCTTCCGCGTAAGTTCAGGGATAGATCGTAGGGTCAAGTCCTGAAGATAAGGGAGATAAGCGGCCTCGGTGATGGCAGGGTCCGCCGCATACACTGCCTGCAAATGTGATCGTAGGACTCGCAGCAGCCCCACTTCCGAGTGGACAAGGCCGCCCGCGGGCTCCCTCAAAGCCACAATCGCCGCCGGGCGTGCTCCTGCCGCAGCACCCATGCCAAGAGACGGCTCGATTTGTCCCCCTCTCTATGAAGGCGCTGTCTATAATTCCTGAGTGTATATTTGTCGAGTCTATCCCAAATGTCGTGTATGCGCTCCCGGATGCCATGTTCCCCATCCACCCCCTCCGTGTCTAGGGTCGCGGATGTCTGTACCTCCAAGAGGCGACGTTCCTCTCCCTGGAGCTCGCGTTGGAGCTGCTTCCGCACCCCACATGTGAGGCTCATACATGCGCCTCTCACTACAGCTTTCAGGGCGTCCCATTTCGTAGCTAGTGACAGGCCCGACTCGTTCCAATTGAGGTCAATGTAATCCGTTATGGCGGTTGCTAGATGGTGTTTCCCCACAGGGTCCTCGAGGACCTCTGCCGGGAGCCTCCAGACTCGTGGACGATTAACCGGGCGGCCCCAACCAACCACACATGCGACCGGGGAATGATCAGATAGGAATCGCGCGTGGTAAGTCACCTCGAGGGACATGGCCACGCTCGGGTTTGCGATTAAAAACCGGTCTAAGCGACTGTACGTATTGTGAGTGGGTGAGAAGCAAGTGTAGACTTTCTGAGTAGGGTGCCCATGGCGCCATATATCCTGAGCCCCAATATTGTCCATGACCTCACGGAGTTTCACCGTCATCCTTGGTTTTGTTCCAGTACGGGGTGGGGACCTATCTAGATTGGCGTCCAGGACGCAGTTAAAGTCTCCCATCCAGATCAACGGGACCTCTAATTCGGACACCAGGACCTCCTGCAGGGATTGAAAAAAGTCTGGGTCGTCGGTGTTGGGTGCATAGATATTCATGATCGCAATGTCTCTCCCGTCAAGCTTAGCTCTGAGGAGCAAATATCTCCCATGAATATCAGCTTCTACATACTGGAGGGCAAACGGGGTCCCCGGGGCCACCCAAACAAGGACTCCCCTGGCGTAGGAAGAGAAGGAGGAGTGAAAAACCTGACCCCGCCATTTCTTCGCTAATTTCTGAGCCCCTTCATCAGTGAGATGCGTCTCCTGAAGGCACGCTATCGAGACTTGGTGTCTGCGGAGGAAGGATAAAACTCTGTATCTCTTAGTGCACGTGCCCAGTCCCCTCACATTCCAGCTTAAAAATTTAAATCCCCTGGATGTTAAGGTGGCCATACGTCATGCGTTCTCCGCCCCGTGCTGCCCTGCACCCCCGAGCCTCCGGATCTGTACATACAATGCCTAAAAAAAGAACCCCAACACTCCCACCTAGAAGAACCCACCCCCTCCCCCGAGCAATTTGCTGACAACAGGCGCAGAAATGCCCTTCCCTCGCTGGCGCCAGGACGTGCACAGCTGCCCCAATAGCCCAACCGGGGCCAAAATTACAAAGCAAAGAAAAAACCACATAAGAAACACCCCCCCCCAATTCGGACTCCCGACACAGGTCAGCCACTGCTTAACCTACGGTCATGACCGTTCCGCCCCAACTAGCATGTAAAGCCACAGGATCAAATTAAGTGGCAGCGCCCACAAGGCTCGGCCGCCATGTTCGCAGCTGAACATTCCCGCCCCAGCCCCCCAGGAAGGGAGAAGAGAAAAGAAACAGGCCAACAAAGGGGTAAAGGAAAGAGGTGAAGAGGAAAGAGAGAAAATGAGGTCAGACAGAGACCGTAGCACTGCCGGCATGTCTTCAAGGGCTCTGCGATACCATAAGCATTGGGCCCCTAAAGTCCGGCCCTCTGCCGCCCCGGCCTCATGAGCGAGAAAACAGGAAAGAAAGAATAGGGCACCATCTTCAGGCCGGGTCTGTCAATGACGTGGGTGGGTCCATGACAGTCTCTGGGACCTCATGACTAGGCGACGGGAGAGTCTCTGGCACCAGTTTCCCATGAGTGAGGTATCATTTTTATCTGGAGACCTTGGGGAACGCTGGGTGGGAGGAAAATTGTGGATCCACGTAGATTCCAGAACTTTCCCACACAGAAATTTGAGAAAAAAGTGATTTTTTTCAGCTAAATTTGAGGTTTGCAGGGGATTCTGGGTAGGAAAACGTTAGGGGACCCACGCAAGCCATACCTCGCTGGACTCCCCCGGGTGTCTAGTTTTCAGAAATGTGTGGGTTTGGTATGTTTCCCTAGATGGCCGCCGAGCCCGGGTTCAAAAACTCATGGGACCCCCCATGCAAAACCAGGTTGTTTTGTGATAGGTAATTTTGATGTCGCCTCAATAGGTTTTGGGCCCTTGCCTGTCGCGGGTACTTGACCCACCCACGCGGGTGAGGTATCATTTTTATCGGCAGACCTGGGGGAACGCTGGGTGGGAGGAAATTTGTGGATCAACGTAGATTCCAGATCTTTCCCACACAGAAATTTGAGAAAAAAGTGATTGTTTCAGCTAAATATGAGGTTTGCAGGGGATTGTGGGTAGGAAAACGTTAGGGGACCCACGCAAGCCATACCTCGCTGGACTCCCCCGGGTGTCTAGTTTTCAGAAATGTGTGGGTTTGGTAGGTTTCCCTAGATGGCCGGCGAGCCCGGGGCCAAAAACTCATGGGACCCCCCTTGCAAAACCAGGTTGTTTTGTGATAGGTAATTTTGATGTCGCCTCAATAGGTTTTGGGCCCTTGCCTATCGCGGGTACTTGACCCACCCACGCGGGTGAGGTATCATTTTTATCGGGAGACCCTGGGGAATGCTGGGTGGGAGGAAATTTGTGGATCCACGTAGATTCCAGAACTTTCCCACACAGAAATTTGAGAAGAAAGTGATTTTTTTCAGCTAAATTTGAGGTTTGCAGGCGATTCTGGGTAGGAAAACGTTGGGGGACACATGCAAGCCATACCTCGCTGGACTCCCCCGGGTATATAGTTTTCAGAAATGTGTGGGTTTGGTAGGTTTCCCTAGATGGCCGCCAAGCCCGGGGCCAAAAACTCTTGGGACCCCCCTTGCAAAACCAGGTTGTTTTGTGATAGGTAATTTTGATGTCGCCGCAATAGGTTTTGGGGCCGCAATAGGTTTTAGGCCCTTGGCTGTCGCGGGCACTAGGCCTACCCACACAAGCGCGGTACCATTTTTCTCGGAAAGCTTTGGGGAACGTGGGGTGGGTGGAATTTTGTGGATCCACACAGATTCCAGAACTTTCCACCACAGAAATGTGAGGAAAATGTGTTTTTTTTTACAAATATTTAGGTTTGCAAGGGATTCTGGGTAACAGAACCTGGTGAGAGCCAGTCAAGTCACCCCATCCTGGATGCCCCTCGGTGTCTAGTTTTCAAAAATGTATAGGTTTGCTTGGTTTCCATAGGTGCCGGCAGAGCTAGGGCTCAAAATCTACAGCTAGGCACTTTGCAAAAAAAGGGTCAGTTTTCACTGTGAAAATGTGGTGTGTCCACGTTGCGTTTTGGGCCATTTCCTGTCGCGGGCACTAGGCCTACCCACGCAAGTGAGGTACCATTTTTCTCTGAAGACTTTGGAGAACGCAGGGTGGGTGGAATTTTGTAGATCCACGCAGATTCCAGAACTTTCCACCACAGAAATGTGAGGAAAATGTGTTTTTTTGACACATTTTTAGGTTTGCAAGGGATTCTGGGTAACAGAACCTGGTGAGAGCCAGTAAAGTCACCCCATCCTGGATAAATGTGCAGGTTTGCTAGGTTTCCCTATCTGCCGGCTGCGCTAGGGCCCAAAATCCACAGGTAGGCATATTGCTAAAAACAAATCCGTCCCTAGACGGCTTTCTGCCGCCCTGGCGGCGATATCGGGGGGTGGGGTTGCCCCGATATGCCCCCAAGGGGGGCAGAAACACTGTGGCTATTTTTTGGGGGGTTGGGGGCATTGGTATGCCCATTCTGGGCAGCCCCCACCCCCACACGTAAAAAAGCCAGCGTAATCGTTGGCATCTAATGGACTTTTTGCCCCCCCAGGGTGGGTAGAAAGGCTGTAATTGTTGCGGGTGGGCAGTGGGGGCATTGGCATGCCTGTTTTGGACAGCCCCCACCCTGAGTAAAATTTGCCCAAAAAAATCCCTGGCATCTAGTGGGCTTTTTGCCCCCCCGTGTGCAGATTGGGGGCTAATGTCCCCATCTTCCCCCCAGAAAGCCTACTAGACGCCAGGGATTTTTTTGAGCAAATTTTAATTAGGGTGGGGGTTGCCCAAAACGGGCATGCCAATGCCCCCACCCTAATAAAAATTTGCCCCAAAAAATCCCTGGTGTCTAGTGGTCTTTTTGCCCCCCCACGGTGGGGCAGATTGGGGGCTAATGCCCCCATATGCCCCCCAGGGGGGGCAAAAAGTCCACTAGACACCAGGGAGTTTTTTGGGCACATTTTAATTAGGGTGGGGGCTGCCCAAAACGGGCATGCCAATGCCCCCATCCTAATAAAAATTTGCCCCAAAAAATCCCTGGTGTCTAGTGGTCTTTTTGCCCCCCCCGGTGGGGCAGATTGGGGGCTAATGCCCCCATATGCCCCCCAGGGGGGGCAAATAGTCCACTAGACGCCAGGGAGTTTTTTGGGCACATTTTAATTAGGGTGGGGGCTGCCCAAAACGGGCATGCCAATGCCCCCACCCTAATTAAAATTTGCCCAAAAAATCCCTGGCGTCTACTGGGCTTTTTGCCCCCCCAGGGGGCAGAAAGGCTGTAATTTTTGTGGGGGAGGGGTGGGGGCAGCCCCCACCCTAATTCAGATTTGCCCCAAAATATCCCTGGCGTCTAGTGGGCTTTTTGCCCCCCCGGGGGGCAGATTGGGGGCTACTACCCAGAAAGGCTGTAATGGTGGCGGGGGGTGGGGGCATTCTGTCCCCCGGGGGGGAGCAGATTGGGCTGTAATGGTGGCGGGGGGTGGGGGCATTGGCGTGCCCATTTCGGGCAGCCCCCACCCTAAAAAAAAATTGCGCAAAAAAAAATCCCTGGCGTCAAGTGGGCTTTTTGTCCCCCGGGGGGGAGCAGATTGGGCTGTAATGGTGGCGAGGGGTGGGGGCATTGGCGTGCCCATTTCGGGCAGCCCCCACCCTAAAAAAAATGGTGCAAAAAAAAATCCCTGGCGTTTAGTGGGCTTTCTGCCCCCGGGGGGGCAGATTAGGGGCTACTGCCCCCATCTGCCCCCCGGGGGGGCAGAAAGGGTGTAATGGTGGTGGGGGGGGGGGGCATTGGCGTGCCCGTTTCGGGCAGCCCCCACCCTAAAAAAAGTGCACCAAAAAAATCCTTGGCGTTTAGTGGGCTTTCTGCCCCCCCGGGGGGGCAGATCGGGGGGCTACTGCCCCATCTGCCCCCCATGGGGGGCAGAAAGACTGAATTGTGCCCATTTCTTTATGGGGGGAGCGCAGGCCCTTGCCCAAGGGGCCGCTCCCCCTCCCTGGTGTCTAGTGGGTGGATCCCTGCTTGGGGATCACCCTCCTGGGGTGATCCCCAAGCAGGGATCCACTGGGGAGGGGTACCATTGAAAAGGGGAGATTCTCCCTTTCCAATGATACCTCTCCCGTCTTTTTACGTGCTCAGGGGGCTGAGATAGCTCACTGAGCATGTAGAAAGTGAAACTGAAATGAGCCTAAAGGCTCATTTCAGTTTCGGTTTCTGTGCAATGACAGCGTGACGTGCGCATTGATCGTCATTGCACAGAAACCAGGGAGGGGGCCTCGGGAGCTGGGGAAGCTCTTCCCCAGCTCCTGAGGCTTTGGGGGAGATAAGGAAATCCCTCTGCTGTCTGCAGCAGAGGGATTTCGTGCCCCTGGCCTCATGACGGAATGGTTCCGTCATGAGCACAGGGGCACCGATGCTCATGACGGAACCATTCCGTCATGAGCATCGAAGGGGTTATACAGAATGAAGTGTCTCCCAGTCCTGACTTACGGAGCTGTGGTCTAGGGGTACCATAAGTGCAAGGGAATCCAGCTGGAAGAGGACCGATTTTGTAGGAAACTCTTGGGGGATGGGTCCAAACAGCTCCTCATTTGTCACCCATGAGGAATTGGGTTTAAACTGGCTCCATTGTTACTATGGATTTCTGTCTGGGCTAATGAGAGCCTGTGGTTTAACATGAGTGTGATTGAGGACTGTATGGAATGCACGTATGGTCAAAAGATACCGTGGATAAACTACATAAAATCGGTTGCCCGCTCCCTCGATTGCATGGACATCTTCGATAGGCCACACCTCCTCAAAAAGGGTGATCGCAGTCTCCGAGTGGATTTTTTTTAAAAATAAGGCCAAAGAGGAAAGGGTAGCTCGGGTGCTGACGAAAAATTCTATTAGATCTTTCCTGCTGCTGAAATCTGTTAGTGGCCTCAAAAATTATCTCACTGCAGTTAAGCACCCCACGGATAGATCTTTACTTACCAAAATTCGTTTGGGTACTATCCGCACAATGATATGCTTCTCTCTGGGTCAGTTTGATCCCCATGCCCTTTTAATCTGCCCTTGTGATGACCGTTCTCCCCAGACCTTAAACAATTTGGTCTTATTTTGTAAATACTATGAATTTCTTCGAAACACTTTGGTCTTATTTTGTAAATACTATGAATTTCTTCGCAGAAGATATACATCTATTACCACTTTTAAAAGAGAGGGACTTCATTCAATTTCGACCTGCTTTCCTATTCTTACAGCTATTACGGGATCAGGTGGTGATGACGGCAGTTATCGGCTATCTAAAAGGTGCCTTACACTGGAACAAAATAATGTGTGCCTAGTAACAACGTTGTATATGACAGGCCGGGGATTTGATCTTAAATGGATTTTATATGTTTATGAACTTCTTAAATCGGATGAATTGATCTGGTTTGTGTCTAATAATTGCATTTAACGTTTTATGTGCTCCTTTTTAACATGTGTTTTTATCTTTTATGATTATAATGTATAATCGAATAAAGATTAATATCAATCAATCAATCAAAAAATCAATCACTGGCTCAGTAGACCATGCAAGTGGGTACTCCAAAGCAATTTCCTTAGTGCAGTCAGTCAACGGAAAGATCGTGGACTTCGCCCAGTTTATACCCAACCCAGAGTGCTTCTTGAACATGACACATTCGCGAAGCACGGGTGCCAGATATGTAGCCGGCTCTCGGACATATAGCATCATGTCGTCCGCATACAATGAAATTGCTAGCGGGCGCTGCCGGAATCCCAATGCAGCGTCAGCATGAAGCTGCCTAATTTTACACGCCAAGGGATTGTATAAGAGTTACTCTAAAACATTCCCAAAACTAGTGATAAAGTATGTAAAATACCCCTTTAAATTTTTTGTCAATGTGTAACGCTTTCTCTGGATGGATCGTTACAAAAGCTTACAACCACTGTTTGTCTATAGATCACAAAAACACTGACTTGACTGGTGTGTCAAGTTTGAATGTAGGAAGACCATGGAACTCTGAAAATGAAGATTCTAGTCCTACTACGGCATATATATCAGAAGTATAAAGGCTTCTTTTGTAATTTTCTACTTGGCTTTTATTTCTATGGTGACATGTAAGCAAGGACAGACATTACTCACAATATTCCCATGTGCATAAGGGATATTTGTAATTTGATTTTCTCCTGATAAACATGCATTTTTTTACAGTACATAGGTTGTGGTTTTTTTACTGGAAATCTGTTTATTGACATTTTTCAAGGCAATATAACAAGTAACAAAGTCTTCGAAAGCATACACAAATGTCCAACATCTGCAATTCTTGTTAGCATCTAAATAGATAAGTCCACTGGGGGCAAAAACAAATGTGTAGATAATCAAAATTGAGAAACAGGCCCAGCATCAGAACCACATAAGTGTTGGATCTGCATAATATTACATAAATAGCATATACAACAAAACAAAAGAAGGGTATCCATATATAATAATAAAAATATAATTAACAGTAACATGATAAAGGTCGTAGTTGAGTCTGTGAACAGCAATGCCAGCCCGGGGGAAACATATGATCAGGAATAGACCAAAGGTCGAGGCCGGAAGGTCTATGTAAACAAGGGTGAATGATAGGATTAGATGTATAGATTGCCCCCCCCGTATGTGCAAACATGGCAGCCAGGAGGAGCATTAGTTGAGCAGGTGAAGAGCCTTGAGTCTGGGCAGTGTAAAGCAGGAGTGTTCCAACCGAGTAAAATGGGTTATCAGGGGTTGCCAGGGCTACCCTGTGGGATAGGAGTTCCATGTCCATTACATGCTATAGCCATGTAAACCACTGAGTAAGAAGCGGGGCAGACAATTTGTTTCAGTGGAATGCTATTGTAGTGTAGCTCCTATTTCCCTAATAGGCTCTGCGCATTGGAATAATATATCCTATAGGTTTGACATAGGACTAAGGTCAGTATGTCCCTATCGAGTATATTAAACTTAATTACTTAATTACTTGTGCCAGCTAGCTCAGAGGCCACTAGAAACCTCTTGACGACAAGAAGGGAGTAGTTTCTGGCAGCCGCAAAACATGACCACTTTGTTTCTCTTTAGAATCAAAACGTGTCCCAGAGTCGTAGAAACAATAGATAACTATTTCACTCAGCTCAGTCGTGCAAGTTTAGTTACTTCTCAAAGTTACACAGAAATAACAGACGGGCGTTTCAATAAAAGATTTATTGAACAGTCTTGTTTCTGGTGTAAGTTAAATGTGCTGTTACGATCACAAGACAGTATGCGAGATAAATAATGTACAGAGTGAGCAGTAGAAATAAATAATACTGCGATAGCATTATCTTTTCAGCATATATGCATTTACATAAAATGACACAGCCTAAAAATGCGAGTACTCATACGATGCGTTTCTAGCCTAGTTCTACCCCAGTGTACCTAACCTATCCTAGGTGTAGGGAGAAGTAGAAGTAGGTGAAGTATTCCTTGCTATGGTATACTAAGAGTATGTTAAGTCTAGTATGCCAAGTATGCCAAGTATGCCAAGTATGCCAAGAGTCCCTCTAGATTCTAGTCAGCTCCATACCTGAAGAATGAGAGAGGTAGGAATCTCTTGCCAGACTCGAACTCCAACACCCCGCAAGGGAAGTTAGATCACTGGAAGCTGGACTCTCTGCGTGCAGGAATGACAGCGTCCTCTCAGTGCGTCCGGCCGGGAAATGGGCTCCTCTGAAGTCGAGGTCTCCTCTGATTTACAGGGGTTTGGGACGGTATATTTATACCTGAGAATTACCTCAGAATGTTAGCATTGACATTAGTTGGACAGCGGAAGACGTCATGAATGAACCCCTAAGGAATAATGGTTAATGTATAATATATGAGTCCTTGAAGAAATCAATAGTCCTGGGCTAGGGAAACTCCCGCTGCCTAAGGGTCTGTTTTTTCATGGACTCGTTGTGACGCTAGGGTGGACGGATGTCGGAATCCATGCCTGTATTTGGAGTGCATGGTTTATGCCTAAATAAGGACTGGGATTTTATGTCTATATAAGGGCAGTGCGAATTGTGCCTATATAAGGACCTGATTCTGGAAAGCCCGTTTATGGACACCCTAGGAAGTATACAACATCCACTCCTCTTTCGTGTGTACGATAATACTAAAATGCTAAACATTTAAAATGCTAAACATTAAAATGGAGTACTGCATATTAAAACATTTCCTAAAAGCAGTTGTTTTAAAAAACATATTAAAAATGCAAAGGTTTCTGTACATTATTAAGCAATGCTTTCATTTCCAGCATAAAGTTCGAAATAAATGCAATTGGAATGAAATATAGAAAGCAATATTTACATATGACGAAAATGATCGATAAGTTGTTCAAAATCAAAGTCATTTCCTGTCATGAAAATTAAATGAACAGTTCTAGACACACAAGATGACTAAGTGTCCGTGGAAGTACTGCCAAGTCTGTATTATAAGGCTAGTTCTACTTTAAGCAGATTGAAGTGCCATTTTCATTCGAAAAATGAGACAAAAAGTTCAAATTTGGTAGAGTTCCAAGTTTTTGAAAAAATGAAGGCCAAATTGTTACTGCATCTCTGGAACACTGTATGCTGAATCAGAGTCAGTTTACGGGTCTGGTGTAAACATGAGATCATCTATTTCTATAGACAAAACATCATCCTCTGTCGTTGGTGTAAGTTGGAACACCTCGTGTAAGAGATTGACCGCACGAAGATGTGAAGCATCGCTCTCAGCATAGGTCGCTGCAGCAATGTTCGCGTCCGTTGTTACCTGTGTGCCTGGAGTTCTTTCTCGTACCTCAGCAGCAGCAGGAAGCGTCTGTGAGATCTCAATGAATGCTGACATCAGGATTGGTAGCCTCTGGGGACAACACAGAGCATGGGCCGTTATCGGGTCCAGCAGAGTATCGACGTCCTTTGGCGCAGCTGATGGATATGTTAGACATGCGTCCAACATGCATTCTTCACCGCATAGCAGGCATCGTAGAACAGGTAAGATGCAATCTTGCCAGATTGGTCTGAACGACAGGAACCACGTGGTATTCAGGTCCCGTAGACGAGTCATGCCCAATAGCTGTACTATTCGCTCACGGCACTTTCTTTCAAGGAGTGCTTTCTTCATTTCGCTCGGAGTGATGTCTGCGAATAGGCTGGCCATAGCGCAATAGCAGAAAGAGAAATAGAATTCCGGCAACAAGTGCTAGAATTAATGGTATGCCACCAAACACCGAATGTGCAAAGTCCGGGACGATTCCAAGTATAGCCTGGAAAGGTGCTAACAGACCGGAGCAAATGCTCTTAAATACATGTACAATTCCTGTTGTATCTGACATGTTAAAGATACGTGTTATCATTTCTACGAAATGTATAGGGCAGTTTGTACGTATTAAAGTCTGTATCTCAGCCGAAGTCCTTGCTACTTGTAGATCATAGGTTTCTTTGGCCAAGGTCAAAGGCACTGTTTGCTGTAAAAGCATGGCTTTCATTCTGCTCAAAGTATCAAATCTTTTAAAAGAGACGTTCAGCGAAGCCCATAGAGGCGATTTCCTGACTGTGTCTATTGGGGGAAACAATACTTGCATACAGCAAGTGACCCTGGATTTGACCGTTACTAGATATGGGATGCCTGGCAACATTCCGCAGCAACTCTGATCATTCAACATGAGGTAACTCCCATTCGAAAGTTGTCCAAAAGTTGGATTAATCACAGCAGCTGGTGTACCCTGCTGATAGCAAGACAAATTTGCCACTGAACCATTACAAGCCCCGTGCAAAGAAATGTCTTGACATATGAGTGAACCGGTCAGTGCATGTTTACAGTTAGTACCGCTCAGAAACACTTCACGATCCCCACTCCAACATCTATGTGTATACGGTAAATCCCAAGATGTCTTAATGTATTCCTTACCCAACCTTTCATATTTGCCTGCTTGCATTTGTCTGAGGCAATACTGAAACTGAAAAGTAGTCACAGGTAATGCTATTTTGCCATGAATAAGCCATTCTGTAGCTGGTTTTTCTGCCACTGTGAATGGTAACTTTTCCAGTTTTTCAATGCTTAGCACTGTATACCTTGCTCCTCTTTGTGCCAATTCGACCTGTTTATCAGTTAGATTGTATTCTGCAAACAGAGACGACGTGTTGATGAAACGCCAAGGCACATAGCCCGCTCGCAAAGATTGCAGCGTCCAGCTTAATAACACAATAGAACGTAATTGAGACTGACCTTGTTGTAACATCGCCAAGTCTTGTTCTAGTATGTCGATAGCACAGGATACAATGCCATCCAATGAATATATTCTGGAGGACAAAGTTGTTAACCCATTGTCGACCACAGAGAGTGTTTTCTCTAAATTAATACGATCAAGTTCACGTATTCGTTCTGCGGCCTCTATCTGTGACACTTTCTATGCTTCATTATAGGCAGCATAAATGCCACCATATATGAAACGTTTTTGACGCGGTTTTCTTGGTCCAAGCAAGAATTCCTTAAGGTCTGCGTCCTCTTTAAGTAAGGATAAGTGTTGTTTCACATCCTGTAGTGTAGATCTATGCAGCCAATCGAGGCATAATTTTCCTACACTGTATGTTGTTACTACCCCCGGATGTTGTCTTTGGACATATCTTGGGTCTGGCCTTTGAATAGTAAAGCCCTGAGTTTTATTCAGGAATCTTTCCTGACAGTTATTCGTGTCTGTGGGCCAGATCAACCATTTTTTCCAATTTGAATTAGATCTGTTGAGTTGTAGTATATTGTCAACTGTCACCACTGCCTTTGTATCATTATCACTGGCAGGTGTTGGCACAGAAGGTGTTTTCATCTCTTTGATCTTGGCTAATCCAAGACAAGATGTCTGTTGGATGGTTTCATTCAAAAACAGTATTTGTTCAGGGATGATACAGGCTCTAAATAAAGCTTCTATACCCTGTACTTGCCACTCTTTACTACCCCAGACAGTTTTTGTCTCTATTGTGTCTTTCCATAAGTCGAAACCCTGTGTAGACAGTTGGGCAATAAATGCTGCAGAGTAAATCTGTTTCGTATTAGTTAACATAATTTTCAGTCCTGTTTTGTTTACATTTTTATAGTAAAACGTTTCTGGATCAGATGTATTATAACCTGAAAAATATGGAAATTTACTAGCAAATGTTTTTGAACTACCTTGTGGTGGTGTAGGACAATGTTCCCATTGGTTAAACATAAACACAGTTCTTGGATATGCAGTTTTATGCAAATAATGATGACCATAGTGGTTATAACAATACAGTTGTTCATAGTCTGATGAACCCTCTAAATATTCATTTTTAGAAAATGCAGCAGATTTTTCTAGATCAAACATTATGTCATTTACAGTCTCTAAGTCCCAATCATCTGAATAGGTACTGGACGTAATTAAATCACTTAGTGAAATTTTAAACAAATGTGGAATGTTCAAATGTTCCGTCGGGCCGAAAATTTCATAATCTGTTTTGTCCCACACTATACCATCCTGTATAGGAACAGCTGTGATGTTCACTGATGACAAGTCTCTTGCTTCACGATGGGAAGATTTATGTGGTTTCAAAAGTACATTCACGTCTTTTCCTTCAAAGATCACAGGGATGTATCTGCCACTTATAAGCACGCTTACAGTTGTTACCAAAGCTAGCCAGAGCAGGAAAACAAAAAGTCCAGATGTAATCCAGAGTTCAATCCATGGAGAAACCAGATAAGTCTTTTTCAGAAGGTGAATAAAGTCTTGTACTTGCTGCTTGAGTTTGAATGATGCTGGCGTCGTTTCAGGTTCACTTGGATCTTCTGAGAACGTATCAAAGTCAATGAAATAGCCAGAAGCAGTTCTGTCAATTGTTGGAATTGCATCAGGATTTGTTGAAATCACAGGAACCAGTTCTTCACGTATCACGTTGGTGTAGACAGGTGTATTTGGACGAACTGTTACTTGGTTGTCAAGAGGGATGAGTTCCATAGCTTGGTTGCTTAGTCCTTCATTTGTTACAGCTGAATTCTCGATAGTTATCAGTCTTTCAGTCTGAACCTCTTGAATAGTAGCGAGAGGAGTGCGTCTGCTACTAGGTCGGAGTCCACGAGGCATATTGCTTAGTATTGGCCACATGTTGTGGTTTGATGAGGTCGATGGACACAAATCTTTTCTCCTTTCTTCCAGCAAGGGGCGGCAGAAGTACTGTTCTTGTTCCTTGAATTGCTAGAACAGGTACCGGTTGTCTGTAAGAAGGTCCAAATTCCTTCTTGTCCGCGATTTTTTCTCTGACCAGATCCCCAACTTTTGGAATCCAGACAGGCCTTGCTGGGACCACCGATGTTTCCCCAGTGGTGGTTGGCTGTAGGGATACGTTGCTTTGTTTCGTTCTTAATTTGTTAAGATCCTGTAAAACAGCCAAACGATCTTTGATATCAAATGGTTTACTTTCCACCACTGTGCCTACGTGTTCAAGGTCTGGTACCCACATTCTTGTCCCAAATAGGACCTCATATGGAGTGACCTCCCCTAGAGAACTTCTTGGCAGATTATTGAGTGCGCGCTGTACGCTATTGAGGTGTTTGACCCACCCATCACCCGAACCTAATACTCTAGCTGTTATAGACTGCTTTATGTCCCGGTTTTTCCTTTCCACAACCGAATTTCCCTCAGGATGGAATGGAGAGGAGTACCGCAATGCAACGCCCAGACTGGCCATGGCTTCTTTGTAAGCCCTAGAGCTAAACGCAGGACCCTGGTCAGAATGTAGCGTGCCTATTGCGTATGTGCCGATAAAGACTCGCAAATCTTTTATAACAGTTCGAGCGTCAGCCGAGCTCTGAGGCCATAACCATAGGAACCTAGAGCATGAATCCACTGCAACCATGATGTATTTATAATTACCGTCCCTTTGCAAGGGACCGCAGTGGTCCAGGTAAACACAAGCTAATGGTTTGTCTGAAATTAACAAGGGTGTCTGCGCAGGACGTTTCACTGTTGAGACTTTCATCTGTTGGCAAATATCACATTCTAAAACATAGTTCTTAGTTTGTTTCCGAATGCCTGGCCACCAATATCTTTGCTTGAGTAAAGATACTGTCGCAGAAACACCTGCATGGGCAGAAGCTATCCCTTCGTGTGCTGCTAGGATTAGTCCTAATCTGCGTTCCTTGTTTGGAATTACCCTATCCCCCACTCCAGGGATTCGAGCAAAAGGAACGTTGTTCGCATCAATTACATAAGAGTACTTGAGTGGAAACTTTTTGGTAACGCTGCACTGCTGCCTTTGCTTGAAGCATTGACAGCCAACATTATCTCACCGTCTATTTTTGTTTTTGAACGAGTGATCGCAGCTACGGAAGCCGTCTGAACAGCCCCCTTTGCGGCTTTGTCAGCCAATGAATTCCCTGCAACGTAAACGCTATCACGTTGGTGACTCAGTGTGTGAATCACGTGAGCCTTTGGTAGTTCGTTTTTCAACTGAACTACTTGTTCCCAAAGCAATTTGTGCTTTATTGTGCCACCTTTCGTATCTCTGAAACCATTTTCAAGCCAGGTTCGTATATAGTCATTATACGACTGAACACAGTAAAAGGAATCGCACACTATTAGTGTGGGGAATTCTCGATCTGTACTTTCAAGTGCCAGTTTGAATGCTTGTAGTTCAGCTCGCTGAGCTGTACAATCTCCTAGTGACTGAGTTTTTGTGACCATAGGTCTGAAGATGCCATTTCGCATGCGACCTTTAACGATAGCACACGCTGCACTGCAAGCTTGCTTACTTTACTCCCTGTTGCGGGCTGTGCGGATCCGTCAGTGTAAATTATGAATTCGTACTGATCGAGAGGCAGAATCTCAGTGGGCAGAGGACACTCTTGTTCATATTGGAGAAATGCCTGTGTTTTTAAATCTGGATCAAAAACATATTCAACATCAGTTGCAGCAAGAGAATTAACCCATTGTATCCATCTCGGATGTAATGCTTTAGCATTTGGAATGCTTGCTTTTGTGACCGCTTCTAAAGCTGGTACAGGGGTTACAACAATAATGTGTTTTCCTTTTGGCTAAGGCTCTTTCTTTTGCTACAGCGGTTTGAACTGCTGTCAGAATTTTTTCAGTTGAACTGAAGCGCATTTCTGCTTGTGTGTACAAATGGGATTTGTATGCTATTGGTACTTTCTCACCCTCATTGAAGGTTAAGTAGGTGAATCCACATTGACCCGAAATTATTCGAATCACCAAATTTCTTTGACTTACGCGTGTTTGTAAGTGATTTGTTGCTAACATGTTAGCCTGGAGTGAACGCAAAATTTCTGTGTGTTCCTGTGTCCAGTTTTTGATTGAAAAATCAGGTTTGATTAATGCGTAGAGAGGTTTAACCCTTTCTGCGTAGTTTAGAATGTATGTTCTTCCAAAATTGAGGAAACCCAGGATGGATTGTAAGTGTTTTAGCGTCTTTGGAGGTTGGAGCAGCGCACATTTCTCTAGAAAGTTAGCTGCCAAGCTCTTGCCTTCACTTGAAAGCTCATATCCCAAAAATAGGACATTGAGATGGGCAATTCGGGACTTTTTAAAGTTGAACTTGTAGCCCTCAGAAGCGAATCCCAGTATAATGGTGCTCACCCAGTTCAAGTGTTTGTCCAGGTCATCGTCTGTCAGATAGATGTCATCGACATAGGACAATGCCTCGTTGTCATAAATTTGTAGTAACTCCGTTACCCTCGCTGAGAATAAACCTGGGCTGTTCTTGAACGCTTGTGGGAGTCGACAAAAGTGACACTGGGTCCCCATTATGGAGAATGCCGTTAAGTACCTACTTTCAGGTGCTATGTTTTGACAAAAGAAACCATTTGAGATGTCTAATGTTGTTTTGTATTTTTTACGCACAATGTTATTCATTAATGCTGTGCTATGTGCATTTTGTACTGCAAAAGTTTTAGAACAAGTGTTTAAATGTCTGTAGTCCAAAACTAGACGATATGTATTGTCTGGTTTGGAGACAGGAAACAAAGGATTGTTCATTGAGGAGGTGCATGTTTCAATCACCCCTTGGTATTCAAGTTGATCTAAGATCTCCCTGACCTGTTTTTTAGCTTCTTGCTTGATAGGATACTGCCTCTGTGCAGTTGGTTCATGTTTCAGATGTATTTTATGGTGAGGGGAGTCCTCATCCCATCCTACATGATTTTTATATAATGCTGGAGCCTGGGCCACTGCCCATTTTCTGGCATATGTATATTTTACATGAATTGGTATGTGGTTGGAGAAGGCAGGCATAATCATGTCCTCGCCGTGTTGGCACTCCCTGACAAATTGTGGTGGCCAGTCCTTTTCTGCTAGAAGTATGTCATAACTCTTTGATAGTTTTTCCCAAAAAAGTGCTTTAACCTGTCTAGGTTTGTCTCCCTACATCCGGAGTGTTATGTCATATAACTTTTGTGGAGTACTAACCCTGGTATCTACAGTCTCTACTGTAATATACTCATTCAAGTCCACTATCTCCAGAAGTTCCTTCAGGTTCTGGCGAGCTATTGTGACTTCTGCTGCACTGTCCAGCATTGTCTGAGCCCATTCTCCGTTCTTGAGTTGTGTTCTCAGTATTCTCGGCATGTCTGATCTTCAGACCTGCTACTTTCTTTTTGGAGAATTGAGGTTTTGTTTTAGTTTTTGGAGCGTGTTTGTCGTCTTTCGATTTCACGCGTTCTTCTCTATGTTCTGTTCGTCCTCTTCTTTCCGAAGTCTGTGATGAGATCTGAAAGGGACGAGAGGAACGTGTATCAGTATCTTGATACCTATCTGGTTTTTTCAAATTATCCCTATTCCTGAGGTTATACCTCCTTTCAGAGGGCTCCTTTTGAGGAGACCTACCTCGGGATTGAGAACGTTTCTCGTTTGAATTTTGTTTATTAGTCTCCCATTTCTTTTTAGAAGATGTAGGAGTTTGTTTAATTGAGTCCTTCTCAGGACTTTCAGATAGTTTCGGCTTCACTGATCTTCCACCCAAACTATCTCTGCCTAATTCTGCATAAGATTGTTCTATAATTCTGGGTAGCTCTGTTTGATGTTCTGTAACATCAAATTCCCTTAATCTTTGTCGGATCGCCACTGCTGCTGCCTCCCCTTTAATATTAGATAATATTATTGTTGAGACCTGGTCGAAATTTTTCAGTAATTTCATACCTAAATTTAAAGCAGGCTCTGCCACGTATTCGTTTTGAATTTGTTTTAGGACATCAGGTATTACCGCAATTGACGGAATGCCGTGTGTTTTAGTGTAGATGGCAGCAAAGACTGAGCCCCAAGTGGTGCAGTCTTCCAGTTGTGGTGTGATCCCCATCGGTAAACTGATGGTTAGGATTCTGTGTTTCTCATGCGGGCTAGTATTTGGAAATACTGCTTCGATTTGAGTAATTTTTTGAGCTATCCAAAATGGAATTTGCTCTCGTTTTGTGGGCATTTTACCCATGACTGCGTATAGAGTCTGTGGTGTAATTTTTAGAGTATTCCCCTGGTGAGGGGTTTGATTTGGAAGTGTCAGTGGTTGTTGGACTGTAAAAGTCTGCATGACATATTGAACCAATTGTCTGTAGATTTTTATTAATTCTTGTAGTTGTACAAGTAGATCCTCATCTGACATTACATCTAGTTCAGGATGAGGTGTGTAGCCGGCTAGAATCGGCCATGTTGCTCCTGGTCTACCTAGTGGACCGAGCCTGGTAATGTTTCTGTGATGTTTTAGGGCGCCTTTAAACCAGAGCTGATGCTCCTGGTATGTTAATGGAATTTCTATATCCTCGAAAGGAATGTATTCCTCTGGTGGTTCATCTTCTTTGTAGAAGTGAAACATGTGTGTTACTGGATTGGATTCAGGAAATATTACCCATGAATAGAATACCTCTGTCTGAAAGGATTCATGTGCCTCTATCACGAAAACTGCTCTACCTCCTCTCGGTGGTAGGCCATGTTTTATAAGTTTTAGAGTAATGGCTCTTCTTAAGTTTGGAGCGATGTCGATGACACCCTCCTCGGTTTCATTTAAACCTGTGTTGTTAAAAAGTGCTGGCTGGGCTGGATCAGCCGCAGCTCCACCGTTTCCGGCGTCATTGTCAGTGCCTGACATTTTTCTGCTTGAAAAAATGTAGAACAAGTTTCAAGGGAACAAAGATAAGGTGCACAATATTGTGGAACACTGTATCCTTCAACGTTGAGCAAACCAAACAGCTAATATATAGGGTACTGCCCTATGTAGCCTTGGTGGATACTAACCCTGCCCACTCCAGACGTCTTTTGGAGTATATGGGTAGGGGTCTCTGAGAGAGAAAAAAGATGCACGGCTGAGTTACTCAGTATCTAACGTTGAATTACTGCCTTACCAAAACGTTGGGCGCCATGTAGTGTAGCTCCTATTTCCCTAATAGGCTCTGCGCATTGGAATAATATATCCTATAGGTTTGACATAGGACTAAGGTCGGTATGTCCCTATCGAGTATATTAAACTTAATTACTTGTGCCATCTAGCTCAGAGGCCACTAGAAACTTCTTGACGACAAGAAGGGAGTAGTTTCTGGCAGCCGCAAAACATGACCACTTTGTTTCTCTTTCAGAATCAGGACGTGTCCCAGAGTCGTAGAAACAATAGATAACTATTTCACTCAGCTCAGTCGTGCATGTTTAGTTACTTCTCAAAGTTACACAGAAATAACAGACGGGCGTTTCAATAAAAGATTTATTGAACAGTCTTGTTTCTGGTGTAAGTTAAATGTGATGTTACAATCACAAGACAGTATGCGAGATAAATAATGTACAGAGTGAGCAGTAGAAATAAATAATACTGTGATAGCATTATCTTTTCAGCATATATGCATTTACATAAAATGACACAGCCTAAAAATGCGAGTACTCATACAATGCGTTTCTAGCCTAGTTCTACCCCAGTGTACCTAGCCTATCCTAGGTGTAGGGAGAAATAGAAGTAGGTGAAGTATTCCTTGCTATGGTATACTAAGAGTATGTTAAGTCTAGTATGCCAAGTATGCCAAGAGTCCCTCTAGGTTCTAGTCAGCTCCATACCTGAAGAATGAGAGAGGTAGGAATCTCTTGCCAGACTCGAACTCCAACACCCCGCAAGGGAAGTTAGATCACTGGAAGCTGGACTCTCTGCGTGCAGGAATGACAGCGTCTTCTCAGTGCGTCCGGCCGAGAAACGGGCTCCTCTGAAGTCGAGGTCTCCTCTGATTTACAGGGGTTTGGGATGGTATATTTGTACCTGAGAATTACCTCAGAATGTTAGCATTGACGTTAGTTGGACAGCGGAAGACGTCATGAATGAACCCCTAAGGAATAATGGTTCATGCATAATATATGAGTCCTTGAAGAAATCAATAGTCCTGGGCTAGGGAAACTCCCGCTGCCTAAGGGTCTGTTTTTTCATGGACTCGTTGTGACGCTAGGGTGGACGGATGTCGGAATCCATGCCTGTATTTGGAGTGCATGGTTTATGCCTAAATAAGGACTGGGATTTTTTGCCTATATAAGGGCAGGGCGAATTGTGCCTATATAAGGACATGATTCTGGAAAGCCCGTTTATGGACACCCTAGGAAGTATACAACACTATAAGTTGTTTGGCGGCACTGAGCATATGGGCTATTAATCGCCAACCAGCGTGTGTCATTGCTTCCAGTGCCAGAGGGCGGATGCCTAGTATTGCTATGTTATATGAGTTTGGAAAGCCCACAACCCCTTTGATGTGACTCAGGACTTCCTTCCAGTACGTGGCTATGAAGGGGCATGACCACCAGATATGTAGAAAATCTCCGGTTGCCGAGTTGCAAAGCGGAGAGGTAGAGGGGTATATAGTGCCTAAGCGTGTTGGGGTGTAGTTCCACCTTGTCATCCATTTATATGCCGTCTTGCGCTGGAGTATACTACTATACAGCTTGGGGATGTCATGCCCAACTGTTCCTATTGTTTCTGGGACATTCCCTCAGTAGTGGCTGATTGAACAGAGGTCGAATGCTGGAGTACTTGATAGGTGGGTGAGATCAATCCCCTTGTCCCACTGATTGACCGAAATAGTGCTTCAAAGGGTGGAAATGGTTATGTGGCCCTCTGGGCATTGGGAGGGTGGAGCTCCCAGTGCCACAATTGATAGTATTGTAACCTGGATGAGTCGGGAACATGAAAATCCTGTTTGCACTGGTCAAAAGTCTTGATCGTTTCTCCCTCAAATAGGTTTCGGAGAGTGCAACTTTCTCCCTCCCTTCAGTCCGGAAAGGTGTGGACCTGTAAAGCCAGCATGAACTCTGGTTTGTGGACAAGCGGGGTATTCGGAGAAGGGAAGGTGGTGAGACTCTCTTAAGGCTACTTTTTTTCAGATTTCATGGACCCTTTTGGTAGGGATAGCTATGTATGCACTTCGTCGTCAAGCATATTTAGGGAGCCATGCCAAATCCCAGAGAGGGCACCATGCCACTGCTCGTTCCATGTGGAACCAATGCTTTTCGCTTTTGCGGATAACCCATGCTGAAATGTAACGTAAGTTGGCCGCCCAATAATATTCGAGAAGGTTGGGACATGCTCCCCCACCCACCGCACCCCCTCCCCCAATCTCCGGGAAGCTTCAGTACTGTATTTGATAGTCTCCGATGTTTCCCTCCCCAGATAAAGTTGTATAGAACCCTGTGGAGATGAAGGATAGCATCCTGGGGTATGGGGGTGAGTAGTGTTTGGAATAGGTAGAGCATTTTCGGCAAGATGGGCATTTTAACAGCGTTGAGGCTGTATCCAGTATACCTGTAATGGCTTTCATCTGCTAGATCCTCCAAGACCGAGCGCTGATACTCCAGCCAATTGGAGTGTGTCCAGGATGCTAGATTGGAGTTTAAATTTAGCCCTAAATATTTGATAGAATGCGGTGCCAATTGAAAAGGGGTAAGGGTCTGCAAGTCTGGAAGAACAGGCTTAGCAGTTGTTAAATACAGGGCCTAGGATTTAGCCATATTCATTTTAAAGCTGGAGTCCATTTCAAAGGCTGTTAAAACATTGACAAGGGCTGGAAGCGAAGATGCAGGTTGGGTGAGGGTGAGCAAGAGGTCATCCGCGAATAAGGCAATCTTATGCTTGCATCCGCCAAAGGGGATGCCCACAATGTCCTCCCTCTGCAGATAATGATCGCTACGGGATCAACAGCTAAGGAAAGAGTAAAGGCGAGAGAAGACAGCTCTACCTGGTGCCCCTTGCCTGGTGGATTAGTTGCAAGGGTTGCCCATTAACGCAGATCGTAGCTGTGGACGAGGCATAAGATGCCATTATCTTAGAAATCATGCCCGGTCCGAGACCAACCTTACTAAGGACAGCTGTTAAAAAGGGCCAGCTAACCCGATCAAAGGCCTTCTCTGCATCTAGCGAGAGAAGACAGGTGGGAATGTTGTAACAATGAGATTTTTCGAGTAAGTGTGCAACTCAGCGGATGTTATCCGCTCCCTGTCTCTGGCGGATGAAGCCAACTTGGTCTGGATCAATAACACCAGGGAGATATGACTCAAGTCTATTTGCCAAAATCTTAGTATAGATCTTGGCATCTGTATTTAAAAGAGCTATCGAGTGGTAAGATGCACAGAGAGAGGGATTCTTACCAGGTTTAGGGACACGTACTATTTCCACTGCCCCCTTGGTAGGGGTTAAGCTTGTGTCTGCTGTAAATGTGTTAAATAATGACAGCATATGGTCCTGGAATTGTGGCAGAAAGTTATGATAAAACGCCGTAGGCAAACCGTCTGGGCCCGTAGTTTTGCCCACTTGTAATTCCTTGAGGGCTTTCTGTAACTCAGCCAGGTTGATGGGTCCAAGAGCTCAGAGTATTGAGGGTCTAGAGGGTTCCCAAGGGCTGTCTTTAAGGTAGGAATCTATGTTAACCTGGGGTGCATTATCCCTGTTATAAAGGGATTGGTAGAAGTTATGAAATGCTTGTTGTTTTGCCCATTGGCGGCCCAGATCCCATCCCCAAGTTTGATTTCAGATATGTGGGTGCCTGCGGTTTGTTGATGGGGTTTGCGTGCAAGTAAAGACCCCACTTTATCCCTCCCTTCATAGTATCTCTGCTTCAAAGCCAGCAAGGAAGGTTCAGCCTTGTTCCTACGGTGTACCCTCTGTTGGCCCATCAGTGGAGCCAATTGTCTTTCGCTGCGTCTAGATGGGGTAGAATGGTTGAGGCGTTCCAGGTTCTTAATGCCCGCTGTGAGGACTGTCTTAACCAGTCTGGCTTCCTGTGTACAGGCAATGGCTATGGAAGATATGATCCCCCTTATAGTGGCTTTGAAGCTGTCCCAGAGTGTGTGTCCCGAGATCTCAGGGTGGGTGTTGGTGTCAAAATGTGCAGAAACCTCTTTTTGGATCTCTGCGATTTCGACTGGCTCCCTGCACAGTTGTGGGGGAAATTGCCACAGGGAGTGGGGGTGGGGGGGTGGAGGTCCCAGCTCTAGCCAAGGTTATTTCTAAGTGGACATGGTGTGAAATGGATATATCTGAAACGTTAGCAGAGCAGTACGTGAGTAAGAAAGGAATAATTGATACGTCAGTAAGAGGTGTGGACGTGAGAGTAGAAAGAATAGTCTTGAACCCCCGGGTGCCTATACTGCCATGCATCCACCAATGCCTCATTGGTAAAGTCGCATTTGAGAGCGGCAGACTTCGCCCCCATACCTTGATAGGAGGCAGTACTACTGTCTATTTCAGAGTCCCACACCAGATTTAAATCTCCCCCCACCACCATGTCACCCCTTTCGTGCGCTGCCAGGTCTCACAGTGTAGCTGTAAGGTATGCGTCTTGCGCTTGATTAGGAGCATAGATGTTCAGAAGTGTGAGGGGTTGAGCTCCCCGTTGAACTGTGAGTTTCAAGAAACGGCCTTTATCGTCCCTCACAATCTTTAGTATCTTAGAGTAAAATGTAGCTTTACACATGATTGTGACTCCAGACGTTTTAGTCATGGTGTATGCCCAGTAGCTAATAGGGTAATTTGGGTGGGACATGCAAGGAGTGTCATGGTGTAGGTGGTGGGTTTCCTGTAAAAAGATAACATCGGCGTCCTCCAGAAGGAGATAGCTCCACACCTGATGCCGTTTGTTGGTGCTTTCAATCGTTGTGTATTGAGGGATAGCAGCTTGGTGTGTGGGGCACTAGTCATGGTAACGAAGTTCGAGTGTAGCCATCATGGAGTGGCTAAGGACGCATGAAATAACGCTCAAAGGAGTGGATTCTACCTTAGGAGCCAAGAAAACAGGTGCCTTTCAGGCATGGAATTGAGGGCAAAATAGGGGTGAAAGCTTGCAAGGGAGATGAGGGAAAAGGGTCAGCCTGTCGCCAAATATCTGGTTTTAGTGGTGTAGGGATTGAAGGCAAGGGGAAGGACACTGTATGGAGAGTCTCCCTGGTGCATTGAATGACCTAAATAGAAAATGAAAAAGGTTAGAAGCACGAACAGTGGGAGGCCAACGGGGCCTAACTATTCCATTAAAGTCATGGAATGGCCAACGCTCCTGTGAGGGGGCTGTTCTACAAAAGCCACTCTCCTAAGGGTTGAATCAAGGGGGGTCATGGAAATGGGAAGAGACCCAGTGGCCCCAGATCCCCGCAGCCAGCAGGGGCCAGTGAGAAGAGGAATCCAGGAGCGGTCAAGAATGTTCCAGGGGTGCCGAGCAGTGGTTCCAATCCAGGCCCACCACCGCCAGGCAGCCATGGGCAGCGCGGTGTGGGTCATAGTGAAAGGAGTAGTAAGAACAGTGTTGGTGGAGGCCTTTCATTTGGTCACTGTTGTATTTTAGGTTGCTCAGCGATCAAGGCATGTGAGGTGAGGCACAACACAGTCTGTTGCAAAGCGTGAACAGGTGGGGTGCCCGGTCTAGACCGAGGTCGAGGAGGCGGGTGAAGGGCCTCTCTCCTGGTTACGAAGATGTTGGATGATGTCCTTTTTGTTTTCTTGGGATGCAAGGTCACTAATATGTTTGCTGGAGCGTTGAGATTTCACTGTGGCTCAGATGGGTCTCAAGGGTTCACAGGTGGGAGATTGAGACTGGGACGGACTGTCCCCCTCACAAATTAATCTGCAAATTCAAAAGTTGTTTGGCTTTCTTTAATGAGCAAATGGCCCGTCGCTTGCCCTCCCACGTGAAGATGATAGCGAAAGGGTTTCCCCACTGGTAACGAATGTTAAGGTCTCTCAGTTTGTTTGTGACAGGCTTGAAGTCCCTATGCCATCGCAGGGTGACAGGTGCGATGTCCTGAAATAGGTGAATAGTGTGACCTCGAAAGACCAGGTCCACCTTTTTCCGGGACAGGGGCCACCCAATGAGCTCTATCCAGTGCCGGGGGGGAAGTCATCATCATCTCCTCGGATCGCATATAGGAGATTCGCAGTGAAGGCCATAATATCCTTATCCTCCACTCCTCTAGGGAGACCTCTGATGCGGATGTTGTTCATTCTACTTCTGTTTTCTAAGTCCTCCTGTTTCAGTTGCAGTTTGATTTGTTGCTCCTCCAGAGTCGTGATCTTGGGCCATAAAGCTTCCTGATCTTCAGAACAGACATCAACAGTATGCTCCAGATCGTTCACACGCCCGTCCAGTTCGGTGACCTCACGCTTGAGTTCGAGGATGCAGGTCTTGATGTCCGATTTAAGAGAGCCAATTTCAGTTCTAATTTCCTGCAGGAATTTGTCCTTGTAGGTTTGCAGAGTGGGAGAGTCTTCAGAGATGACCCCTGAGAGGGCATCAGAGGAGTCCATGTTTGAGGAGGGTGATTTCTGCCACAAGGAGGTGACCGGATTGTCTCAGAGTTGGCCACTGGATGTGTCCTTCGCGGGTTTACTGCGTGGCAGTGCAAAGCGACATGATGCTCCCAGTAGGTGTAAAAGCTCAGTGTCCTTGTACAAGGGCCCTGGGAAGAGTTAAGGCCGTTGTAGCCAGGGAGCAGTACCTGGCGCCCCACCATAGTAGGTAAGGCAGAAAAGAGGAACAGTTCCCTCAAGCGGTATCAAGTTCCGGGGGTAAAAGTGAGGCAGGTCATAGGTGGTTGTGGAGTGGCACTCTACCTCCAATGCAGGTCAAAACTATGATTGGCAATCATCTCCATCCTTGGAGCGATAGGAGGCTCGTGCCTGTAGAATTCCGATGTAGAGAGGTTGATTCTCTATAAATTGTTTATAGTATGCAGGCTCAGGTTTGGCATTATACTGCTGTCGACATTTAGAGGGGGTTAGCTAGAGCGTTTCTTCACGACGGTGGTGGACTTTGGGACCAGGCGGGAAAAGCTACCTCCCACGAGAACCTAGGCAGCAGTGGGCTACGTAGTGGTGATCCGGGGTAGGCTGGAGGGTCCTGGAGGCCCTTTGCAGGAGACTAGTGGCTTCCCCCGCTCCAACAACCCCACAGTTCACATGCCTTGTGCGTAAGTGCAGATAAAGTCCCCAAAGCAGGATAGAATAGCTCACCAGTCTGAAGGGCTCGTTGGATAGTGTGCAGAGCATGGGTGCATTGCAGAAGCAGGTCCAAAATTCCAAGGCAGCATTGGGGCAGAGTGTGTTTCAGCTCGTTCATTAAATATTGTGTGGTACCCAAATGTCGTCTCCTGTGGGGGGGCCGGGAGAAGGGGAGGGGGGAGGGAGTCTCTTGACTCCCCCCAGGTATGTATTGAGGTCAGTTGCGAGACGATGCTCCAGTGGGCCCCACGACACAGTCCCAGAGCCAAGTGTAAAGTCTCCAACACCACGACCATGCTGTTCACAGGCTGCAGAGCTGCCCAGTCGAAGATGGTGGCCCTGCTCGCCCAAGCACCGCAGGCAAATGTGGTCAGGGCCCAGTGCTGCTCCAGAGCTGAAGAGAAGCAGGGGATGGACAGAAACTCCCCTTAAGTGAGCGTCAGTACCCCACGGCTGACGGCAACAGATTTGAAGGGCTCCACTCTGCACCCTCACGTCGGGTGCCGAGAGGCACGGAACACAGGACAACAAGATGGCAGCCCAGCCGTATGGCGCTCCGGCCGATGAGTCTGGGGACTGCTTTCTTACTCAGCGACCCGGGATCGGGCTCTCTCCCCTTGTGCCTGAGGGTACTGTGAGGTCGTGACACTTGTTGATGCCATTTTTCCTCATATCCAGTGCTAAAATCAGGCTTAAACGGCAAGTGGGGATCCGGAGAAGCATGTCTCACTCCATCACAAGCTAGGCCACGCCCCCTGCATAGGTTGTTTATCTGTAAAGTGTACGCCTAGAGGTTCTGCTACTGTGAGTCAGGAGACAGATCTAGGCATCCCTGAACAAGCTACAACACAGTCTGGGAAATTTTTATACTTTCTCGTGAGAAGACTTTATTGTTGCAATGAAAGTCATATACATAGTTTGGAAATTATGTGCCACCCTGCCCTCTTTGTTTATTCTTACCTGCCATATTTTTCCCTCCTGTGCATTCAAACATATCCATGCACACTGGAGATGATCTGCTTTCATTGTGGTCATTCTTTGACAGAGCCTTGCACTGTTCAAAGGAGATACCCCCAGAGTGTACAGCTAACCCAGAGGGGAGTGGCTCTAGCCCTCTCATTCCAAGCTATGAGATGACTGTTGATGATGGCAGCAGAATTATAATTCAGGGATGAAAGCCTTTTTACTCCCACCTGTCTGATGAGACGCCCAAGTGCTCTTGCTGATAATGACTTCCATTTTGTTTACTGAGGGATAATATATGTGTGAGTCTTTGCAATTTGTAAATACAGGATGTCCATTTGGAAATAAATGGGCATGGCTACAGATGAAGGGGGGTGTATTTGCAGAGTGCCCTTTGTCAATGCAGGGCATGACAGACTAAATATCTCTGTTGCTAATGGCCCCGTCTCTCTCTCTCTTTCCAAGAATGACTGTACTGGGTGGCTGGATTCTCTCATGCTTCCATTATTTAGTGTAGGATTTTCATATTCTGTAAAATTCATCTTCTTTGTTTCAGTGCTGATGGAGTTTGCACAGCAATATGCCTGTAAATCTCTGACTAGGATATACACCACATTATTGACCTATGGTCTGACCAGTGAGACTAAATCAAGAGCCTTCAAAAACCTGGACAGAAAATGGGATGCACTTATTCCTAGTTGAAGGAAGAGTTTGAACTTTGATTTACTCTGGCTTTCCACTTGTTCCTCCAAATATCTCTCCTGAAAAAGCAGCTTGTACATATCCTGGGCACCTTTCACATCAGTGTTGGGCTGCTGTTTATCCTGAGCAGAATGTTTGCTGTTGGATGGCCTACTCTTATTGTTGGAACTCTATTAATGAAAGAGGAGCAGAACGGTCCTGCAAGGAGAATAGAGTACCCCTAACTGCCTGCATTTACATAATGCCCAGCTGTCTGACAAATCTTCCTGGAGGACATGACAACAGATTGAGCCACAAGAAATATTCTGCTAGATGACCTGGATGAAGATAAAGACTAAACTTACTTTTCCCTGATCACTGAGCTGTAGAGATGCTTTCATAAACCCACTCCCAACTAGGGTGCTTTATCTGACCATTTAGTCACCAGAGTGCCATGGAGTTCTGTATTCCGTAGCCTAGCAATTGACGACGTGGTGTGTCACCTAGAGCTGGTTATCCTGACTCCAGAACATTTTGAATTATCTTTGTAATGTAGCCCATACAGTCTTGGAGCTGGCACGGTTGACTGTAACTTTAAAGTCCAGTTCCCATTTCGAACTGGTGAAGCCTTAGGGTCAAGTATGACAACAGTACTCTCTTTATAGGCACACTCTTAACTCCAACCACAACCAATTTTATTTTTCTACAAACTTTGAGTTTGATCCCAGATTTTGCAAATAAATGTCTTCATGATGCCATATCATTGATATTTATTATAGATGTCTAGCATCTAAGCTATTAGTAGCATTTTATTTCTTTTATAAAGGATTTGTCAGTGTTTGTACTGTGCAATGTGTCTAAGTACATATTTTGGTAGTTTCATAAAATGTTTTCTTATTATTACAGCAGCAGCCGCAACAGCAGCACTCTTTAGCAGCAAGCGACCCGATGAGAAAAAAAAAAGCTCTAGTTTTGTATTAGAAGATAAAATCGAGCCAGCAATTTTTCAGATTTGTGGTGAAAACCAGAAAAATGTGGATGGTACTGCATCTTGGATAGAAGAATCAATCCTACATGAGGTTTGCGACAACAGTATCAAAGATGAGTGGATTGCAGAATTTGAAGAGAAGGAGTGCCAAAAATTGACTGAACTACAGAATAGTTTGCAGATTAGGATTCAAGTGAAATGCAAGCGGGAAGTTGCCTCTATTCATGTTAGTGGTCTCACCAGGGATGTAATGACTGCTTCCACGGAAATACAAACTATGATAAGAAAGATTAGCAAGGAAGCTGGGCAAAAACGGCAAGAGGAACTTGTGAGCAATATTGTGGAGTGGCAATATGACAACGGAAGCACATTTGTTGCATTTGATAAACTTGCAAATCTGCAGCTCGAGAAGGCATTTACAGAAAATGAAGGCACTGTTAAGATCCAGAATGGTAACAGAACTTACCATGTTAATTTCGCAGCTGATTCTGCAACAGATGATAGAAACACTACAGTGAAAGTTAAGCGATCTTCAAAGATAGAAGGTAATTCGAAATAGTGTGAATAATTGTTATACTGGTATGGAAAAATGAAAATCTCGCCCCACCATCTCCCCCATACACTCACCCACACTTGTTCAGGAACGTTATGGCTGTGTTATAAGACTATTAGCAAACAATATTATGAAATAAGCTTTTGAAATTCCAAGAACATACTTTAGCTTAAGGGACTATATTCATGGTATGCAAAACTTAAAAACTACTGACGTTGCCTAGTTTTAAGTCATGTATCCATAATGTCTCTTGCACTCTCTGAACCTCATAGATGCCATTACATCACAAAAATTATAGAAACCCCAAAAGTACTTCACTTTTTCACATCTGTTTCTGGCATTAATTCAATACCAGATTTCTTTAGTATCCTAAGCAGGAAATATTTTTTTTACATTTGTTATAGTTCACACTCAATTCAGAAGTCGCATATCTTTTTTTTAGGTTTCGCCTGCACAGCGCTTGCGCTTGGTATTAGGTTTCGCCTGCACAGAGCTTGCGCTCGGCTTGTGAAATGTATTGTTTTTAAAATATCTTAAAAGGGACTTCACTTTTTATTGGTCTGTGTGCTTGACAGTTTACTTTCCTCCGTTTCTATTAGTTGTAGCCTGTTCTCCCTTCTGTGTCTCTCTTATCAGTTTTCCATGGCCTAACTACTAATTTCCATCCGCGTTGGAGGTAAGAACTTTTTTTCTTTTGGTTAAACTGCATACCGTTTACTGTTTACATTTTGTTATCTTTCCTTCTAAACACCTAATATTGCTACATTTTACTACTAAACAGGCAGTCGCAATCGCAGTTACCTTGCAGTTAAAAGGGGCTTGATTTAAATGGTGCAGCAGGTGCAGTGACACCGGGATCAAAAGCTCTAGGCACACCATCAGACACCAAATATTGCTATATTTTGCTGCTAAACAGGCAGTCACAAATGCAGTTACCTTGCAGGCACTAAAGTCATGATTTCAATGGTGCAGCAGGTGCAGTTACACCAGGGTCCAAAGCTCTAGGAATCCCGCTAAACATTAAATATTACTATATTTTACTACTAAACAGGCAGTCACAAGTGCAGTTATCTTGCAGGCAATAGGGTCATGTTTTGAATGGTGTAGTAGGTGCAGTGGCACCAGCCCCGAACGTTGTCAGAACTCCTCTAAACACCTAATATTGCAATTTCTCGCCTTCCGCTGCCGGCAAAACTGGTAGAGAAAGCAATGAACTCCCAGCTTAGTACTTTTCTTCATGAAAATCAGGCTCTAGATCCTACTCAATATGGGTTCAGAGAAGGACACAGCTCAGAGTCAGCCCTTATAAAATCAACAGAAGAAATTAGGGAAGCCCTGGTTCAGGGAGGTAAGGCAGCATTAATCATGTTGGATCTCTCAGCAGCCTTCGAAACGGTCCATCATGACCTCTTGATGGACCGTCTGTCGGCGTGCGGGGTCCAGGGCAATACATGGAAGTTAATAAAAACATTCCTTATTGACAGAACACAAATTGTGTCTTTAGACAAATTCCACTCTAAACCATTTTCCCTACCTTGTGGAGTGCCGTAGGGGTCTTCCCTTAGCCCCACTCTTTTTAATGTCTATGTATCATCCTTGGCCCCCCTGATCAGATCCTTTGGCTTCAGTCTCACCTCCTACGCGGACGATACGCAAATTGTTGGGTCTCTGCTGCCAGGGCTTGAAGCAGGGAAGAGTAAAAGGTTCCATGACTGCACGGAAGCAGTCAAAATCTGGATGACACAGAATTGCCTGAAGCTCAACTCGGGCAAAACTGAGATCATCATGTTTGGAAATAATGCCAACTTCTGGACCTCCGACTGGTGGCCGGAAGAATTGGGCACTCTCCCTAAACCCACAAGGAAAGCAAAAAACCTAGGAGTTATAGTAGATGACAGGCTAAACTTTGGTGATCAGATAAATGCCACAGCTTCAGCCACCTTCTACTCTCTCAGAATGATCAAAAAAATAAAGCTGTCCCTGCCAGAAGATAGTCAATGTACTGTCGTTACATCCCTCATCCTATCAAGGCTGGATTACTGGAACGGCCTCTATTTGAATATTCATGAACGATATTTAAATAAACTGCAAATTTTGCAAAACGCAGCAGCAGGACTTCTGATGGGCACACCAAAATTTGTTTCAGTTTCCAAGGAAATCAAAGGACTACATTGGTTGCCAGTCAGGAAACGGGTGCGCTTTAAATCTTTGTGCACCGTTTTTAAGGCTCTACATGGAATGGGAGCAGAATACTTGAAACGGCGGTTTCAATGGTACACCCATAAAAGAACCCTGCGCTCACTAGGAGCTAAACTGGTGACGGTACCCCCCATCAAGAAAGCTATGTGGGGTGGGAGAAGCTTCATCACGTGCGCAGCAAAGGCCTGGAACGATCTCCCCTGCCATCTTAGGAATACCACTGATCATCTGGTATTCAGAAAGGAACTAAAAACCTGTCTTTTTAACGTATAGAATCTCTATAAGTACTTAAAATCAGAGGGTAGCAGTCAGTGCCAGGACACCCCGGGTAACTGTTGCGCTTTTGAAATTTATATAACATAACATATTTTACTACTATACAGGCAGTCACAATTGCAGTTACCTTGCAGTTAAAAGGGGCTTGATTTAAATGGAGCAGCAGGTGCTGTGGCAACGGGGCCAAAAGCTCTAGGGACCCAAATAAACACAGATTATTGCTAAATTCTACTACTAAATAGGCAGATATACGTGCAGTTATCTAGCATGCACTAGGATCATGATTTCAATGGTGCAGCAGGTGCAGTGGCACCAGGACCAAAAGCTGTAGGCACCCCACTAAACACTGACTATTGCTATATTTTATAACTAAACATGCAGTCACAAGTGCAGTTATCTTGCAGGCTCTAGGGTCATGATTTGAATGGTGCAGCAGGTGCAGTGGCACCAGGGCCAAAACTTGTCAGAACTCATCTAAACACCAAATAGTCACAAGTGCAGTTACCTTGCAGGCACTTGGGTCTTGATTTCAATGGTGCAGCAGGTGTAGTGACACCGGGGCCCAAAGCTCTGGGAACACCTCTAAACACGAAATATTGCTATATTTTACTACCAAACAGGCAGTCACAAGTGCAGTTATCTTGCAGACAATAGGGTAATGTTTGAAATGGTGCAACCGGTGCAGTGGCACCAGTGCCAAAAGTTGTCATAACTCCTCTAAACACCAAATATTGCTATATTTTACTACTAAACAGGCAGTCACAAGTGCAGTTATATTGCAGACAGTAGAGTCATGATTTGATTGGTGCAGCAGGTGCAGTGGCACCAGGCCCAAAAGTTGTGGAACTTTTTTTCTTTCATTGAAGCTGCACAGCATCTACTGTTTACCGAATCTGATCTTCCCCTGGCTGCACACATTTAAAACGTGCTTGTTTAACTCTGCTTTATTGGGTGGAACTTTTTAACTAATTTTTACATTCTTTGATATTGTTCCGGTAATAAAATAATTTTAATTTTCTGTGTCATGTGCTTGTTGTTGGCATATTGTGTAGCGTAAACTCGAACAAAGTCATTACAGTGCTTTACATGAGCATGCTCTGTGGTGCTCTGAAGGGATGTTTTAACCGTTGGGACAGTTTCTGTATAACATTACAGCCCCAGACAACTGGATTGTAAAGACGGTCAAGTGCTTTTTCTAAAAGTATTCCTCGCATTTTGTGATTGCAGACTGTTTTTTCTACTGGCCGGGAAGAGAGGCTGTATAGTGTCAAGAGCAGTGGATTTGATAATTCCAGCTGCTAGGCATTGTTGTTACATTGCTTCAAAGCTTGTTTTTGTGAGCAAGCGTATTTGGTGACTGTATGGGAATTTGTGCTGCTGTTCTTTTTTTGGAAGGTATCTATTATTATAGAGTACTTTAACATTTTAAAAAAAGTTATCTTTGGTGTGAGTTCTCCACTTTTTTAACGCCGAGCGTTTAGCTTGGTAAGCAGGTAGGTGGTAAGGCTGGCTTTTTTTCGGACTGTCGTTTACTGTGCAGTTTGTATTGTACTAGCACCAACAACATATTATATCTTTTGCTGTATTTTCCGTTGGTCATATGAATAAGCAACGTGGTAATTGAGCGATACTCTGTAAACTGAAGCAGGAGTTATTTCTTAATAATGAGAATTTTGCCGTTAATCTTTCCATGGATGAAAAATGCATTCATATTTATTTGCATACTTTTAACGCGTGGTATTTTAGCTTAATAATTGCTAAAAAGGTTTTGAGTTCTCCAAAGTAATTTAAACAGCCTCATGTATTTTCGTTGTTATATTAAATACAGAACAACTGCACATTCTTCAAACAGGCAAACACTTTGTTTAATTTAGCTCTCTTTACGCCTGGTATTTTAGCTTAATAATTGCTAAAAAGGATTTGAGTTGTCCATGTAATTTAAACAGCCTCCTCTATTTTTGTTGTTATATAATATAAAGAACACCAACTTCACTAACTGCACATTCTTAAAACAGGCAAAGTGCAGCTATCTAGCAGGCACCAGGGTCATGATTTCAATGGTGCAGCAGGTGCAGTGGCACCGGGACTTATTATAACAAATGCCTTGAAAAAAAATACAGTATTTGTTACAACTTACAAACTTCAAAGTATACAGCACAATAATGGAAAATGTCACAGTGTACTGTTTAAATAAAGAAACATTGTAAACCATTAGTAACACAATGCCAATGACAATGCAAGTGCAAATATTTTTTACATGTTCATTATTGTTTCACAGTTTAAGTTCATGTTTAAGTTATTTCGCAATAATAAAACAAATGTGCAGTGCAAAATAAAAAAAAACTTAGTAACAGAAATCTGTAATAAAAAAGACTTGCTCATCTCAATAAAACAATAATCTCACTTTCAGTGTTTCCATCACTTAAATTGCACAACTACTCACATGCTCATTTAAAAATGTTTAAGTTAATTTACATTTTTTATCTTAACAATTGACAGTAACCAAACAACACCTTTTTATCTAGTTTTCGTAATCTTGTTTTCTCGGATTTGCAAAAACAGCGCTTACGCTGTACTTGTATAGTTTTTCATCCACCCTTTACCTATTCTCCCCATAGCTGCACCACTTTCAAGCCTACTGATCAGGTACATGTTTTTTTATCTTTGTTCTCCACCATTTACCTAATCTACCCACTTTACAATACCACTAGTAACAGCACAATATATTGCCTTTTTGTACATAAACAAGTCATAACAATTTAACAGACTTTCTGAAACTTTTAATGTACAACTACTCAGCAAGCTACAACTTACAACAAAAAAAAACCTTATTATTAATCACATCGGCAAAACCTAATGCATTTACTAACGCTTTTTTTTATTGAATGCACAAATTATAAAACACTGCAAAAACAAGCAACAGGGTCAAATCCAAGCTGAAAAAGACACATGAAAGCATCAACAGTTGAGCATCAACCCAAATTCGTACAGAGTAGAAAATTAACATTGGCCCCAACCCTACTGGGGCGTGTGGCCTGACACCAATGGAATAGGATGGGAGCTGCAGTGCCCCTGGCCAAACACCACCATCCTGGGGCATCCTGTCACCATCATGCACAGATCGACCCTACATAGGGTGTGGGGGGCCCTTCCCCTACACTGGCCGGCTGGTGATGCTGTCCTTTCTGTCCTTCCCCAGCAGTAACTCTGACCTCAGGGGAATGCGGCCTGGGACGCTGTGCGCCTGACCTTGCATAAAGGCGGCGGTGGTGCCATGGTCCTGACTAACAGTTGTATGGCAGTAGACTCTTGGAGAAGGACCGCTGGGGCCACGATCTCCTGCGCAACCGCACTCCCATGATTGCCTCAGGCTCCGATGAGGTGCGGCGACTACACCAAACGACTTCCGATTCCCGGGGACGTGGCAGCAGTGAGACAGGGCTGCTGCTGCACACAGAGGGTGGTTTGGGGATGGAGTCTTCGGTCCTGATGTACGGCCCTTGCAGCAACAGTGAGCCCTGTCTGTGAAGATTCCTGGGCACATGAGCCGGTGAGGGGCCTGGAGGAACTTGGGGCATCTGGGCCTGCATGGTAGCAACCGCAGTTGGTGGAAGGCCTCATTTTTAACTCTGCAGTGCTGTGCTGCGGATAGGGGTGCATTGGTCCCACAGCCCCTATTGGATACTTGTGCATGTGGGGCTGCAATGACTTTCATCCGGAGGCCTCTGACTGTTGCCTGGGCCCCAGTAGGTTGAGTTCTGACCCAGAAGTTGGTGGCGGATCCCACCCTTGTGATAACTGGGGGGTGCTTGGGCACCCTAATGCCTAGCTGGTGGAATGACTGGGTCTTGCCAGCGGGCATGCTGTTGAGTGCTACATATCGCCCCTGAGATTATATTCTATGGGCAAATATTCAAAGAAAAAGGCTTCAGAGGATCCCCACTAGCCCACTATGCCTGGGACCAGCAATGCTGAAGAAGGTGGCCAGACCGCATCAGGCCGGATGGGGTTCAACGTGGGGCCACACTAGGTACTATCCTGTAGGCGATCGTGGACTCACAGGAGGCCCTTGAATTGAAAATGGATACCATGGTGGCAGATATGGGGATTCTATGAGATTACCAACAACAGCTGGTGGAGCAGGTCACATCTACTGAGGGTACCTTGGGTGACCTGTCTCCAGAGATAGAATCATTGCAGGGGCGCCTTGCAGACCTGGAGGGGAGTGTCAAGACTCTGGAATATAGGGCAGAGGATGCTGAGATTCAGGCTCAAAGAAACAAAATCAGGACGATAGGCTTGCTGGTACTGGCTGATGGTCCCAACATAAACATATTGTGGCCCTCAGCCTGACTTCTTGGAGTCGTGGTTGAAAACAGCGGTGGCATCTGAAGGTCTTTCCCCCATCTTTGCGTTCGAGCACAACGCATCCCGGAATGACCTCCCCTGCCTGGTGCAGCCCCAGGTCAGTGATGGCCAAACTACTCCATTGCAAGAACTGTCATTATAGTTTAAGTTAGTCCAGGATGAGGGGGGCCTGATGGTTGACAATCACAGGGTTCTGATATTCCCTGACATTACGAGAGATGTCCAGAAGCAACGGGCCACATTTTTTCAGAGGCTAAAAGGCTCCTCTGTCAGCTGGGGGTTCAATACGCAATGCTTTTTCCAGTGAGACTGCAAGTGATGACTGGAGATGGGGTGCAGTTCTTTATATTGCCGTAAAAGGAGTGGGATTGGGTGGACCGCCACACACACATTCTGGCAATATTCCCAGTGCTTCTGGCCATAAGCCCTCCCGGAGATCGTCCAAAAGGCAGGCTCGGAGTGGTAGCTGGGCAATTCCTTCTAAATCCTAGGCTCATCATGAGCAATGGAGAGCAGTGGCGGTAGCAGTGCCGCTGAGTTTGGTGAGGGCGAGCCCTCTGTCATCTATAGGAGACGAAGAAAATGGCCCCCGACTGGGCCTCCGTCTCTGCGCTGGATTTAGATGCTGTTTTGCCCGGAATTACACCCCGAACTGCTGACGATCTTCTCTGAGTGAGACTGGTTACTGCTGCATTGGGTAGAGATGTGAGGGGGTGCAGGGTGGGCTGCAGCTCAGCAGCTTTTCATGTGAATTGCTGCTGGTCGGACTTATAAGTAGTCTGCATGTTTTTGCCTGCTGGTGAGATGTGATATATTTCCTTCTTGTCCTGGGGTTGGGGAGTTGGATATGTTTTTTTGGGGTTTGCCATGCCTTCTGCTGTGTTATCCCTGTGCCATTGTCCTCGGCATATGGGGCCCGGAGGCAAGCAGATTCCATTGCCTAGCTGTTGAGCTCTCTGTATTTCGCTTAACTATGGCTGCCTCCATGACTCATGAGTTTATATCCTGGAATGTCTGGGGGCCAAATAATATGTTCAAACATTACAAAGTGTTTACCTACCTCAAGAGGCAGAGTGTTCATATTGCTCTTGTGCAGGAAACCCATTTAACTGCTCCTGAGGGGTTTGCACTCCATAAGAACTGTGGGGGGGGTCAAACTTACCCCACTACATACTCAGCCTTTGCTAGGGGAGTTCTCCTGTGGATGTGGCCTTTGGTTTCTGTTCAGAAGACTGGGGAGCTGGTGGACCCAGCTGGGAGGTATATCGTGGTCATGGGCATGCTTGCTGGCCAGGACCTGACTGTGGTCACTGTCTATGCTCCTAATACAGACCAAGCAGGTCTCCTGGATGAGTTGTCTAGGGTCCTGGTTCTATACATGCTGCAGGCTGTGCTTCTGGGAAGTGATTTTAATAGTGTTGTAAACCTCACTCTAGATAGATCCCATCCACCTTTATGTGATTCCCCTTTTATCCGGTTAGCACAGACGTTTACAAGTTGGCAGCTCCAGTGGGGACTAGTTGCCTTATGGAAATGCACCCATCCGATGGACAGAGACTACTCTTTCTTTTCGGGTATTTATGAGCTGCAAGTCCGCCTCAACACGTTCCACTGTACTCCTTGGGTGCATGTGGCTGCGCAGAATGTTGAATATCTGGCCAGAACTGTCTCCGATCATAACCTGGTTTTTCCCTCCCTGAAATGGGAGTTGCCATGCACCTGAAGTGTTTTATGCTGCTCCCTCTGGGCGGGAGGAATATGTGTTGTATTTCCCTTCTCGCATCAGTGCGGGCAGGGAAACAGAACACTAGTCTGCTCCCAGCCAGCGGGAGCATTTTTAAAGCTTCCACCGGCTGGGAGCAGACTTTGTATTTGCTCCTGTTTGGTGGGAGATTTGAAAATGCTTCCGCCAGACAGGAGTAAACACGTTTCCCTGCCCGCAGTAGTGCAGGCAGGGTAACTGTGCCCCGGGGAAGCTGCCCCACTTCCTTTTAATGTATGTGACGCCCCTGGGGTATGGGGTCTCAAGGGCCTTTTTAAGGCTTGTGGAGGGGGCTGCGCAGCGCCCTCCCCTTAGTAAATACATTGGGGCCTGAGGAATAGGGTGCCCAAGGCCGACAATGGCTTGGGGAGGGGAGCCGTGCGCCCCACTACCCTTATTGAATGGATTGGGCCATGGGAGATGGGGGGGTCGCCGTGGCCAAAAATGGCTTGGGTATGGATTACCCGGGGCCCAAAATGGGCTGGGGTCCCTACTAATGCCCCCTCCCCATATATATAATAAAATGGTAGCCGCATTTTTTTTTTTGCCGCAATCCTGTTGGTTCACTGCAAAAATTTTCCTTTTATTTATTACAATTTTCACTCCAGGGGAATCCTGCTGCCCCCCCCCCCCCTTGGGGCCGAGTAGGGCATGTTATCCCTACCCGGCCTGCTTATATTATGTTTTTTAAACTTCAGGACACGAGACTAAGACCCCGAGTCCTGTAATGGCTGCCAACAACATTTTTCTCATGTTGCTGGCAGTCAATCAAAGCGCACGTTCCTGTGGTAGTGTGACTACTGCTGGAGTGAGATAGCCCAAGGGGAAAAAAGCTCCCTGGGCCAATCAGAACGCTCTTTTTATAAATTGCCACTCTCGCCATACCTTTGCGAGCCTCTTGCTGACCCAACCTTCCAGATATATAGAAATATTTTTAAACCTTAATTTCTCATAAACTACTGAACAGTTGTACCCCAGATCACAAAAAGCACAATCTGTGGACCAAGATCTAACTTCCTGCCCAATTTGCTGTAATTCCTTCAGAAGCTTTTGCAGTAGTGCTTCTTAAAGTAGTCTATGGAAAATGCATGTGGATTTTGCAGTTTGGAACCCCCTTTTTTCTTGCCCCCCGCTTGATGGATCACCCTGAAACTTTCCATGAACAAGCTAGGCAAAAAAATCACTTTTTTGGAAAGTTTTGTGGAGATGTATCAAATAGTGCCAAAGTTATTGGCAACACAAAATAAACATTTCCTATGGAAACACAGACCTAACTATAACTACCCAGTTGTGACCGCCTAGATAGGTCCTACTGGCAGTATATGTATGTATGTATGTATATATATATTCACTGAAAAAACCATAGGTTTCAGGGACGTTATAGTTAGTTGGACATTTCACTCGTACAAAACCAGAGAAATTCGGCCGTTATAGTTATAACTCGTGCCCCCGCAATGCACTGCTGATGACGTCACATATTACATCATTCATGACATGGTCAGTGACATCACTGATGACATCACTGATGACATTTCACCCAGATACATATAATCACTTACTTATACAGTCAGTCACACACTGACTGAATCATCATATATATATCACATTCTTAAACTTTTTAGAAACACTCACAGTCACTGGATGATGTCATCAGTGATGTCATTTGAGATGTCATCAGTGATGTCACCAGTGATGTTACTGACCATGTCATGAGTGATGTAATATGTGACGTCATCAGCAGTGCATTGTGGGGGCGTGAGTTATAGTTAGCTCAGCTAGCTATAACGGCTGAATTTCTCTGGTTTTGTACGAGTGAAATGTCAGACTAACTATAACGTCCCTGAAACCTGTTTTTTTTAGTGAATTTCTAAGGTTTTTTAAACACTAATTTCTAACTATAACGTCCCTGAAACCTGTGGTTTTTTCAGTGAATTTTATATATATGTATTCAATCTCCTCTCACTCTTACAAGGAAGGAATCAGCACTCATGTTGTAGTTTGGGAGTATTTAATCTGCAAAGGACGCGATCCACGCGTTTCGGCTCGTCCGAACCTTGATAACGATACAAGACGTCATTGTAGCTTCCTTATTTAAATGTACAAATGCATCCAGTTGCCAACATTAACAAAGGACTACATATTACTTTAATTCAAAAAGCTGGTGGCCATATTGGCCTGGTCACGATGTGAAAATTCGGGAATTGATACAATAAAGAAAAGAAGACAAGTGTTAATATGCACACAATGTCATTTCAGCATATCTTGCCCTGTGACTGACGTACCTGTATGTTCGTCAACGTGACTTGTTCATAATAAACATACTTAGGATTGCAAACATCAACATAAACAATGGACTACACATTACTTTAAAGTGAAAGGCTTGCGGCCATATTGATCTGGGCACGTTGCGTATTATAATGGTTCTTACACGAAAGAAAAGAAAAAAAAGGGGTGTTAATATACACACACTATCCCTAAATAAAGTTCTAGCGATTATAGTTCCATTCCATTCACAGCTCATTTGAGATGTCATGAGTGATGTCACTGACCATGTCATGAATGATGTAATGTCTGAGGTCATAAGCAGTGCATTGCGGGGCGTAAGTTATAGTTAGCTCAGGTAACTATAACTGCTGAATTTCACTGGTTTTGTACGAGTGAAATCTGAGTCTAACTATAACGTCCCTGTAATCTTTATTTTTTTCAGCAAATTTCTAGGTTTTTTTAACATTAAGTAAGATGCCTATCACAATGGATGGTGGGGGGTTGGAAGCAGGGCCTGGCCTGGCATTGTGCTGCCCCCACCCAAGCTTGCTGCTCCTGCCTCCCCTCCTCCTTGCCATCCATTGTCCAAGTCCATGCCCCTGCTCCCTCATTACAGCCCTGTGTGGCCGTTGTTTTGCTACTGGCCTCCCCACCTTCTCTGAACAGTTAGATTGCTGCCCCATCCACTTCCTCCCTATCCTCTGTTGTCTGAATCCATGCACTAGCCTCCTCCCTCCTGCCATGCATGGTCTGATGTGCTGCCACTGCCCTCCATTTAGCATGATGTCCCAGTCCACTCCTCCTGCCCTCCGTTGCCCAATTCTATGACCCATCATTGACCTCCTGCTTAGCCTCTGTGCTTAGCTTGCTGCCCCTACTCTCTTCCCCCCTGCCCTCCGATGTCTGTGTGCATGCCCCTGCTCCATCCTTTTTGCCCACCATGTTCCATGGACCTGCCCCTCCTATCTACTCTGAGTGTTCTGTTGAGCTGCCACTCCCCTCCCACCTGCCTAGCATTGTCAGATGACTGTAACCTGTCCCTGCCACCTCCACCCTGCCTGTCCACGTTCCATGCCCCTATCCCCTTCCTCCTGTCCTCCATGGTCCATTTTACTGCCACACCTTTCTGCCCTCCCTGGTCTGTTGTGCTGCAACTGCTCCTCCTGCCTGCCCCGCATGGTCTGTTGTGAGGCCCCTTCCCCTGAACTCTCCTGTCTGTGCTCAGCTCCTACCCCTCCCGTCTTCCATGGTCCTTTGTGCATGCCCCTGCCCCCTCCTTCTTGCCCATCATGGCCATTGTGCTGCCACTAACCCTCCCGCTTTCCTTGCATGGTCTTCTGTGCTGCCCGGCCCCTCCCCCCTTCCCTGTGTGGTCAGCTAGCTGCCCCTGACCCCCTCCCACCTTCCCTCCATGGTCTGTGTGTATGCCATTATAGTCTCACTGTTGCTCTCCATGGTGTGTCTTGCTTCTAGTGCCCATCCTGCCTGCCCTCCATTGTCAGCTTGCTGCTCCTGCCCTGCCCCCTTGCCCCCTGCCCTCTGTTCTCCATGTGCAGACCCCTATTCCCTCCCTCCTGGCTTGTCGGTTCCATTGTAATGCCCCTGAACCCTACCTCCTGCCCTTTATGGTCCGTTATGCTGCAGCTTTCTCTCCTGTCTGTCCATTATGGTTAGCTAGCTGCCATTGCCTCTTTCCCCTCTGTTCTCTGTTGTCCATGTGCATGGTCCTGTCCCCTCCCTATTGCTTTCCATGGATAGTTGTTGATAGAGCGCAGTGAGATTCTGAAAATTGTAGGGGTATATTTTATTCATGAATAGTCCGTACCCGCATATATTTTATGTGTGCTAATCTTACTTAGAACCTGTGTTGTAATAATCAGTGGTAAATGAAATGTTAGGATGAGTTGTGCCATTCAAGAAACGTAAAATGGCAGTTCGAGGGAATCATGTAATTTTCGATGTTCATTGCAAATGCTTAATGAAGTAGTTTACGTGTAATGTAATGCATTAGATTTAAACGTGCATCATGTTGAAGTTGCACATGTATAGGTGATTAATTGTGTTTAAGTGTGATGAAATGTAGTGCTTATAGATGTAACATTTAAATGTGTGTTTAATTTGATGTCAAAGGCCTAGATGGAGTATTTGCTCTTTCGTGCTAAGAAAGGCCTATTCGTTTTCCTTATGTTAGTTGGTTTATGTAGGCCTGAAATGCATTTTCCCCTGGTAGGGCTCTCATTTGGAGATGGTCAGCGAAATTCATGTGCGTGCAAGGTTGTTCTGTTCTCATGTTCTCATTCCAGGTGCAAGGACACTGTCCTCGTTAGTTAGAATAACGCTTTTTGTTTAGGAGTTAGGTATGGAGGAGTCCTGTTACAAAGTATTCAGGAGTGACGATAATTGGGAGCCGAGAAATTCTTTTGCTGAAGAAGCCTGAGACCCAAGGACACACCATCCGTCGCTGGACTGAGTACAAGTTTTGGTGGAAAATTACCTACGAGAGGTGCCTGGCCAGAGGAGGTGTTACAGAGGCGTGTTTACCAATTGTGCATTTTGTATTAGGGAAAGTGCCCCGAGGGATGAGTGAGCAGAGAGCCGTTAGAGGGTAGAAGGAAGGGATCGATTCTTAGAATGAAGACTTAGAATGATTTTGTAATCTGGGCTACTGACCTTTACAACGTGAGTGTACTTCTTAGGAAGTCTTCACGAGCTGACATCGTTTCTTGATCTTGCTTGGGGAAATGTTAAGTAGGGATGCCACTTTACGGATAGAGTAGGGATAGATTAATGGATTTCCTTTACGGCCACTAATGAAGACTAATATAGATGTTGGTGCAGTTATTGCCTGTTTAGTATTTTTGGAATTGCTTATTCTCTTTATGTTGTATCGGATTAGATTGGTTCGTAGGATGGACTTTGTATTAGTGCCTATGTATATTTACAACCTCGTCCTGAGTTGTTTGTATGTTCAGTTATTTTTGGTTTTGTAATAAACCCCTAAGGTTGGAATTCGGAGTCAGTGATCTTTTCCGAGCTTTACATAACTGACTCATGTTAGTTTGTTATGAATGCATTGTTTTTCCCCTTTACACTTCTCAGCAGGTAATAAAGGTCCAGTCGACCGAGGATTCTTAGTAAACTTTTATAGTGGGAATCCGGCGTCATCATTGTGCTGCACTCCCATCCCGCATGCCCTGTGTGGTGTATTGTGCTGCTGCAAACCCTGATGCCTGCCCTGTAAGGTCAGTTTGGTGCACCTGTCCATATCCCTCCTGTACTCTGTTATCCGAGTCCATGTCCCTACCCCAATTCCTCCTGCCTTCCATGATCCAATGTACCATACTTGATAACATTTTGAACTTGGTAAGAGGGAGATTTTTAAAAAAAACTGGGGTATTGATTTTCCCCACTGACTTACATTGAAAAAGAGGAGATTGTAGACAGGAGACAGATCGAATAAAGCCCATTTGGGCTTAAAAATATTGGGTGTTTCCTGGCTGAATCGGGTCTGTTGGCCTGTATGGTTGTACTACCACTGCCTCTTCCTTCTGCCCACAATGGTCTATTATATTGCCACAGCCTCTCTTGCCTGTCCTGCATTGTTGGTTTGTTGCCTCTGCCCCCCTTTCCACTGCCCTCCATATTCTGTTGTGCTGCCACTGCCCTTCCTGCCTGCCCAGTGTGGTCAAATTGTTGCCTCTGCACCCTCCTACCTGCCTTCAATTTTCTGAGTCCGTGCCCCTGGCCTCTGCCTCTCAACAGTATCCTAATGAATAACTAGATTGCTAACATTCTATATTTATTACAAAAGTGTGGCACGCCTGATGTCATCTTGATGTAATCAAAACTGTAATACCTAGAGCATTTCCTTTAAAAATTACAGAAATGAGAGGGTCTTATTTGCATCAAAATTATGGTTAGTGCTCTAAAAAACTAAAATGAGGACATATTTTCTGATTTTTCAAATAGCGACAAACCACTTTTAAATTATTTGTTATCTTTATGTTTTTTATCCAGTTGACCACTTGATTAAATGTTGCACTTAGGGGAGAGGATGTGGTGTTACTTCCAGAGCTGCAGACTTTGCAACTGGGGAACCAGGTTGGAGTTTCTGCTTCCGCTCGACATTCTGTGATTCTGGTCAAATCACTTAATCTCCCCATGTCTACAACCAAAATGAATTTGTCCTTGTGTGATGTAACCAATGCTCATGTAAAGCACTCCAATACCTGACCAGTCTGCACTATATAAAACTGCAAAAAACCAAAAATAAAAAGTGTTTTGCACACTTCTGTCATTGGGCTATACGTGGGCTACATCTGGGTGATATTTGTGCTACATTTGGGCTCTTTTGCCTCTGGTGGCCATCTTGGGAGATTTATTTGTTATGAATTTTCCTAATTTCCTCATTTACTTCAGTCCTCTCAGTAGGAAATGCTTTCAGTTTTTTACTTTGATTCCATCAAGAAGGCATTCAGATGTGTCACACATTTGCCATAAATTCTGAATGTTAGCACTCTAGTTGCTCATTAGATCACTGTAGTAAAGCTACTGCTCACCAGGGAAGTCTGCTGCTGATATTGAAAGTGCATATTTCAGTCTGTATGTCAGAATTTTTTATGAAATAGAAGAGGATTTGAGAAGTCACTCAAAATGTGCCCTAATTTTTCTTTCTTCAGCACTAATCATAATTTCTATGGCAAAATTAACCTCCTCATTTTGTTCCTTTTTAAATTAAATGTTTTAAGTGTTACCAGTTTATTCCAATCAAGATGGCTTCAGGTGTGCCATACTTTTGTCATAAGTAAGACTGTCAGCGCTCTAGTTGTTCTTTAGAACACTCTGGGACATTCTGTCATTGGGCTATATGTGGGCTACATCTCAGTGATATTTGTGCTACATTTGGGATCTTTTGTCTCTGGTGGCTATCTTGGGAGACTTATTTGTTATGAAGTTTCCTAATTTCCTCATTTACTGCAGTCTCCTCAGTAGGAAATACTTTCAGTTTTTTACTTTGATTCCATCAAGAAGGCATTCAGGTGTGTCACACATTTGCCATAAATTCTGAATGTTAGCACTCTAGTTGCTCATTAGATCACTGTAGTAAAGCTACTGCTCACCAGGGAAGTCTGCTGCTGGTATTGAAAGTGTATGTTTCAGTCTGCATGTGAGAATCTTTTAATGAAATAGAAGAGGATTTGAGAAGTCACTCAAAATGTGCCCTAATTTTTCTTTCTGCAGCACTAATCATAATTTCTATGGCAAAAATGAACCCCCACATTTTGTTCCTTTTTAAATTAAATGTTTAAGTGTTACCACTTTATTCCAATCAAGATGGCTTCAGGTGTGCCATACTTTTGTCATATGTAAGAGTGTTAGCGCTCTAGTTGTTCTTTAGAACACTCTGGGAAGCTGCAGTAGAACACAAAGGAATCTACTGACAGTCTCTGCCCTTGTTGGATGTACATGTTTTACTGAGAATGTCAGACTTCATTCTCACATGACTGAGAAAGATAATGTAAATTTACAGAAAATATGCTCTCATTTTAGCTTCTAGATCACCTTCCAAACCTCTATGGGAAAAGTATGAGAAAATAGTTTTCTCTCAAACATGATTCATGATATCCCAGCTGAAGGCTTTTTCACAGGGTAAAATCACCTTAGAACATACCACAATTCCTAAAATTAGTATGGTACCATCAACAAATGATTCATAATGTAACCAAAGTCTTATCACCCTTTATACGTTCTCCTTTTGGTGACCCTCAAAACCTTCCATTCACTACAATGCATTTAAATGGGGTGCTATTGGTCCCAAGATGGCTGCCAACACTTCTTGGATGAAGTGCTGACAGCCAATCAGATCTCACGATGAGATGTGTGGTTGGGCTCCGCCGAGATATATGAATTTCTTTTTCCTTTAATATTTAAAAAACTACTGAACAGATTTACACCATACAAAAAAAGGGTGCTTTCTGAACCAAGAGCTACCTTTTTGCCAAATTTGGTGTAATTCCGTTTAGCAGTTCGGGCTGTAGCCTTGTCTAAAGTTTCCTATGGAAATTAACACGGGGAAAACGCGTTTTGGGACCCCCCTTTTTTCTCGGCCCCCGCTTGACGAATCACCCCGAAACTTTCAAGACAGGAGCTGACCTGAGCGGGCCATTAGTTTTGAAAATTACGTGAAGATTCATCAAACGGTGCCAAAGATATTGGCAAAAGAAAAAACGCTTTTTGAAAAGAAAAAAGGTCCTAACTATAACTACCTACTGGCGACCGCCAGTAGGAAATATATATATATATATATTCACTGAAAAAACCATAAGTTTCAGGGACGTTATAGTTAGTTGGACATTTTACTCGTACAAAACCAGAGAAATTCCGGCGTTATAGTTAGTTCAGCTAACTATAACTCGCGCCACCGCAATGCACTGCTGATGATATCACATATTACATCATTCATGACATGGTCAGTGACATCACTGATGACATCATCCAGTGACTGTGTGTTTCTTTAAAGTTTTAATATGTATTATATATATGCCAGGGTGTATTGAAGAATGAGTGGGTGTATAAGTGTCTGGATGGAGGATTTAGTTTGTGCATGACTGACTGTATGAGTGAGTGATTAAATGTGTCTTACTGAATGCATGGATTAGTGACTAAACTGTGTGAATATCTGTATCAGTCTGTCTGTTGTTGTATAAGCTGCTGCATGGGTTGGTCAGTAGCTACATGAGTGTCTATATGGGTTATTCATTGGTTGCCTGAGTATTTGTATGGGAGACTGAGTGTGTGTGTGCGTGGGTGGGAGGTGTGTGACTCTGTGCAAAGATGTGTGAGTGGTTGATTCACTGGGTGTATGGGTTCAAGAGTGAATGTGGAAACAGCTGTAAGGGTGGATGAGTGTGTGTATGGGTGTGTTGGTGAGTGAATGGATGTCTCAGTGGTACATGTCCAAGTAACTACATATGTAAAAGGCAGTGTATGTGAGAGTTGGAGTATATAAATCACTATATGTGAGAGTCAGTGATTGTGAGAGTGGCTGTATAGATGAGTGTGTACTTGTATCAGTGATTATATAAGAGGGTAAGTATGCGTCAGTATCTGTATGAATAAGTGAGGTGGTGTGTGTATAAGTGTATAGGTGAGTAAATGGGAGTGTGATTGATTCTTTGCATGACTGACTAGGTGTGTGAGTAACTCCATGGATGAGTGGCAGTGTGTGAGTGTCTGTATAGGTGTATGAGTGCATATGATAGTGTTGTATTGAAGAGTGACTGCATGTATGAGTGATTTTATGGGTGAATGAGTGGATGTGTGTGTAGACCTAGGAATCAGTGAGTGCGTATGTAGTAACTGGTATTGGTGTGTCAATGGTTTCGAAAATGGTAGTCTGTATTTTACAGTGGGTGTATCAAAGGTTATATTAGAGTGTGATGATGTCATCAGTGATGTCATCAGTGATGTCACTGACCATGTCATGAATGATGTAATATGTGACGTCATCAGCAGTGCATTGCGGGGGCGCGAGTTATAGTTAGCTGAACTAACTATAACAGCGGAATTTCTCTGGTTTTGTACGAGTGAAATGTCCAACTAACTATAACGTCCCTGAAACTTATGGTTTTTTCAGTGAATTCCTAAGGTTTTTAAATGCTAATTTCTAACTATAACGTCCCTGAAACCTATGTTTTTTTCAGTGAATTTTTATGTTTTTTAAATGGTAATTTCCAACTATAACGTCCCTGAAACCTTTGGTTTTTTCAGTGAATTTCAAAGGTTTTGTAAATGCTAATTTTTAACTATAACGTCCCTGAAACCTATGTTTTTTTCAGTGCAAGAAACGTCTGTGTGCAGGCGAGCAATCTGTTGGAGCTATTGTTTTTGCTGCAAATAATCATCGTTGTTAATTTTTTTTTTTATTTGCAACGAGTTTCTAATTTCAAAATGTTTTGAAAAGATTTTTTAGTTCATTTCCTTGTTTTTTTCAATCGTTTGTTTAAAAAAAACACCCAAAAAATTACTGGTTCAAAAAACACAAAAAGATTTAAAATGAGTGGAAGGGTAATGTCTGAGTCATGCTTTTAGTGAATAAGTAGTGTCTGAGTGAATGAATGACTACAGCAGTATTACCTCACTCATTGGATGAGTGCACGGATAGTGTTTGAGGGAATGAATGAATGCAAGAGTAGTGCCATAGTGATTGCATGACTGCATGGGTAGTGCCTGGCTTATTGCATGAGTGCATGGGTAATGCCTAGGTGATTGCATGAATGTAGCGGTAATGTCTGGATGAATGGATGAGTATATGGGAACTGCCTGAGTGATTGTAGGTGTATGGGTAATGCATGGGTGATTGCATGAGTGCATAGGTAAGTCCCTGGGTGATTGGAGTAGTGCAAGGGTAGTGCATGGTGATTTTGTAACTGCATGGGTTATGCCAGGGTGATTGCATGAGTGCAGAGGTAATGTGTGGGTGATTGGAGGAGTATATCTGTAATGCCTGAGTGATTGCATGAGTACAAGGGTAGTGCCTGGGTGATTGGAGTAGTGCAAGAGTAATGCATTGTGATTTGGTAAGTGCATGGGTAACGCCACGCAGACTGTGTGAGTGCAGAGGTAATGTGTGGGTGATTGGATGATTTCATGGGTAATGCGTGAGTGATTGCATGAGTGTATGGGTAATTTCTGGGTAATTGTATGAATACATGGGTAGTGCCTGGCTGATTGGAAGAGTGCATGGGTTCTGCCTTAGTGATTGAAGAAACGCATGGGTTATGTCTGAGTGATTGCATGAGTACATGGGTAGTGCCTGGGTGATTGGAGTAGTGCAAGAGTAATGCATGGTGATTTGGTAAGTGCATGGGTAACACCACACAGACTGTGTGAGTGCAGAGGTAATGTGTGGGTGATTGGATGATTTCATGGGTAATGCGTGAGTGATTGCATGAGTGTATGGGTAATTTCTGGGTAATTGTATGAATACATGGGTAGTGCCTGGCTGATTGGAAGAGTGCATGGGTTCTGCCTTAGTGATTGAAGAAACGCATGGGTTATGTCTGAGTGATTGCATGAGTACATGGGTAGTGCCTGGGTGATTGCATGAATGCAGCGATAATGTCTGGGTGACTGGAGGAGTGCATGGGTACTGCCTAAGTGAATGAAGGAGTGCATAAGTAATGTCTGGGTGATTGCATGAGTACATAGGCAGTGCCTGGGTGATTGCAGAACTGTATGGCTAATACCTGGATGATTCCATACGTGTAGGAGTAATGTCTGGATGATTGAAGGAGCACATGGGTAATGTCTGGGTGATTGCAAGAGTATAAGAGTAATGTCTGGGTGTTTGCAGGAGTACATGGGTACTGCCTGAGTGATTAAATGTGTGGATTGGAAATGCCTCGGTGATTTTGTAACTGCATAGGTAATGCTTGAGTAATTCACGAAGTGCATGACTAATGCCTGGGTGATTGAAGCAGTGCATGGGTAGTACATGTATGGTTGGAAAAGTGCATAGGTACTGCCTGAGTGATTGGAAGAGTGCATTGCTAATGGCTGGGTGATTGTATGAGTGTAGAGTTAATGTCTGGATGATTGAAGGACTGAATGGTTAATATTTGGGTAATTGGACGAGTGCATGGGTACTGCCTGTGTGATTGAAGGAGTGCATAAGTAATGCTTCAGTGATTGCATGAATGCAAGGGTAATGTTTAGGTGATTGGAGGAGTGCATGGGTAATGCCTGGGTGCATGGAAGTGTGCATGAGTAGTGCATTGGTGCATGGAGGGGTGCATCAGTACTTTCTGGGTAATTGGAGGAGTGTATAAGATGTACCTGGGTGATTGCATGAGTGTACAGTTAGTGTCTGTATGATTGGAAGACTGCATGGGCACTGCCTCAGTGATTGTAGGAGTGCATCGTAATGCGTGGGTGATTGCATGAATGCAGGGGTAATGTCTGGGTGATTGGAGGAGTGCATGGATAATGGCTGGGTGCATGGAAGAGTGCATGGGTAGTGTCTTGCTGCATGGAGGAGTGCATGGGTAGTTTCTGTGTGATTGGAAGAGTTCATAACAAGTACCTGGTTGATTGCATGAGTGTACAGGTAGTGTCTGGATGATTGGAAGACTATATGGGTAGTGTTTGAGTGATTGTATAAGTGCAGCAGAAGTGCGTAAGTGTATGAATGAGTGCATGGCTAGTGCCTGAGTGATTGTATGAGTGCATGGGTAGTGTCTGGGTGATTGTAGGAGTGCATGGGTATTGCCTGAGTTATTGAAAAAGTGCATGGGTAATGTCTGGGTGATTGCATAACTGCATGGTTACTGACTGGGTGATTGAAGTAGTGCATAGATAGTGCCTGGGTGATTGTATGACTGCAGGGGTAACACTTTGCGGGGGGCACAAGTTTTGTTACACCACTGATTGGGAGCTGCTTTGAAGACAAGGGGGTGGCAGGGTGGCAATAATGGCTGGTATATACTTGCTTGACTGTCTTACTGGTTCTCCCTGTATAAATGAGGGCACACTCCCCTTAGCAGGTGAAATGTTCTATAGTCCTTTTGGCTAGGGAGACAATGGATGTTAAAGGCCCTCTTGTGTGGTATAGGCCCTCACCTGCAGTTTGGGCCTCTCACACAGGTAGAGAGCTTTTCATGGCCAGGGTAGCCCTCTGCAACCGGCTATGAGGCTGGGTTCATACAATTACCAGAAATCTCCCTAAAACACGTAATTACATTTACCTTTCTGTAAAATGAGACTCGAAGGAAGTAGTCAGAACTGCCACCTGTAAAGATACATTCTGGAGTTGTCAAATTATGTAACTGGCACAGCGCCCAACAGTATCAGAGGCACTATCTGAAGGTGTATTCATTCTACGGCTCCAAATACGGGCCAATTAGGTTAACGTCATCAAAAGCGGGTGCAAATTTTGCACAAAAGGAGCATCGTCGAAATGTGATCATTATATGTTTTACCAGTTTTCAGGATAAAAGTCCCGCGTGAACAATTTTTGGTGTTCTCAGCGGTTATCCCGACGTGTGTGAGGGGCCTGAATCGTGCCAGGCCAGATGTAAACAGACAGCTCCTGGCTGGTGCCTCGTGTGCCAGGGCCGGTGGGTGGGACAAGACGGAGGCAGAGGAGGGGAGTGAGGGTCCCCACAGGAGCTGGGGAGAGACTAGGGAGGGTCCCCACAGGAGCCGGGCTGCATTCCTTCACACACAGGGCATTCTGCTGCACGCTGCTGGCGCAAGGCTGTGTGGAGGGCAGGCTCGTGGTGTCAGAGGCGCTGCGCATCACCCCATTTGGTCCGTGTTTGTTACACCTCGTTGAGGGCACCAGCTATCCGTATGGCTGCGAGGTTGTGGACTGCGGGGCTCCTGTTGTGCTTCGGGGTGCTGCCAGTCGCCCCTTCCCGGCGCAGGGACCGTGAAGAAGGGGCCGGGGCAGAGTTGGCACAGCAGGTCTTCAGAGCCATGTGCACGTCCCGCTGCCTGGCACTGCATATGGCGCACCTCTCCAGGGCCTTCAGGAACTTTCAGGTAATAAACAAAGCAGTGATGGTATTTTTTAAGGTGCGCACCCATCGTCATTGAACGGCTCATCGGCATTTTGGTGACACTCACTTGTCTGACCGCCTTATTGAGATAGCGCCCAGCAAACATAATTGTATCTTCTGTGCACTGTATATAAAAGTGTACACCTGTGGCGTTGCAATTTTGCTCTGCTTTCAAACAATAAGGTATTTTATGGGGCAGTGCAACGCTTTCTCTCCGTGTGTGTGTGTGCGTGTTAGCGTGCGCTTGAGTGCACGTGTCTGTCAGCGCACGTGTAGGTGTTTATGAGTGAGCATGACGTTTCTCTGTGCCTTCTTATTAATATCATATGTGTCTTTCTTTTGTACTGACACTGTGCATACTGCACACCTGCAGCACAATTGTGCGTGTGCATATTTGTGCGGGAATGTGGTGTGTGTGCGTAAATGTGTGTGCATGTGTATTGTGTGTGCGACTGCATGTTTGATGTGTGTGCGTGTTGTGTCTGTGTGCTGCGTGTGTTTTGTGTGTGCCTGTGTGTGTGTTCTGTGTGCGTGCGTTTGTTGTGTGTGTGTTTTTGTGTGCGTGCCAGCATGTGTGTGTGTTGTGTGGTGTATGTGCCTGCATGTATGTTGTGTGTGTGCATTTGTTGGGTGTGTGTGTGCGCTTGTGTGTTGTGTTGTGTTTTTGTGTGTGTCTGTGTGTGTGTGTTGTGTGCGTTTGTGAGCATGTACTCTAGACCGCTCACCCTCAAGTTTGACCGCGGCCACTCCTTCCATGATATCTTCCGTTTGTGCTCTGGTTATTTCACACCGACCTCACAAGGATGAACGTGCGGCCAGCAGGGTCTCTGGCCGGGGATCGGTGGCGTTCACTAATCACCCCTCCCTTCTTGCTGGATATTACGCAGCAGCACATGCTTAATTGTAAATGACCTGTGGGCACCGCTGCTAAGAGTTTGTTTTCGGTGTCTGTGTATGAAGGGATGTCCGTCAGACCCCCTCTCCACCCTGTCATGCTTTCCTTAGCCGGAGTTGGTCTATGTATTGTTAACACGCTTCTGCGGAATGGCCGTGGGTTTGCGCTTTGCTCGGATGCACTCTGATGCCTGGCCTCTCACATCTTGAATTTAGAGTGGCACTAATACTCACATTGCTGCATAGTTAGAAGCGCCCATTCATTCAAACCTTCCCCAGGTTGGTTGATTAAGCCTCCACTCTGACGCGTCTTCCGGTTTGGAGATAAGATGGCCTCCCTTCACTCTCTCGTATTCCACAGGTGTCTGAGTAACGAGTACTCCCGGCAGCACTTCGCATACATAATAAATATTGCCCCCGGAACCTGTGCTGCATGTGTTTTGTGTGTGCCTGTGTGTGTGTTCTGTGTACGTGCGTTTGTTGTGTGTGTGTTTTGTGTGTGCGCGCCAGCATGTGTGTGTGTGCGCATGTGCTATGTGTGGTGTATGTGCCTGCATGTGTGTTGTATGTGTGCGTTTGTTGTGTGTCATTCATGCAAGGTTTAATGTGTGCTCCATGAATCAAATGACTGATGCACGCATTTAGGAAGTTCTGATATCATTAGAAGTTGCATTTCTCCCAAAACCTTTTTAATGTTATTTTTTGTTCTTATGGCATTGTTTATAGTAACACGATAGTACCACACACTCAAGATTGTAATGCTTTCCAGTTATTTACCTACAGCTTTATGAAAGGTCAACTTCTTTTCAGAAAATATTTCCCACAAACTACCCACAGTCCCTCAAATGAGGTAGCTTAGTATGTCACTTTCTTCATCATAACCATTTTTCAGGTCTCCCAGACAGCCTTTGCTGTTTGCCAAAGCTTTTGTTATTCCTTTTTTAAATCAAATATAGATGGTTCGTCAGACTAACACTCGCTGTATTTAAAGCTATCGTGGGCACGTTCCTCCAAAATTGATACATAAAACTACTGTGACATACCCTAACCAACAGCAATTAAATGACATGAAATGTTTCACTGCCGACACTAAATAGCTTGAACAGCTGAATTAATGTATTATAAACTGGGAGCTTGTAACCTGCTGTTCTTTTCAACAAAGAACTGGAACGAGTGTGGTCATGAGCTTGGGTGGGCACAAGATTCAGAATATACTGTATGGAAAATTTAGGTACTAGGAGATTTAAACTGATTTCCGTGTTGGTTGACATTTCTCCTTTGTACGTTATTGAGTCTAACAACTACATTCTGGATGATATAATCGCTCAATGTTTCCATTTTAATCGGGAAGAGTAAGTGAAGTTTGCTTATGTCTACCTTTTTCAGGTTAGACCAAGGCAGACCTCCGATCTGATTCCATAGCCTTAGAGCAAGCAGCGTTCACTAAAGCGTCTGGCGTCCTGCCATCATCCCTTATAAATATTCATGAGAGCAAAGAAATGCGACCCAGGTATCCGCCATGTTAGGCATCTGAAAGAGGTATGGGATAGAATGTATATGAATAGAGCCCGGAACGCAGTATTGACTCACTCAGGAACCACAGTGCTGGCCTGTCAGTTTTTAGCATGCATTATGTCATTGCAAACGAGGAGCTACTGAAAGTGAATGTATTATAATCTAAACACCTTTCATCTTGACACCTTGCAAAATGTTCGAAATTCGGTTGTAAATAAAGAATATTGCATTTTCTTCCTCCTTCAGCTATCAAAAGGATAGACATGGCGTGCTAACGTTCCCGTGTCAGCGTTTTCTGTTTCTTTGATGTCTAACTAAATGTTTTCGGCTCGGCAATAAAACAAGATAGCAAACATGATTTCTAGTATGTATTCCTAAACGGGCCTGAGTCAAGTAGCGAAGCAAGCCAAATGTAATGAGATTGCGCTAAATGACAACGGCCAGTACCGCGCAGTGGTGATAAAACCGCACCTGATGAACATATCACCGGGGCGCAGGAGTCACATATCACGGCTCCTTCTTCCCTCTAATTATCCCTTTGAATTGTGTGTTCGCGGCTGTCAGGCCGCCGGCGGTGCTAAACTGACTGGAGCGCAATCCAGGGAAATGGGGGTTTTATTCACCTTATCTAACGCGGTACAAATTGCTCATACTCCTCGGCCTCACACTGCCCACACAAACAATGGAATCATGCCAGCGCTTCCGGTCAGGGTTTGGACGGAAATCTTCTGTTGCTATTTCGTTGTTTACAAGGGAGTTTTGACAGTTCTGTGCTATCGTGGGAGGGACACTAAATACCTATTGTTATGTACTATTTTGCTTCCTTCTTTTTAGCGTTATTGTTTCACAGACAAGGCTGAAAGCATACGCGAGAACTACACGCTGTTTTGAAAAGGTGGTGCAGGTCGTTTTACATTTTATAGCTATATATCCTGCTTGCGAGTGCTATACAGCGTGTTAAATTTCCTAAACCTGCAGCTTGGGCCTATAACGATGTGGGAGAGGATGGATACATAATAAATATTGCCCCCGGGACCTGGCCCACCCGGGGGCTTACAGATAGCGAAGCGCGGGAGTCCGCGCTTTTTTATTTTTTTTATTTTCTCGGCCGGATTCGCAACCCCAGCGCGAATTCGGACGAAATTATATTTAAAAAATGCTTTTTTTGGCCCTGGGGGTCCTTGTGGGACCCCCTGAGCAGGCCTAGGGGGTCAGGGTGTTTCTATCCTGCCCCCTTTTCTTGTTTTTTAACCTTTTTTTCACTGTTTTCTTGTGACTCGGTTCTACCGAGTCACAAGATGGCTGCCAACACTTCCTGGTTTGGAGTGTTGACAGCCAATTAGAATAAAGCTCGTGTTCGGGAGGGGTCGCGACTCCACCGCGGCCATAGATATCGAAACTTTTATTTTTGAATTTCTCAGCAACTACTCAACGGATTTACACCATTTAAAATAAAGGTCACTTTCTGAACCAAGCACTACCTTTTTGCCAAATTTGGGGTAATTCCGTTCTGCAGTTTCGGCTGTAGCCTTGTCTAAAGTTTCCTATGGGAAATTGATTTTTTGACTCTTATTTTTTGAATTTCTCAGCAACTACTGAACGGATTTACACCATTTAAAAAAAAGGTCGCTTTCTGAACCAAGCACTATCTTTTTGCCAAATTTGGGGTAATTCCGTTCAGCAGTTCGGGCTGTAACCTGTCTCAAAATTTCCTATGGAAATTAACATGGGGAAACGCGTTTTGGGACCCGCCTTTTTTCTCAGCCCCTGCTTGACAAATCACCCCCAAACTTTCAGGATAGGAGCTGACATGGATAGACTTTTCTTTTGGAGAATTTTGCGAAGATTCGTCAAACGACGTCAAAGTTATTAGCAAATCAAAAAACGCTTTCCCTATGGTAACTAGGTTCTAACTATAACTACCTACTGGCGACTGCCAGTAGGTAATATATATATATATATATAAATTCACTGAAAAAACCATAGGTTTCAGGGGATTTATAGTTAGTTGGACATTTCACTCGTACAAAACCATAGAAATTCCCCCGTTATAGTTAGTTCAGCTAACTATAACTCGCGCGCCCGCAATGCACTGCTGATGACGTCACATATTACATCACTCATGACATGGTCAGTGACATCACTCATGATATCACTGATGACATCTCAAATGACATCACTGATGACATCACTGATGACATCATCCTTGTGATAGAGTGGCAGACCTCCTCTCACCCTAATATAACCTTTGATACACACACTCAAAAATACAAACTAACATTTTCAAAACAATGGACATACCAATACCAGTTACAACACACCTATTCATTAATTCCAAGATCTACACACACATCCACTCATTCGCCAACAGTCCCTATACAGTCACTCATACATGTACTCACTCATCATATGTACTCATACACCTATACATCCTATTACACACCGCCACTCATCCATAGAGTTACTCACACACATAGTCACACATGCAAACAAAGTATCAAACATCCATTTACTTGCATATATAGTTATACACACACTACCACACTTACTTCTACAGAAACTTACACATACTTACTCTCTTAAACAATCACTTATAGAAACACCTACTTATTTGTACAGGAACTCTTCCAATCTCTCACTGTCACATATACTCACTTATATACACCAATACTCACATATACTAGTTTAAAACATATGTAGTTACTCATAAAGACACTATTGAGACAGTCATTCACTCACTAACACACCCATACACATACTCATCCACCTATACAGTCCTGCACACATGCTGTCTTCAACACATACAAACAGTGAGTCACTCATTCATGCATCTATGCACTAAGTAATACCCCCACCGAACCATACAGACACTCAGACACTCATACTGATACTCAAAAAACCAACTAATAACCCATATAGACACTCATGTAGCTACTCACCAACCCATGCAGCCAATTATACACAAAGTGAGAGACTGATACAGATATTTTCATATTTAAACATTACTCACTAACCCATGTATTCACTAAGATACACTTAGTCAGTTATACAATCAATTTTACAAAAACAATCATCCATTTAGACACTTATATACCCATTTATTCTTCCATAGACCTTGAGATATACATATATAAAACATATTTAAATTTCAGAAAAACACACATTCACTGGATGATGTCATCAGTGATGTCATGAGTGATGTCACTGACCATGTCATGAGTGATGTAATATGTGACGTCATCAGCAGTGCATTGCGGGCGCTGCGAGTTATAGTTAGCTGAACTAACTATAACGGGGGAATTTCTATGGTTTTGTACGAGTGAAATGTCCAACTATCTATAACGCCCCTGAAACCTATGGTTTTTTCAGTGAATTTCTAAGGTTTTTAAATGCTAATTTCTAACTATAACGTGCCTGAAACCTATGGTTTTTTCAGTGAATATATATATATTTATTATACTATGTATACATGTGAAAATGTCTCGGTCCCCTGTTTGCCTCGGTGGCACGGAAAAAATGGGTGGAACTGATGTCAGCACGCCGACGAGGTCCTCTTATGGCTCCGATGACGTCATACGGTGTCGCGAGCGGAGCCGTGCTCGTTGACGTGGGAGAGCTAGGAAAGAATTTCCGTGGAATGCTGGTGCAGGGGATATTCACCTAAGTGTTCAGGCTAGTCCTTTGGGAGCACCTGTTTATGTTGCCACTCCAGAAACCGAAACCAGTGATCCGAGGGCAGAGGCCCTGCAGATGGCACACGAGGTGGTGTGCCCAGTCGTGTGCACCGGCGGGGCAGCGAAGTGACAAGCACCACAACCTACAAAAAAGGTAACGAGGGCACTGAATAACACAGGATCTTCTCTTTGTATCTGGCAGGAACAACGAAGTTAAAATGCCCTAGTACCAAAATGTAGAATTAGTGCTACAATGGTCTTCAAGAGGACCTGCAATGCCGCTTCTGCCTCCCGTACCCTGGAGGCGGCACATGGGTCACGCGGTACGGTCATACTGACCTCTCATGGCACTGCTCCACACTTCAGGGAGGATGCTTTCCATTAGCTATGTTTTCTGATGACATGTTGCGCCGGCCCCGTCCAACAACAGAACTCCTTTAGATCCAAACAGACTCTTCCACTCTCTCACCGGAAGTGAAACCAGGCCACGCGGACACTTTCACAATACAACAGCCGGGAATGCACTTTTCGGTAAAAAAACACATTCCTTCCTCCTAATTAATCAAATAAACGTCTCACTGAAGAACAGGGGCCAGCTTCGATCGGTAAACAGCCGTTACAACAACTTTTTACTTTGCGATACCATTACAACGCATGCATTACCACGCATGCGTTGTACATCACGAAGTCATTACTACGCATTTTTAGGAACGCATGGTCATTTACCACGCATGCCTTTACAACGAATTTTGTTGTAAAGGTATGTATGGTAAATGACCATGCGTTCTAAAAACATGTAGACGATCCATGTCATTGTAAGGAAACAGAGGCTGTTCTGTTTCCTCACAACGACGTGCACCGCCCTCAGAGATGACGTGAAGCAGGAACCACGAGGAGAGAGGAACCATGAGGAGTGAGAGGTAAGGGGGATTGGGCATGGGGTGGGGGTTTCTTTTCTTGGGTTTAGGGTAGTGCAGTGGTGTTTGGGTGGTGTAGGGAGTCATGCTGGGGGTAGTGTTTTAGGGTTTAGGGTAGTGCAGTGGTGTTTGGGTAGTGTAGGGGGTCATGCTGGGGGTAGTGTTTTTGGGTTTAGGGTAGTGCAGTAGTGTAGGGGGTCGGGCTGGTGGTAGTGTTTTAGGGTTTAGGGTAGTGCAGTGGTGTATGGGTAGTGTAGGGGGTCGTGCTGGGGTAGTGTTTTAGGGTTTAGGGTAGTGCAGTGGTGTTTGACTAGTGTAGGGGGCATGCTGGTGGTAGTGTTTTAGGGTTTAGGGTAGTGCAGTGGTGTTTGTGTAGTGTAGGGGTCAAGCTGGGGTAGTGTTTTATGGTTTAGGTAGTGCAGTGGTGTTTGGGTAGTGTAGGGGTCGTGCTGGGGGTAGATTTAGGGTTTAGGGTAGTGCAGTGGTGTTTGGGTAGTGTAGGGAGTCGTTCTGGGGGTAGTGTTTTAGGGTTTAGGGTAGTGCAGTGGTGTTTGTGTAGTGTAGGGGGTTGTGCTGGGTGTAGTGTTTTAGGATTTATGTTAGTGCAGTGGTGTTTGGGTAGTGTAGGGGGTAGTGCTGGGGTAGTGTTTTAGGGTTTAGGGCAGTGCAGTGGTGTTTGTGTAGTGAAGGAGGTCATGCTGTGGGTAGTGTTTTAGGGTTTAGGGTAGTGCAGTCGTGTTTGTGTAGTGTAGGGGTCGTGTTTTAGGGTATAGGGTAGTGCAGGGGTGTTTGTGTAGTGTGGGTGGTCATGCTGGGGGTATATTTAGGGTTTAGTGTAGTGCAGTGGTGTTTGGGTAGTGTAGGAAGTCATGCTGGTGGTAGTGTTTTAGGGTTTAGGGTAGTGCAGTTATGTTTGGGTAGTGTAGGGTGTCGTGCTAGGGGTAGTGTTTTAGCACTAATTTTTCTTTCTACAGCACTAACCATAATTTCTATGGCAAAATGAACCCCATCATTTTGTTCCTTTTTAAATTAAATGTTTTAAGTGTTACCAGTTTATTCCAATCAAGATGGCTTCAGGTGTGCCATAATTTTGTCATAAGTAAGGCTGTTAGCACTCTAGTTGTTCTTTAGAACACTCTGGGAAGCTGCAGTAGAACACAAAGGCATCAACTGACAGGCTGCTCCTGTTGAAATATAACAGGAAGATATTTGAGATCACACTTGAAACATGTCCTAATTTTTCTTTCTACAGCACTAACCATAATTTCTATGACAAAATGAACCCCATCATTTTGTTCCTTTTTAAATTAAATGTTTTAAGTGTTACCAGTTTATTCCAATCAAGATGGCTTCAGGTGTGCCATACTTTTGTCATAAGTAAGGCTGTTAGCACTCTAGTTGTTCTTTAGAACACTCTGGGAAGCTGCAGTAGAACACAAAGGAATCAACTGACAGTCTCTGCCCTTGTTGGATGTACATATTTTACTGAGAATGTCAGACTTCATTCTCACATGACTGAGAAAGATAATGTGAATTTACAGAAAATATGCTCTCATTTTAGCTTCTGGAGCACCTTCCAAAACTGTATGGGACAAGCATGTGAAAATACTTTTCTCTCAAACATGATTCATGATATCCCAGCAGAAGGTTTTTCACAGGGTAAAATCACCTTAGAACACACCACAATTCCTGAAATTAGTATGGTACCATCAACAAATGAATTCTATTGTAACTAAAGTCTGTTATCACCCTTTATAGTTCTCCTTTTGGTAACCCTCAAAATCTTCGATTCACTACAATGCATTTCAATGGGGTACTATCATTTATATTGGTCCCAAGATGGCTGCCAGCAATTCCAGGATGAAGTGCTGACAGCCAATCAGATCGTACGATGACGTGTGGTTAGGCTCCGCCCAGATATATATGTGTTTTCTTTTTCAAATTTCTCAGGAACTACTGAACGGATTTACACCATTTAAGCAAAAGTCACGACCCTGAACCAAGGGCTACCTTTTTGGCAAATTTGGTGTATTTCCGTTCAGCAGTTCGGGCTGTAGCTGCGACTAAAGGTTCCTATGGAAAATTGCATGGGGAAAACACGTTTTGGGACCCCCCTTTTTTCTCGGCCCCCGCTTGCCGAATCACCCCGAGACTTTCAGGATAGGAGCGGACCGGAGCGCCCCAACAAGTTAGAAACTTTCGCAAAGATTCGTCAACCGGCGCCAAAGTTATTTCAAATACAATGTTGCGGATTTCCTATGGAAAATAGGTCCTAACTATAACTATCTACTGGTGACCGCCAGTAGATAATATATATATATATATATATATATAACATGAACTCCGCACACTGAAAGCGTCTTCTCTCCCAAATCACGGACACAGACCCAATTCGGTGCTCAGGTGTTTATTCAACCGTCTCCATTACGCGTTTCGACTCCATAGAGCCTTGATCACATGATCATATATATATATATATATACACACGACTGGTGGTGGTCAGTTATAGTTAGGACCATGTTTCCATAGGAAAAGCCTTTTTGACATGCCTATATCTTTGGTATAGTTTGACCGATCTTCACAAATTTTTCCCAAAAAAGTGTGTTGTGATTCTTGTTGCACATGGAAAGTTTCGGGGTCATCCATCAAGCGGGGGCTGAGAAAAAATGGGGGTAAAAAAAAGTGGGTTTCACATGTTAATTTCCATAGGAGCTATGAACACGACCACAGCCTGAACCGCTGGACGGAATTACACCGAATTTGGCAAAAGGCTAGATTTTGTTCTGCAGATTGTGCTTTTTGTTATTTGGTGTAAATCCATTCAGTGGTTGTTTAGAAATTTAAGGAAATCCAAATTTATATATTCAGGGCCATAGATTTTTTGCGACTTAATTCACGATTATCAAGGCTAATTCACGAATGTGTGTGCGAACTGGAATGCTGTGATTGGCTGTCCACAACCTGAGCAGAAAGTTGCAACCGCCATTTTACGTAACAGGACACAGTCCCCAGGGCTAAAAAGTTTAATCAAAAGTGGTATAAAGGGTTAGGGTAGCGGTACCTTGACCCTGTTTGGCATATATAGGTCTTTGAGGGACCCCTGATGTGTATAATATGTTGAGAAACAATGGTTTTTATTCCACGCCCGATATTTGTGAATTAATCGTGACCGTCAGCGCTGCCCCGTATAACACTGAGACGAATTTGCGAATGTCGGCCAATATATACATTCACAACCCTCAGTTTCACTTAGACACTCAGACACACACTCACAGACACTCATGCACCCAGTGACAGACCCAAAGACTCACAAACCCACTCAGAGACTCATGCACACACTCACTTAGAGATATATGTGCCCACTCACAGACCCACTCAGAGACTTACACATCCAGTCACAGACCCAATCAGAGACTCACACACCCACTCACAGACTCACTTAGACACTCTTGCACCCATTCACAGACCCACTCAGAGACTGACCCACCCACTTACAGACCCAGTCAGACACTAATGCACCCAGTCACAGACCTACTCAGATACCTTATGCACCCACTCACAGATCCAGTCAGACTCATGCACTCACTCACTTACTCAGAGACACACAAGCTCAGTCGTAGACCCACTCAGAGACTCATGCACTCAGCCCCACTCAGACACTCACACACCCACTCACAGACCCATTCAGACACTCTCACAGCCACTCACAGACCCATTCAGACACTCTCGTAGCCACTGACAGACCCCACTCAGACACTCATACACCCAGTCACAGACCCACTCACAGACCCACTCAGAGACTCACACACCCAATCACAGACCCATTCAGACTTATGTATCCACTCACACATACACACACAGACCCACTCAGAAACTAATGCACCCAGTTACAGACCTACTCAAAGACTCATGCACCCACTCACAGATCCACTCTGAGATTTATGCACCCAGCCACTGATCCACTCAGAGACTCATTCACCTGCTCACAGACTCACTCAGTCACTCATGCACCATTCATAGTGCCACTTGGAGGCTCATGCAACTGCTCACAGACTGATGCACCCATTTACTGACCCAGTCAAAGTCTCACGCACCCACTTACAGACCTACTTAGACACTCAGACTCCCACTCACAGACCTACTGAGAGACTAATGCACCCAGTCACAGACCAATTCAGAGACTTATTCAGCCACTCATTGACCCACTCTGAGAGTCATGCACCTACTCACTGATCCAGTCAGAGACTCATTCCCCCTTTCACAGACTCACTCTGATACTCATGCACCCACTCATTGATTCACTTATGCACCCACTCACTGATCCACTCAGATATTCATTATCTCTGACCCACTCAGACACTTATGCACCCACTCATAGTGCACTCAGAGATGCATGTACCCACTCACAGACCCACTGAAAGAGTCATGCACCCATTTACAGAGACACTGAGAGACTCATGCTCCTACTCACTGACCCAGTCCCAGTCAGAGACCGACACACCCAGTCACAGGCCCACTCATACTCATGCACCCACTTATAGTACCACTCAGAGACGCACACACAGACTCATTGAGAGACTCATGCATCTACTCACAGACTCACTCAGAGACTCATGCCCACTCACAGATGCACTCAGACTCATGCATCCACTGACAGACTCTCTCAGAAACTCACACATCCACTCACACACCTACTCAGACAGTAATACACCTACTCACAGACATACTCAATCACGCATCCACTCAAAAATCCACTCAGAGACTCATGCACCCACTCACAGACCCACTCAGTCATGCACTCACTCATAGTGCTTCTCAGAGACTCATGCATTCATTCACAGACCCACTCAGAGACAAATGTACATACTTACAGACCCACTCAGAGACTAATCCTTCTACTCACAGACCCACTCAGAGACTAATACACCCAATTACTGACTTACTCAGATTGATTCACCTACTCACAGACCCAGACACTCATGCACCCACTCACAGATGCACTCAGACACTCACACATCCACTCACAGACCTACTCAGATACTCATGAACCCACTCAGAGTCATGCATCCATTGACAGAGTCACTCAAAATCTCATACACCCACTCACACATTCACTTAGACACTCACGCATGCTCTCATAGACCCAGTAAAACTCTCACACACCCTCTGACGTCTAAAACAGTTATGCACCCACTGACAGACCCATTGAAACTCGCATACTCAAACTCACAGACACACTCAGAGACTCATACATGTTTCTATAGAGTTATTTAGATAGTAGTGTACCTAGCGTGACTTCTTTGTATATAGTGTTAAGCGTAATGGGGCAACCCGGTGTCCCTCAGAACCTGGGTATACGTATACTAAAGAAAAATGGTTCTGTCGGGGTATCACTTAATTAGAACAAATAGTAACAACTTACTTGTAACTCAATTCAATAATGAAATAAATACAGATATAACACACACCAAAGATTTTTGAATCAAAATTATATTAGAAGAAAATCAAATAATAAAGTCTGTCGCAATTTATAATTTCAATTGCAATATGTGACTGTAGTGCAATAGTGACGTGGTGAATGGTGATAAATACAATCTACTATATACAAAAACAAATGTGCAAAAAATGGGGAGGGGAAGGGAAAAAGATTTCATAAATGTCCTTGTTATTAACACATATGCTTAAATGATCCAATAACGAATGGGACTGTGATCATCAGCGTTGCGTGGACATATACAATACGCCGACGTTTCGACCCTGTATATCGCGCAAAAAGTGGAAGTGCATCTAGGCGGGTCTTCCTCAAGGCAGGAAAGGGGAGGAACGGTAACCCAAAAGTAGATTCCTGGGTGGCCTGTTAACGAATGAATTCTTAGTCAGGTATGGGTAGAAACTTAATTCCCAAGGAACTCCACCAGCCGGTTTGGAGCCTCAGAAGAAGCTATATTAGACTTCCACCCGTCGGAAATTATAAATTGCGACAGACTTTATTATTTGATTTTCTTCTAATATAATTTTGATTCAAAAATCTTTGGTGTGTGTTATATCTGTATTTATTTCATTATTGAATTGAGTTACAAGTAAGTTGTTACTATTTGTTCTTTGTATATAGTTACAGATTTTGAATGTGCTGATGTCTATCGAATACCTTCTTTTGTTTTGTGTATTCACGATGACCTCACATATATCGTGAGGTCATCGCATATATTAAAAAAAAATCAAATATATATTTGTAAAGGAAATGAACAACATTTTGGGCAATAGAGTGGCTCTGTGAAGGGCCTTTGTGTTGACTGTGAGTATGTGACAGCTACACATAAGACCGGATGCAGAGTTTCAGGTTGCTGAGAAGCACCCTGTTGCCTTTGTCTGTGAAGTGAACTCCATCACGTCTATAGATTCTGTGCATGTCAAAATGCAGGTTGTTGATGTAGATAGAGCCCATGTTATGACCTCTGAGGAATGCAGAACCAGTTTTATTAACATGTTTCCTGGCTTTGTCAATTTGTGGATAGAAGTGATTTGACCACTTCCATTTCTCTGCCTTTAGCATATATTGGAGTACACCAAGACATTGTGAGAGAAAAGCATCATTATTTGTGCAAAAGTTTCCTTTATTAGGATTTCCAGTCCTACCACAGTCAGTGGGCCTAGGTCATTGCTACCACAGTGCACAATCATGAGGTCAGGGGGTTGGGAATCCATAATGCTTTTAACCAAAGGCAGAAATTGATGACACTGTAAACCTCTCTGGCCAGTCCAAGCAATGTCCACATTAGCCAAACCCAAGTCCCTGTCAATACCACTCTATCTAGCAGCCTCTTTAGCCCAAAACACATAGCTGTGGCCCATAATCCACACATTAACCATTTTGAAATGAAGCAGCAGTAGCAGACTGGAGAACGCTGGAGCTGAATGAGGCAGTTTTCAGAAATTAAAGGCATTTAAAATAGAGGTGTGCTAATGGTTTTAAAAAAAACATACATTTGATGCTGTGAATATGCAGGTGAATAAAATTAAGTCGTGTTTTGAACGGATAAGTAAGTAATCTATAATTGGCTCTGGTAAAAATATAAAAGTGTTATGCTTTTCATTCTGTACAGTAAACCACACCGGCTGCAGCTCATTTTGTAACTAATATATTCCTTCTAGAATGTGTTGTGAACTTGTGATCTACTGGTTCTAGTGGATTGCTATGGGGATTGTGCTAAGAGTGTATTGGGGGAAGGGTGCTAAAGAGACAGTTGTCTGTTTTTATTAATTAGAGGTGTTTAGACTCATTGTTTCATAATAAGGGTTTGATTTCCTAGTGAGAGCTTGCTAATAAAGTGTATTGTAGTTTTAAAGTCATAAAACTACCAAGGTAAATATGTTTTTGGACTCCCGTCATTTTTCGCGAATTCATCGCAAAAATTGCAATGGAGTCGCAAATATGCACAAATAGTCTTCTATTTTGGTTGTCTTTGTAAAAGTGCATGAAAGGGTTAACAAATACCAACAACTCAAAAGTGGACTTACAAAACTAAAATATGAAAGGCATATTTTTATTTGCTGCCTTCTGCAGTATCAGACAGTGCAAAGTTTAAAAAGGTTGCCATTAATGATTTCTTTGTATGAGAGTGGTGTGCCATTCTTATGCTTAGTTTTCACATTTCCTGAGAGTATTGAATCTATCTATTAAGAGCGAAGAAAGAATTTCACCAACAAACTCAATTTTCAGGTTTATGAATTACATTTAATTTTGAGAAAAACAATTGATAAAAGAGAGTATTAAATATATAGAAAAGTATTGCAACTGCATAAGATGATCTATGACAGGTAGTATGAGTGCTTTCATATATTTATTAATAGGTGAGTAAGACGCCTTTTGAGTACGTGAGTTTGTAACAGTTTGTCTGACGTGCAGAGTAGGTGTGTGAGAACTTAAGCTGGTTTACAATGTGTTGCCCTGGATTTGCATATTGTACATGTGCTGCTTTACTGCATGCTCTAATTGCTAGAAGAAAAAAGGGCATGCTAAGTGTTAAACTTGTACTTAACAATGTATTAGGATATGTGCAAAGTTTTACATGTCTATACATGATGTGCTGCTTACAAAGAATGCTTTTCTTTGAATCCTGGGACTTGTTGTTTAATTTATTCCATTTTAAAAGAGGACTACAAGACTCGGAATTGAAAGAAAAAACATGCACTGTAGTTGTACATGAAGCATGAACCTGTAAAACATTACAGCTATGTATTGGATACCCTCTAGGATAGGTGTTGGTAAATTATAAGACAGGTTTGTATGTGTTTTAGATGGTAGGGCATGCTCTTTAAACTTATACTGAGTCACGTGTAGTATGAGAATGGTAGGCATAGTTAACATGCAGTTTTTAAACATGGGCCACGCCTACCAGTGCAGGCCCTGTCCGTGGAGTCACACAGCTTCACATGGCATGTACAAGCTGTTTGTCAAGTGTCAAACCCACATTTTAATACACAAGCCACCTCTGAGATACGCTGTAGGTATGCTATAAAGGACGGTGCTTTGTGTTTAAAAGATGAGAGATGTCCTTTGGAGTTCAATAAATGACTTGTGCACTTCCAGGTCCCTATGCCAAGTACTACATAGAGTATGCCACCCATAAAGCAACTCACATACATGTTCACATACGCATAGAGTCTCTCTCTTTCACCCAGTCAGACAGCTACAGAAGCACTTATACATTCAGTCACTTACTAAGAAACTACTTATGTATGCAGCAGTATCAAAGGTAGTTGCAGACACACCTACATACCCTGTTATGTGCTGGATTGAGGCCCTAACATAGGTGCGCCGTTTCAGAGGCACAGATCCTTCGTGCCACAAATACGGGAAGGCCCTTTCACCTACATTGGCCCTCCCTTCACAAATAACGAGCAACAGAGTCTGTCCCTTATCTGACGTGTGCTCTGGGTGCAGAAGACGGTCCATCCTAAATACGTCATATCCATGTCCAACAGTGACTAACCTATGTCACAACGAGTTCTTAGAAACAGACCCTTAAGTTCTTGGGATTTTCCCTAGCACAGGATTATTTATTTCTCCAAGAACTCATTAAATATGCATGAACCACTATTTCCTAAAGGTTCATTCCTGACGTCTTCCTCTGACCGACTGTACGTCAATACTAACATTCCAAGGCACCTATCAGTTATAAATATACCTCCCTTTGCCCAAGCAAAGCAGAGGGGACCGAGACTTTCCATGCCGACACTCTGACCTGAGACGCTGCAACCTGCATCATGCCACAGCTCCAGCTGGCAGAGGTCCATCCACCCAGCTCGAGACCAGGATGAAGTCCCACTGAGGTAATGGGGTTAGACTAAATCCTAGGGGGATTCTTGGCTCTCTAAGACCTACACACATGCTAGGTACACTTAGGTACATCTAGTTAGGCATCATAGGGGTATAGGCTTTATCTTAATGCATTCTGCATTTCATGTATGTGTTCATTACTATTGCACAATGGTAAAACTGTACCATGCATTTTTATTTAACTGCACTGCTGGCCATATTTCTCTGCTACTGTCCAACAGTTGTCGCAGCACATATAACCAGTACTAGAATAACAACTGTGCAATAAATTTTATTGTAAACACACCCGGCTGTTTCTTCTATGTACTTCTCTGAGATGAGTGACTGAATGAAAAGTAGTATATTGTTTCCACAATCCTGAGGGATCAGGGTTTAAGTTATGTGGTTGCCAGAAGCTATTCCCTTCTTGTTGTCAAGAAGTTTCTAGTGGCCTCTGAGCTAGCTGGTACACAGTAATTAAGTTTAATATACGCGATAGGGGCATACCGACCTCAGTCCTATGCCAAGCCTATAGAGTATGTTATTCCAATGCGCAGAACCTATTAGGGAAATAGGAACTACACTACAACCCCTCTATTCCCTTACACAGACAGTGAGGTATCTATTCAGCCACTTACATACACATTTAGAGAGCCGTAGAGGTACTAAAACAGACAGTCATATATTGGCAGACTTACTTAAACAGCTGGACTGATAGACTCACTCAGATATGTAGCGAAGTTCTGATACACAGTAGTCACCCATGGAGACAAGTAGCCCTTTAAACATGGGTAGATACATAGGAACACAGTAATGGATATGGTAACATACCCAATGAGAGACTAATGCATACAGTGATACAGAAAAAGACACAGAAATATAAACACAAAAATGAATGGAGCAATGTTACCTATATTTTAGTAAGACAACTGTTTACATTGTTAGTTAGCTAATTAAATCATTTACTTTTTTCTTTCTTTTCAGACATCAATTTCAAGTTATCTACACATAGTTACAATGCCATCAAAAAGTCAGAGAAGAAAGAAAGAGGCAAGGATACTATCTCCTCACAACGGAGAAACAAAAGGGGCAAAATGTGGAACAAGTGGGGAAAGAGAAAAGAGCTGCTGGTGAGAGGACTAAGACATTTCTTAGAATTGTATGTGCACAACTGGAAACAGTGCAAAATCAAGTAAATAAAAAACAAAGTTTAAGACCAACTAAGAAAGGACTAAAAGTACATTATATGAAGAGTAAAAAATCCTACAAAACAGCACAAAGATTAACCAGAAGGCAGAGCCAGTTTAAGGAAATCAGAGTTAGTATATTCCTTTGTAGAGTAATTCAGAATCTAATAAGAACTATGAATAAGTATAAAAGAAGAAAAGAAACAGTCAGACAAAGGAAACGTGTTGAGGGTGCAGTCGATAAGGCATTTGCTCTTAAGAGCAAGCTATTTATTTTGATTCTAAACAGAATGAAGACACTGGATAAAATAGTGTTGAGTATGAGGAGAAGAATCCAAGAGAGCACATTAATGCATGCAGTTGAGGAATATGGACGATGTTATGAGATGAAGGATGGTTCCCCTATTCCAAAAGAGGTGATGGCAGCTAGAAATGTAGAGGAAGTGACAGCTGAATAGGTACAGGGAAGGTGTAGACAGGCGCCTGTATACAAATGGGACTGTAGCAGTATTCGCAATGTTCGGCAGCAATCAATTGATATATTGAGAAACTTCCTACAAATCTTTGCATGAAAAAGTCTTGAACAGAAAATTGCCATTTTGCAAGTATTAGATCCGTGCAAAGTAAGAAAGTATACTAATGTACAGGGCCACTCACTAGCATGTCTATCAAAGAAAGTGTGTCAAAGCACTTTTCATCATTTCAGAATGTTGGCTGTACACCACTCAAAAATGCTAACTTTAGTAAGGGGGCTTTACTATGTGAAGACTCATGCACTATGTTTAGAAGAAATGAATAGAGTTCTTTTGCATGATATAGTGGCAGAGGTAGAAAAGGTTTGTGATGATGTCCAGTTTTGTTTCTTTGGTCCTCAAGAGGAGTGTACGGAAAATAATGGTATCTGCAGGTGTAGCGGAACAGGACACAGGTATTACTGTTGATAAATTTAAAGAAGTTATTAGAAGGTTTAACACAGTCTCTTCTGAGAAACCTGACTGTGTTTATATGTGTTGTCGATGCACTCACTTCAAAAGTCAAATTCGTTATGCTATTGTGTCTTCAAAAACTGAAGAAGACAGCAGAGATAGGTGTCGAGAATTTGTAGCTTATTTATTTGCAGAGGAACGGTTTGATTGTTTCCCATGCCAAATTATTTGTAAGTACTGTTATAATAAGTTAGAGGATGATAAAATGCCAGCTAGAGCAGTGCATAGAAAGTTAGAACTAGTTTCAATTCCATAAGAACGTCAAGATTTAAATGTGTATGAATCAATTCTTATACAATGTATACCTCCATTACAAGCTACAGTCCACTTGGAGCCAGGGAAGTTACCTCCCACTGAGATCCAGACAGGTCTTAAACTTGTACTTGTCATTAGATTTCAAGCAGAATATTGAAACTGTAGGGGTGCAGAGAGATTTGGAAGAAGCGCTTGTAATTCTAGTCAATGGTGTCCTTACCAAAAGCAAAAAGATATGGCAAGAGTTACCAGATGTTAGTAAAGTAAAAAAGCAACATTATATCTGGTACAAAATAACATTTACTATAAAAATGTAGATGTTCTTCAAAATATTACACATATAGAGGATGACACATTACCATTGAGAGGTCAGATTGAAAAGGTTGATCGATCCAGATCAGAAGAAATTTATGAACACTACAGTATTCATCCTCAGCATTCTAAAGAGATTATTGGTGATGCTATTGATCTCTTTCAAATTAAAGATGCGAAAGAAGCTCCCTTAAGTGTGTGGGAGAAAAGTTTAGAAGCTCGCTGTTTTCTGTATCTGTTTGCTACTGGAGTAGGTGGTAGGTATGATGACTGGCCTGTACAAAAACCAGCAACCAAGTAAAGATCAACTAGACTTTATTCAGAGGACCCTAGATTTTGCCAGTGTATTCCCTATGTATTTCACCCACTATTTGAGAGTGATTTGTCTGGGCTATCATATGCAGTAAATTGTATTCCCAAAGGGGGAGAGGATGTGGCCTAATGGCTAGGGTGGTCTACCTCATATCTGGGGAACCGGGTTCAAGGCTCAGCAACGATGCTCAACATCCAGTGATTCTGGGCAAATCACTTAATCTCCCCGTGCCTAACAAAAATGAATGTGTCCTTATGTAACGCAACTGGTGCTCATGTAAAGCGCTCTGATACGTTCGGGTCAAATTTGCGCTATATAAAACTCTGGGAAGAAAAACCAGGAGTGAATCTGCAAAATCTCTCAGCAAGGGAATTTGTTGACAAAGTTCATAGAAAAGACAAAAACCTGGATTACAACTTGATCAATCTGATGGCGCGTCAACGTGTACCAAAAAGTATTGGTATCGTCGTCATGGTGAGCTGAAATGCATGTTGAGAAACCTTTGAGCACCTCTTGGTTTCTAGTACTCCGTTGTGCTGAGTATGCATGGAATGTCACGCTTGAATTGTTTCGAGTAGCAAGCTCAAACATAAAAGACATCAATCTGAAGATACCAGGAGAACTTTGCTCGTTGGACCCTACAAACATGTGCAGGTATTTTAACCACAGGTTTCAAGCAATGATGACTTTCATCAGCAACAAAACTAATCCTCCTCTTGGCGTAGTAACTGATTTAATTTGCTGCAAAGAGTAACAAGCTAGAGGTGCTCCACATAGATGCCCCGAATTTTGGAACAGACACTGATCAGTTTATTTTGTCTTTCATAGTATGTGACATGCACCATCCCAAAAGACACTGCTGACAAGGGTTTAAGACAGCAAATTCTACTATTTCAAAATCATAGGTGTGGGAAATGCTGTTGTCGAAAGTACAGAGCCAAAGGAAACTTTTACACAAGATGTCGTTTTGGATTCCCACAATCTGTCATCTCAGAAGGAAGAGTGAACAGCTTTTTGCCTGCAGTCAGACATACACTGGCACGGAAATCACCCAAAAATACATGCAACCTCAGAAGAACAGAGGCTTCGAAATATAAATGATCACAACCCAGTCATTCTGAAGATGTGGAATGCAAATATGGATCTGCAATTTGTTGCAGACAGCTCCATCGCTGTTGCTTAATATGTGACTTCATATATAACAAAATCAGAGATGAAAGAGATGTAGGAAGAGATTTCTGCAGAACAGATTTTTACTAAGAAATTGTACAGTTTCAGTTTGAAAATGCTTTCCCACAGAGAAATAGGATCCTATATGAATGCTAAGACAAGTTGAGCTCAGCTAGTTTGTTCTCCAAGTCAAGGGGAATTGTGTGGGTAAGCATAGGCCTTGCAAACAGTCAAAATAGAGTATTAAAGTCTTTCTAAAAAAACACAGTTCCTTGCAGATATTTGATCCAGAGAGTACAGACATTCTGAAAACTAACATGCTGGATACATAATACCCAAGAAAGAGTCCCTATCTTCAAAACATGTGTCTCTATGAAGTACCTCAGTACTATACATATAGAAGTAATGTAACTGAAAACCTAGAAGAAGGAAAACATTCAGTACTTGGATGTGACGGTTGTTTGGTGAGAAACCTGCTTGCAAATGTTGAAAGCTGAGATTGAACAGTAAGGGACCATTGCCGCTGAGGTAGCAAGGGAGAGTTCACAAAGCAGCCAAAGTTCTGCACCAGCAAGTCAAGATCCTCTTGAAGAACCAATAATTCAAAATGAAGCACCTATAGCTATGAATGAGGTAGAGAATGCAATGCAGTAAGCAAGAGAGGAAACTGTGGAGTTCAAACAGTTAGTGGAACAACTTTACAATGAACGGAGAGAAATCTACAACAAGGTTAAAAATAAAATAGAGCATGGATTTCTCCACGAGAAGAAACAATGTGAATGTTCTTCGTATAAATCAATATTACTATATGTCAGTGGACAAGCTGCCACTTGGAAAAGCTTTCTAATTAAAGTTCTCACCGGTTATCTACAGAAGACTACAGATTCAAATTTGTCATGTGTAGTAACAGCACCAACAGGATTAACTGCACATAACATTAAAGGAATTACTCTACATCAACTACGAATGCTACCTGTTGAACTTGACAATAAACAGAATATTAGAAATATCTGGCGATGCTTGCCATGAGGTATCAAGAGTATTGAAAAAACTGAAGCTTCTAATCATTGATGAAGGGAGCATGGTAGTGAACATAATGCTTCCCTTCATACCCTTAAGAATATAGCAGATTTAAGAACAAACTATGATACTCTTTAGTGGAAAGCATTTAATTGTGTTTGGTGACCTACTGCAACATACCCCTGTAAGAGTACAACCTGTTTTCAAAAACCCTCTGGATAATGGAACAAGAAATTCTCTGGGAAGTATTGGCAATGAGAATATTTTGGTAAACTTTGAATACAAAGAAAAATATGAGGCAGGCATCAGATGTGGAATATGGAGCTATACTGAAAGACATTAGAGTGGGACAGGCTTCGAAAAATCATAAACATTTTACTAGGCCTGCAGGCCTAATGACTTAAAAATACTTGACCTATTTGTAATGCTCTTGACCCATGAACTGGTTTCAAATGATGTGATCGTGGGCAAATATTTTAATTCATTGAGCCCCATTTTCTTCATTTTCACATATGAGAGCACCTTCAAATGTGTGAGTTAAGCATGTCTGCTGTACAAAAAACTCTTTGGTTTGATTTAATGGACTAAACTTTTTTCCATATGCAATACAAATCTAGCCACATTTAGGATACACATGACTCCTGACTTGCCTCTTAGTTCATTAACAGCATTGTCATCAGGGCAACGACAGGAATGTTTCTCAAATCATGTTTAAAAACTATCACTTTTAATAAATACATAACTAAAGCATGAAGTGGTAGCACACTGTCATTTGTAATCAGCAGATTTTACATTGAAATGCCCACAACCTTTTCCACTGACATGCGGCTTTACTGATAAAACTATATAGTGTACAAACAATGTCTGGAAATTGAGTTTCTGCAAATATGTGTCATTTGCACATCACCAAGTAAAGTGTTCTGGTTTGTTTTGCTCCTATTTAGCTCTTTGTTTGCATCACACTTCTTCATTACAAAAACATTTGCTTTTGTAATTCCTGATATATTTTGAAATATTCGTAATATTAATTTACAGGTTATTTATATAAATGTTATGTGTTAGAGAAAAATTACTGACATCTTCAGACAGCTCATTTGACAAAAACCTCTAACTCTACTAAGAGAGAGAAAAATAAACCTAATTTTCCAAGCAGCAATTAGTTAAAAGACAAACTGACATTTGACCTCTTTCCTTGAACAGACAGCAAATGTGTCAAGATAAAAAGATTTATTGGCATCTTTATTGCTCATTCACTTTCTGAATAAACAGGACACCTGTTCCTTTCCAGCCTAAGTTTAGTCACCAGATGGGACTAGTAGGTGCTAAAAATAGCTCGACCTGATATAATTTTACTCGCAATTGTGAGTGGGCGAGTCGTTTTTTCAAGGTCTGTGGGAGTTCTGACAAAAGAGGGTAAACGTGCTTTGGAAAGGCGCCTTATCAAGAGTCTATTCCCATCTAATATTACAGCAGCAGAACTAACGTACAATTTGATTAAAGAACAGAAATCTATAGTTTGTTTAATGCCAACACTTCAAGAGTGCTCCAAATTTAATGAAGAATTACAACAACTGGAGAAAGAAGATATTTTGGAAATTTCAGCTATTGATAAAATGGAACATCAGGGAGTCACAATACTACTGACAGATAAACTACAAGCAAAATTGGAGTCTTTGGAGAAATCTGTTTTCAAAGCTGCAGGATTAGAGAAGCGTTTACTCGTGAGCAAAAACTGTTGAGTAATTTTGTGACGTAATTTAAATGTTGAGGAAGGGTTAGTAAATGGTGCAGTGGGTAAGGTTATTAATTTCATTAATTTCCCAAATAGAGATGAGGTTGAATACTTGGCCATAAAATTTGATCAGCTTGATGGGTGTCAAGCAGATTGGTCGATGCATTGTACATTTTTTGCTAGTGAAAGACTTATATGTGCGGCACTAGCAGTTCCCACTCTCTCTAGCGTATGTTGTAACCATTCATAAGTAGCAAGGTGTTAGTGTAGATGCAGCTTTTGTTAATGTTGGAAGTTCTGTATTCAAAGAAGGAATTTCATATGCATCATTGTCGTGAATTAGAACATTGTCTAGTTTGTTTTTGATTGACTTTGATGAGAAGAAAGTTAGTGCTGATCCAAGCTATGTAAGAGAGTACAATTGGTTAAGAAGTTTATACACTCCTCATTTAGGCCAGTACCCTGTTTATGAGAAACTGGTAATCTCTCCGAAGTGAAAGATTACAAAACAGTCTACGGATGCTCAAGAAAAGAAAGGACAGAAGGACAATCCAGAGAAGGCTAAGAAGAGAAAAATGGAAAAGGACGGAGATATTCTAGGTTACCAGTTGGAAAACAGTTCAGGTGTCAACTGATATGCAAATGTTGTTCTGAATGTACTGTTCTTTTTCCCCATGTATTAAACCAAAGCGAACAAAAATCTGATAAGAGAATGTGTTCTGCACTATATAATTTGCTCCTGCTTTTAGTGACAGACAGAAGTGTAATACATTGTGCTTCAGGGATCCGAGATCTTTTAGATATATGTAGTTGATCACTTACATTTACTCTCATAACTCTACAAGATGCACAAGAGTTTATTATGGTCATCCTTGGAGTCTTTAAACAAGAAGAAGTAGATACTGCTGAATTATTTGGACTGAGTTACAAATGGAACCATGACTGCTAAGATTGCTCTTTCACATCTAGCACTGAAATCAATTCTGAACGATTTCTCTACTTAACATTACTGGATACTGAAATTGTGCCTTTTGACAAATTGTTCAAAAACACTAACCAAAATATAGCCTGCCCAAACTGCAGATCATAAGTTATGTCTACACTGTTTCTACAAACAACTAGAAAATACTTTTTAGTAATGCTACAACGATGCAGAGCATATGGCTCCAAATTGGGAACTCAAATTACAAACTTTAAAGCTGGACAAATATCAATTTCAGGAAGGACTTTTACTACTTTGGCTATCATCTTTCACGAAGTAGTTAATACAACCTCTGGACACTACACTGTCTATTTAAAGAGCGAAACTGGATGGACGGAATGCAATGATATCAACCTAAAATTCAAACCAAAACTTCCTTTCAAACTACCAAACTCATATCTTTTCTTTCTTCAATCAAAGAACTAAGGAGGATTTCTGGATAAAAAAGTGGTGTACAGTGTTTCTTTTATGTGGTTCATCTGTTATTTAGACATTATTCAACCTATTGGGGGTAATGTCTTTAAAAAGATCTTCAAAAATCAAGAATCCTTTTATGTTCCTGAAAGGAGTTAATATAACATGTAAATACTACACTCTCTAATTAAATTCTGAAACTGGATATACATACTCCAATTACAGCAGCCTTAAGTTGAAACCAAAAACTGCCTTCAAAACTAAAAAAATTGACCCCTTTTGTTTCTCCAACCAAACTTCTACGTACTATTTGTGGAAAGAAAACTACTGTGTGGGATTTTGTCTACATGGATCATCAGCAGTTTACACATCATTTGGCCTACCATGGGTGATGTTTTCAAAAGGATCACGAAAATTGAAGAGTGCTTCACATTTATTTGTGATATTGTACCAGATATAATAATATACAAAATATTTTTAACATGCGTTTGTTTAGATTACTGTAGTACATCCAGAAAAAGCAACTGATTAATGAATTGTAGTGAGTGCAATGCATAGTATCGCTTATGTGTAGTGATCTACTGTGCAGCTTTATTTTTTTTTTACAATTCATTGATTGTTTTTCCCCCACTGTTCGAGGATGATGCTTCATATAAACCATTGTTTATGATGAAGAAGTATGAAAGCTGAGAACAGTAAAAAAGGGAAAGTGATATTTTTATTACATTGTTATACAGTGTTACAGTATAAGCAATATGTATTGTTATGTTTCTGTAATTTTGAAGATTAAATACTAACATATCTTTATGTTCTTTTTCAATAGCGGCTGAAGTTCAACATCGTTAGATGTCTCAAAACACTTCTTGTACCACAGACATATTGCTTAGAGCTATCCGTGGACAGGGTTTTTAAACAAAAAGTGCTCTTGCCATAGCTTCCCATTAGTTTCTTTTGCCTATTTTGTAAATTTAAGTTTCAGTGTAATACAGCAGATTTACAGGTAGTTGCACAACAACTTACTCAATCATTCAGGCACTTAGTCATAGAGCCACTCGCATACCTACTATTACACTCATAGAGTAGATCACACCCCCACTCATTCACTCAAACAGCCACTGACACACCCATCCATTTACTCATAATCCATTCACCCTCTCAGTCATTGATACAGCCCCTCACATACCCACCCACCCACTCACTCACAGATACAGCCCTCACATACCCACCCACTCACTCACATATACAGTCAGTCTCACATCCACGCCCTCACCCATACATCCACTGAAACACCCACTCATTCACGAATGCAACCAGTCACACAGTCACTTAATGACTGATTCAGCCACCCACATATCCACTCACAAACTCATACAACCACTTACACTGCCACTAACTTACCAATACAGCCACTCACACTAGCACTAACTTACCCATATAGCCACTTGCACAGGTACTCACTCCCCGTACAGTCACTCACACATGAAGTCACTCATACAGCTACTCGCATACCTTCTCACATACCATACAGCCAATCCTGCACCCCCTCGCTCACCCATACTGACACACCTACTCAATCACCCACACATTCACACATCCACTCACTCACCCATACAGTTACTCACATACCCATTCACTCACCCATATAGTCACTAACACATGCACTCAGTCGCCCATATACCACTGATGCAGTCACTCACTTACCCATACATCCACTGACACATCCATTCACTCACCCATACTCCACTTATGCACCCTGTCACTCACTGATACAGCCACTCACATACCCTTAGACCTCCTCACACTCCTTCTCACTCACCCATACAGCCATAGTTTCTCTTTTTTTAACCATAAAAGATGCTTCTGACAAGTACCTTTTTTTCTTCTTTTTTGTGGAGCAGGTTTTTCCCCCAATATTTCGTATCTTTTTTGTATTTTTTATCAAACAAAATGTCAATGAGGGGGGGTAAACAATTGTATCCAAAAACACAAAACCAGTGCAAAAACTGGGATAAATTATTAAAAAAATAAGTAACAAGTATGTTTCCTTACTGCTTCTAGGATAGCATCAACAGACTGCTCACCAACTGTCAGCGTAGTGATGCAGTCAAGGCAATATGTGCTGACACACCTTAATTCTGGTACAAATTATCCACTTCAGATGGCTTTCTCGCCCCAGGAACAGATGGTGCAGTGCTAGATGTAGAGGACCCCTCTCCATCTCTCTAGTTCTGTGCCCTCTTCAGGGTATTCGTGTGGTACGTCTTCAAGTGGTACAACATACTATTTGTACCACAGGAATATTTCTTGCTTGTTCCTCTTGAGAGGGTCTTCTCGCTCAAACTGCATTTAACAAACTTGGCCACAGTCTTGGATTCTCCAGATGGGATTGTAAAACAAATCCCAGGCAATACTTTGCCTTTTCGGTGCAGGCCCCTCATCACCAGAGTCTTGCTGTTGTTCCTCCTGTTCCTCTGGCTTCGGCGGCACCTCCTGTTGGTCACTGCCTCCTGTTGCCATTTTAAATGATAGAAAATGGCACAAAAAAGCCCTAACCAGAGTTCTGTACTAGAAGCACAGGACAGCTCCAAAGAATGATCCAATAATGAATGGAACATTCAAGAAGAGAGAAATGGGTGGGAACTTCCTTTGATGATTAATGTAAACTGTCTCCTCCAATGATATCTCTTTGTTTCCAGGTCAAACAATCTTCGCGACAACCGACATCATCGCGACTACCGGTGTCGTCGTGAAGACGGGAAATGCAATTAAAAAGTGCTTTACATTAAACACAATTATAGAAATAGAAGTTTAAACACTATATTAGTAAACAGCTATTGACAAACATTAATTACAATATGTGTATGTATGTGTTTTACACTTTTTCAAAAACATGTGGTCTTAGAAACTTTTCCGCGAAACCGGAACTTACTATTGCGATAATTTGCAACAAATAAAACATTTGAAAAAAACCCAGTTATTAATCCACTGAAACAAATGACAAGGAGTAGCACAGAGAAATACATAAATTGGTGGTCCATTATGCAGTGCAGTAGACATTTTCACAATGACAAAATAGTTATTGATTTGCCAATACAAAGAAACAAAGATGAGTACACATTTTCCAGAAAACAGTGGACTCTTAAAAAAGCAAAGGAGATTCCATTCAGATCCTGATGTTCATTTCAGATAAATTTAACCTCGATGAGAAACATTTACAAATATAAACATAGCCCGTGCCCCAGATAAAGCTCCACTTGAGAAAAATGGAAACAGAGCTATCTTCTTAGGCTGGGTGAATAGAAAGCAAAAACGTTCCCTCTAAAAACCCATATTGAAGAAAGATCTAAAATCCTTAACAGAAGTGAATGCATCGTATATACATTGGTGGAAAATCTGAACTTCAGTGAGTGTGACGAATAAATTCTTTAATTACATCTCCTTATAGGAGCAGAGAGCATGGTTCTGTCCTTTAAATACAGTAAGTATGGAAATCCCCCAAAAATAGCACCATTCATGCACCCACTCATATACCCATAAACTCACTAACACCCACCCAAAGAACCAAAGCAGCCCTCCACAGCCACACACAGGCTCTGACACAATCAGTGACATACCCACAGAGGCATTCACACAGTCACTCACAGACCCACTCACACACTCATAGACCACCTCAGATAGCCACTGACACACTCCCACTCAGAGACCCACACACACACACACACTCATACACCCACTAACAGACCCACACAGGTGCTCACATATCCACTGTGAAACATTACAGGTTAGAGTTATGGAAAAGATTTTAGAAAAACATTAGAAATTCACTGAAAAAACCAAAGGTAACAGGGACGTTATAGTTAGGAAATAGAATTAAAAAAACCTTAGAAATTCACAAAAAAAAACAAAGGTTACAGGGACGTTATAGTTAGGCTCACATTTCACTCGTACAAAACCATAGCAATTCAGCATTTATAGTTATATGAGCTAACTATAACTTACGCCCCCACAGTGCACTGCTTAAGACCTCACATATTACATCACTCATGACATGGGTCAGTGACATCACTGATTTTTTTATTTTTTATAACAGACTTTATTGATGACTTTACTACTTTGTACAATACAAGGAGTATTCTACAGAGGCAGTCTTTTGTATTTGTAGTAGTTACAGCATATATGTTACATACAGATTCCGCGTATTTCACTCTGTGTGACATATAAAAACCAAGGACAATGATCTCCAATGACATCGTTGGTACTAAAACGTTAGAGTTTCAATATAGAAATTGTCAATATAAAGCCTTCATATTTTCAATTAACAAAACGAACCTGTTCAATCGCGTCCCCCTCCCTCCCTAGCCCGCCCACCCCGACTCCTGGTCAGTCTTATTTCAGCTTCCGTGGTATTCAAGATAGGTCATTATAGGTGTAACACTCTAAGGACTGTAGTGTCCTTGGGTTATAACGTATGGGTCTGGGTCTCGGAACCTACAGATAAGCAACAGTGTGTGTTATGGGGTTGGGGTGGCCTGTGGGGGTAATAAGTAGAGTGACTCTAGTTCAATCAGCATAATCTCCCAGTCCATCGAAATGGGTTGCTTTCTCAGCCCCCTCTCTTCTTCTCTATGAAGAGCTGCACTCTCTGCTCTCCCCCACTGAAGCATATCCGCCTGCCAAGTGGATACCGCGGGACATCTGGGGGACTTCCACCTCATGGTGAGGGCTCTTACTGCTAAAATGAGGGCCAGGTCTAAAAACTTTAACCGCACCTTCTGCACCCCTGAGCGTCTGCAGAGGCCTATGAGGCAATTCAGGGCGGCGTCCGGAACCGGGAGTTGTGTGACTACGTTCAGAGCGTGGCGGACTCCCACCCAGAAGTCCCGAAGGCAGGGGCAAGACCATAGCATATGAAGGAAGTCTGCCTCATCGCCCTTGCAGCGGGGGCAGCAATGGGAGGAGTCTGGGAACATGCGATGAATCCTCTTAGGGGTAAGGTATGATCTATGAAGGACCATCGTCTGGATAAACTTCAGTTTCGCGTTACGCGATACTTTTTTGGGGTGTTCTAGCATACCTTTCCAGGCCTTGTCAGTAATTTCAACACTAGAGTCCTCGGACCAGTGCGCTCTAAGGGCCGTGAGTGCGATTGCTGCATGTGTCCGGATGCCTGTGTATAGCCAACGTACCAGGTGCCCCCCAGTTCCCATGTAGTATAAGAGGTGTACCAGGTTATGTTGTGGGGGTTCACTCCGCTGTGGGGCCCAGGCGCTCCTAATATAGTGTGACACTGTAGCGTGTAGTAAGTATAAGCGTGGTGATGCGCCTGTGGCCTGCAGAAAAGAGTCATGATCTAGTATGGTACCATCCCCGAAGAATGCACCGATGTCCTCAACCCCTGCGTCTACCCAGTCCTGTATCCAGGTTTTTGTGAGTCTGCCTTGTGGTGTGGGAATACCCAGGAGGGGTATGTTCATGGCGTAAGGGGTCGCTGGGGAGGTGTATGATAGTGCCTTCCTCCAGCATTGTAGGGCAGTCTTCAGTAGGGGAGGGCTATCTGTAGGAATCTTGGCTCCAGGCAATAGTAATGAGTGTAACTCACCCCGGTCTAGCCTATGTGTCGTAAACCCAATCTCCTGCAGATTCCTTCCCGCAGTCCAGTACGATAGCCACTGGAGCTGACTGTCGTAGTAGTAGGCCCTGAAATCAGGAACCCCCAGGCCGCCACTTCGGGTCTCCAATTGGAGCTTCCGCAGGCTTATTCGTCTGCGGCCTGTGCCCCAGATGAGGTTTATCAGTATAGTATTCATTGTGTTAAAAATGGACTGTGGAATAACTACGGGCAAGTTTACGAAATAATATAATAGATGAGGCAGCATCACCATCTTCGAGATGGCGACTCTCCCCATCACTGATAACGGCAGAGATGACCAGAAGACCACACTGGCACGAAGGGCCGTTATAGCTCGCATTATGTTGCCCTCAATTTGATCCGCCTGCGTTCTATAGACTTGAATGCCTAAATATTTAAAGGTGGTGTGGGCCACCGGTAGGGTGCAGTCGCCAAACTGCAGGTTAATTGGGTATGGCGTTTCCTGAAAGAAGTAGGCTGCAGATTTCCCCGGGTTTATAGCCAGACCCGACAGGCGCTCAAAATTGGCAAATACATCGGGAAGAGGGGTATTGTCAGCTTTCAGATCCCGTATATACAAGAGTATACCATCTGCATAGATGGATATTAGGTGATCTACACCAGCAATGGGGATGCTGAGCTGGCCCGCCGAACCTCTAAGTGCTATAGCCAGGAACTCCAGCGCAAGCACAAACAACAGGGGGGATAGAGGGCATCCCTGCCTTGTACCCCTATGAATAGTATATTGATATGAGATGTAACGGCCTGTGCGTGCTCTGGCTGTGGGGGATGTATATAATAAGCGGACCCACTTGAGATATGTGTCCGGGAACCCAAAACGCTCAGAGTCGCGAACATGAAGTCCCAAGAGAGGGAGTCAAAGGCCTGCCTAAGGTCTAGTGCTATGCATCCCGCAGACTGGTAAACGTGTGGAGTGGCCTTCATTACATAGTGTAACTGTCTGGTGTTGAGGGATGTGCTGCGGTTCGGTAGGAACCCACATTGGTCACTGTGTATGAGTGTATTAAGATATGGCTGTATACGATTAGCAAGGGCCTTGCTTCGAATTTTATATTCAGTGGCTAGCAGGGAAAGGGGTCTATAATTAGACAGTTCTAAGCCATCACGTCCCGGTTTGGGTATCGATGTGACCAGTGCTTGCATGGTGGAATGTGGTAGGTGACCAGTCTCAAAGGCAACTTTGTATACTGATTCCAGTGTGGGTACCATGGTTTCTAAGTAGGAATGGTAAAATTCAACTGGTAATCCATCAGTACCAGGCGCTTTGTTACGATTCAGACCCTTAATTGCAGCTCGAATTTCTTGTTGAGTTATGGGGCCATCTATTTCTTTTCGTATATCTTCGGGAATTACCGGAAAGGGGAGATCTTGTAAAAACTCCGCTATAGAGGGGCCCTCCACAGGAGCCGGTGGTGCGTAAAGCGCTCTAAGGTGATCATAAAAGGCTGTGTTTATTTCTCTTTGTGTATGGACTATGTGTCCTGTAGGTGTACGGATTCTAGTTATGATTGGCGGATCTGGTCTATCCCTAACTATGTGGGCGAGCAATGCACCGGACCTGTCCGCCTCCGTGTGTTTCCGTTGTAGGAATGCTCTATGGTCTATTGTCCGCAGTCTCTCTAGCGTTTCCGCATGGTCTATATGGGCAGCCTGCAATGCCTCTCATTTGTCTGGGTCCGTCACTGCCTCTCGCTCAAGTGTATCCAATCGTTGTTCGATGCTCTGCAAACGCTGGCGCGTCTCCTGTCTGGCCCCCACCAACTGCCCTATCGACGCCCCCCGTACCACCACTTTCAGGGCGTCCCATTCAATTAAGTTAGAGGAGGCTGTGTTCCAGTTTTCGGCTAAATAGTTAGTAATAGTGTTGGAAAGAGTTGTGCGAAATGGAGCGTCTTCCAGCAATTGTGGATGTAACTTCCAGGTGGGCTCTGGGGTAGGCACAGTACCCCAGTTAAGTGTGAGCTCTAGAGGGTTATGGTCGGAGAAGGTTTTAGCTAGATATGTGGACTGGCGGGACTGAGTAATAATTGATCTAGAGCAGAGGAATCTATCAATTCTGGTATGGAGGCTTTGTACTGCAGAATAAAATGAATATTCTTTGTGGGTAGGGTGGAGGCATCGCCATGCATCAGAGAGCGTCCATCCCTCAGCCCATGTCGTGAACTGGTCGGTCAATTTACTAGCGTTCGTACCATGCAGGGGCGGATGTGACCTGTCAAGGGCAGTATCTAATACAGCATTCCAATCACCTCCTAGTATCCAGGGGATACCATCCCAGTCTACTAGCGCTGCCCCTAGTCTATGCAGGAAGCGGTCCTGATCAAAGTTAGGGGCATAAACGCTGCAGAGGACCACCAGGGAACCATCAAGCGTGCCTTTCAACAGTATGTATCTCCCTTGATCATCAACTCGGCATTCCAGCTCAAGAAATGGGACCCCGTAGCGTATCCAAATGGTCGCGCTTCTGGCAAAAGCCGAATAATTAGTAGAGTAAATCTGCCCTCTCCATTTTTTGCGCGTTTTTTGTGTTTCAGACTCAGTTAAATGGGATTCTTGGAGGAACGCTACATGTGCCTTACACCTGAGGAGATATGCATGAATACGATGCCTTTTCTGAATTGCCCCCAACCCACGTACGTTCCATGTGATTAGGTTGTAAGACCCTATAGTGTTAGCAGTCCTAGGCATGTCCCCGTGTGTAGTGTGGAGCTCCAGCGCATGTGGAGCCGGTAGGCCAAACCCGGCCAGGAGTCCCCTTTCCCCGAAACATTAACAAAACTTGGCGCAACGCCTGAACTACGCTGGGCCCAACAATAGTGCACAAGCAGTACATAACAGATAATGGTGCATACGCTAGTAGGCAGGTAGCCGGCCCCTGCCATGATCATGGTCATAGGAAGGTCTGCAACTCGGCGGCTCTACGGAACCCTGCCCCAGGGGGGTGTTATAAATAGATTTGTCAGGGACAGTATTCCGGTCTTAAGTAATCATTTGTAAGAGAATTCCGGAGCCCCCACAGGAACATAACTCAATTCGCATTTACAGAGGTGCTCAATCTATATCGCTGTATCAAACAATTCGAGCCCTCTACATTACTATACAGATTATAGCAGAGTGATAGTGTTCACATGGACCATTGCGAAAAAGGATATGATAGTCTCTGAGGTGTGGAGTCCATGCTATCTGTAGGAGCAAATACCACAGTGCCTTTCTCGGGGCAATGTAGGTTCGTCGTCTGTGTTCAGTTATCGATTATGTCATCCGCTGCCCGGGGTGTAATCGTGGGGAAGAGAGTTATACTGTGTTCAGAGTCTGAATGCAGAGTACTGTCCTCCGAATCCGTGGGGATTTTGTTTGAATCTTCACGGAAGGCACCAGCAACCGCAAGGGCCCCCTCCTGGTCGCGCCGTTGTTGTTCGCGCGATGGGCCGGTGCTTCCTTTACTCCGGTTGGAGTTCTAGGATCGATGGGAGCCCCGTTTAGGGAGTTTGTCTGAGTCCTGCGTAGAGAAGTCTGAGTGGCTGAGCTGGCTAGATCCAATGCACATAAATTCCATCCATTCCTCGGCATCTGCTGGGCTTTCGAAGAAGTGAGTTTTTTTGTCGTGAATAACTTTCAGCCGGGCAGGATACAGAAGTGCGTATTTGAGTTGAGCTTTCTGGAGTTTTTTCTTTACAGCTTGATAGGACGATCTCTGCCTCTGCACCAAGATGGTATAGTCGGGGTACAACGATATACAGTGGTTTTCGAATTGGATTAGCGCTTTGTCTCTCGCTTTCTGTAGTAGGATATCGTGGTCTCTATAATTTAGGATTTTTACTATCAGAGGGCGGGGCGGTGCGCCAGGTCTAGGCGGTCCGGTCGGAATTCTGTGAGCCCGTTCGACGCAAAATTATGGAGAAAGTCCCTCAGGCGCCACGTGGTCTCTGAACCATGCTTCCATAAATTCTGCCGCCTTAACCCCTTCACTGCGTTCCGGTAGGCCAATTACGCGTATATTATTACGCCTGTTCCTGCCCTCCGCATCTTCCACCCTATCTAAAAGGGTTGTCATCTGTTGTTGTAGCTGTTGTAAGGTGGACGAGTTTGCGGCAACTCTGGGGGTCAGGTCTATGATGGATTGTCCGTGGTCTTTGACCGTGTCAGCCAGCTTACCATGGTCCGCCCTGAGTAGCGTTAATCCTGTGGTGAGAGTACCCATCTGTAACTCGAGCGCCGCTCTAGAGTCTCGGATCTCCTTAAGAATGAGGTCCAGTTTATCGGGTGGGCCATCAGTAAGCTCAGTAGACAATGCCCCAGGCGAGGAGGGCCGGCTAGTGTGTTCAGTCATATTGGAGGGGGGGCCAGTTCCTTGTTGTCCCTCTAGCGTCTTCGCCCTAACTCTGCCCATGATGTGAATTCTCAGCTATGCGCAGTGCAAGCCTGTCCCCGTGGGCGATCAAGCGGGGGGTGGCAATGTTCTGGGCAACAGTAGAAGTACGTCCCTTCTTTTTCTCAGTGGACGTTGGATGTGTGTTGATGTCGCAGTCCCGCGGTCCAAAGGGGAGGTCCAGTGACCGGAGGGGGGATTCACCCTGCACGGTAAAGTCAGTAGGATAATCCTTCTCACAAAGTATCTAGCAGGGTTAGCATCTCGCTGGGTTGGGTTATGTGACGCCGCATTGAGTAGACCAATGCAGGTTCGAGGGCCTGGTAGTACTGACTAGTGGTGCATTAAAGGTTGTCAGGCGAGATCTCTGGTCAATTCCAGCTGGTGCGTCCTTTCCCGCACATGTGTCGTGCCGCGCAACATAGCGGTATCGTATTCTTTTCTCCCCAGTCAGTGCAATGTCTCAAAGCTAGTGGTGTAGGTCCAACCTCGGGGGACACTCACCACGTCGCTGCAGCTCCGTGAGGGGTCAGCACCACAAAGTACTAGGCGTCTTATGTGACGGCGCTCTCTGCTGGAGGGGGGGGGAGAAAGCCCCTATATTAGCCAGGCATAATCCACAGGTGTCCGTTGTTACACCCCCGGGGCCCTCAGCATGCGTCTGCATTGGCCAAGCCCCGCCGACCCCCGAGCACCAAAGGACACATCCAGCCGCGCACTCTGGCCTGCCAGACTCAGGGGCAAGTTGTGTGAGCTAGTGCGGGACAATGCAGCTTCTTCACTCACTGCACCATCCCTCGATGGGTCCCCTAAGCTCGTCACCATCTTCCACTCAGCGGGTGCCCCCGGGGCGGTACCGCCGCCAGGCCATGCGGCCGCCCGCAGCCACCACGCGGGGGTGATCTCTTGGCATGCCTGCCCTCGGCGGTGTACAGAGATCAAGTAGGGCGTTACTTTGAAGGGGCAAGGGGATCCCGATGTCTCTGGGCTGAAACCGGGCCCCGCACTGCAGCGCGCGTGGCCACCCGCGTCGCGTGCGGGCCCACGCCTCACTCCAGGTCCCGGCCTCCGTCCGAGTTCAGCGGCGAGTAGGCCCGGTCCAGAACTCCGGCGTATCGCGGTCCACCAGGATCGTCCGAGGCACTCCTCAATGCTGGGGACTTCGGCGTCTCGATTCCAATGTCCCCGGTCGGGTAGTGGCCAGGGTGACGGGACAGGAGGAGTTAATCCCCCCAAGGGTCTGGAGCTCTACCGAGCTACGACCGCCATCTTAGGCAGCTAGCCACGCCCCCAGTGACATCACTGATGACATCTCAAATGACATCACTCATGACATCCACAGAACCACTCACACCCCTAAACAACGTCTCATACACCCAAGCCCACACAACCACACACATACCCATACACAAACCCATACAAATACTCATGCACCCACTCACTCATGCAAAGAGTCACTCACACACACAATCATTCACTCACCCATACAGATACTAGCACATGTACTCAGTCACCTAAACAGTCACTAAGACGACCACATACTCTCCCATAGAGCCTCTCTCACTTACCTCTACAGTCAATTACACACCCATTCACGCACCCATACAGCCACTCATAAACCTCACACTCACCCATACAGACACTCATATACCTTCTCACTCTCCCACATAACAACTTACATACCTATTCATACATCCATACAACCACTCACACACTCTTACACCCACTCACATAGTCATTCACTCTCCAAAACTGGCACTCACACCGACTCACGTACCTATGCACACACTCAAACAGGTACTCACTAACCCATACAACCACTCAACTCCCACTCTCTCACCTATATAGCTACTCTCACAGCCACTAAGTCACCTATTCAGCTACTCACACACCCACTCAAACACCTTTGCAGACACTTACACGGCCACTGACTCACATATACAGCCACTCACACACCTGCTCACTCTCCAATTCAGCCACTCACACAGCACTCACTGACCCATACAGCTACTCACAAACCTACTAACACATCCATACAGCCATTCACACAACCATACAGCCACTCAGACATCCACTCACGCACTGAAACAGTCACACAGCCACTCAGGTGAGACATGCTAGAAATAGTATGACTAATTACTAGTACAGAAAAAATAGTAATTTAACTTATGCTGTAACTTAGTATGTATTTTTAAGTCTCAGAAACGTTTACAAAACACACTCATGGGTTGATGTCATCAATGATGTCATTTGGGATGTGTCTAGTAAAGTTATATCACTGACCATGTCATGAGTGATGTAATATGTGAGGTAATAAGCAGTGCATTGCGGGGGCATAAGTTATAGTTAGCTCAGGTAAATATAACTGATGAATTTCTATAGTTTTACATGAGTGAAATGTGAGCCTAACTATAATGTCTCTGTAACCTTTGTTTTTTTGTGTGAATGTTATGTGTATATATATATATATATACATATATATATATATTCACTGAAAAAACCATAGGTTTCAGGGACGTTATAGTTAGAAATTAGCATTTAAAAAACCTTAGCTATTCACTGAAAAAACCTCAGGTTTCACTCGTACAAAACCAGAGAAATTGGGCCGTTTTAGTTAGTTGAGCTAACTATAACTAGCGCCCCCGCAATGTACTGCTGATGACGTCACATATTACATCACTCATGACATGGTCAGTGACATCACTGATGACATCTCAAATGACATCACTGATGACATCATCCACGTGATCATCTGATGCACCTCCTCACACCCTAATATAACCTTTGATACACCCACTCTAAAATACAGACTACCATTCTCGAAACCATACACACCAATACCCGTTAGTACATACCCGCTCACTGATTCCTTAATCGCCCTCGCAGCGGCCCTATGCAGTGGTGCTGGCCCGTGGTGGGAAGTATGCCCCGACGGTGAAAGTCGGGGCATACATCCCACCAAGGGCCAGCACCACTGCATAGGGCCGCTGCGAGGGCGATTAATGCTGCTGAGAAATTTTTTAACAAATATAACCCAAATTGGAACCATAAGACCTGACATGAACTTGCACAAAGCCCTGAGGAAGCCCTGGTCTGAATGACCATGTAAGGGCGAAACACGTGTTGGCTGTTTAAAAGCTCCTTCTGCTTTACAACGCAGTGAATATTGGGCTGTTTAAAAGCTCCTTCTGCTTTACCACGCAGTGAATATTGGATAAATAAAGAAATGTAGATCTACAACCAGGACCTTGCAAGTGTTTCTTCATTTATAATGAACTGAGAAAAGGAGGAGGAGGTACTCACTCACTTCCCACTGATCACTGACTGAGGTACCAAAAGGTTCAATACCTCGAGATTTACATCCTCCAACGTAAGAAACAAGGCAAATACGCCCAGGAGGGGAACCTTTGAACCTTCTCGCACTACTAAACCATATATATAAAACATATTTAAACTTTTCAGAAACACACAGTCACTGGATGATGTCATCAGTGATGTCATTTGAGATGTCATCAGTGATGTCACTGACCATGTCATGAGTGATGTAATATGTGACGTCATCAGCAGTGCATTGCGGGGCGCGAGTTTTAGTTAGCTCAACTAACTAAAACGGCCGAATTTCTCTGGTTTTGTACAAGTGAAATGTCCAACTAACTATAACGTCCCTGAAACCTGAGTTTTTTTCAGTGAATTTCTAAGATGCTAATTTCTAACTATAATGTCCCTGAAACCTATGGTTTTTTCCGTGAATATATATATATATATTCACTGAAAAAACCATAGGTTTTAGGGACAGTTATAGTTAGTTGGACATTGCACTCGTACAAAACCCGTGAAATTCCCCTGTTATAGTTAGTTCAGCTAACTATAACTCGCGCCCCCGCAATGCACTGCTGATGACGTCACATATTACATCACTCATGACATGGTCAGTGACATCACTGATGACATCACTGATGACATCTCAAATGACATCACTGATGACATCACTGATGACATCATCCAGTGACTGTGTGTTTCTGTAAAGTTTAAATATGTTTAATAAATATAGGGAAAGGCGTATTGAAGAATGAGTGGGTGTATAAGTGTCTGAATGGATGATTTAGTACGTGAGTGACTGACTCTACAAGTGAGTGATTAAACGTATCTTACTGAATGCATGGGTTAGTGACTAAACTGTGTGAATGTCTGTATCCGTCTGTTTGTTGGTGTGTAAGTGGATGCATGGATTTGCGAATACCTACATGAGTGTCTATATGGGTTATTGATTGGTTCTCTGAGTATCTGTATGGCTGCCTGAGTGTTTGTGTGGGTGGGGTGTGTGTGACTCTATACATAGATGTGTGAGTGGGTGATTCACTGGGTGCATGATTTCAAGAGTGCATCTGTGCTGGACTGCTTGGGTGGGTGAGTGTGTGTATGGGTGTGTTAGTGAGTGAATGTATATCTCAGTGGTACATGTGCGAGTAACTACATATGTAAAAGGCAGTATATATGTGTGTTAGAGTATTTAAATGGCTATAAGTGAGAGTGTGTTATTGTGAGAGTGGCTGTATGGATGCGTGTGTGCTTGTATCAGTTATTGTATAAGAGCGTAAGAATGTGCTAGTATTTGTATGAGTAAGTGAGCTGGTGTGTGTATAACTGTATAGGTGAGTAAATGGGTGTGTGATTAATTTTTTGCATGACTGACTAGGTGTGTGAGTACCTCTATGGATGAGTGGCGGTGTGTGAGTGTTTATATAGGTGTATGAGTGCATATGATAGTCCTGTACTGAGTGACTGTAAGTATGAGTGACTGTACAGGTGAGTGAGTGGATGTGTGTGTAGACCTAAGAATCAGTGAGTGGGTATGTAGTTTTTGGTGTTGGAGTGTCTATGGTTTTGAGAATGGCAGTCTGTAATTTAGAGTGGGTGTATCAAAAGTTATATTAGGGTGTGAGAAGATGCATGAAATTATCACATGGATGATGTCATCAGTGATGTCATTTGAGATGTCATCAGTGATGTCATCAGTGATGTCACTGACCATGTCATGAGTGATGTAATATGTGACGTCATCAGCAGTGCATTGCGGGGCGCGAGTTATAGTTAGCTGAACTAACTATAACAGGGGAATTTCACGGGTTTTGTACGAGTGCAATGTCCAACTAACTATAACTGTCCCTAAAACCTATGGTTTTTTCAGTGAATTTCAAAGGTTTTTTAAATGCTAATTTCTAACTATAACGTGTCTGAAACCTATGGTTTTTTCAGTGAATTTCAAAGGTTTTTTAAATGCTAATTTCTAACTATAACGTGCCTGAAACCTATGGTTTTTTCAGTGAATTTCAAAGGTTTTTTAAATGCTAATTTCTAACTATAACGTGCCTGAAACCTATGGTTTTTTCAGTGAATTTCAAAGGTTTTTTAAATGCTAATTTCTAACTATAACGTGCCTGAAACCTATGTTTTTTTCAGTGAATTTCAAAGGTTTTTTAAATGCTAGTTTCTAACTATGCCAACAGAGGTAGGACATGTGAAGAAAGAAGAAAAATGCACAGAAAGAAGCAAAAGATGTGCAGAAAGAACCAACAGAGGAGCAGAAAGAGGCCTTGTTGCAAAATCATCCTGTGCCCACAACTTTTTCAAACGGGTACTGGTGGTAACTGACTCTGACTAACCAGAGCCAGTGCGCGTTTGCACAGTGGTGAAGGGAGGGGGCCTGAGGTGACATGTGTGCAAACGCGCCCCGTGGCGCGTTTTAAGTTGCGGGATTAAGTCCCCTTGAATCCTGAGGGTCCCTGAGGCCCAACTAGCCCCCAGGTACCTACAGTTAGGACCACAGAGCTGAGTTGCAGAGAGGCGTTCCGAGGCCACGCACCTTTTTTCACCTCTCTGCAACGCAACTCTGTTGTGCTTACTGAAGGTACCTGGTGGGCTAGTTGGCCCCAGGATTCAAAGGGAATTAACTCCCCAACTCAAAACGCACCACAGGGCGTGTTTGCACACATGTCACCTGAGGCCCCGCCCGCTCCCTTCACCACTGTGCAAACGCGCCCCGTGGCGCGTTTTAAGTTGGGGGATTAGGTCACCTTGAATCCCGAGAGTCCCTGGGGCCCAACTAGCCCACCAGGTACTTCCAGTAAGCACCACAGGCCTGCGTTGCAACGCCTGTAACAAATTGTGCGGTTGTGTTTAGGTAGTGAAGAGGGTCGTGCTGGGGGTAGTGTTTTAGGGTTTAGGGTAGTGCAGTGGTGTTTGTGTAGTGTAGGGGGTCATGCTGGGGGTAGATTTAGGGTTTAGGGTAGTGCAGTGGTGTTTGGGTAGTGTAGGGAGTCGTGCTGGGGGAGTGTTTTAGGGTTTAGGGTAGTACAGTGGTGTTTGGGTAGTGTAGGGGGTCGTGCTGGGGTTAGTGTTTTAGGGTTTTAGGGTTTAGGGTAGTGCAGTGGTGTTTGGGTAGTGTAGGGGATACTGCTGGGGGTAGTGTTTTAGGGTTTAGGGTAGTGCAATGGTGCTTGGGTAGTGTAGTGGGTACTGCTGGGGGTAGTGTTTTAGGGTTTAGGGTAGTGCAGTGGTGTTTGGGTAGCGTAGGGGGTACTGCTGGGGGTAGTGTTTTATGGTTTAGGGTAGTGCAGTGGTGTTTGGGTAGTGTAGGGGTTCGTGCTGGGGGTAGTTTTTTAGGGTTTAGGGTAGTGCAGTGGTCTTTGGGTAGTGTAGGGGGTTGTGCGGGGGGTAGTGTTTTAGGGATTAGGGTAGTGCATTGGTATTTGGGTAGTGTAGGGGGTCATGCGGGGGGTAGTGTTTTAGGGTTTAGGGCAGTGCAGTGGTGTTTAGGTAGTGTAGGGGGTCGTGCTGGGGGAGTGTTTTAGGGTTTAGGGCAGTGCAGTGGTGTTCGGGTAGTGTAGGGGGTCGTGCTGGGGGAGTGTTTTAGGGTTTAGGGCAGTGCAGTCGTGTTCGGGTAGTGTAGGGGGTCGTGCTGGGGGAGTATTTTAGGGTTTAGGGTAGTGCAGTGGTGTTCGGGTAGTGTAGGGGGTCATGCTGGGGGTAGTGTTCTAGGGTTTAGGGCAGTGCAGTGGTGTTCGGGCAGTGTAGGGGGTCGTGCTGGGGGTGGTGTTTTAGGGTTTAGGGCAGTACAGTGGTGTTCGGGCAGTGTAGGGGGTCATGCTGGGGGTGGTGTTTCAGGGTTTAGGGCAGTGCAGTGGTGTTCGGGCAGTGTAGGGGGTCGTGCAGGGGGTGGTGTTTCAGGGTTTAGGGCAGTGCAGTGGTGTTCGGGCAGTGTAGGGGGTCGTGCATGGGTGGTGTTTCAGGGTTTAGGGCAGTGGTGTTCGGGCAGTGTAGGGGGTCATGCTGGGGGTGGTGTTTCAGGGTTTGGGGCAGTGCAGTGGTGTTCGAGCAGTAAAGGGGTCATGCTGGGGGTGGTGTTTCAGGGTTTAGGGCAGTGCAGTGGTGTTCGGGCAGTGTAGGGGGCGGTGCAGGGGGTGGTGTTTCAGGGTTTAGGGCAGTGCAGTGGTGTTCGGGCAGTGTAGGGGGTGGTGCAGGGGGTGGTGTTTCAGGGTTTAGGGCAGTGCAGTGGTGTTCGGGCAGTGTAGGGGGTAATGCAGGGGTGGTGTTTCAGGGTTTAGGGAAGTGCAGTGGTGTTCGGGCAGTGTAGGGGGCGGTGCAGGGGGTGGTGTTTCAGGGTTTAGGGCAGTACAGTGGTGTTCGGGCATTGTAGGGGGTGGTGCTGGGGCTGGTGTTTCAGGGTTTAGCGCAGTGCAGTGGTGTTCGGGCAGTGTAGGGAGTCGTGCTGGGGCTGGTGTTTCAGGGTTTAGGGCAGTGCAGTGGTGTTCGGGCAGTGTAGGGGGTCATGCTGGGGCTGGTGTTTCAGGGTTTAGGGCAGTGCAGTGGTGTTCGGGCAGTGTAGGGGGTCTTGCTGGGGCTGGTGTTTCAGAGTCTAGGGCAATGCAGTGGTGTTCGGGCAGTGTAGGGGGTCTTGCTGGAGCTGGTGTTTCAGGTTTTAGGGCAGTGCAGTGGTGTTCGGGCAGTGTAGGGGGTCGTGCTGGGGGTGGTGTTTCAGGGTTTAGGGCAGTGCAGTGGTGTTCGGGCAGTGTAGGGGGTCGTGCTGGGGCTAGTGTTTCAGGGTTTAGGGCAGAGCAATGGTGCTCAGGCAGTGTAGGGGGTTGTGCTGGGGGTGATGTTTCAGGGTTTAGTGCAGTGGTGTTCGGGCAGTGTAGGGGGTCGTGCTGGGGTGGTGTTTCAGGGTTTAGGGCAGTGCAGTGGTGTTCGGGCAGTGTAGGGTGTCGTGCTGAGGGGTGGTGTTTCAGGGTTTAGGGCAGTGCAGTAGTGTTTGGGCAGTGTAGGGGGTCATGCAGGGGGTGGTGTTTCAGGGTTTAGGGCAGTGTAGTGGTGTTCGGCCAGTGTAGGTAGTCTTGCTGGGGGTGGTGTTTCAGGGTTTAGGGCAGTGCAGTAGTTTTCGGGCAGTGTAGGCGGTCGTGCTGGGGCTGGTGTTTCAGGGTTTAGGGCAGTGCAGTGGTGTTCAGGCAGTGTACGGGGTTGTGCTGGGGCTGGTGTTTCAGGGTTTAGGGCAGTGCAGTGGTGTGCGGGCAGTGTACGGGGTTGTGCTGGGGCTGGTGTTTCAGGGTTTAGGGCAGTGCAGTGGTGTTCGGGCAGTGTAGGGGTCGTGCTGGGGGTGGTGTTTCAGGGTTTAGGGCAGTGCAGTGGTGTTCGGGTAGTGTAGGGGGTCATGCTGGGGCTGGTGTTTCAGGGTTTAGGGCAGTGCATTGGTGTTCGGGCAGTGTAGGGTGTCGTGCTGGGGCTGGTGTTTCAGGGTTTTGGGCAGAGCAGTGGTGTTCGGGCAGTGTAGGGGGTCGTGCTGTGGGTGGTGTTTCAGGGTTTAGGGCAGTGCAGTTGTGTTCGGGCAGTGTAGGGGGTCTTGCTGGGGGTGGTGTTTCAGGGTTTAGGGCAGTGCAGTGGTGTTTGGGCAGTGTAGGGGGTCTTGCTGAGGGTGGTGTTTCAGGGTTTAGGGCAGTGGTGTTCGGGCAGTGTAGGGGGTCTTGCTGGGGGTGATGTTTCAGGGTTTAGGGCAGTGCAGTGGTGTTCGGGCAGTGTAGGGGGTCTTGCTGGGGGTAGTGTTTCAGGGTTTAGGGCGGTGCAGTGTTGTTCGTGCAGTGTAGAGGGTCGTGCTGGGGGTGGTGTTTCAGGGTTTAGGGCAGTGCAGTAGTGTTCGGGCAGTGTAGGGGGTCGTGCAGGGGGTGGTGTTTCAGGGTTTAGGGCAGTGCAGTGGTGTTCTGGCAGTGTAGGGGGTCATGCTGGGGGTGGGGTTTCAGGGTTTAGGGCAGTACAGTGGTGTTCGGGCAGTGTAGGGGTCGTGCAGGGGGTGGTGTTTCAGGGTTTAGGGCAGTGCAGTGGTGTTCGGGCAGTGTAGGGGGTCGTGCTGGGGCTGGTGTTTCAGGGTTTAGGGCAGTTCAGTGGTGTTCGGGCAGTGTAGGGGGTCTTGCTGGGGGTGGTGTTTCAGGGTTTAGGGCAGTGGTGTTCGGGCAGTGTAGGGGGTCTTGCTGGGGGTGATGTTTCAGGGTTTAGGGCAGTGCAGTGGTGTTCGGGCAGTGTAGGGGTCTTGCTGGGGTAGTGTTTCAGGGTTTAGGGCAGTGCAGTGGTGTTCGTGTAGTATAGGGGGTCGTGCTGGGGATGGTGTTTCTGGGTTTAGGGCAGTGCAGTAGTGTTCGAGCAGTGTAGGGGGTTGTGCAGGGGGTTGTGTTTCAGGGTTTAGGGCAGTGCAGTGGTGTTGGGGCAGTGTAGGGGGTCGCGCTGGGGGTGGTGTTTCAGGGTTTAGGGCACTGCAGTGGTGTTCGGGCAGTGTAGGGGGTCATGCACTGGGTGGTGTTTCAGGGTTTAGGGCAGTGCAGTGGTGTTCGGGCAGTGCAGGGTGTTGTGCTGGGGCTGGTGTTTCAGGGTTCAGAGCAGTGCAGTGGTGTTCAGGCTGTGTAGGGGGTCGTGCTGAGGCTGGTGTTTCACGGTTTAGGGCAGTGCAGTGGTGTTCGGGCAAGGTAGGGGGTCGTGCTGGGGCTGGTGTTTCAGGGTTTAGGGCAGTGCAGTGGTGTTCGGGCAGTGTAGGCGGTCGTGCTGGGGCTGGTGTTTCAGGGTTTAGGGCAGTGCAGTGGTGTTCGGGCAGTGTAGGGGTCGTGCTGGGGCTGGTGTTTCAGGGTTTAGGGCAGTGCAGTGGTGCTCGGGCAGTGTAGGGGGTCGTGCTGGGGGTGATGTTTCAGGGTTTAGGGTAGTGCAGTGGTGTTCGGGCAGTGTAGGGGGTCGTGCAGGGGCTGGTGTTTCAAGGTTTAGGGCAGTGCAGTGGTGTTCGGGCAGTGTAGGGGGTCGTGCTGGGCTGGTGTTTCAGGGTTTTGGGCAGAGCAGTGGTGTTCGGGCAGTGTAGGGGGTCATGCTGGGGGTAGTGTTTCAGGGTTTAGGGCAGTGCAGTGGTGTTCGGACAGTGTAGGGGGTCGTGATGGGGGGGTGTTTCAGGGTTTAGGTCAGTGGTGTTCAGGCAGTGTAGGGGGTCTTGCTGGGGGTGATGTTTCAGGGTTTAGGGCAGTGCAGTGGTGTTCGGGCAGTGTAGGGGGTCTTGCTGGGGGTAGTGTTTCAGGGTTTAGGGCAGTGCAGTGGTGTTCGGGCAGTGTAGGGGGTCATGCTGGGGGTGGTGTTTCAGCGTTTAGGGCAGTGCAGTGGTGTTCGGGCAGTGTAGGGGGTCGTGAAGGGGGTGGTGTTTCAGGGTTTAGGGCAGTGCAGTGGTGTTCGGGCAGTGTAGGGGGTCGTGCTAGGGGTGGTGTTTCAGGGTTTAGGGCTGTACAGTGGTGTTGGGGCAGTGTAGGGGGTCATGCAGGGGCTGGTGTTTCAGGGTTTAGGGCAGTGCAGTGGTGTTCGGGCAGTGTAGGGGGTCGTGCTGGGGGTAGTGTTTTAGGGTTTAGGGTAGTGCACTGGTGCTTGTGTAGTGTAGGGGGTCGTGCTGGGGGTAGTGTTTTAGGGTTTAGGGCAGTACAGTGGTGTTGGGGCAGTGTAGGGGGTCATGCAGGGGCTGGTGTTTCAGGGTTTAGGGCAGCGCAGTGGTGTTTGGGCAGTGTAGGGGGTCGTGCTGGGGGTAGTGTTTTAGGGTTTAGGGTAGTGCAGTGGTGCTTGTGTAGTGTAGGGGGTCGTGCTGGGGGTAGTGTTTTAGGGTTTAGGGTAGTGCAGTGGTGTTTGTGTAGTGTAGGCGGTCATATTTTAGGGTAGTGCAGTGGTGTTTGGGTAGTGTAGGGGGTCGTGCTGGGGGTAGTGTTTTAGGATTTAGGTTAGTGCAGTGGTGTTTGGGTAGTGTAGGGGGTCGTGCTGGGGGTAGTGTTTTAGGGTTTAGGGTAGTGCAGTGGTGTTTGTATAGTGTAGGGGGACGTGCTGGGGGTAGTGTTTTACGGTTTAGGGTAGTGCAGTGGTGCTTGTGTAATGTAGGGGGTCATGCTGGGGGTAGTGTTTTAGGGTTTAGGGTAGTGCAGTGGTATTTGTGTAGTGTAGGGGGTCATGTTTTAGGGTAGTGCAGTGGTGTTTGGGTAGTGTAGGGGTCGTGCTGGTGGTAGTGTTTTAGGATTTAGGTTAGTGCAGTGGTGTTTGGGTAGTGTAGGGGGTCGTGCTGGGGGTAGTGTTTTAGGGTTTAGGATAGTGCAGTGGTGCTTGTGTAGTGTAGGGGGTCGTGCTGGGGGTAGTGTTTTAGGGTTTAAGGTAGTGCAGTGGTGTTTTTGTAGTGTAGGGGGTCATGTTTTAAGATGCAATGCTCCAATACCTGACCAGTCTGCACTACATAAAACTGCAAAAAAACTAAAAATAAAAAGTGTTTTGCACACTTTTGTCATTGGGCTATATGTGGGCTTTATCTGGGTAATATTTGTGCTACATTTGGGCTCTTTTTTCACTGGTGGCCATCTTGGAAGACTTCTTTGTTATGAAGTTTCCTAATTTCTTCATTTACTGCAGTCTCCTCAGTAGGAAATGCTTTCAGTTTTTTACTTTGATTCCATCAAGAAGGCATTCAGATGTGTCTCACATCTGCCATAAATTCAGAATGTTAGCACTCTAGTTGCTCATTAGATCACTGGAGTAAAGCTACTGCTCACCAGGGAGTTAACTGGTAGTCTGCTGCTGGTATTGAAAGTGATTGTTTCAGTCTGCATGTCAGAATTTTCTAATGAAATAGAAGAGGATTTGAGATCTCACTTAAAACATGCCCTAATTTTTCTTTCTGCAGCACTAACCATAATTTCTATTTCAAAAAGAACCCCTCATTTTGTTCCTTTTTAAATTAAATGTTTTAAGTGTTACCGGTTTATTCCAATCAAGATGGCTTCAGGTGTGCCATACTTTTCTCATAAGTAAGGCTGTTAGCGCTCTAGTTGTTCTTTAGAACACTCTGGGAAGCTGCAGTAGAACACAAAGGCATCAACTGGCAGGCTGCTCCTGTTGAAATATAACAGGAAGATATTTGAGATCACACTTGAAATATGTCCTAATTTTTCTTTCTACAGCACTAACCATAATTTCTATGACAAAATGAACCCCATCATTTTGTTCCTTTTTAAATTAAATGTTTTAAGTGTTACCAGTTTATTCCAATCAAGATGGCTTCAGGTGTGCCATACTTTTCTCATAAGTAAGGCTGTTAGCACTCTAGTTGTTCTTTAGAACACTCTGGGAAGCTGCAGTAGAACACAAAGGAATCAACTGACAGTCTCTGCCCTTGTTGGATGTACATGTTTTACTGAGAATGTCAGACTTCATTCTCACATGAGTGAGAAAGATAATGTGAATTTACAGAAAATATGCTCTCATTTTAGCTTCTGGAGCACCTTCCAAACCTCCATGGGACAATCATGAGAAAATAGTGTTCTCTCAAACATGATTCATGATATCCCAGCAGAAGGTTTTTCACATGGTAAAATCACCTTAGAATACACCACAATTCCTAAAATTAGTATGGTACCATCAACAAATAAATTCTAATGTAACTAAAGCCTGTTATCACCCTTTATAGTTCTCCTTTTGGTGACCGTCAAAATCTTCTATTCACTACAATGCATTTCAATGAGGTACTATCATTTATATTGGTCCCAAGATGGCTGCCAGCAATTCCAGGATGAAGTGCTGACAGCCAATCAGATCTCACGATGACATGTGTGGTTAGGCTCCGCCCAGATATATATGTGACTTTACTTTTGATTTTCTCAGGAACTACTGAACGGATTTACACCATTTAAGCAAAAGGCACGACACTGAACCAAGGGCTACCTCTTTGCCAAATTTGGTGTAATTCCGTTCAGCAGTTCGGGCTGTAGCTGCGACTAAAGGTTCCTATGGAAAAATGAATGGGGAAAACGCGTTTTGGGACCCCCCTTTTTTCTCGGCCCCCGCTTGACGTATCACCCCGAGACTTTCAGGATAGGAGCAGACCGGAGCGCCCCAACAAGTTGGAAACTTTCGCGAAGATTCGTCAACCGGCGCCAACATTATTTCAAATAGAATGTCGCGGATTTCCTATGGATAATAGGTTTTAACTATAACTATCTACTGGCGACCGCCAGTAGATAATATATAATATATATTACCTACTGGCGGTCGCCAGTAGGTAGTTATAGTTAGAACCTAGTTTCCATAGGAAAAGCATTTTTTATGTGCTTATAACTTTGGCGTAGTTTGCCGAATCTTTATGAAATTTTCCAAAAAGTTCCTCTTTTCAGGTGAGCTCCTATCCTGAAAGTTTGGGGGTGATTCGTGAAGGGGGGCTGAGAAAAAAGGGGGTCCCAAAACGTGTTTTCTCCATGCAATTTCCAAAGGAAACTTTAGACAAGGCTACAGGTCAAACTGCTGAACGGAATTACGCCAAATTTGGCAGGGAGAAAGGTCTTGGTCCAGAAAGCACGCTTTTGTTTAAATGGGGTAAGTCCGTTCAGTAGTTTTAGAGAAATATCAAAATTTACAGATATCGATATTTGAGAATTCTGACATCTGATTGGCTGAGGCGTTACGAGCACGAGCGTGCAGCTCATTGGTTGCGAACTGTTGAAACTAGGAAGTGTTGGCAGCCATTTTGTGACTGACTAGAAAGGCGTAGGGTGAAACAAAAGAGAAAAATTGTATAAGAGGGTATAGTAGGAACACTGTGGTCTTAGTTTAAGCAGTCTGTACGGTGCAGAGGCAGGGAGTTTGAATGTTGTGTAGGCCGTGGAAATCACGTCCGCAGACGTGGAAATCACGTCCGCAGAACAACGGTGCACGGTATTGCGGCAAGGTTGTGTAGGCTCTGGAAATCCCGTCGGGAAAATAACAACGCGCCGTATTGCAGCCTTCCTTTAATATAATGCGCAGTAATGTTTACTTATAATGCAGTGTTCACTGTTATCACGGACAGTGTCACTTTCTTACACGAAAATTAATATTATGTGGGAGGGCGTGTTCTGTTCGTGTGTCTGGAACAAAATTAACGTTTAATTGGCTGAGGTGTTCCAACAACGAGCTCAATGTTCATTGGCTGCGAACCATTGAAAGTAGAAGTGTTGCCAGCCATTTCCTCCCCGTCCGCGGAGTAGCAGGGACATCTGATTGGCTGACGTGTTCCAAGCAGGACCTTCCCAAGTTTAATGTTCATTGGCTGCGAACCATTGAAATTATAAGTGTTGCCAGCCATTTCCTCCCCGTCCGCAGAGTAGCAGGGACATCTGATTGGCTTACATGTTCCAAGCAGGACCTTCCCAAGCTTAATGTTCATTGGCTGCGAACCATTGAAAGTACAAGTGTTGCTAGCCATTTCCTCCCCGTCCGCGGAGTAGCAGGAACATGTTATTGGTTGACGTGTTCCAAGCAGGACGTTCCCAAGTTTAATGTTCATTGACTGTAAACCATTGAAAGTAGAAGTGTTGCCAGCCATTCCCTCCCCCTCCGCGGAGTATCAGGGACATCTGATTGGGTAACGTGTTCCAAGCAGGACCTTCCCAAGCTTAATGTTCATTGGCTGTAAACCATTGAAAGTAGAAGTGTTGGCAGCTATTCCCTCCCCCTCTGCGGAACACCATGGACATTTTATTGGCTAAACTGTTCCTAGTACAAGTTTGCTCATTATTGGCTGGGAACGGTTCACTGTTGTGAACCATTTTGTGACGCACGTCAATGGAGTACGGGAAAAGAAAGTAGTAGCGGGGAGGGTAGGAACACTATTAACTCTGTACAGTGGTCACAAGGTGGTGGAGAGGGATTGTGAAGGTAAAAATAGTTTTTTATATATTTTAAGGGCCATTTATATAATTGGCGTGGGGTGTACAAATCACGGCGGGAAAATAACAAAGTGTGTTGCGGTCTTCTTTTTATTAAGTTTGCGGGTGGGATACTTCCCAGGAGCACTGTTTAGTTATAATGTGGTGTTTACTTTTCTAACGGGGAGCTGTGGTTGGGCAGCAAAAATTTCAGTCTAGGTTTGAAATAGTTTTTATTAAGCAATTACAAATATACTTTGTTCGGAAACTGAAGCTGTATATATCAAAGGGGTGACAAATAAAACGCAATTCATAAAATATCCCTTAAGCGTGGGCACACCCTCCCTTTTTTTCTGCTATAGTTTGTAAAAGTGTTGCCCCATATTCTTGATAATATATGAGGGCATGAGTTGCTTTTAGATAAAGTAGAAAAGAAGTGCTACAAGAAACACTCCCGCATTACATCATCTCAGGTCACAAGAACAACAACAAGTAAAAAACAGTTAAACATAAATCACTTTATATTACATAGAAATGTACGCTTTATCATTTTTTATAATTTCTATTATTGTAGAATGCGGGAAAGTTCGGTCGTAGTGCTTAGATCACGTACTCCTTTAAGAATATATAGGATAGTAGTATAATAATATACACTACTGGTCGTATATATTCTATAGGGAGAAAGTGAATAGGAACCGCAACAGACAAAAATAGAAATAGTAAAAAAACATTCAGAAATGTAGGGTTTATCAAAGGTATTCAGTAAGAAAGTATCTATGGAAACGATTTTTTTTTAAACTGCAATTTCCAAAAATATTGTCACTGTAAAAATATCTGATCAAGTAAGTTATAAAGGTCAGTAAACTGTATTTCAGATGGTTTACTCCTGGCGGCGAGAAATCTCCAATTCCTGTTGTGTGGAAATATCACACTCTTACAATATACACAGTGTCGCTGATGGCACACAAAAAGGAAAATGAAAATTAAGTCATCAATACAAAACAAGATCAATAACAAAATACTTTCCAGCGATGAGTATGTTGAGAGCTTCTTTTCTCCGGGACTTCGAAATCTTTCATCTTCGTGCCAACGGGTCATAAAGTGCTCTGAGATCACAATGACTGTCAATATTATAATATACATATTCACAGTATATGATCCCAAGAAAGAAACAGAGTAACAACGAGAAGGTGCTGACGTTAAATATAAATCTTTAGTCTTCGCGTCGACGGGTCATAAACTCCACTGAGGTCAGTATAAATGTTCATATTACAATATACATACTCACACTATATGATCGCAAGGGAGAAATAGACTAAAAACCAGAAGCTGCTGACGTTACATATAAATCTTTAGTCTTCGCGCCAACGGGTCACAAACTCCTCTGAGATCATAATGTGTGGTTATTATAATATACATACTCACACTATATGATGTCAAGGGGAAATAGACTACAAACTAGAAGCTGCTGACGTTACATATAAATCTTTAGTCTTCGCGCCGACGGGTCACCAACACTTCTGAGGTCAAGTACAGTGTCAATATTATAATATACAAAGTCACACTATATGAGCTCAAAGGAGCCAGAACAGGAACAATGTTTGCTGTATTCTGCCTGTTTCTGAAGACAAGCTGCTGACGTTACATATAAATGGCAAAAACAACCAATAACACTTTTTTCTAAATACAAGTGTTTAAAGATTGACAAATAGCTACGTATTATAAATATCTAGTATTGCATAATCAAACAACTTACAACTCAGGATTATGTTTTGTGGCCGCAAAAGAAGAATCCAACTGTAGAAAAGAGCACCTGCATTACTGAATGGAGACGCGTAAATAACTCGCAAAAACGAAACTAATCTATCAACGGGTGCGGTTTATATACTTTTTGGTTATTCAGTAGTCTATGGAAGGAAGATGCGGCTCCGCCCATTTAGATGTCACGTTTTACAGTTGACACGTGCTCACTTTTTAACTGTTTCATTTGTGCACGTGTTGGGAAAAGTTACAAAATGTGAAGCGGAAAAAGTTTCGATTTCGAACCTAACACGTATAAGGTCCTTAATATGTACATACGTTGGAGAGCTTAAAAACTGTTACCCGGAAAACCGTGTCATTTCCATTCTCATGAGTAAATACATTTATTGATTGCCGTAATTCTAAATAGAAGACATAAAAAAAAGATCTATCAGAATAGAAGAAAAAAAACGTGATAATATTTCTCATCACTATGGTTTTTAAATTAAAAAAATGCGAGCATTTGTAAAGCGTACAGCTAACCCTGGAAAGGTGTGCCATCGCTCGGGGGCATCAGAAAGATTAAGCAAGGTGTTGCCCACAGTGACATAGTGGTGGGCTAACGTGCCGCTGGAGCCGGGAATCGAACTGTGAACGCTGTTGTTCGAAGTCAGGTATCATAGCTGCTCTGTCACACTTTTTTCCACACTTATATGTTAATTAGTGCTAATTAAGTTTTAAACATTGCTAAAATATAACTTATAACAGACTACTGTTACAGTTAGTTTTTCACTACAAAAAGTATGCATGTCTTTTTAAATTTAGTTAAAAACAATATAGGTTTTAGGGACATTGTAGTTAGAAATTAGCATTTAAAAACCTTTGAAATTCACTGAAAAAACCATAGGTTTCAGGGACGTTATAGTTAGAAATTAGCATTTAAAAACCATTGAAATTTACTGAAAAAACCATAGGTTTTACAGACGTCATAGTTAGAAATTAGCATTTAAAAAACCTTTGAAATTCACTGAAAAAACCATAGGTTTCAGGGGCGTTATAGTTAGCTGGACATTTCACTCGTACAAAACCATAGAAATTCCACTGTTATAGTTAGTTCATCTACCTATAACTCGCACCCCCGCAATGCACTGCTCATGACGTCACATATTACATCATTCATGGCATGGTCAGTGACATCACTGATGACATCACTGATGACATCTGAAATGACATCACTGATGACATCATCCACGTGAAAGTCTGATACACCTCCTCACAGTCTAATATAACCTTTAATACACCCACTGCAAAATACAGACTACCATTTTCGAAACCATCGAGACTCCAATACCAGTTACTACATACGCACTCTTTCATTCCTAGGTCTACACACATCCACTCATTCACCCATACATTCACTTATACAAGCAGTTACTCATCAATACAACACTATGATATGCACTCATAAACCTATTCAGACACTCACACGCCGCCACTCATCCATGGAGTTTCTCACACACCTAGTCAGTCATGCAAAGAAACAATCACACTCCCATTTACTCACCTATATAGTTATACACACACCACCTCCCTAATTCATACAGATACTAACGCATAATTACTCTCTTATATAATCACTGATACAAGTACACACTCATCCATACAGCCACTCTCACAATCACTCACTCTCACATATACTAATTTATATTCAGCATCACTCACATATACTGCCTTTTACATATGTAGTTACTCACACATGTACCACTGAGATATCCATTCACTCACCAACACACCCATACACACACTCACCCACCCATACAGCTGTTTCCACATGCACTCTTGAACACATACACCCAGTGAATCAACCACTCACACATCAATGCACAGAGTCACACACTCTCCAACCCACCACACACACACTCAGTCTCCCATACAAATACTCAGGCAAACAATTAATAACCCATATAAACACTCATGTAGCTACTGACCAACCCATGTAGCAGCTTACACAACAACAGACAGACTGATACACACATTCACACAGTTTAGTCACTAACCCATGCATTCAGTAAGACACGTTTAATCACTCACTTGTACAATCAGTCACACACCTGTAAAATCTCCCACCAGACACTTATACACCCACTCATTCTTCAATACACCTAAGAATATATGTAAAACATATTTAAAAATTACAGAAACACACAGTCACTGGATGATGTCATCAGTGATGTCATTTCAGATGTCATCAGTGATGTCATTTCAGATGTCATCAGTGATGTCATCAGTGATGTCACTGACCATGCCATGAATGATGTAATATGTGACGTCATGAGCAGTGCATTGCGGGGGCACGAGTTATAGTTAGCTGAACTAACTATAACAGTGGAATTTCTATGGTTTTGTATGAGTGAAATGTCCAGCTAACTATAACGCCCCTGAAACCTATGGTATTTTCAGTGAATTTCAAAAAAAATTAAATGCTCATTTCTAACTATAACGTCTGTAAAACCTATGGTTTTTCAGTGAATATATATATATATATATATATATTTACTGAAAAAACCATAGATTTCAGGGATGTTATAGTTAGTTGGACATTTCACTCCTACAAAACCATAGAAATTTCGCCGTTTTAGTTAGTTCACCTAACTATAACTCGCGCCCCCGCAATGCACTGCTGATGACGTCACATATTAAATCATTCATGACATGGTCAGTGACATCACTGATGACATCACCGATGACATCATCCAGTGACTGTGTGTTTCTATAAAGTTTAAATATGTTTTATATATATGCCAAGGTGTATTGAAGAATGAGTGGGTGTATACGTGTCTGGATGGAGGATTTAGTAGGTGTGTGACTGACTGTTTAAGTGAGTTATTACATGTGTCTTATTGAATGCATGGGTTAGTGATTAAACTGTGTGAATGTCTGTATCAGTCTGTCTGCTGTTGTATAAGCTGCTCCATGGTTTGTTTAGTAGGTACATGAGTGTCTATATGGGTTATTGATTGCTTGCCAGAGTATTTGTATGGCTGCCTGAGTGAGTGTGTGTGTGGGAGGTGTGTGACTCTGTGCATACATGTTTGAGTGATTGATTCACTGGCTGTATGGGTTCAAGAGTGCATGTGGAAACAGCTGTATGGGTGGGTCAGTGTGTGTATGGGTGTGTTACTGAGTGAATGGATGTCTCAGTGGTACATGTCCAAGTAACTACATATGTAAAAGGCAGTGTATGTGAGAGTTGCAGTATATAAATGACTATATGTGAAAGTCAGTGATTGTGAGAGTGGCTGTATAGATGTGTGTACTTGTATCAGTGATTCTATAAGAGAGTAAGTATGCGTTTGTTTCCATTTGAATAAGTGATCTGTTGCGTGTATAACTGTATAGGTCAGTAAATGGAAGTGTGACTGATTCTTTGCATGACTGACTAGGTGTGTGAGTAACTCTGGATGAGTGCTGATGTGTGAGTGTCTGTGTAGGTGTATGAGTGTACATGATAGTGTTATATTGAAAAGTGACTGCATGTATGAGTGATTGTACGGGTGAATGAGTAGATGTGTGTGTAGTCCTAAGAAGCAGTGATTAGAATTGTAGTAAGTAGTATTGGTATGTCTATGGTTTTGAAAATGGTATTCTGTATTTTGCAGTAGGTGTATCAAAGGTTATATTAGGGTGTGAGGAGGTGCATCAGATTATCACATGGATGATGTCATCAGTGATGTCATCAGTGATTTCATTTGAGATGTCATCAGTGATGTCATCAGTGATGTCACTGACCATGTCATGAATTATGTAATATGTGACGTCATCAGCAGTGCATTGCGGGGGCGCGAGTTATAGTTAGGTGAACTAACTATAACGGCAACATTTCTATGGTTTTGTAGGAGTGAAATGTCCAACTAACTATAACGTCCCTGAAACCTATGGTTTTATCAGTGAATTCCTACGTTTTTTAAATGCTAATTTCTAACTATAACGAGCCTGAAACCTATGGTTTTTTCAGTGAATTTCAAAGGTTTTTTAAAAGCTAATTTCTAACTATAACGTCCCTGAAACCTATGGGTTTTTCAGTGAATTTCAATGGTTTTTTAAATGCTAATTTCTAACTATGCCTAAAAGGTACTGTCTGGATGATTGGAGAAGTGGACGGAGAGTGACAGTGTGATTGCTGGACTGCATGAGTACTAACTGGGTAATTGCAGGAGTGAATCAGTAGTGTGGAGGTGGTTAGCGGACTGCATAGATTGTGCACATTTGATTGTAGCACTGCATGTCTTAATGCCTGAGTCAAGGTAGAAGTACATGGATAGTGACTGGATACTTAGAGTGCTGCAAGTTAACAGCATGGTGAATTTATAAGTGCTTGGGTTTTGGCGCAGTGATTAGACAAGGACATGGTACTGCCTGGATGATAGGAGGAGTGGACGGAGAGTGACAGAGTGATTGCTGGACTGCATGGGTACTATCTGGGTAATTTCAGGAGTGAATCAGTAGTGTGGAGGTTGTTATGGGACTGCATAGATAGTGCACATTCAATTGTAGGACTCCATGTCTTAATGCCTGAGTCATTGTACAAGTACACGGATAGTGACTGGATACTTATAGTGCTGCAAGTTGACAGCATGGTGAATTTATAAGTGCTTGTGTTTTGGCACAGTGATTAGATAAGGACATGGTTCTTTCTAGATGTTTGGAGGAGTGGACGGAGAGTGACAGAGTGATTGCTGGACTGCATGGGTACTACCTGGGTAATAGGAGGAGTGAATCAGTAGTGTGGAGGTGGTTAGGGGACTGCATAGATTGTGCACATTTGATTGTAGCACTGCATGTCTTAATGCCTGAATCATTGTACAAGTACATGGATAGTGACTGGATACTTAGAGTGCTGCAAGTTGACAGCAGGGTGAGTTTATAAACATAGGCTACAAAAATACAGTTTGAAAATCTGAAGTCCGACACACTTCTCACTTAGTTTATGGGTGTCTTACTTCATAATTGTAACACCGGTCCCAGCATACTTGGGGGAACATGCTAGACAGTGGGTGTAGGTGCGTGTTCAAAGATTTCTGATTTGATTTTTATGTGAGGTCAATATTCTGGTCGGTTTTTACAACAAATGTGTGTGCAGTCTCTCTTTCCACATGCTCCCATCACTGTGGAGAATTGCCAGGTCAGGGACAGAAGTGGTCTGCAAAGGCCTGCAGATGCCAGGACTGGACAGAGAAGGTTCTGCAGGACCTCCTCTCTTCTGCCCCACGCCCTCCCGAGTTCCACAGTGGGGCACTCAGGGTATTTTTAATCAACACAGAAGGCGGTGCTCCAGGGCCTGCTTAGTCCCACAATTGTATGACACTACTGACCTCACACATATCAACCTACAATGATATTGCAGCAAGTGTACCACTCTCCACTACCGCCTCTGGGTATGGATGTTACGGCTATTTTATATCCACATTGTCCACCTAGCCCCATTCCTAGCTTCATACTTGTCAGTACCACCTAGTGATGTAGTGCTTATATCAATGTGATGAATGTGACTATAGTTGAGTCCCCTAGCCCCCAAATCTGCTGAGTCCCGGACTAGGGCACTATGGCTAATATCACTCAGCAGAGTGTAGAACCAGCTCAAACAGGAAGCTCTTGCTGGAGGCACTGGAGGTGAGGTGTGGGGGGTACATTCTCAGGCCTGGGGTCTCCTTTGTTTACAATGGGCCCTTCATCACACATTGATGAGCGAAGGGGATCTCGCTGGATCCCTCGGGCGGTGGGGTTATGACACAGATGCCCCTGTAACTGATTGCATGTGCATGGAGAGGGCAAGAGGCTTCAGGAGATGCTTGTCTGATACAGAGAGACACAAAGAGGAGTGAGGGGGCTTGTGAGGGGTGGAAGAGTCAGGGGTGAAGCTTCAGCAGAGTAGGTGAGGTGCAAGAGACAGACAGAAAGAAGACTGGGTGCCCGTGAGTGGGCACAGGTGGGGTGTTTTGTAGGACGGGTCAGAGAGGGTGAGATTTTTAAGGAGAGAAGGAGCACCAGGGGTGTAACACTGGCTCTTGTAGTCCCTGAATCTCAGGGGGGGCCCATACATTCAAGCCCCCTAACCCTTCAGGAGAGCCCGTTCAGGCCAAGGTCAATGAATATCTGTGAGATATGGGAGACTCAGGTGGTCCCTCATCACATTCTGCGGGGGGATCATTTTGCATTGTGCCACTGGAGTGTGCTTGAGGCAGGGAGCTCAGAAGTTGAATGGGTAATGGTGGGTACAAGAGACAGAGTGGTAACTGAGCACACATGCATGGGGAGAGTACAGCAGACTGCCACAGAAGGGTAACGAACTGCGGGCAGCAGCCTGGAGCTTTCAGGGGAGAGGTCTCATGAAAGTGAGGGGGGAGTACAGAAGATGGACACAGAAGACTTTCCAGCCGATGTCATAATAGATTCTTAATTAGTGATTTCTTCATATAAAACAGCCAACAGTTTTCGTGCATACATGAGCTTCATCAGGGCTCATAGAATATATCAATGTCATGATGGAACGTATATTCAGACAATCTGATCTTCCAGAAATTATGTAACATTTCTTGGATGGAATTTAGCTACTGAACTCAGACCAGAAGACCTGGACCTAATGGAAATGTGACTAGGCCTGGTCCCTGCCCTTCCTCCACCAGTTGTGAGACTCTGCAGTGTGTTTGATGCAAGTTTCCCATGCCTGTGGTCAGGGATCCCAGAGGCTGTCAACTAAAGATTTTGAGGGTTGGGTACCTCGACCACCTATCTGATGGGAGATTAATATGCTGGTTATGGTACGTTATTTTAAAGTAAGTTTCTAAAGTGCATCTGCACCATACGGTCACTTGGAGATAAACTGGAATCTTGACCAGTGATACAAAGGAATCAAGAAAAGAGAAAGGTTTTAAGTTGTATCCAGGACATACTGTGCTACAGAGTGCATTTCAGATATCCAGGAAGAGAATCTCAGTGGTGGGGAGCCTTAAAAGAGAATGGTTTCCCATCTTAAGAGATTTTTCTACAGAAAGGTTGAGCTGGAAGAAAAGATGTCGACGAACACAAAGAGCAAGTGGGGACATATTTCTTCATTTTTTATGACAAGTGGGGACATAGTTCTTCATTTTTTATGACAAGTGAGGGCAGAAACGGTATTAACAAATTTGTGGATCGAGGTCATAGGAATGCTAGATGGATGACAGATAAGCATAATGGAGAAAGAGATTTTTGATGACAAAATTATGGTTGTGGTCAAATTTCAGCATTTGCTATTGGTAAACATAGAGTTTTAGTAGTAGTTCCTCATAGGAAAGATATGGCTGAACTATACTGTACTGTATGTAAGTTGATGTATCTACATTCCTCAGGTTTGAATTGTTACATTCGCACATGTTCCTGTTGGACATTTCTCTGGCCATTTGTAGTTATTTAGGTCCATTGCTTGGTGACTGCTGCCTTGCCTTACCTTATCCAAATGTTGAGCTACCCTCAGCACCATGTTTCTGGAGTTCTACACTTCCCTCCATTAACAAGGCAAATGTGGTACGGTGGTTGAAGTGCGAGCTGCCTCGGATGTCAGTTAGCAGATTCTCTTAGTGTGCACATGCTGCCTAGTTTTCTAATCTGTAATCAAGTCCAGCTACATGTGTGCATTTGATGGACATGAAACAAAACCAAACATTTTGATTTGCACCAATGTCAACCGCCTAATTTATAATTGTACAAACTCCTCCTATGTGTCCCTAAAATGTACACCCTGTCCTGAATTTTTGTTGTGAATGTTGACACTTTGTCCTGAATTTTTACAGTCATTGCCCTGAACTTACCTCCATGTGAGGTGGTCACCCTAGCCTGGAAGTGAGTGCATGTGCTTGAGGGGAGAGAGGTTCTGCGAGAGAGAGGGGTACAACAGACCGACACAGAAGGCGTCTGGAAGTGAGTGCAGGTGCTGGAGGGGAGAGAGGTCTTTGACTAGAAGTGAGTGCAGGCGCTGGAGGGGAGAGAGGTCTTTGACTGGAAGTGAGTGCAGGCGCCGGAGGGGAGAGAGGTCCTTGACTGGAAATGAGTGCACGTGCTTGAGGGGAGAGAGACCCTTGACTGGAACTGAGTGCACGTGCTTGAGGGGAGAGAGGTCCTTGACTGGAAGTGAGTGCACGTGCTTGAGGGGAGTGAAGTCCTTGACTGGAAGTGAGTGCACTTGCTTGAGGGGAATGAGGTCCTTGACTGGAAGTGAGTACACTTGCTTGAGGGGAATGAGGTCCTTGACTGGAAGTGAGTGCACTTGCTTGAGGGGAGAGACCCTTGACTGGAAGTGAGTGCACTTGCTTGAGGGGAGAGACCCTTGACTGGAAGTGAGTGCACTTGCTTGAGGGGAGAGACCCTTGACTGGAAGTGAGTACACGTGCTTGAGGGGAGAGAGACCCTTGACTGGAAGTGAGTGCACTTGCTTGAGGGGAGAGACCCTTGACTGGAAGTGAGTACACGTGCTTGCGAGGGGGTGGGAGGGGGGGAACAGCACAGAAGGCAAAAGGATCTTATTCCTGGAAAAACCCGCTGGCGTTAAATTTCCGCTTTGTTGCCGTCGCTAATATATCGGCTATTCCTGTTCATTGTATTGACTATGCTGCATTACCGCATTACTCTAGTTTCAATACCGCCGGCCATAATCTCAGGCAGTGGTAACATTCGCACTGTCGAAAGCGCATTCTTTTCTGCTGTTCAGCAGCTAAAGGTGGCACTTTTTATTTCGGAAACAGTAGTATTTTCAAAAAGGGGTAAAAACATGGCAGTCCAGAAACAAAAGTGTGAATTTTGAAGGGGCGGCGATAGAAATCCGGTCATGATCAAAGAGTGCCCTGACCCCTGACACAGACACCCGTGCCTCGGCTTCTGCTGGCTTTGACAGTATTTAGGACTGAACTTATTTCTGGTGATAAATGCCATTGTTTTAACTAGCTCCACTTCCTTGAAATGATGACTGGTCTGGCGATCATGTATTTACAACTGAGGGTAGTTTTACCGCCACCTGGATTCTGCCGCTTTTCCTGCGGCAATCGCGGCATGGTTTTCACCTGAGGGCGGATGCTCCCCTTCTGGGATGGAACTCTCTTCCTGCCTTCTGCATCTGCCAATGACTCTGGAATGAGGCCCTGGGGAGGGATAGGAGGCTGCGGAGACTGAGCTGAGTGTGTTAATGAGAGAGGGCCTTCAAGGGACAGAGACGCAGGCGAGTTACTGGAAGTGACACAGTACTTAATTTGTGCAGGTGGGGACACAGCATTTTGCAGTGGCAGGGGTGAGCGCCTAAGAACCACTTTAAGCACCTGCGCATATTTATTTATTTTACAAATGTAGCACAGGGCGTGAGCTCAAGTGAACGCGAGCAAGCGGTGCAAGGGACTGAATACACAACTGCAGGGAGGGAGGGGTTCACTGCCATAGGTAGGGCAAGGGAACTAGTGGTGTTCAAGAGTGCGTGGAGGGGAGGACACTGTGGTGAGGGGAGGGCAGAGTAAAGGCCCTGATGGCTGGAGCCGTAAGGGAGCAGGCGTGCAAACCCAAGAAGGGAGCCCACTGGCGAGCGGGAGTGATTGGGGTGGAGGAGCAGGGGTGGGTTGAAAGAGAACTCACGAGAAGGGAGGGTTAAAGAAAGCGAGGGTGGGTGAGGGCAGTGGAAGGCCACGAGTGTCCGGCAGAAACAGGGTCAGCAAGAGAGCCGGTATGATTTGGAACGGAGGAGTCCACCAGCTGAAAGGTCGGCCCTGAATTCGAACCGAGGCCTCCTCCGTCTTTAAGCAAATTGTGTTATCTTGGTATCCTGGTAAAGCCACGTGATTCATTTCCTTTATCTGCCAGATTGCGAGCTTGTACTACAATCAATGCAGTATTACAAAGAACATAATTAAAAATACAAATGTAGTAATGTTAGAGGAGGCCGGCAAGTCTTGGAGGGGGGAGGAGGGGAGGGTTGGAGCGGAGACATCCGTGTTTGAGATGAGTCAGCAAAGTCATGTATAGTGCTTGATGCTGCTAAGTCCTTTCATAGCGCTGGAGAGAATCAACTGCCTGATTAAGTTAATGCTGTTTTATTATTGAGGTCGGATGCCTTAATGCAAACCAGAAATACCCCTTTCCCAATTACACCACGACTCTAATAGCGTAGGTGCCTCTGATGACGTAAGCGCCTAGAAGGAACCTCTAATGAAGTTGGCATGCGCCCATCGCACAAGGATCATTTTTCCATCCAGTGTATGCTGGTCGTGAATATACCCCTTGTAGGGCCGAACGGGAGGGTGCTGTGGGCGGGGCTGCCGGCACTGATGGACCTCACCCTTGAAGCCCCTACTACAAAGACCACCCCAGCAATCCTAACGCCCTACCACTTAAATGCATTATTTCACCCAGACTGAAGGCGTAAACAAAACATGTCGAGGAAGCACATTTTCACCGAGAGAAACCCACGTTCTTGGCGATTTCAATAAAGGCTTTAATCACTGGCATAATTTAAGGACTTCTCTGAAAGATATTCAACAACTACAGACATGATGTGCCCCTCTTGAGCCTGGAGTGTGAAGTCCTTCTTGGACATTAAAGAAGTTAAAGAGAACAGCTTAACACCAGTGAATGTTTGGTATTGTTCTGAAAACGAAGCAAATTTCTCTGTGATCCTGCATAAATCGCGCAGTCGCCTCCTCCCCCACCCCACCCCCTCCGCCCCGTCTCTCTGGGCTGCAGAAGACGATAGATGAGGACTTGTAGGCGCTTCGCACTCGTACGAATACCAGAGCAGCTGTTCGTAGCCATGAAGCTGATTGCAACTGGGCAGAGCATGTATCCAGGGCCCGAGAGAGAACCAAGCTGAGCATCAAGTGTGTGTGTGGCTTGTGGGGAGGGCGGTGATGGGTGAGGGTAGAGGGCATTGTATGGGTGGGGGAGTGGGTATTCTGAACCAGAGAGCACTGGGGGTCCCTCCTCCGGTGAAGCATGGGAGGAAAACATTCACTCCACCTGAGCGTTAAACAAATGCTCCCTATTTTACCAAACGGTGTGATCCTCGACAAGCAGCTTCATTTCTCTATGTCCATTGGTTCAATTACTTGTCAGCCGCTAGTCGCGCTTTTAAACAGAGTAATCTCTTTCTGAAGAGTTTTGCGCGTCTAGTCTCTGGCAATGAGGTCGGGAGTCCCCGCAAGCCGCGTGACACGCACACTGTACGGAGAAGAGCAGACAGCGGCACAAGGCTGGGCCCTTATGTAACGTCGCCAGTGGCTGTCACGACAGCGTGCTGGGGTTAGTGGGAACAATGTACAAACACATTCACCCGCTCCGCCCCTCACACTCTCTCTCGCACACCATTAAAGAAGCCCCGGGGAGGTGGCGGTACCCGGGGCTGTGGGGGCCCCCACACATTAATTTTCAATTGCCCCCGAGACCTGGCCCACCCGGGGGCTTTTTAAGAAACGAAGCGCGGGAGACCGCGCTTCGTTTTTTTAAAATAATTTCCCGGATTCGCACACCCAGCACGAATTCGGCCGAAATTAAAAAAAAAAATGCTTTTTTTGGCCCTGGGGGTCCTTGTGGGACCCCCTGAGCAGGCCTAGGGGGTCAGGGTGTTTCTACCCTGCCCCCTTTTCTTGTTTTTCGCGCTTGTTTCACTGTTTTCTTGTGACTCGGTTCTACCGAGTTACAAGATGGCTGCCAACACTTCCTGGTTTGGAGTGTTGACAGCCAATTAGAATAAAGCTCATGGTCGGGAGGGTCCGTGGATCCACTGCGCCTCTAGATATCGATATTTTTATTTTTTAAATTTCTCAGCAACTACTGAACGGATTTACACCATTTTTAAAAAGTCGCTTTCTGAACCAAGAGCTACCTTTGTTGCCAAATTTCGTGTAATTCCGTTCAGCAGTTCGGGCTGTAGCCTTGGCTAAAGTTTCCTATGGAAATTAACATGGAGAAAACACTTTTGGGACCCCTTTTTCTCAGCCCCAACATTTTTTGGGAGAATTTCGCGAAGATTCGTCAAACGGTGCCAAAGTTATTGGCAAAACAAAAAAGTTTGCCCAATAACTTTGGCGTCGTTTGACGAATCTTCGCGAAATTTTCAAAACTAGTGGCCCGCTCTGGTCAGCTCCTGTCTTGAAAGTTTGGGGGTGATTCGTCAAGCGGGGGCCGAGAAAAAAGGGGGTCCCAAAATGTGTTTTCCCCATGTTAGTTTCCATAGGAAACTTTAGACAAAGCTACAGCCCGAACTGCTGAACGGAATTACACCAAATTTGGCAAAAAGGTAGCCCTTGGTTCAGAAAGAGCCCTTTGTTTTAAATGGTGTAAATCCGTTCAGTAGTTTTTGAGATATTAAAGGAAAAAATCTTTGTATATCTGGGCGGAGCCAAACCCCCCCAGCACGAGCTTGGCTCTAATTGGCTGCCAACACTTCAAACCAGAAATTGTTGGCAGCCATCTTGTGCCTCGCATCGAGTGAAAATCTTCGCGGGGCTGCTGCTGGAGGCTGGAGGCTCGCTGCTAGCAGACTTTTAGGTTAGTGATAGTCTTGATGTCACCTTAGCAAAGCTCCTTTACTTCCATAGATATATAACTTCGTTGCTGGGCGCTATACAGAACTCAAATAATGCGCAAAAGTGAAACGAGCGATGGCAGCGAAGCAGAAGGGACGTATAATGTATACAATGAAAGAGTGCCAGATAATTAATCCACAAGAAAGACGATTCTTAAAAGGAAGTGACATGGTCTAAGAGAAATTTCAGAACGTGTATTCGGTTTCTCGGTTCCACTCCAATTAACATTTTCTTTTCCTCTATTCTTTGTACTTTGCTAGGAAAGAATAAAGGTGAATTGTGTAAGCCTTTCCTTTTATTCCAGCTGCTGTCAGCGAGTGTTACTTAATGTGTCTGCTGTGGGCTGCTATCACCAAACGATCTTTCTAGTAAACTTCCGCATTAGTCATACTGTGAGAATCGGCCTGCCCGTGTAATGTACAGTAAATAATACGTTACCTTAATGTCAAATGAGTCAGAGGACCAGCCGGTCTCGCAACACTGCCACCTACAGCCCGATTAGAGCCACCGCAGTCTTCTATTTCCAGAGAGACATTATTTCACGTATTACTTACTTATAGTGGTGGGAAAAATTGAAAGAGCGAAGTGAAAAGTGAGGTCTGAGTAATTCTTCCCAGGCTAGATCGGAAAAACAAATGAGATTGCGTCGTAACGAAGTATTTACAGAGCACAGTACCTCTCCGTGGTGGTGTTAAGGCGCTCACCCACACAGGTACCCCCCCTGGGCTAAGTGCTTGAAGCTCAGCCTATGTGGGATGAGGTTTCGTGTCAGGCGACAAGAGCGGTATGGTAAAACGGAACAACATGTTAAATAACATTAAATATATACATTTGAAATATAGCTCATTGTACACCTGCAGATCTACTCCCATTGTGGATATTACTCCTGGAATTACTATTTGGCGAGTTCTACATCATTTACACGACTGGAGAGCTTTCACTAACACCTTTGAAATGTAAACACTGCTTTAAAATAAAAAAGTGCGTGATCGTGCAGCCGAAAGTGGGGGAATAGGCAACACATTTCTTTGACCAAGACTCTGTTTTACTGTACTCATTATACCTTACTTTCTTTTCGATCACATTCCAAACATAGGGCTCCAAGCTTAAGCGCTAAAGAAAGGCTTACAAGATTAGTACACGCATATTTGTGCCTACACCTGGCTGCAAAATGGCAGTTTTTGTGCAGTCTACATTGCACATGAAACACATGATTTTTTATCATATTTATTGTGCATTGTCAGAGCGCACTGTACAAAGTAAGAACCTTAAAGCTGTGAGGCATCCCTTACAAAGAATTGGCACAAACAAACCAAATAAAGATCGGAGAGCAATTTGAGGGGATAGTGGTAAGCCACATAACTGGGAGCTACCCTTAGGCTGTTCCATTTCTAAGATTGATGTCAAAGTGCCCATGTTCAGAATTAAACATTTGTATATTAAACATAGTTCGTGCCCCCATGCCAGTCTGTACCACAGCAAACACGAAAAAAGCACATATACATTACTGGTAAGAAATTAAATTGTGAATTGTGCAAAGAACAGAACCTGTACATATGCAGAATAGCCTACAAAACGTGGACAGAAATAGCAGTACTCGATGAAAAGAAACCTTACTAACAGTACAACAAAAATGTACAAGACGGTGAACACAAGGGCCATTTTTCTATTGTTGACTGTTGGTAGCACTGCCACAATAAAAGGCCATTTTATTATTGTTAGCTATATTGATGCTGTTGCTTTGCTGCTTTTCTCCAGCAAGTACATATATTTTTAAGTGCATTACATCATTTATCACTAGTTTCAAATCTCCAGTTACGACTGACGTTTAGCTGTCTTAATTATACCTGAACTGACAATCTGTATCCACCTACCAGTGCACAACAGAGAGAGGACAAAGAGCGAGCGGTCATAATTTCGCATTATAATTTAAATTAATTGGCCAATTATGAAAAACAACTATAAAACTGACATATCTGAGAAAGAAAAACGCAATTTTCCGAAACCTGAACTTATCTCAGCCTTATATTAATCATAAAACATACCAACTTTAAGGGGAAGCATACTTTTGATTGAATTGTACACCAGTAAATGTTGAATATTTAGGGACACAGTAAAATAATAGAGTACTTACACGTGAGGCTGAGTCCACAGGCATGCGCCATGCCATCCACTAACAACATGCCCCTATGCCACACATACAGCACTGGCACATCTGTACCTCTCTGCACCGCCAGACCTCTTATGAATGACGAGGCACACAATCACCCACTCGTGAAACTAACAGCTGTCACTGAATGCAAGTGGGCACATGATGTCATGTAGGCAATGACTAACTACCCATCTCATGCACTCAAAGTTCAGAACCAGCCATCATCCCTACACGAATAACCATGACCAGGTCAGGACAAGTATGCTAGCGTGAAGGTGGTGCCAGGAGCCCACAAAACGAAGAGAGCTGTTAATACACGCAGAGTGAGTAACAGGTATACAGACCTGAACTCAGTTTGTCTTAAGGGAGTTTTACAAGTATTAATAATGTGCACTAGGAGTTATGCATATAGAGGTATCCATTCACTGCATGATGTATCATTCACTGCAAAATATATTAGCTTCACAGTGCAGTTAGTAATGGTTAATGAAGCAATATGACATTTCGCTAGCCTGACCGTTTGTACCCTTTTAAATTTGGTCAGTAGTGCCTGAAGGGGTAAGTGCATGTTGAAAATCACAGGGCACTGTCCACCTATTATAAGCCCAGGCCACATTACAGATATGGTGCACTGCCCCACACTGTCCTGCGTTAGCCACTTAAGTCTGTCAGCCAGATGCAGACCGGGTCAGTGCACCCTATCAAATCACATGCACTGTTCCCAGGACAGGCGCGAACCTATGCCTGCTATGGAAAGAGCATTTTAGTAAAAGATAAAGCAGAAGTTTGAAGCAGCTGATCCACCTTTCACTGTGCAAACCCTAACCCGGCCTGTGTAAAATGGAGGTGGAGACCCCTCTGCAGGCAGGTCCATGGAGTGACTGTACCGGTGCCCAGGAGGCGCACTCACTGTGTGTCACCTGGTGGCCTCTTTGCCTGTCTGTAATAAGGCAGAGACACAAAGGCAAAACTATTCTATTATCGCATGGGGTGCCCCCCATGCAAAGGAGGGAACACCCTCTTGAGATCGTGGCAGTGTACATTTAGCTCTAGCGTATTACAGAAGGGGACACCACTCGAATTGCTTTCATATTTCACTATACTAATTCACCACTAATCTTTCATGGGTTCCGGAGTAGCGTGCTACTCGCCGAAAAAGCACTTCGAAGAGTTGTCAGGGGTACTAAGCGCTATATAAATGCAATTACAATACAATACAATATAAGCATCTGCAGTCCCTTCTGTAATAGCAAAATGCCTCAGGTGCATAAAAGAGGACACGCCTGTTCTGTCAATGGGGCATTTTTGGTAATACCACCCCTGGTTTCACCTACGTAGTTTCTCATTCACAGGCAGAATGTCAACGCCCTCTTCGAATGTCCACAAATTACATTTATTTAGCATCCCCCAAACAGGTAAACTTAAGGTGGGCTGGGGCTGCTCTGCTCCAATTTCCCATCCACATACCAAGATGGCTTAGGTCCAGTGGTGTGCCTGCTCACTGGGCAGTAGCAGAGAGGCATTACAGCTGCCCGCACTCTAATGATTAGTCAGCGTATTTTAGAACACATCTGCTTATTTAATCCATGGTCGAAAACAAACTGAACAAAGTAGACAAGTGCTACAAAACGACACCAGGGGCAGTGGCATGCTATGCACACTCATGTCAAGTAAGTATACAGATGAGCACTGGCAGAGCTTCCAGTCTGTGCGTAGTTCTCTATTGCACTAGTCTATAGCTATGGCTGTCACAGATCCAGCGAAGCCCCATTTAAACCACACCTGTGAACAATTGTACGGGAGCCCAACCAGGGGAGTAATACAGGCCCCTGCAGTGCAGGGGGGGGGGAGGGGCTCCAAACCTTCACGGGCCCCCAATCAGCCCAAAGCATACATTTGTCAAATATTGGGGGCTCTGGGACCCTTTTCACATTCTGTAGGGGGGCATCATGTTGTCTTATGCCACTGGGACCAACCCCTTGGGCTATGATGAGGTAAAGCTGGAAGGCCACCAATTAAAAAAAAGATCGTTTCCGAGATGTGTGACATTACTAAAGTTCATTTGGCGAGGCCCTGCCGTTAAAACCCCTCCCAGCAGACTCTGTGCTCCAAGATTTGGCCTGGGGAACTGACAGCAGGGTGTGGCTAAAGGATCAAGGAGCACACAGATCTTATATTTCTGGTCTTTTGCATTTTTTACTATATGTGCTATTCTTTTAATGTCAATCTAAACCAAACTTTATATAGAGCTTTTATTTCAATTAATTGTATTGTCTTTTTGTCTCTCTAATTCCAATCCTGTAGTGTCAATGGAGCCTGGACTCTATGAGGATCAATGTCCTTCAGCTAGGAATGAGCCTTAGTGACCCCATGATTTAAAAAGCATTAATGTCCTCAGGCATTAATGGCACCGCACCCTGATTATAAATACGACCAGTCAATGAGGGTCCCGAATTGCCCTTGACAATACAAGACATTAATGGGCAACGACTGTAAGGAGTATATTAATGAGCCTAAATGGCTCCATGATGTAATATAGCATTACAGTGCACTGCTGTGAGCTATAATAGTGTTAAAGGCCCTACACCCTAGTTATTGGACCTTGCCTTAGGCAAGAGCATATACCGATGGAGAGGACCTTTAACAACTAGGATAGCCAGAGGTAGAAGAGCTATAATTAGAGCATTCCACCTAATTTCTTTTTTATGACTGTTAGCTGCCAATATGGCAAATAGACATCCGGGCTGTTGCACTGTTTTTATAAAACCTCAAATGAATTAGGGTGATGATGGACCACATCAGCTGCCTTGATGTTCATTTTCCCATATCATTGTATGGGACATTTCACCAACGACTTAGCAAGGCCCAGGCAGTTTATTCTTTACACCTCATCCTGTGGAAAGCCCTTGGTGCATTTGTATCCCCCCGTCACGGCTAGGACAGGTGGGGTTGGATAAGGGCCTCTTTCTTTTGTCATCTCTCTCCGAGATCTGCAAAAGTAGGTAGACCTAGGGCCCATCCACTCATGCATAACGCAGAGTGGTATGTTTTTAAGGCTTAAACAACTTTTCAACTTATATGAGCTATTTATCCAGCTCCGATTTGTGAACATTTGAATGTTCATGATCACAAAAGGAGGAAACAATGCTTTTACCTGGAAATGTTTCAAAGGTATTCTCACATTGTGATGCTCACAAACATAACAATCAATCAATCAAACAGGACTTGTAAAGCACGGCTAATCACCCGTGAGGGTGTCCCGGCGCTGTGAACCATGTGGCCAAGGGGTAGGTGGGGGGGAATTCAGTTGAACAGCCAGGTCTTGAGTCCTTTCCTGAATTCCAGCAGACAGGGTGTGGTTCAGAGGTGAAGGGGGGAGGTCATTCCAGGACTTTGCTGCGTGATAGGAGAAGGAGCATCCTCCACTGTTGCTCCTGCAGATGTGGGGGTGTGAGTGAGGGAGAGGGAGGCGGAGCGCAGGAGTCTGGTGGGTTGGTGGAAGCTCAGGTGGTGGTTGATGTATGGTGATACTTGGTTGTGTAGGGCTTTGTAGGTGTGGATCAGCATCTTGAATTTACTTTTCTTCTGAATGGGCAGCTGGTATAGCTTCCTGAGGTGGGGGATGATGTGGGTTCGTCTGGGGAGGTTGAGTGCACTGTGATTCCTACATAAAGAGCGTCGCCGTGGTCCAGCCAGCTGGTGACTAGGGCCTGAGTAACGGTTCTTCTTGTTTTGATGGGAGCCATTTGAAGATTTTACGGAGCATGCGAAGGGTGAGGAAGCAGTCGGAGGAAACTGCATTGATATGGTTTTTAATGGTGGGCTTGCTGTCCAGAATGATGCCAAGGTGCGGGCATGGCCCGTCGGAGTTGATGAGGGTCCTAGTTTGGAGGGCCACCAGAAGTCGTTCCACGATGAGGAGTTATTCCAGACGATTAGCAATTCTGTTTTGTCTGTGTTGAGTTTTAGGCAGTTGTCTTTCATCCAGTTTGAGATGCTAGTCATGCATCTGTGGAAGTTGGCCATGGTGGTGGAGTGTCTTCCGACAGCGAGAGGTTGAGCTGGGTGTCGTTTGCATGGGATATGATGTTAAGTCTGTGTGTTCTGACGATGTTGGCCAAGGAAGTCATGTAGGTGTTAAACAGAGTGGGGCTGAAGGACTAGCCTTGAGGGACACCGCAGATGATGTTCTTGGGTTCGGCGGTGAAAGGATGAAGGCAAACTCTCTGGGTTCTTCTGGTGAGGAAGGAGGCAATACACTTGAGGGCGTTTCCTTGGATTCCAATGTAGTGGAGTCTCTTGATGACGGTGCTGTGGGATACAGCTGAGGAGAATCAGGGCTGCTGTTTCTCCCCCGGTCAAGGAGGGTTCTGATGTCACCGGTGGCAGTGATTAGGGCGGTTTCGGTGCTGTGGTTGGTGCAGAATCCAGATTGAGAGGTGTCCCGAAGACTGTTGTTTTCCAGGTGCTCCGTGAGTTGACGGTTAATGGCCTTTTCAAGGATGGGAAGGGGAGCAGAGAAATGAGACGGTACTTCTTGAGGTTGCCTGCATCTGCAGTTTGTTTCTTGAGAAGGGGCTTGATCTCAGTCTGTTTCCATTCTTCGGGGAATGTGGCCATGGTGATGGAAGTGTTGAGGATGGTGGTGAGTTTGTTGCTGATTATCTTGCTCCTGAGGTTGAAGATATGTTGGGGGTAGGGGTTTGAGGGTGCTCCAGAATGGATGGATTTCATGATGGCGGTGGTGTTTTGCGTGGTGAGCTGGTCCCAGGTGGTGAGCAGGTGGTCATGGTTTGCGCTTGTGGGAGCCAGGAGGTTGAGAGTGTTGCCGGCAGTGGGTCATGGAAGAAATGTACAAGGGTGTCGCAGAGTTCCTAGGAGGGGGTGATGATGTTTTCGGAGGCTGAGGGGTTGGAGAACTCTCTAGAGATGTTGAAGAGTTCTTTGCTGTGGTTGGAGCTGGCTCCAATGTGGTTGGCGAGGGCGTTCTTTTTTGTTTTTTTCAGGAGCGGTTGGTATTGGTTGAGGGATGTCTTGAAAGTGCCTCAGTCTGGTTGAGCCAGGTTTTGGTGAGGAAGATGACATCAGAGACTTTGGAGCTGATGGGTCCTAGCACCTCAACACTGAAGATCATGAAGTGCTACAGGAATGCAGGTGAAATGCTGGGCTCAGGTGATCTGGAGAATGAAGAGCTGGAGTCTGAAGAGCTACAGCCTGGAGAGATGCTGCAGCATCCTGTTCATAAGTCTCAAAAGCAAGCAGAGAGATCCAGACCTGGTGTGGCTTTTATACCAGAATGGAGTCAAACTCTACATGACTGCCGAATCTGGTTTTTCATGGCTAAAGCAGGGTTGAAATTCATTAGCTTAGTGTTCATACAACAACCTGCTTATTTTAATATTCTGGCAGTCCAGATTTGTGCATTGCTCAGGAGGCCCCTATATCAAGTCTCCTGGCATGTGCTCTCCCTCTTTATGCCATGTTGCTTGAGTGGGGCCCATCCAAAGAGACACTCCTTTTAAAGTGGGTGACGATGTTCAAAGCATGCTGCTAGCTGACCCTTCCCACCACTTGGACACTATAGATGGCCAGCTTACCCAGCATTCTTCCTGCTTTTTCTCTTCTGTCTCTGGCTGAGAGGACTTGGGGATCCCTCCTTGACTTGAATTCCCATCTTAATACTCGTCTTTTTGTGCTGGACGCAGAGAGGTTTTGTGTGCAACATGAAAGCAATTTCTTAGCAGGAGGGGGTGTGCTGATCCCTGTGGTTGGCATTTCTACTGTCCGTTTTTGGAGATGGTAAGAAATGTCAGATATTGACCATGCTGATGGCGTCATTACCTGTTGGCTGGCATTAGTAAGACTGCTGTGTTAAAAGTTAGGACGCGATACGCAGTAACCCGTGAAACTGCATCTCCCAGTGTTGCACCATGAGTGGAGCCCTGCCCACTCATGTGCAGTAACATATTTTCGGTTTCAGCCCATGAATCCCTTTTTTCTTGTGGGTATATATGGCAGCACGGTTGTGGCCAATGATTGTTCTATTTTGGGGAGTCCTTTTATTTTATGGGTAAAATTTCTGGAAACATTCCTGTAACAGCTTTTTCTTCAGCTTCATGCTCACGTTCTCCATCAAGAAAGAGATCAGGAGAGATATTAGCCTTTATTTTTTTGAAAGAGGATGGCTCCTGTGGTTGTTCTTTTACATCTCCAGGGATGGTGCATATTTCCACAGCGGGACAACTGGTTACTTCATGCTCCATTTCCATAGAAGGCCTTAAAACTCTTCAGGAGCATTTGACTCATAATGGTCTACTGTTGCGTAAGCTATAACTTTGGCGTAGCTCTACAAGGTGTGCTTTCCCACCCACAAGTGACATTGGTGAACTTGGATTAAGGCACCAGTGGTAAAAGACAGATTATTGTAGCCCTGCAAAACACTATTCAATGCACAATTTAGATAGAGGCATTGCTTTTGGATTAATAACAATCCCATAAAGGGATCAGGGGCACAGTGAAAACAGCAACAAACCTTATTTTCGTTATTCACAGTATCACACACACACTGTACTAAGATGAATAAACAATTTTAAGTATCTATTACTAAAGGAACAATCTGTTTCTCAGTACATCTAAAACAACTACACAGAATATTATAAAAACACCAAGAAGGCACGTTATAAATAATGAGAATAAAATGAAAATTTCTAGCATGTTTTAAAATGTCATCTTAAGCCTAACACTGTAATGCCTACTTCTATGCGCTACACTAAGAGAGCATGGAAGGCAGAGCTACTTGTTGTCTAGAGCTCCTTAGGGAGAAGAGATGCACTGCATACCTTATCTGAAGGAGACACGTTAGTGACAGATTCCTTACCTTAGAATATCCCCAGGCGTCAGGCTGGATCCGGAAAGTTTTGCGTAGCAGTACCCTTGCGCGTCGGTAGGCGGCGTCGTGTGGCTCCGCGTCCGTCGTCGGTGTCGGGATCGCCGGGATGACGTCGCGGGCAGTAATTAGACGCCGCCCCTGCGCGCTGACGTCAGTTCTTTCTTTTTCAGCGCCAATAAGCGCAGATCCGGGAAGAGCAGTGCCCTAGTCATTTTTTGACTAAGTTTTTGGTGATTTTTTCACTGTTTTTTCTCGAGTCGTTCGACTCCGAAGGTGTCGGTAGGGATGCCCGGCTTCAAGCCATGCGACGCCTGTGGTCGAATGATGTCGATCACGGACCCGCATAGGGACTGTCTCTACTGCCTCGGGCGCGACCACAACCCCAAGTCGTGCCCCGACTGCCGGGCCTTGCATCCGAAGGCTTTGCGAGAGCGGTCTCAAAAGCTCCTCGAGGTCCGGCAGTCGGCTCCACGCCAAGCCAAGCCCCGGTCACGTGAGAGGTCGAGGGGCCGTTCGCGGAGTCCTCATCGATCGTCGGGGTCCAAGTCTTCGCACTCCTCCGGTAAGTCGAAGCATAAGAAGTCGAAAAAGCGTCATCGCTCAATGACTTCCCCTCGCCAGTCTCGCGACTCGGCTGAGGGTCCTGTCGGCACTGTCCCCACCCCCGCGGCTCCGGGAGTGCCTGTGGAGCCGCCGCCGCATTACCCACCCTATCCGGGTTCAGCGGCGACTCCGACCGAAATACAGGAGTTCCTGTTGGCCATGGCCCGCCTCTTCGGGCCTCAAGGTCCCCCCGGTGCGCCTTCGGGCCCCGCAGGCCCTGATGGGGTTCCTACGGCGCCGCCGGCGACTCCAGTCCCGGCGCCGCCTGTCACACCGGCCTCGGTCCTGGCCCCAGCTCCAGCCCCGGCCCCGACCCCGGCTCCGGTGCTGCCACAACCCCCATCGACGCCGGTTGACCTGATGACACCTCCACCGGCGCCGATTTCACTGGTGCCGTTCCCGACGCAGCCCGGGGCTCTGGGCGGCATCGTACCCCGGTTCTATCCGGATCCGGACACAGCGCCGGACCGACGTCGATCGACGCCGGCGCCGATGAGACCTTGGGTCCCACATGTCCCTCCTCCTTACTTTGAACCTGTATTGGAGGACGAAGAGGACTGGGAAGGGTCTGAAGACCCTCTCACTGCCCAATGTGAGTTTGAGCAGGACTGGGCTGAGGAACTTGCCAGTGGTCTGGACACCTCCCCTGACACTGGCATGCTGTCTCCTCCTTCCGTGGCAACGGAGGAGGGAGAAAACTTTGCAACGGTGTTGCGTAGAGCAGCTGGGGCCTTACACCTCCAGTTGCCTACAGTGGCTGTCAGGACTGACATCCTGACGGAAGTGCTTCAGCCGGCGGCTACCTCCTCGGAGCCACAGCTGCCATTCAACGAGGCACTTTCGGACGTTCTTTTGGGCACCTGGTCCAAGCCCACCACAGGGGCTCCTGTGGATAGGAACGTAGCCCGACGCCATCGCCCTGCTCCGGGCGACCCCCTGTTCCTCTCCCAACACCCCACCCCTGAGAGCTTGGTTGTCCAAGCCTCTGCTTCCCAAAGCGCCTTCCCTACCGCCCCCCCGGATAGGGAATCCAAACGCCTGGATCAATTTGGGAAGAAGGTTTTTTCTTCCTCCAGTGCTGGCTTGCGGTCCGTCAACACCACTTGCCTCTTGGGCCGATATTCCCACTCCTTGTGGGACTCGGTGGCGCAAGTTCTGCCCCAGTGTTCGGAGGAGGTCCAGACACTGCTTTCCCGCGCCATTGCGGAAGGAAGGGATGCGGCAAAGTACACCATCAGATGTGGCCTTGATACTGCCGACTCGCTAGGCAGATCGCTTGCGACGACAGTGGCGCTGCGCCGTCACGCCTGGCTGAGAACCCCTGGTTTCTCGGGTGATGTCCAGAACACTCTTATGGACATGCCCTTTGATGGGGTCGGTCTTTTTGGAAACAAGGCAGACCATGCTCTGGAGCGCTTTAAGGACTCGCGGGCTACAGCCAAGTCCCTGGGCCTTTCTGCTGTGCGCCCTCCGCAACTGTCTGCTTTTTGCCCCTTTCGTGGCCACGGAAGGGGCGCCCAGTCACGTCCGCTGCCCAGCCACCGGCCCGCGCAGCAAGCGTCTTTGCGTGGCCGAGGACGTGGCTCCCGCCGAGGCGGGTCAGGCAACCAGCATGCGGGTCAGGCCACCAACCCCGCCCCGTCTGCGGCCTCCAAGCCCTCCTAGTCCTTCCTTTCAGGTGCACAGCACGCCAGTAGGGGGCAGGGTCCGCCATCACCTTCACCACTGGCGTGCCATCACCTCGGACAAGTGGGTCTTGGACATTGTCCGAAGGGGCTACTCCCTCCCCTTCGAGACCATCCCCCCAGCCATGCCACCTCAATTCCACCGCATGTCAGGGGATCACTTGGTGCTTCTTCAGAAGGAAGTTGCGGTCCTCTTGGCCAAGAGGGCCATCAAGCGCGTTCCGACCCCAGAAGTAGGGCGTGGTTGCTACTCCCACTTCTTTCTGGTGCCCAAAAGGACAAGGAGGACATGCGTCCTATCTTGGACCTCCGGAACGTCAATCGCTTCCTCCGGAAGGAGAAGTTCAAGATGCTCACCCTAGCTCAGGTCTTGACTGCCCTCGACCCTGGGGACTGGATGGTAGCGTTGGACTTGCAGGATGCATATTTCCACATCCCCGTCCTGCCGGCCCACCGGCGTTACCTGCGGTTCACGGTAGGCCTCGAGCATTTTCAGTTCACCGTGCCTTACAAGCGCAGGTGCCTTTGGCCTTACAAGCGCCCCTCGGGTGTTCATGAAAGTGATGGCGGTGGTCGCAGCTCATCTGCGCCGGGCAGGGGTTCCAGTCTTCCCCTACCTCGACGACTGGCTGCTGAAGGCGGGCTCATCCCAGGCAGTCGTCTCCCACCTCCAGACTACGTCCGAACTCCTGCACTCGCTGGGGTTCTCCATCAACGTGCCGAAGTCGCACCTGATTCCTTCTCCACAGCTCCTTTTCATCGGAGCAGTTCTGGACACGACGCAGTTTCGGGCTTATCCTCCCGAATGGCGAGTCTGGGATATTCAGGCTATGATTCCGATCTTTCGGCCTCTATCCTGGGTTTCGGTACGGATGACCCTGAGGCTGCTGGGCCTCATGGCCTCCTGCATCCTGCTGGTCGATCATGCCAGATGGCATATGCGGGCTCTGCAGTGGGACCTGAAATTCCAGTGGGTGCAGCATCAGGGCAACCTGTCCGATCACGTCCAGAACATGGAGGGGACTGCAAATCAGTTGCAGTGGTGGCTCTCGAACCGGCAATGGGTCATGGGCAGATCCCTGTCCCTTCCCCAGCCAGAGCACACAGTCATGACGGACGCGTCCCTTCTGGGATGGGGCGGTCACATGGGAGAGGCGGAGATCAGAGGCCTCTGGTCTCCGGCGGAATCCCGGCTCCATATCAACCTTCTGGAGCTCCGGGCGATCCGACTTGCACTCAAGGCATTCCTTCCCTCTGTCAAAGGGAAGGTAGTGCAGGTGTTCACAGACAACACCACCGCCATGTGGTACTGCAACAAACAGGGCGGGGTGGGGTCGTGGACCCTATGTCAGGAGGCTCTGCGCCTCTGGACATGGCTGGAACATCAGGGCATATTCCTGATGGTTCAAAACCTGGCAGGTTCCCTGATCGAACTCAGCCGCAGGTGCACGATGGATCACGAATGGCGTCTTCACTCGTAGGTGGCGCAAGGACTCTTTCTACATTGGGGAGAGCCTTGGTTAGATCTATTCGTCACCGAAGAGAACGCGCAATGTCATCAGTTCTGCGCGTTGGAATTTCAAAGGCGGCACTCGCTCGGCGACGCTTTTCGTCACGAGTGGAGTTGCGGTCTGTTGTACGCCTTTCCGCCTATACCACTTCTACCCAGAGTGTTGAAGAAGATTCGGCGCGACCGGGCCCAAGTCATCCTTGTGGCTCCGGACTGGGCTCGAAGAGTTTGGTATCCCGAGCTACTCAGTATGAGCGTCGATCCCCGATCCGTCTGCCTCTTTGGAAGGATCTTCTGTCGCAGCAGCAGGGGACGGTCCTCCACCCGAACCTGTCCAGTCTCCACCTGCTTGCATGGAGATTGAGCGGCGGCAGTTGATTCCTTTCGACTTGCCTCCCGAAGTTTGTGATGTGATTCTGGCAGCCAGGCGTCCCTCCACTAAGGCCTGCAGGTGGAACAAGTTTGTGGCATGGTGCACAGCAAAGGCTGTGAATCCCCTTTCTGCCCCTCTTTCTGAGGTCCTTCTGTTCCTTCTTTCTCTGGCCCAACAGGTTTCTGCCCTGGGTACCATCAAGGGCTATCTTTGTGCAATCTCGGCCTTCCTCAGGCTTCCTGATCAGCCCTCTCTTTTTAAGTCCCCTGTTGTTAACGGGTTTCTTAAAGGCATTACACACCTCTTTCCTCCTGTTCCGTTTATAATGCCTCAGTGGGACTTAAATTTGGTTCTTACTTTCTTAATGTGCGCTCCCTTTGAGCCTCTGCATAACTGTCCTCTTCGTCTTCTCACTCTGAAGACAGCCTTTCTGGTGGCCATCACCTCCGCTCGGCGGGTGAGTGAGCTCCAGGCTATGTCATGCAAACCCCCCTTTCTGTCTGTCCATCCAGACAAGGTTGTTCTTAGGACGCGTCCGTCCTTCTTGCCAAAGGTGGTTACTGCCTTCCACATTGGGCAGACCATCACTTTGCCCACCTTCTTTCCGCCTCCGCATCCTTCCAGAGAGGAAGAGAGGCTCCACCGTCTGGACCCAAAACGTGCGCTTTCCTTTTACATCAACCGCACACAACAGTTCCGGGTGGATGACCAGCTCTTTGTTGGCTACGTGGGCGCCAAAAAAGGTCGGGCGGTACACAAGAGGACCATCTCCCGCTGGGTCATCTTGTGTATCAAAGCCTGCTATTCTTTGGCTAAGAAGGAGCCTCCTGTTGGGCTGCATGCCCATTCTACCAGGGCAACGGCTGCTACCACGGCTTTAGGCCGCGGTGTTCCGCTACAGGATATCTGTCAGGCAGCTACGTGGGCCTCGCTGCACACGTTTACCAAGCATTACTGCCTTGACAGCCAGGTCCGGAGGGACGGCTTCTTTGGCCGTTCTGTCCTCCGGGACTTCCTTGTCTGAATCTGTTCGCAGACCCACCACCAGGGTTGGTATTGCTGGGGTATCTATTCTAAGGTAAGGAATCTGTCACTAACGTGTCTCTTTCAGATGCACAAGTTACTAACTTGTGTAACGATATATCTGTAAGAGACAGTAGTTAGTGACAGATTCCTTACCGCCCCACCCATCCTCCCCGTTCTGCGAACTGATTTCTAGGGTTAAGGACATCCCTTTCAGGGCCCTAGTATTTTTTCAGACACCTATGTCAGCTTCTTGCATGGCTCTGCGTTCCTGGCGCGGAAAGTCGTGTACAGAACTGACGTCAGCGCGCAGGGGCGACGTCTAAGTACTGCCCGCGACGTCATCCCGGTGATCCCGACGCCGACGACGGACGCGGAGCCGCACGACGCCGCCTACGACGCGCAAGGGTACTGCTACGCAAAACTTTCCGGATCCAGCCTAACGCCTGGGGATATTCTAAGGTAAGGAATCTGTCACTAACTACTGTCTCTTACAGATATATCGTTACACAAGTTAGTAACTTGTGCGTTGACAGCAAAGGCTATCTTTATCAGCGGAGGTGTGTAGCCAGTGTTCACTGTGAAGGCACAAACACATGCTGCGGTCTTCCTTCGGGGCTCGGCTTCTGTCTTCAAGTGAGATTTAGCATCTGCAAAGTGTGCTGGCAGTACCTTCTCTGGCAGAATCTTGGGCAAAAATCTGGGCGAAGAACCTCTCCTGACAAGTGGTAGTCGTTATATATTAAATCTTATCAGAGATTGGCATTTCTTATGTAAGTTAGGCAATGTCTGACATAGATTATGTGCATCAAGGTGTAGCGTCACAGACGTTTCCTTATGAACATTTAAGGTAAAATGATGTCAATTCAGACTACATTATTTTGGTTATATGTCTGTATGTGCTCTTATTTAACCTTGACAGAGTGGAAAGTAGATATTTGGCCCAGACAAATGTTGCATCAAGAGTTGTCTATGTCATCAATCAGATGGCTTTACGTTTTCACAGTTCTTAGAAAGATAGGGTCAAATGACATCTGCATTAAATGGCAGACATGACAATGATTCTGCATGAATCTGGAAAGATGGGGACTTCTATTGTCTAAGATTGAGACGTTGGCAACTTCCATTATCCATGATGGAGTCAGGCCTACATAAAATAGAATCGGACCTTAGGGGCTTTACAACACTACTACTCAATCTTCCGAATGTCAACTGACACGTTTTGAGGACAGGATCTTTAGGACAGACTTGGGATGGTTTTTCTTCCTGCAGAAATAGGAGCATCTGAGAGCAGGGCTCAGTCTCAAGCTCTGGCTTGTCTCTGGTTGAAGGTCCAGTGTCAAATGGCCTCCTGTCTATATCTGGTGTCATGGGCCCGTATATCATTTATATCCTCTTCTGGTTCATACACTGAAATATTGGAAACCTGCATCCACTGTCATCTCATTTAGTGCCTCTGCTTCAATTTAGAAAATAGCTTAAAAAGCTTGAAGTGGAACAAGTACACAGTAAGACACACTACGTGTGTGAGATATTTTTGACACATGTTATGTTGTTATCTAAGGCAGTGGTTCTTAACCTTTTAACTTCTGTGGATACTGACTTAATCATTACTGCAATCTGGGGACCCCTACTGAATAATTATTGAAATATGGGGATCCTTACTGAGTGATTATTGGAATTGGAATCCAGAGACCCTGGCCTAAGCAATTTCAATGATTTGAACTGCAAAACACAAAAATACAGAAACAAGCATTCATCAAGCTAATACATAAATTAGGAAATATTTTATTTAATTGACAACCAAATATAAAAACAATCAAAAATGTTATTTAAATTCGAAGGTTGGAGCTTTTCAGGGATGGCTGCGGAGAACCACGCCTCCGTGTAGCCACAGGTAATGCTGCCCCGCCCCCGGTAATGGAGATTCGGCGTACCTGAGCGGGCGCGTCAAGTAAAATGAAGGTCCTGCTGGCGGTTTTTCTCTCCCCTTCACGGCCGGCGTTCTGCGGCTGGCGTTCGTGGCGGCCTCTTCTCCTTCAATGGGCTGTCATTAAGCTTCATGGCACCGAGGCGACTTTCGCTGAAGACGCCGGGATCAACAACGGAGGCTGCTCGGCAGAGGGGGCTCAGAGGTCAGAAGCAGGAGGTAGGAGGATTTTTCTCCACGGCGGTTCAAATGCAATTAATCAATTGAAGTTGTGCTCGGGACACTTGAAGCTGCCTGGGAGCAGTCTGAGAGACGTTTTAGTTACTGTGAATCTTTTCACTAGAAAATATATTGCTCTGGAAACCAATGGAGGGGTGAGCGAGTGCTCGAGAACGGACTTTAAAATGGACAGAGTGACTTATTATAACTCGCCCGCCAGGGCGCATCACGCTGTGTTCAGGGGGAGTGTCGAATACACAGAGGTTCCAGCCGCCCCTCCTCTCTCAAGCTCTCAGTAGATTCTTCACAAGAGACACTTTGGTCCATTTAACAAAACAGGCTTCCAGGCAACACGTTTACTTGGAACACTCCCGCTAGCACACTGCATACTGCAATTATACTGCAACGTGTAAGCCATCCTGGGAGGCCGATATATCTCTTCTGGCAGGGCTGGGGCGGTGGGAGGGGGCCGAGCAGCCCTGCTGAAGACAAACTGTGATTCTGGGCAAATCACTTAACCTCCCTGTGCATACCAAAAAAATTAATGTGTCATTGATGTAACTGGTGCGCATGCAAAGCGCTCCAATACCTTCAGGTCGAGTTCGCGCTATATAAAACTGCAAAAAATCAAAACAAAACAGTGACAACATATCACACATTCGCATTCATCACCGTCACATTCTATCGAGGTGAAAGAAAAACATGCTTTACGAATACACGACCTGCTAATTTTGTTTGAATTAATTGTTGTCCGTTCTCGATTAAGCAGCTCATCGATTTCACCTTTTCACTAGGGAAAGGTCACTACATGCACACAGTGTTCAATGGACACAGTGACGCTAGGGTACGACTCTTGTTTAATTTTTACTTATGTGATGATATCAGTTCAGGGGCTTAGCATTCAACAGTGCAGCAGGAGTAGTAGCACCGAAGCCCAGAGGTGTCAGCAGCCCATTGCACCCCAATTGTGGCTTTCTTTTACTACCCACTAGTGGGGCAAAAGCACCCACGCTCCCCTTGCTACTTTGCAGTATTCATTAATTTGCAGCATGCTCAGGCCTGGCACCATGTTACTAGTTGGTGAGCAAAAAATAAAAACCCTTGAGAACCCTCAGAATGGGCTATATTAAGATCAAACATACTGTCTCCAATACGTACACACAACCCTTCTCACACAAATGTCCCATACACACAACCCTCGCCCACGTGCACGCACATATGCACGAAAAGAGCCTTCCACACATACAAGCACGCTTACACACATTACCTCGCTATATACAAACTCAGGCACACATACACAAGCTCCCTATATAAACACACAAACACAATCTCCCTATCTTCACACACGCATTCAAACACACACACGCAAACTCCCTATACACATCCAAACACATACCACTCCCCACAGAGACACCTAAGCAAACCACACGCACACAACCTTTCTGTAGACACCTAAGCACACATTCACGCACACACACCCACAAACGCGCGCACACCCCCACACATACACCAACTATTTCCCAAACACCGAAGCCCACACGCACGCACACACAATCACTATGAGCGGTTTTGATTTACTTCCGGCTGCGCCGGCTCTCTCTTCATTGAGCCCTTCCTTATACAGCAGAGCAGCCAGGAGGAACCTGCCTGCTGAAGGGGTTCTCTGCTGTAACCTTCCTGCCTCATCACCCCAGTCACAGTTAATCCACAGGTGAGAATTCCACACACAAAAAAATGTTCACATGTACCATTTAGCATACAGTTAGGAATCTCGAAATTTGCCCTAATCTTGGCTTTAGCATTTTTTAAAAAAGATTTTTATTTTAACATAGAACTTTAAGCAAATTTCAAATCCCATTTGATTTCGTTACAAAGTCTATGGAAAGCCTGAGGAAGAAGCCAGGTAAGTAGCTATAAATACTGCAGCAGGTACGGTGTGTAAGAAGCTCACTGCTTTCTAATTAGTTGTTGTTTTGGTTCAAAGCCGGAGGGCGTGGGCCCGTTTTCTTTACTTTCACAAAACGATGCCATACCCTAGTCACGCTAATATCCAATTGCTGCAAAGGGAAATACAAATAAAATGCACATGTACCGAGAGAGCGTGCTTGCCTTTTGTCACGCTGCTCTGAAGCATACACACACTATAGTTGCTGTTCCAATGCATCTTGTTAATGGTATTTCAGGTTTAGGCTGCTCAGGCACGGAAAGGGCCTTGTTGCTTGTTGGCAGTGCTTTATTGTCAATTGGACGTCTCGTGTCAGTTCAATTTCTCCTTCCCTCCTGCATTCATCTCTTTACTTCAACACCAGAGCAGATTTTGATACCATACATCATTTTTTGGCCTGTACAGCTCTATTCGTACACTAATTGGTTACGTAACATTACAACTCTACTACCTACGGACGCATTCTTGATTTAGGCATTTTGTCGGCTGCACCAATTGTCACATAATTAAACATTTTCCGCATTTGCCAAATATTCCATCATCTGCTGCATAATCTGCACATTTGAACAAAAAAAGCCTTGTTTCTAGCTCAAACGGCTCAAATGTTCCCAAAAATGCAGCTTCACGTGTTACAGCGTGGTGGAAGGCCCTTTGCAAAGCTGGAATGGTCACGTGTTACTTATTGCTAAATATGGGTGTTAAATTGGTAATAATAGTGCACAAATCTCTCTTCTTTCTGTACCCATCTTGCCTCTTTCTGCATTTCTCTTCCATCTTTCTGCACCTTTCTTCCTCTTCCTGCACCTCACTGTCTTCTTTCTGCACTTCACTTGCCTCTTTCTGCATTTCTCTTGCCCCTTTCTTCACCCCTCTTGCTTCTTTTTGCACCTCTGTTGGTTCTTTATGCACCCCTTTTGCCTGTTTCTGTAACTCTCTTGCCTCTTTCTGTAGTTCTCTTGCCTCCGTCTGCACCTCACTTACCTCTTTCTGCAGTTCTATTGCCTCTTTCTGCACCTCTCTTTCCTCTTTCTGAACCTCACTCTCTTCTTTCTGTACCCCTCTTCCCTCTTTCTGCACCTCTCTTGTCCCTCTCTGCACACCTGTTCTCTCTTTCTGCACCCCTGTTGCCTGTTTCTGCAACTCTCTTGCCTCTTTCTACAGTTCTCTAGTCTCCTTCTGCACCTCACTAGCCTCTTTTTGCACCTGTGTTCCCTTTCTGCACCTTTCCTACCTTTTCTGCACCTCTCTTGCCTCTTTCTGTACCTCTGTTGCTTCTTTCTGTACTTCTCTTGCTCTTTCTGCACCCTTCACGCCTCTTTCAGCACCTCTGTTGCTTCTTTCTGCACTTATCTTCCTTCTTTCTGCACCCCTCGTGCCTCTTTCTGTACTTGTCTTGCCTCTTTGTGCACCTCTCCTACTTATTTCTGCACCTCTCTTGCCTCTTTTTGCACCTCTGTTGGTTCTTTCTGCACTGCTCTTGCTTCTTTATGCACCTATTTTGCAAATTTCTGCACCCCTCTTGCCTCGTACTGCACCCCTTTTACCTGTTTCTCCACCTCTCTTGCCTCTGTATGCACCTCTGTTCCCTCTTTCTGTACCTCTTTTGCCTGTTTCTGCAACTCTCTTGCCTCTTTCTGGAGTTCTCTTGCCTCCTTCTGAACCTCTGTTGCTTCTTTCTACACTTCTCTTGCCTCTTTCTGCACCCCTGTTGCTTCATTTTGCACTTTCCATGCTTCTTTCTGTACCTGTCTTGCTTCTTTCTGCACCCCTGTTGTCTCTTTATGCACTCGTCTTCCCTCTTTCTGTACCTTTCTTGCCTGTTTCTCCATCTCAGTTGCCTATTTCTGCACTTTTCTTGCTTCTTTCTACACCTCTGTTGCTTCTTTCAGCAATTCTCTTGCCTCTTTCCGAAGTTATCTTACCTGTTTCTGCACCCCTCTTGCCTCTTTCTGCCCCCGTCTTCCCTCTTTGTACAACTGTCTAGCCTCTTTCTATACCTCTCTTCCCTCTTTCTGCACCATTCTTGCCTCTTTTTGTACCTCTGTTGCTTCTTTCTGCACTTCTCTTGCCTCTTTCTGCACCCTTCGTGCCTCTTTTAGCAACTCTGTTGCTTCTTTCTGCACTCCCCTTCCTTCTTTCTGCACCCCTCGTGACTCCTTCTGCACCTCTGTTGCCTCTTTCAGCACCTCTGTTGGTTCTTTCTGCACTGCTCTTGCTTCTTTCTAAACCTCTGTTGCTTCTTTCAGCAATTCTCTTGCCTCTTTCTGCACTTCTCTTGCTTGTTTCTGCACCCCTCTTGCCTCTTTCTGAACCCTTCTTCCCTCTTTGTATAACTCTCTAGCCTCTTTCTACACCTCTCTTTCCTCTTTCTGCACCACTCTTGCCTCTTTTTGTACCTCTGTTGCTTCTTTCTGCACTTCTCTTGCCTCTTTCTGCACCCTTCGTGTCTCTTTCAGCACCTCCGTTGCTTCTTTCTGCACTTCTCTTCCTTCTTTCTGCACCTCTGTTGCCTCTTTCAGCACCTCTGTTGGTTCTTTCTGTACTGCTCTTGCTTCTTTCTGCACCTCACTTGCCTCTTTCTGTACTTCTCCTGCTTCTTTCTACATATCTGTTGCTTCTTTCAGCAATTCTCTTGCCTCTTTCTGCAGTTCTCTTCCTTCTTTTTGCACCCCTCCTGCCTCTTTGTGTACCTCTCTTGCCTCTTTGTGTACCTCTCCTACCTCTTTCTTTACCCCTCTTGCCTCTTTTTGCACCTTTGTTGGTTCTTTCTGCACTGCTCTTGCTTCTTTCTGCACTTCACTTGCCTCTTTCTGCACTTATCTTGCTTCTTTTTAAACCTCTGTTGCTTCTTTCAGCATTTCTCTTGCATCTTTCTGCACTTCTCTTCCTTCTTTCTGCACTCCTCCTGCCTCTTTCTGTACCTCTCTTGCCTCTTTGTGCACCCCTCCTACCTTTTTCTGCACCCCTCTTGCCTCTTTTTGCACCTCTGTTGGTTCTTTCTGCACTGCTCTTACTTCTTTCAGCACCTCACTTGCCTCTTTCTGCACCCCTGTTCCCTGTTTCTGCACCTTTCCTGCCTGTTTATGCACTTCTCTTGCCTCTTTCTGCACCTCTGAGTTAGAGGTAGTTTTAATCCCCCTGCCCTGTTATGTACTAGGGCCTTACAGGGGAGGTCATGCCAATCACAGGGTACCCCAACCCATAGTGTACCCTAGTGTATGTAGGTGTTTTCACTGTATTCAAAGTGTCTTTCAGCATAGCACTGGCTCCGGGCCTCGTTAGTCAGAGTCAGTTACCACCAGTAGCAGTCAGTTAAAAGTTGGGGGCACAGGATGACTTTGCAACAAGGCCTTTTTCTGCACCTCTGTTGGTTCTTTCTGCACATCCTGCTCTTTTCTTCATCTTTCTGGACTTCTATTGCCTTTTTCTGCATTTCTCTTGCTTCTTTCTGTGCCTTTCTTCCTCTTTCTTCACATGTCCTACCTCTGTAGGCATAGTTAGAAATTATCATTTAAAAAACCTTAGAAATTCACTGAAAAAACCATAGGTTTCAGGGACGTTATAGTTAGAAATTATCATTTAAAAACCTTTGACATTCACTGAAAAACCCATAGGTTTCAGGGACGTTATAGTTAGAAATTAGCATTTAAAAAACCTTTGAAATTCACTGAAAAAACCATAGGATTCAGGGACGTATAGTTAGAAATTAGCATTTAAAAAACCTTAGAAATTCACTGAAAAAACCACAGGTTTCAGGGACGTTATAGTTAGTTGGACATTTCACTCGTACAAAACCAAAGAAATTAGGCCGTTATAGTTAGTTGAGCTAACTATAACTCGCGCCCCCGCAATGCACTGCTGATGACGTCACATATTACATCATTCATGACATGGTCAGTGACATCACTGATGACATCACTGATGACATCTCAAATGACATCACTGATGACATCATCCAGTGACTGTGTGTTTCTATAAAGTTTAAATATGTTTATATATATATATGCCAAGGTATATTGAAGTATGAGTGGGTGTATTAGTGTCTGAGTAGATGATTTAGTAGGTGCGTGAATGACTGTACAAGTGAGTGATTAAACTTGTCTTACTGAATGCACGCGTTAGTGAGTAAACTGTAAATGTCTGTATCAGTCTGTCAGTTGGTGTGTAAGCGGCTGCATGGGTTGGTGAGTAGCTACATGAGTGTCTATATGGGTTATTAATTGGTTGTCTGAGTATCTGTATGGGTGCCTGAGTGTCTGTGTAGGTGGGGGGTGTGTGACTCTGTGCATAGATGTGTGAGTGGGTAATTCACTGGGTGTATGGGTTCAAGAGTGCATCTGTTAAGGGCTGTATGGGTGTGTTGGTGAGTGAATGGATGTCTCAGTGGTACATGTGTAAGTAACTACATATGTGAAAGGCAGTATATGTGAGTGTTGGAGTATATAAATCACTATATGTGAGAGTGAGTGATTGTGAGAGTGGCTGTATGGATGAGTGAGTGCTTGTATCAGTGATTGTATAAGAGAGTAAGTATGTGTTAGTATCTGTATGAATAAGTGAGGTGGTGTGTATATAACTGTATAGGTGAGTAAATGGGAGTGTGAATGATTCTTTGCATGATTGACTAGGTGTGTGAGTAACTCTATGGATGAGTGGCGATGTTTGAGTGTCTATATAGGTGTATGAGTGCAAATGATAGTGCTGTATTGATATGTGACTGCATGTATGAGTGACTATATGGGTGAATGAGTAGACATGTGTGTACACCTAGGAATCAGTTAGTGGTTATGTAGTAACTGGTATTGATGTGTCTATGGTTTCGAAAATGGTAGTCTGTATTTTAGAGTGGGTGTATCAAAGGTTATATTAGGGTGTGAGGAGGTGCATCAGATTATCATGTGGATGATGTCATCAGTGATGTCATTTGAGATGTCATCAGTGATGTCACTGACCATGTCATGAATGATGTAATATGTGACGTCATCAGCAGTGCATTGCGGGGGCGCGAGTTATAGTTAGCTCAACTAAGTATAACGGCCGAATTTCTCTGGTTTTGTATGAGTGAAATGGCCAACTAACTATAACGTCCCTGAAACCTGTGGTTTTTTCAGTGAATATATATATATTACCTACTGGCGGTCGCCAGTAGGTAGTTATAGTTAGGACCTATTTTCCATAGGAAAAGCATTTTTTGTTTTCCCAATAACTTTAGCGTCTTTTGACGAATCTTCGCGAAATTTTCAAAACTAGTGGGGCGCTCCGGTCAGCTCCTGTCTTAGAAGTTTCGGGGTGATTGGCCAAGCGGGGGCCGAGAAAAAAGGGGGGTCCCAAAACATGTTTTCTCCATGTTAATTTCCATAGGAAACTTTAGACATGGATACAGCCCGAACTGCTGAACGGAATTACACCAAATTTGGCGAAAAGGTAGCCCTTGGTTCAGAAAGAGTCCTTCTTGTTAAATGGTGTAAATCCATTCCGTAGTTCCTGAGAAATTAAAAAATAGAGGTCGGAAAATCAATTTCCCATAGGAAACTTTAGCCAAGGCTACAGTCCGAACTGCTGAACGGAATGACACCAAATTTGGCAAAAAGGTAGTCCTTGGTTCAGAAAGAGCCCTTTTTTTAAATGGTGTAAATCCGTTCAGTAGTTGTTGAGATATTAAAGGAAAAAAAATCTTTATATATCTGGGCGGGACCTAACTACACAAGCACAAGCTTGGCTCTAATTGGCTGCCAACACTTCAATCCAGGAAGTGTTGGCAGCCATCTTGGTGCAATGCTTTTTAGGTCTCGCCTAGCGACGCAGCGCATGCACTGCTCGCTTGCCGAGATCTATTGTTGTCGATTTTTCTTCCGAAGAAGAACACTACCCCCAGCACGACCCCCTACACTACCCAAACACAACTGCACTACCCTAAACACTACCACCAGCAGGACCCCCTATACTACCCAAACGCCACTGCACTACCCTAAAACACTACCCCAGCACAACCCCTACACTACCCAAACACCACTGCACTACCCTAAATCCTAAAACACTACCCCCAGCATGACCCACTATACTACCCAAACACTACTGCACTACTCTAAACCCTAAAACACTACCCCCAGCATCGACCCCCTACACTACCCAAACACCACTGCACTACCCTAAACCCTAAAACACTACCCCCAGCATGACCCCCTACACTACCCAAACACCACTGCACTACCCTAAACCCTAAAACACTACCCCCAGCATGACCCCCTACACTACCCAAACACCACTGCACTACCCTAAACCCTAAAACACTACCCCCAGCACTGACCCCCTACACTACCCAAACACCACTGCACTACCCTAAACCCTAAAACACTACTCCCAGCACGACCCCTACACTACCCAAACACCACTGCACTACCCTAAACCCTAAAACACTACCCCCAGCACGACCCCCTACACTACCCAAACACCACTGCACTACCCTAAACCCTAAAACACTACCCCCAGCATGACCCCCTACACTACCCAAACACCACTGCACTACCCTAAACCCTAAAACACTACCCCCAGCATGACCCCCTACACTACCCAAACACCACTGCACTACCCTAAACCCTAAAACACTACCCCCAGCACGACCCCCTACACTAGCCAAACACCACTGCACTACCCTAAACCCTAAAACACTACCCCCAGCACGAACCCCTACACTACACAAACACCACTGCACTACCCTAAACCCTAAATCTACCCCCAGCAAGACCCCTTACACTACACAAACACCACTGCTCTACCCTAATCCCTAAAATACTATCCCCATCACAACCCCCTTCACTACCCAAACAACACTGCACTACTTTAAACCCTAAAACACTACCCCAGCACAACCCGTACATTACACATACACCACTGCACTACCCTAAACCCTAAAACACTACCCCCAGCACGACCGCCTACACTACCCAAACACCACTGCACTACCCTAAACCCTAAAACACTACCCCCAGCACGACCCCTACACTACTCAAACACCACTGCACTACCCTAAACCCTAAAACACTACCCCCAGCACGACCCCCTATACTACACAAACACCACTGCACTACCCTAAACCCCAAAACAGTACCCCAGCATGACCCCCTATACTACACAAACACCACTGCACTACCCTAAACCCTAAAACACTACCCCCAGCACGACCCCCTACACTACACAAACACCACTGCTCTACCCTAATCCCTAAAATACTACCCCAATCACGACCCCTACACTACCCAAACACCACTGCACTACCCTAAACCCTAAAACACTACCCCCAGCATGACCCCCTACACTACACAAACACCACTGCGCTACCCTAAACCCTAAAACACTACCCCCAGCATGACCCCCTACACAACACACACACCACTGCACTACCCTAAACCCTAAAACACTACCCCCAGCACGACCCCCTACACTACCCAAACACCACTGCACTACCCTAAACCCTAAAACACTACCCCCAGCACGAACCCCTACTCTACACAAACACCACTGCACTACCCTAAACCTTAAGTCTACCCCCAACACGACCCCCTTCACTACACAAACACCACTGCTCTACCCTAATCCCTAAAATACTATCCCCATCACAACCCCCTTCACTACCCAAACACCACTGCACTACTTTAAACCCTAAAACACTACCCCCAGCACAACCCCTACATTACACAAACACCACTGCACTACCCTAAACCCTAAAACACTACCCCCAGCACGACCCCCTACACTACTCAAACACCACTGCACTACCCTAAACCCTAAAACACTACCCCCAGCACGACCCCCTATACTACCCAAACACCACTGCACTACCCTAAACACCTAAAACAGTACCCCAGCATGACCCCTATACTACACAAACACCACTGCACTACCCTAAACCCTAAAACACTACCCCCAGCACGACCCCCTACTCTACACAAACACCACTGCACTACCCTAAACCCTAAAACACTACCCCCAGCACGACCCCTTCACTACACAAACACCACTGCTCTACCCTAATCCCTGAAATACTACCCCAATCACGACCCCTACACTACCCAAACACCACTGCACTACCCTAAACCCTAAAACACTACCCCCAGCACAACCCCTACATTACCCAAACACCACTGCACTACCCTAAACCCTAAAACACTACCCCCAGCACGACCACCTACACTACCCAAACACCACTGCACTACCCTAAACCCTAAAACACTACCCCCAGCACGACCCCCTACAATACACAAACACCACTGCGCTACCCTAAACCCTAAAACCTTACCCCCAGCACGACCCCCTACACTACCCAAACACCACTGCACTACCCTAAACCCTAAAACACTACCCCAGCACGACCCCTACACTACCCAAACACCACTGCACTACCCTAAACCCTAAAACACTACCCCCAGCATGACCCCCTACACTACCCAAACACCACTGTACTACCCTAAACCCTAAAACACTACCCCAGCACGACCCCTACACTACCCAAACACCACTGCACTAACCTAAACCCTAAAACATTACCCCCAGCACGACCCCCTACACTACACAAACACCACTGCACTACCCTAAACCCTAAAACACTACCCCCAGCATGACCCCTACACTACCCAAACACCACTGCACTACCCTAAACCCTAAAACACTACCCCCAGCACGACCCCTACACTACACAAACACCACTGCACTACCCTAAACCCTAAAACACTACCCCCAGCATGACCCCCTACACTACCCAAACACCACTGCACTACCCTAAACCCTAAACCACTACCCCCAGCACGACCCCCTACACTACACAAACACCACTGCACTACCCTAAACCCTAAACACTACCCCCAGCACGACCCCCTACACTACCCAAACACCACTGCGCTACCCTAAACCCTAAAACACTACCCCCAGCACGACCCCCTACACTACCCAAACACCACTGCGCTACCCTAAACCCTAAAACACTACCCCCAGCATGACCCCCTACACTACCCAAACACCACTGCGCTACCCTAAACCCTAGAACACTACCCCCAGCACGACCCCCTACACTACCCAAACACCACTGCGCTACCCTAAACCCTAAAACACTACCCCCAGCACGACCCCCTACACTACACAAACACCACTGTGCTACCCTAAACCCTAAAACACTACCCCCAGCACGACCCACTACACTACCCAAACACCACTGCACTACCCTAAACCCTAAAACACTACCCCCAGCACGACCCCCTACACTACCCAAACACCACTGCGCTACCCTAAACCCTAAAGCACTACCCCCAGCACGACCCCTACACTTCACAAACACCACTGCGCTACCCTAAACCCTAAAACTCTACCCCCAGCACGACTCCCTACACTACCAAAACACCACTGAGCTACCCTAAACCCTAAAACACTACCCCCAGCACGACCCTCTACACTACACAAACACCACTGCACTACCCTAAACCCTAAATCTACCCCCAGCATGACCCCCTACACTACCCAAACACCACTGCGCTACCCTAAACCCTAAATCTACCCCAGCATGACCCCCTACACTACACAAACACCACTGCGCTACCCTAAACCCTAAAACACTACCCCCAGCACGACCCCCTACACTACACAAACACCACTGCGCTACCCTAAACCCTAAAACACTACCCCCAGCATGACCCCCTACACTACCCAAACACCACTGCACTACCCTAAAACACTACCCCCAGCACGACCCCCTACACTACCCAAACACCACTGCGCTACCCTAAACCCTAAAACACTACCCCCAGCACGACCCCCTACACTACCCAAACACCACTGCACTACCCTAAACCCTAAAACACTACCCCCAGCACGACCCCCTACACTACCCAAACACCACTGCACTACCCTAAACCCTAAAACACTACCCCCAGCACGACCCCCTACACTACACAAACACCACTGCACTACCCTAAACCCTAAAACACTACCCCAGCACGACCCCCTACACTACCCAAACACCACTGCACTACCCTAAACCCTAAAACACTACCCCCAGCACGACCTCCTACACTACCCAAACACCACTGCACTACCCTAAACCCTAAAACTACCCCAGCATGACCCCTACACTACCCAAACACCACTGCACTACCCTAAACCCTAAAACATTACCCCCAGCACGACCCCCTACACTACACAAACACCACTTCACTACCCTAAACCCTAAAACACTACCCCCAGCACGACCCCCTACACTACCCTAAACCCTAAAATACTACCCCCAGCACGACCCCCTACACTACACAAACAGCACTGCACTACCCTAAACCCTAAAACACTACCCCCAGCATGACCCCCTACACTACACAAACACCACTGCACTACCCTAAACCCTAAAACACTACCCCCAGCACGACCCCTACACTACCCAAACACCACTGCACTACCCTAAACCCTAAAACACTACCCCCAGCACGAACCCCTACACTACCCAAACACCACTGCACTACCCTAAACCCTAAAACACTACCACCAGCACGACCCCTACACTACACAAACACCACTGCTCTACCCTAAACCCTAAAATACTACCCCCATCACGACCCCCTACACTACCCAAACACCACTGCACTACCCTAAACCCTAAAACACTACCCCAGCACAACCCCCTACACTACACAAACACCACTGCACTACCCTAAACCCTAAAACACTACCCCCAGCACGACCCCCTACACTACCCAAACACCACTGCACTACCCTAAACCCTAAAACACTACCCCCAGCACGACCCCCTACACTACCCAAACACACACTGCACTACCCTAAACCCTAAAACACTACCCCCAGCACGACCCCCTACACTACACCAAACACCACTGCACTACCCTAAACCCCAAAACACTACCCCCAGCATGACCCCCTACACTACACAAACACCACTGCACTACCCTAAACCCTAAAACACTACCCCCAGCACGACCCCCTACACTACACAAACACCACTGCACTACCCTAAACCCTAAAACACTACCCCCAGCACGACCCCCTACACTACACAAACACCACTGCACTACCCTAAACCCTAAAACACTACCCCAGCACGACCCCCTACACTACCCAAACACCACTGCACTACCCTAAACCCTAAAACACTACCCCCAGCACGACCCCCTACACTACACAAACACCACTGCACTACCCTAAACCCTAAAACACTACCCCCAGCACGACCACCTACACTACCCAAACACCACTGCACTACCCTAAACCCTAAAACACTACCCCCAGCACAACCCCTACACTACACAAACACCACTGCACTACCCTAAACCCTAAAACACTACCCCCAGCATGACCCCCTACACTACCCAAACACCACTGCACTACCCTAAACCCTAAAACACTACCCCAGCACGACCCCCTACACTACCCAAACACCACTGCACTACCCTAAACCCTTAAACACTACCCCCAGCACAACCCCCTACACTACCCAAACACCACTGCACTACCCTAAACCCTAAAACACTACCCCCAGCACTACCCAAACACCACTGCACTACCCTAAACCCTAAAACACTACCCCCAGCATGACCCCCTACACTACCCAAACACCACTGCACTACCCTAAACCCTAAAACACTACCCCCAGCACGACCCCCTACACTACCCAAACACCACTGCACTACCCTAAACCCTAAAACACTACCCCCAGCACGACCCCTACACTACACAAACACCACTGCACTACCCTAAACCCTAAAACACTACCCCCAGCACGACCCCTACACTACCCAAACACCACTGCACTACCCTAAACCCTAAAACACTACCCCCAGCACGACCCCCTACACTACCCAAACACCACTGCGCTACCCTAAACCCTAAAACACTACCCCCAGCACGACCCCCTACACTACACAAACACCACTGCACTACCCTAAACCCTAAAACACTACCCCAGCATGACCCCCTATACTACACAAACACCACTGCACTACCCTAAACCCTAAAACACTACCCCCAGCACGACCCCCTACTCTACACAAACACCACTGCACTACCCTAAACCCTAAAATCTACCCCCAGCACGACCCCTTACACTACACAAACACCACTGCACTACCCTAAACCCTAAAACACTACCCCCAGCACGACCCCCTACACTACCCAAACACCACTGCACTACCCTAAACCCTAAAACACTACCCCCAGCACGACCCCCTACACTACACAAACACCACTGCACTACCCTAAACCCTAAAACACTACCCCCAGCACGACCCCCTACACTACCCAAACACCACTGCACTACCCTAAACCCTAAAACACTACCCCCAGCACTACCCCCTACACTACCCAAACACCACTGCACTACCCTAAACCCTAAAACACTACCCCCAGCACGACCCCCTACACTACCCAAACACCACTGCACTACCCTAAACCCTAAAACACTACCCCAGCACGACCCCCTACACTACCCAAACACCACTGCACTACCCTAAACCCTAAAATACTACCCCCAGCACGACCCCCTACACTACCCAAACACCACTGTACTACCCTAAACCCTAAAACACTACCCCCAGCACGACCCCTACACTACACAAACACCACTGCACTACCCTAAACCCTAAAACATTACCCCATCACGACCCCCTACACTACCCAAACACCACTGCACTACCCTAAACCCTAAAACACTACCCCCAGCATGACCCCCTACACTACCCAAACACCACTGCACTACCCTAAACCCTAAAACACTACCCCCAGCACGACCCCCTACACTACACAAACACCACTGCACTACCCTAAACCCTAAAACACTACCCCCAGCACGACCCCCTACACTACCCAAACACCACTGCACTACCCTAAACCCTAAAACACTACCCCCAGCACGACCCCCTACACTACCCAAACACCACTGCACTACCCTAAACCCTAAAACACTACCCCCAGCACGACCCCCTACACTACACAAACACCACTGCACTACCCTAAACCCTAAAACACTACCCCCAGCACGACCCCCTACACTACACAAACACCACTGCACTACCCTAAACCCTAAAACACTACCCCCAGCACGACCCCCTACACTACACAAACACCACTGCACTACCCTAAACCCTAAAATCTACCCCCAGCACGACCCCCTACACTACCCAAACACCACTGCACTACCCTAAACCCTAAAACACTACCCCCAGCACAACCCCCTACACTACCCAAACACCACTGCACTACCCTAAACCCTAAAACACTACCCCCAGCACAACCCCTACACTATACAAACACCACTGTACTACCCTAAGCCCTTAAACACTACCCCATCACGACCCCCTACACTACCCAAACACCACTGCACTACCCTAAACCCTAAAACACTACCCCCAGCACGACCCCCTACACTACCCAAACACCACTGCACTACCCTAAACCCTAAAACACTACCCCCAGCACGACCCCCTACACTACCCAAACACCACTGCACTACCCTAAACCCTAAAACACTACCCCAGCACGACCCCTACACTACCCAAACACCACTGCACTACCCTAAACCCTAAAACACTACCCCCAGCACGACCCCCTACACTACCCAAACACCACTGCACTACCCTAAACCCTAAAACACTACTCCCAGCACTACCCAAACACCACTGCACTACCCTAAACCCTAAAACACTACCCCCAGCACGACCCCCTACACTACACAAACACCACTGCACTACCCTAAACCCTAAAACACTACCCCCAGCATGACCCCCTACACTACCCAAACACCACTGCACTACCCTAAACCCTAAAACACTACCCCCAGCACGACCCCCTACACTACACAAACACCACTGCACTACCCTAAACCCTAAATACTACCCCCAGCACGACCCCCTACACTACCCAAACACCACTGCACTACCCTAAACCCTAAAACACTACCCCCAGCACGACCCCCTACACTACCCAAACACCACTGCACTACCCTAAACCCTAAAACACTACCCCCAGCATGACCCCCTACACTACCCAAACACCACTGCGCTACCCTAAACCCTAAAACACTACCCCCAGCACGACCCCCTACACTACCCAAACACCACTGCACTACCCTAAACCCTAAAACACTACCCCCAGCACGACCCCCTACACTACACAAACACCACTGCGCTACCCTAAACCCTAAAACACTACCCCCAGCACGACCCCCTACACTACCCAAACACCACTGCGCTACCCTAAACCCTAAAACACTACCCCCAGCACGACCCCTACACTACCCAAACACCCCTGCGCTACCCTTAACCCTAAAACACTATCCCCAGCATGACTCCCTACACTACCCAAACACCACTAGCACAACCCTAAACCCTAAATACTACCCCCAGCACGACCCCCTACACTACCCAAACACCACTGCACTACCCTAAACCCTAAAACACTACCCCCAGCACGACCCCCTACACTACACAAACACCACAGCACGACCCTAAACCCTAAAACACTACCCCCAGCACGACCCCCTACACTACACAAACACCACTGCACTACCCTAAACCCTAAAACACTACCCCCAGCATGACCCCCTACACTACACAAACACCACTGCACTACCCTAAACCCTAAAACACTACCCCCAGCACGACCCCCTACACTACCCAAACACCACTGCACTACCCTAAACCTTAAAACACTACCCCCAGCACGACCCCCTACACTACACAAACACCACTGCACTACCCTAAACCCTAAAACACTACCCCCAGCACGACCCCCTACACTACCCAAACACCACTGCACTACCCTAAACCCTAAACACACGACCCCTACACTACACAAACACCACTGCACTACCCTAAACCCTAAAACACTACCCCAGCACCCCCTACACTACACAAACACCACTGCACTACCCTAAACCCTAAAACACTACCCCCAGCACGACCCCCTACACTACACACAAACACCACTGCACTACCCTAAACCCTAAAACACTACCCCCAGCACGATCCCCTACACTACACAAACACCACTGCACTACCCTAAACCCTAAAATCTACCCCCAGCACGACCCCCTACACTACCCAAACACCACTGCACTACCCTAAACCCTAAAACACTATCCCCAGCACGACCCCCTACACTACCCAAACACCACTGCACTACCCTAAACCCTAAAACACTACCCCAGCATGACCCCCTACACTACCCAAACACCACTGCACTACCCTAAACCCTAAAACACTACCCCCAGCACGACCCCCTACACTACCCAAACACCACTGCACTACCCTAAACCCTAAAACACTACCCCCCAGCACTACCCAAACACCACTGCACTACCCTAAACCCTAAAACACTACCCCCAGCACGACCCCTACACTACACAAACACCACTGCACTACCCTAAACCCTAAAACACTACCCCCAGCATGACCCCTACACTACCCAAACACCACTGCACTACCCTAAACCCTAAAACACTAGCCCCAGCACGACCCCCTACACTACACAAACACCACTGCACTACCCTAAACCCTAAATCTACCCCCAGCACGACCCCCTACACTACCCAAACACCACTGCACTACCCTAAACCCTAAAACACTACCCCCAGCACGACCCCCTACACTACCCAAACACCACTGCGCTACCCTAACCCTAAAACACTACCCCCAGCATGACCCCCTACACTACCCAAACACCACTGCGCTACCCTAAACCCTAGAACACTACCCTCAGCACGACCCCCTACACTACCCAAACACCACTGCGCTACCCTAAACCCTAAAACACTACCCCCAGCACGACCCCCTACACTACACAAACACCACTGCGCTACCCTAAACCCTAAAACACTACCCCCAGCACGACCCCCTACACTACCCAAACACCACTGCGCTACCCTAAACCCTAAAACACTACCCCCAGCACGACCGCCTACACTACCCAAACACCACTGCGCTACCCTTAACCCTAAAACACTACCCCCAGCACGACTCCCTACGCTACCCAAATACCACTGCACTACCCTAAACCCTAAATCTACCCCCAGCACGACCCCCTACACTACCCAAACACCACTGCACTACCCTAAACCCTAAAACACGACCCCAGCACGACCCCCTACACTACACAAACACCACTGCACTACCCTAAACCCTAAAACACTACCCCCAGCACGACCCCCTACACTACCCAAACACCACTGCACTACCCTAAACCCTAAAACACTACCCCCAGCATGACCCCCTACACTACACAAACACCACTGCACTACCCTAAACCCTAAAACACTACCCCCAGCACGACCCCCTACACTACCCAAACACCACTGCACTACCCTAAACCCTAAAACACTACCCCCAGCACGACCCCCTACACTACACAAACACCACTGCACTACCCTAAACCCTAAAACACTACCCCCAGCACGACCCCTACACTACCCAAACACCACTGCACTACCCTAAACCCTAAACACAGCACGACCCCTACACTACCCAAACACCACTGCACTACCCTAAACCCTAAAACACTACCCCAGCACGACCCCCTACACTACACAAACACCACTGCACTACCCTAAACCCTAAAACACTACCCCCAGCACGACCCCCTACACTACACACAAACACCACTGCACTACCCTAAACCCTAAAACACTACCCCAGCACGACCCTCTACACTACACAAACACCACTGCACTACCCTAAACCCTAAACACTACCCCCAGCACGACCCCCTACACTACCCAAACACCACTGCACTACCCTAAACCCTAAAACACTACCCCCAGCACGACCCCCTACACTACCCAAACACCACTGCACTACCCTAAACCCTAAAACACTACTCCCAGCACGACCCCCTACACTACCCAAACACCACTGCACTACCCTAAACCCTAAAACACTACTCCCAGCATGACCCCCTACACTACCAAACACCACTGCACTACCCTAAACCCTAAAACACTACCCCCAACACGACCACCTACACTACCCAAACACCACTGCACTACCCTAAACCCTAAAACACTACCCCCAGCACGACCCCCTACACTACCCAAACACCACTGCACTACCCTAAACCCTAAATACTACCCCAGCACGACCCCCTACACTACCCAAACACCACTGCACTACCCTAAACCCTAAAACACTACCCCCAGCACGACCCTCTACACTACCCAAACACCACTGCACTACCCTAAACCCTAAATACTACCCCCAGCATGACCCCCTAAACTACCCAAACACTACTACACTACCCTACACCCTAAAACACTACCCCCAGCATGACCCCCTACACTACACAAACACCACTGCACTACCCTAAACCCTAAAACACTACCCCCAGCACGACCCCCTACACTACACAAACACCACTGCACTACCCTAAACCCTAAAACACTACCCCCAGCACGACCCCCTACACTACCACAAACACCACTGACTACCTACCCTAAAACACTACCCCCAGCACGACCCCCTACACTACCCAAACACCACTGCGCTACCCTAAACCCTAAAACACAACCCCCAGCACGACCCCCTACACTACCCAAACACCACTGCGCTACCCTAAACCCCAAAACACTACCCCCAGCACGACCCCCTACACTACCCAAACACCACTGCACTACCCTAAACCCTAAAACACTACCCCCAGCACGACCCCCTACACTACACAAAAACCACTGCACTACCCTAAACCCTAAAACACTACCCCAGCACGACCCCCTACACTACCCAAACACCACTGCACTACCCTAAACCCTAAAACACTACCCCCAGCACGACCCCCTACACTACCCAAACACCACTGCACTACCCTAAACCCTAAAACACTACCCCCAGCACGACCCCTACACTACACAAACACCACTGCACTACCCTAAACCCTAAAACACTACCCCCAGCACGACCCCCTACACTACCCAAACACCACTGCACTACCCTAAACCCTAAAACACTACCCCCAGCACGACCCCCTACACTACCCAAACACCACTGCACTACCCTAAACCCTAAAACACTACCCCCAGCACGACCCCTACACTACACAAACACCACTGCACTACCCTAAACCCTAAAACACTACCCCCAGCATGACCCCCTACACTACCCAAACACCACTGCACTACCCTAAACCCTAAAACACTACCCCCAGCACGACCCCCTACACTACCCAAACACCACTGCACTACCCTAAACCCTAAAACACTACCCCCAGCACGACCCCCTACACTACCCAAACACCACTGCACTACCCTAAACCCTAAAACACTACCCCCAGCACGACCCCCTACACTACACAAACACCACTGCACTACCCTAAACCCTAAAACACTACCCCCAGCACGACCCCTACACTACCCAAACACCACTGCACTACCCTAAACCCTAAAACACTACCCCCAGCACGACCCCCTACACTACACAAACACCACTGCACTACCCTAAACCCTAAAACACTACCCCCAGCACGACCCCCTACACTACCCAAACACCACTGCACTACCCTAAACCCTAAAACACTATCCCCAGCACGACCCCCTACACTACCCAAACACCACTGCACTACCCTAAACCCTAAAACACTAGCCCCAGCACGACCCCCTACACAACACAAACACCACTGCACTACCCTAAACCCTAAAACACTACCCCCAGCACGACCCCCTACACTACCCAAACACCACTGCACTACCCTAAACCCTAAAACACTACCCCCAGCACGACCCCCTACACTACACAAACACCACTGCACTACCCTAAACCCTAAATCTACCCCCAGCACGACCCCCTACACTACACAAACACCACTGCACTACCCTAAACCCTAAAACACTACCCCCAGCACGACCCCCTACACTACCCAAACACCACTGCACTACCCTAAACCCTAAAACACTACCTCCAGCACGACCCCTACACTACACAAACACCACTGCACTACCCTAAACCCTAAAACACTACCCCCAGCACGACCCCCTACACTACCCAAACACCACTGCACTACCCTAAACCCTAAAACACTACCCCCAGCACGACCCCCTACACTACCCAAACACCACTGCACTACCCTAAACCCTAAAACACTACCCCCAGCACGACCCCCTACACTACCCAAACACCACTGCACTACCCTAAACCCTAAAACACTACCCCCAGCACGACCCCCTACACTACCCAAACACCACTGCACTACCCTAAACCCTAAAACACTACCCCCAGCACGACCCCCTACACTACCCAAACACCACTGCACTACCCTAAACCCTAAAACACTACCCCCAGCACGACCCCCTACACTACCCAAACACCACTGCACTACCCTAAACCCTAAAACACTACCCCCAGCACGACCCCCTACACTACCCAAACACCACTGCACTACCCTAAACCCTAAAACACTACCCCAGCACGACCCCCTACACTACCCAAACACCACTGCACTACCCTAAACCCTAAAACACTACCCCCAGCACGACCCCTACACTACACAAACACCACTGCACTACCCTAAACCCTAAAACACTACCCCAGCACGACCCCCTACACTACCCAAACACCACTGCACTACCCTAAACCCTAAAACACTACCCCCAGCACGACCCCCTACACTACCCAAACACCACTGCACTACCCTAAACCCTAAAACACTACCCCCAGCACGACCCCCTACACTACCCAAACACCACTGCACTACCCTAAACCCTAAAACACCCCAGCACGACCCCTACACTACACAAACACCACTGCACTACCCTAAACCCTAAAACACTACCCCAGCATGACACTACACAAACACCACTGCACTACCCTAAACCCTAAAACACTACCCCCAGCACGACCCCCTACACTACACCAAACACCACTGCACTACCCTAAACCCTAAACCACTACCCCCAGCACGACCCCCTACACTACACAAACACCACTGCACTACCCTAAACCCTAAATACTACCCCCAGCACGACCCCCTACACTACCCAAACACCACTGCACTACCCTAAACCCTAAAACACTACCCCAGCACGACCCCCTACACTACCCAAACACCACTGCACTACCCTAAACCCTAAAACACTACCCCAGCACGACCCCCTACACTACCCAAACACCACTGCACTACCCTAAACCCTAAAACACTACCCCCAGCACGACCCCCTACACTACCCAAACACCACTGCACTACCCTAAACCCTAAAACACTACCCCCAGCATGACCCCCTACACTACCCAAACACCACTGCACTACCCTAAACCCTAAAACACTACCCCCAGCACGACCCCCTACACTACCCAAACACCACTGCACTACCCTAAACCCTAAAACACTACCCCCAGCATGACCCCCTACACTACCCAAACACCACTGCACTACCCTAAACCCTAAAACACTACCCCCAGCACGACCCCCTACACTACACAAACACCACTGCACTACCCTAAACCCTAAAACACTACCCCCAGCACGACCCCTACACTACCCAAACACCACTGCACTACCCTAAACCCTAAAACACTACCCCCAGCACGACCCCCTACACTACCCAAACACCACTGCACTACCCTAAACCCTAAAACACTACCCCCAGCACGACCCCCTACACTACCCAAACACCACTGCACTACCCTAAACCCTAAAACACTACCCCCAGCACGACCCCCTACACTACCCAAACACCACTGCACTACCCTAAACCCTAAAACACTACCCCCAGCACGACCCCCTACACTACACAAACACCACTGCACTACCCTAAACCCTAAAACACTACCCCCAGCACGACCCCCTACACTACCCAAACACCACTGCACTACCCTAAACCCTAAAACACTACCCCCAGCACGACCCCTACACTACCCAAACACCACTGCACTACCCTAAACCCTAAAACACTACCCCAGCATGACCTCCTACACTACCCAAACACCACTGCACTACCCTAAACCCTAAAACACTACCCCCAGCACGACCCCCTACACTACCCAAACACCACTGCACTACCCTAAACCCTAAAACACTACCCCCAGCATGACCCCCTACACTACACAAACACCACTGCACTACCCTAAACCCTAAAACACTACCCCCAGCATGACCCCCTATACTACCCAAACACCACTGCACTACCCTAAACCCTAAAACACTACCCCCAGCACGACCCCTACACTACACAAACACCACTGCACTACCCTAAACCCTAAAACACTACCCCCAGCACGACCCCCTACACTACCCAAACACCACTGCACTACCCTAAACCCTAAAACACTACCCCCAGCACGACCCCCTACACTACCCAAACACCACTGCACTACCCTAAACCCTAAAACACTACCCCCAGCACGACCCCCTACACTACCCAAACACCACTGCACTACCCTAAACCCTAAAACACTACCCCCAGCACGACCCCCTACACTACCCAAACACCACTGCACTACCCTAAACCCTAAAACACTACCCCCAGCACGACCCCCTACACTACCCAAACACCACTGCGCTACCCTAAACCCTAAAACACTACCCTCAGCACGACCCCCTACACTACCCAAACACCACTGCACTACCCTAAACCCTAAAACACTACCCCAGCACGACCCCCTACACTACACAAACACCACTGCACTACCCTAAACCCTAAAACACTACCCCAGCACGACCCCCTACACTACCCAAACACCACTGCACTACCCTAAACCCTAAAACACTACCCCAGCACGACCCCCTACACTACCCAAACACCACTGCACTACCCTAAACCCTAAAACACTACCCCCAGCATGACCCCCTACACTACCCAAACACCACTGCACTACCCTAAACCCTAAAATCTACCCTCAGCACGACCCCCTACACTACCCAAACACCACTGCACTACCCTAAACCCTAAAATACTACCCCCAGCACGACCCCCTACACTACACAAACACCACTGCACTACCCTAAACCCTAAAACACTACCCCCAGCATGACCCCCTACACTACCCAAACACCACTGCACTACCCTAAACCCTAAAAAACTACCCCCAGCATGACCCCCTACACTACACAAACACCACTGCACTACCCTAAACCCTAAAACACTACCCCCAGCACGACCCCTACACTACCCAAACACCACTGCACTACCCTAAACCCTAAAACACTACCCCCAGCACGACCCCCTACACTACACAAACACCACTGCACTACCCTAAACCCTAAAACACTACCCCCAGCACGACCCCCTACACTACCCAAACACCACTGCACTACCCTAAACCCTAAAACACTACCCCAGCACGACCCCTACACTACCCAAACACCACTGCACTACCCTAAACCCTAAAACACTACCCCAGCACGACCCCTACACTACACAAACACCACTGCACTACCCTAAACCCTAAAACACTACCCCCAGCACGACCCCCTACACTACCACAAACACCACTGCACTACCCTAAACCCTAAAACACTACCCCCAGCACGACCCCCTACACTACCCAAACACCACTGCACTACCCTAAACCCTAAAATACTACCCCAGCACGACCCCCTACACTACCCAAACACCACTGCACTACCCTAAACCCTAAAACACTACCCCCAGCACGACCCCTACACTACCCAAACACCACTGCACTACCCTAAACCCTAAAACACTACTCCCAGCACGACCCCCTACACTACCCAAACACCACTGCACTACCTAAACCCTAAAACGCTACTCCCAGCATGACCCCTACACTACCCTAAACCCTAAAACACTACCCCCAGCACGACCCCTACACTACCCAAACACCACTGCACTACCCTAAACCCTAAAACACTACCCCCAGCACGACCCCCTACACTACCCAAACACCACTGCGCTACCCTAAACCCTAAACACTACCCCAGCACGACCCCCTACACTACCCAAACACCACTGCACTACCCTAAACCCTAAAACACGACCCCCAGCACCACCCCCTACACTACACAAACACCACTGAACTACCCTAAACCCTAAATCTACCCCAGCATGACCCCCTACACTACCCAAACACCACTGCACGACCCTAAACCCTAAATCTACCCCCAGCAAGACCCACTACACTACCCAAACACCACTGCACTACCCTAAACCCTAAAACACTACCCCCAGCACGACCCCCTACACTACACAAACACCACTGCACTACCCTAAACCCTAAAACACTACCCCCAGCATGACCCCCTACACTACACAAACACCACTGCACTGTCCTAAACCCTAAAACACTACCCCCAGCATCGACCCCCTACACTACCCAAACACCACTGCAGCTACCCTAAACCCTAAAACACTACCCCCAGCACGACCCCTACACTACCCAAACACCACTGCACTACCCTAAACCCTAAAACACTACCCCAGCATGACCCCCTACACTACCCAAACACCACTGCACTACCCTAAACCCTAAAACACTACCCTCAGCACGACCCCCTACACTACACAAACACCACTGCACTACCCTAAACCCTAAAACACTACCCCAGCACGACCTCCTACACTACCCAAACACCACTGCACTACCCTAAACCCTAAAACACTACCCCAGCACGACCCCTACACTACCCAAACACCACTGCACTACCCTAAACCCTAAAACACTACCCCAGCACACCCCTACACTACCCAAACACCACTGCACTACCCTAAACCCTAAAACACTACCCCCAGCACGACCCCCTACACTACACAAACACCACTGCACTACCCTAAACCCTAAAACACTACCCCCAGCACGACCCCCTACACTACCCAAACACCACTGCACTACCCTAAACCCTAAAACACTACCCCCAGCACGACCCCTACACTACACCAAACAGCACTGCACTACCCTAAACCCTAAAACACTACCCCCAGCATGACCCCCTACACAACACACACACCACTGCACTACCCTAAACCCTAAAACACTACCCCCAGCACGACCCCCTACACTACCCAAACACCACTGCACTACCCTAAACCCTAAAACACTACCCCCAGCACGAACCCCTACTCTACCCAAACACCACTGCACTACCCTAAACCTTAAATCTACCACCAACACGACCCCCTATACTACACAAACACCACTGCTCTACCCTAATCCCTAAAATACTACCCCCATCACAACCCCCTACACTACCCAAACACCACTGCACTACTTTAAACCCTAAAACACTACCCCCAGCACGACCCCGTACATTACACAAACACCACTGCACTACCCTAAACCCTAAAACACTACCCCCAGCACGACCGCCTACACTACCCAAACACCACTGCACTACCCTAAACCCTAAAACACTATCCCCAGCACGACCCCCTACACTACTCAAACACACCTGCACTACCCTAAACCCTAAAACACTACCCCCAGCACGACCCCCTACACTACACAAACACCACTGCACTACCCTAAACCCCAAAACAGTACCCCAGCATGACCCCCTATACTACACAAACACCACTGCACTACCCTAAACCCTAAAACACTACCCCCAGCACGACCCCCTACACTACCACAAACACCACTGCAGTACCCTAAACCCTAAATCTACCCCCAGCACGACCCCCTACACTACACAAACACCACTGCTCTACCCTAAACCCTAAAATACTACCCCCAGCACGACCCCCTACACTACCCAAACACCACTGCACTACCCTAAACCCTAAAACACTACCCCAGCACGACCCCTACACCACACAAACACCACTGCACTACCCTAAACCCTAAAACACTACCCCCAGCACGACCACCTACACTACCCAAACACCACTGCACTACCCTAAACCCTAAAACACTACCCCCAGCACGACCCCCTACACTACCCAAACACCACTGCACTACCCTAAACCCTAAAACACTACCCCCAGCACGACCCCCTACACTACCCAAACACCACTGCACTACCCTAAACCCTAAAACACTACCCCAGCACTGACCCCTACACTACCCAAACACCACTGCACTACCCTAAACCCTAAAAAACGTTCCCAGCACGACTACCTACACTACCCAAACACCACTGCACATCCCTAAACCCTAAAACACTACCCCCAGCACGACCCCTACACTACCCAAACACCACTGCACTACCCTAAACCCTAAAACACTACCCCCAGCACGACCCCCTACACTACCCAAACACCACTGCACTACCCTAAACCCTAAAACACTACCCCAGCACGACCCCTACACTACCCAAACACCACTGCACTACCCTAAACCCTAAAACACTACTCCAGCACGCCCTACACTACCCAAACACCACTGCACTACCCTAAACCCTAAAACATTACCCCCAGCACGACCCCCTACACTACCCGAACACCACTGCACTACCCTAAACCCTAAAACACTACCCCCAGCACGACCCCCTACACTACACAAACACCACTGCACTACCCTAAACCCTAAAACACTACCCCCAGCACGACCCCCTACACTACCCAAACACCACTGCACTACCCGAAACCGTAAAACACGACCCCCTACACTATACAAACACCACTGCACTACCCTAAACCCTAAAACACCACCCCCTACACTACACAAACACCACTGCACTACCCTAATCCCTGAAACACTACCCCCAGTATGACCCCCTACACTATACTACACAAACACCACTGCACTACCCTAAGCCCTAAACCACTACCCCAGCACGATCCTCTACACTACACAAACACCACTCACTACCCTAAACCCTAAATCTACCCCCAGCACGACCCCCTACACTATCCAAACACCACTGCACTACCCTAATCCCTAAAACACTATCCCAGCACGACCCCCTACACTACCCAAACACCACTGCACTACCCTAAACCCTGAAACACTACCCCAGCACGACCCCTACACTACCCAAACACCACTGCACTACCCTAAACCCTAAAATACTACCCCCAGCACTACCCCCTACACTACCCAAATACCACTGCACTACCCTAAACCCTAAAACACTACCCCCAACACTACCCAAACACCACTGCACTACCCTAAACCCTAAAACATTACCCCCAGCACGACCCCCTACACTACACAAACACCACTTCACTACCCTAAACCCTAAAACACTACCCCCAGCATGACCCCCTACACTACCCAAACACCACTGCACTACCCTAAACCCTAAAACACTAGCCCCAGCACGACCCCCTACACAACACAAACACCGCTGCGCTACCCTAAACCCTAAATCTACCCCCAGCACGACCCCCTACACTACCCAAACACCACTGCGTTACCCTAAACCATAAAACATTACCCCCAGCACGACCCCCTACACTACCCAAACACCACTGTGCTACCCTAAACCCTAAAACACTACCCCCAGCATGACCCCCTACACTACACAAACACCACTGCGCTACCCTAAACCCTAGAACACTACCCCCAGCACGACTCCCTACACTACCCAAACACCACTGCGCTACCCTAAACCCTAAAACACTACCCCCAGCACGATCCCCTACACTACACAAACACCACTGCGCTACCCTAAACCCTAAAACACTACCCCCAGCACGACCCCCTATACTACCCAAACACCACTGTGCTACCCTAAACCCTAAAACACTACCCCCAGCACGACCCCCTACACTACCCAAACACCCCTGCGCTACCCTTAACCCTAAAACACTATCCCCAGCATGACTCCCTACACTACCCAAACACTATAGCACAACCATAAACCCTAAATCTACCCTCAGCACGACCCCCTACACTACCCAAACACCACTTCACTACCCTAAACCCTAAAATACGACCCCAGCATGACCCCCTACACTACACAAACACCAGTGCACTACCCTAAACCCTAAAACACTACCCCCAGCACGACCCCCTATACTTCCTAAACACCACTGCACTACCCTAAACCCTAAAACACTACCCCCAGCATGACCCCCTACACTACACAAACACCACTGCACTACCCTAAACCCTAAAACACTACCCCCAGCACGACCCCCTACACTACCCAAACACCACTGCACTACCCTAAACCTTAAAACACTACCCCCAGCACGACCCCCTACACTACACAAACACCACTGCACTACCCTAAACCCTAAAACACTACCCCCAGCACGACCCCCTACACTACCCAAACACCACTGCACTACCCTAAACCCTAAAACTACCCCAGCATGACCCCTACACTACACAAACACCACTGCACTACCCTAAACCCTAAACGCACCCCAGCAACCCCTACACTACACAAACACCACTGCACTACCCTAATCCCTAAAACACTACACCCAGTACGACCCCCTACACTATACTACACAAACACCACTGCACTACCCTAAGCCCTAAACCACTACCCCAGCACGATCCTCTACACTACACAAACACCACTCACTACCCTAAACCCTAAATCTACCCCCAGCACGACCCCCTACACTATCCAAACACCACTGCACTCCCCTAATCCCTAAAACACTATCCCAGCACGACCCCCTACACTACCCAAACACCACTGCACTACCCTAAACCCTAAAACACTACCCCAGCACGACCCCCTACACTACCCAAACACCACTGCACTACCCTAAACCCTAAAATACTACCCCCAGCACGACCCCCTACACTACCCAAACACCACTGCACTACCCTAAACCCTAAAACACTACTCCCAGCACTACCCAAACACCACTGCACTACCCTAAACCCTAAAACATTACCCCCAGCACGACCCCCTACACTACACAAACACCACTTCACTACCCTAAACCCTAAAACACTACCCCCAGCATGACCCCCTACACTACCCAAACACCACTGCACTACCCTAAACCCTAAAACACTACCCCCAGCACGACCCCTACACAACACAAACACCGCTGCGCTACCCTAAACCCTAAATCTACCCCCAGCACGACCCCCTACACTACCCAAACACCACTGCGTTACCCTAAACCATAAAACATTACCCCCAGCACGACCCCCTACACTACCCAAACACCACTGCGCTACCCTAAAACACTACCCCCAGCATGACCCCCTACACTACCCAAACACCACTGCGCTACCCTAAACCCTAGAACACTACCCCCAGCACGACCCCCTACACTACCCAAACACCACTGCGCTACCCTAAACCCTAAAACACTACCCCCAGCACGACCCCCTATACTACACAAACACCACTGCGCTACCCTAAACCCTAAAACACTACCCCCAGCACGACCCCCTACACTACCCAAACACCACTGTGCTACCCTAAACCCTAAAACACTACCCCCAGCACGACCCCCTACACTACCCAAACACCCCTGCGCTACCCTTAACCCTAAAACACTATCCCCAGCATGACTCCCTACACTACCCAAACACTATAGCACAAACCTAAACCCTAAATCTACCCTCAGCACGACCCCCTACACTACCCAAACACCACTTCACTACCCTAAACCCTAAAATAAGACCCCCAGCACGACCCCCTACACTACACAAACACCAGTGCACTACCCTAAACCCTAAAACACTACCCCCAGCATGACCCCCTATACTTCCTAAACACCACTGCACTACCCTAATCCCTAAAACACTACCCCCAGCATGACCCCCTACACTACACAAACACCACTGCACTACCCTAAACCCTAAAACACTACCCCCAGCACGACCCCCTACACTACCCAAACACCACTGCACTACCCTAAACCCTAAAACACGACCCCCTACACTACACAAACACCACTGCACTACCCTAATCCCTAAAACACTACCCCCAGTACGACCCCCTACACTATACTACACAAACACCACTGCACTACCCTAAGCCCTAAACCACTACCCCAGCACGATCCTCTACACTACACAAACACCACTCACTACCCTAAACCCTAAATCTACCCCCAGCACGACCCCCTACACTATCCAAACACCACTGCACTCCCCTAATCCCTAAAACACTATCCCAGCACGACCCCCTACACTACCCAAACACCACTGCACTACCCTAAACCCTAAAACACTTCTCCCAGCACGACCCCCTACACTACCCAAACACCACTGCACTACCCTAAACCCTAAAACGCTACTCCCAGCATGACCCCCTACACTACCCTAAACCCTAAAACACTACCCCCAGCATGACCACCTACACTACCCAAACACCACTGCACTACCCTAAACCCTAAAACACTACCCCCAGCACGACCCCCTACACTACCCAAACACCACTGCACTACCCCTAAAACACTACCCCAGCACAACCCCTACACTACCCAAACACCACTGCACTACCCTGAATCCTAAAACACTACCCCCAGCACGACCCCCTACACTACCCAAACACCCCTGCACTACCCTAAAACACGACCCCCTACACTACCCAAACTCCCCTGCACTACCCTAAACCCTAAAACATTACCCCCAGCACGACCCCCTACACTACCCAAACACCACTACACTACCCTAAACCCTAAAACACTACCACCAGCACGACCCCCTACACTACACAAACACCACTGCACTACCCTAAACCCTAAATCTACCCTCAGCACGACCCCCTACACTACCCAAACACCACTGCACTACCCTAAACCCTAAATCTACCCCCAGCACGACCCCCTACACTACCCAAACACCACTGCACTACCTTAAACCCTAAAGTACTACCCCCAGCACGACCCCCTACACTACCCAAACACCACTGCACTACCCTAAACCCTACCTACCCCCAGCACGACCCCCTACTCTACACAAACACCACTGCACTACCGTAAACCTTAAATCTACCCCCAGCACGACCCCCTACACTACCCAAACACCACTGCACTACCCGAAACCCTAAATCTACCCCCAGCACGACCCCCTACACTACCCAAACACCACTGCACTACCTTAAACCCTAAAGCACTACCCCCAGCACGACCCCCTACACTACTCAAACACCACTGCACTACCCTAAACCCTAAAACACTACCCCCAGCACGACCCCCTACACTACACAAACACCACTGCACTACCCTAAACCCCAAAACAGTACCCCAGCATGACCCCCTATACTACACAAACACCACTGCACTACCCTAAACCCTAAAACACTACCCCCAGCACGACCCCCTACTCTACACAAACACCACTGCACTACCCTAAACCTTAAATCTACCCCCAGCACGACCCCCTTCACTACACAAACACCACTGCTCTACCCTAATCCCTAAAATACTACCCCCATCACGACCCCCTACACTACCCAAACACCACTGCACTACCCTAAACTCTAAAACACTACCCCCAGCACAACCCCTACATTACACAAACACCACTGCACTACCCTAAACCCTAAAACACTACCCCCAGCACGACCACCTACACTACCCAAACACCACTGCACAACCCTAAACCCTAAAACACTACCCCCAGCACGACCCCCTACACTACCCAAACACCACTGCACTACCCTAAACCCTAAAACACTACCCCCAGCACGACCCCCTACACTACCCTAAACACCACTGCACTACCCTAAACCCTAAAACACTACCCCAGCACGACCCCCTACACTACCCAAACACCACTGCACTACCCTAAACCCTAAAATACTACCCCCAGCACGACCCCCTACACTACCCAAACACCACTGCACTACCCTAAACCCTAAAACACTACTCCCAGCACTACCCAAACACCACTGCACTACCCTAAACCCTAAAACATTACCCCCAGCACGACCCCCTACACTACACAAACACCACTTCACTACCCTAAACCCTAAAACACTACCCCCAGCATGACCCCCTACACTACCCAAACAGCACTGCACTACCCAAAACCCTAAAACACTACCCCCAGCACCACCCCCTACACTACACAAACACCGCTGCGCTACCCTAAACCCTAAATCTACCCCCAGCACGACCCCCTACACTACCCAAACACCACTGCACTACCCTAAACCCTAAAACACTACCCCCAGCACGACCCCCTACACTACACAAACACCGCTGCGCTACCCTAAACCCTAAATCTACCCCCAGCACGACCCCTACACTACCCAAACACCACTGCGCTACCCTAAAACACTACCCCCAGCATGACCCCCTACACTACCCAAACACCACTGCGCTACCCTAAACCCTAGAACACTACCCTCAGCACGACCCCCTACACTACCCAAACACCACTGCGCTACCCTAAACCCTAAAACACTACCCCCAGCACGACCCCCTACACTACACAAACACCACTGCGCTACCCTAAACCCTAAAACACTACCCCCAGCACGACCCCCTATACTACCCAAACACCACTGTGCTACCCTAAACCCTAAAACACTACCCCCAGCACGACCCCCTACACTACCCAAACACCACTGCGCTACCCTAAACCCTAAAACACTATCCCCAGCATGACTCCCTACACTACCCAAACACTATAGCACAACCCTAAACCCTAAATCTACCCTCAGCACGACCCCCTACACTACCCAAACACCACTTCACTACCCTAAACCCTAAAACACTACCCCCAGCACGACCCCCTACACTACACAAACACCAGTGCACTACCCTAAACCCTAAAACACTACCCCCAGCACGACCCCCTATACTTCCTAAACACCACTGCACTCCCCTTAACCCTAAAACACTACCCCGAGCACGACCCCCTACACTACCCAAACACCACTGCACTACCCTAAACCCTAAAACACTACCCCCAGCACGACCCCCTACACTACCCAAACACCACTGCACTACCCTAAACCCTAAAACACTACCCCCAGCATGACCCCCTACACTACACAAACACCACTGCACTACCCTAAACCCTAAAACACTATCCCCAGCACGACCCCCTACACTACCCGAACACCACTGCACTACCCTAAACCTTAAAACACTACCCCCAGCATGACTCCCTACACTACACAAACACCACTGCACCACCCTAAACCCTAAAACACTACCCCCAGCACGACCCCCTACACTACCCAAACACCACTGCACTACCCTAAACCCTAAAACACGACCCCTACACTACACAAACATCACTGCACTACCCTAAACCCTAAAACACCACCCCCTACACTACACAAACACCATTGCACTATCCTAATCCCTAAAACACTACCCCCAGTACGACCCCCTACACTACACAAACACCACTGCACTACCCTAAGCCCTAAACCACTACCCCAGCACGATCCTCTACACTACACAAACACCACTCACTACCCTAAACCCTAAATCTACCCCCAGCACGACCCCCTACACTATCCAAACACCACTGCACTCCCCTAAACCCTAAAACACTATCCCAGCACGACCCCCTACACTACCCAAACACCACTGCACTACCCTAAACCCTAAAACACTACTCCCAGCACGACCCCCTACACTACCCAAACACCACTGCACTACCCTAAACCCTATAACGCTACTCCCAGCATGACCCCCTACACTACCCTAAACCCTAAAACACTACCCCCAGCATGACCACCTACACTACCCAAACACCACTGCACTACCCTAAACCCTAAAACACTACCCCCAGCACGACCCCCTACACTACCCAAACACCACTGCACTACCCTAAAAACACTACCCCCAGCACGACCCCCTACACTACCCAAACACCACTGCACTACCCTAAATCCTAAAACACTACCCCCAGCATGACCCCCTACACTACCCAAACACCACTGCACTACCCTAAAACACGACCCCCTACACTACACAAACACCACTGCACTACCCTAAACCCTAAAACACTACCCCCAGCACGACCCCCTACACTACACAAACACCACTACACTACCCTAAACCCTAAAACACTACCACCAGCACGACCCCCTACACTACACAAACACCACTGCACTACCCTAAACCCTAAAACACTACCCCCAGCACGACCCCCTACTCTACACAAACACCACTGCACTACCGTAAACCTTAAATCTACCCCCAGCACGACTCCCTTCACTACACAAACACCACTGCTCTACCCTAATCCCTAAAATACTACCCCCATCACGACCCCCTACACTACCCAAACACCACTGCACCACCCTAAACCCTAAAACACTACCCCCAGCACAACCCCTACATTACTCAAACACCACTGCACTACCCTAAACCCTAAAACACTACCCCCAACACGACCCCCTACACTACGCAAACACCACTGCACTACCCTAAACCCTAACACTACCCCCAGCACGACCCCCTACACTACCCAAACACCACTGCACTACCCTAAACCCTAAAACACTACCCCCACCACGCCCCCTACACTACACAAACACCACTCCACTACCCTAAACCCCAAAACACTACCCCAGCATGACCCCCTATACTACACAAACACCACTGCACTACCCTAAACCCTAAAACACTACCCCAGCACGACCCCCTACTCTACACAAACACCACTGCACTACCCTAAACCTTAAATCTACCCCCAGCACGACCCCCTTCACTACAGAAACACCACTGCTCTACCCTAATCCCTAAAATACTACCCCCATCACGACCCCCTACACTACCCAAACACCACTGCACTACCCTAAAACACTCCCCCCAGCACAACCCCTACATTACACAAACACCACTGCACTATCCTGAACCCTAAAACACTACCCCAGCACGACCGCCTACACTACCCAAACACCACTGCACTACCCTAAACCCTAAAACACTACCCCCAGCACGACCCCCTACACTACCCAAACACCACTGCACTACCCTAAACCCTAAAACACTACCCCCAGCACGACCCCCTACACTACCCAAATACAACTGCACTACCCTAAACCCTAAAACACTACCCCCAGCATGACCCTCTACACTACACAAACACCACTGCACTACCTTAAACCCTAAAACACTACCCCAGCACGACCCCCTACACTACCCAAACACCACTGCACTACCCTAAACCCTAAAACACTACCCCCAGCACGACCCCCTACACTACCCAAACACCACTGCACTACCCTAAACCCTAAAACACTACCCCCAGCATGACCCCCAACACTACCCAAACACCACTGCACTACCCTAAACCCTAAAACACTACCCCCAGCACTACCCAAACACCACTGCACTACCCTAAACCCTAAAACATTACCCCCAGCACGACCCCCTACACTACATAAACACCACTTCACTACCCTAAACCCTAAAACACTACCCCAGCACGAACCCCTACACTACCCAAACACCACTGCGCTACCCTAAACCCTAAAACACTACCCCCAGCACGACCCCCTACACTACACAAACACCACTGCGCTACCCTAAACCCTAAAACACTACCCCCAGCATGACCCCCTACACAACACAAACACAACTTTGCTACCCTAAACCCTAAATCTACCCCAGCACGACCCCCTACACTACCAAAACACCACTGCGCTACGCTAAACCCTAAAACACTACCCCCAGCACGACCCCCTACACTACCCAAACACCACTGCGCTACCTTAAAACACTACCCCCAGCACGACCTCCTACACTACCCAAACACCACCGCGCTACCCTGAACCCTAAAACACTACCCCCAGCACGACCCCCTACACTACACAAACACAACTGCGCTACCCTAAATCCTAAAACATTACCCCCAGCACGACCCCCTACACTACACAATCACCACTGTGCTACCCTAAACCCTAAAACACTACCCCAGCACGACCCCCTACACTACACAAACACCACTGTGCTACCCTAAACCCTAAAACACTACCCCCAGCACGACGCACTACACTACCCAAACACCACTGCGCTACCCTAAACCCTAAAACACTACCCCCAGCACAACCCCCTATACTACACAAACACAACTGCGCTACCCTAAACCCTAAAACATTACCCCCCAGCACGACCCCCTACACTACACAAACACCACTGTGCTACCGTAAACCCTAAAACACTACCCCATCATGACCCCCTACACTAAACAAACACCACTGCGCTACCCTAAACTCTGAAACGCTACCCCAGCACGACCCCCTACACTACCCAAACACCACTGCGCTACCCTAAACCCTAAAACGCAACCCCCAGAACGACCCCCTACACTTCACAAACACCACTGCGCTACCCTAAACCCTAAATCTACCCCAGCACGACCCCCTACACTACCCAAACACCACTGCGCTACCCTAAACCCTAAAACACTACCCCCAGCATGACCCCTACACTACCCAAACACAACTGTGCTACCCTAAACCCTACAACACTACCCCAAGCACGACCCCCTACACTACCCAAACACCACTGCGCTACCCTAAACCCTAAAACACTACCCCCAGCATGACCCCCTACACTACACAAACACCACTGCGCTACCCTAAACCCTAAAACACTACCCCCAGCACGACCCCCTACACTACACAAACACCACTGCGCTGCCCTAAACCCTAAATCTACCCCCAGCACGACCCCCTACACTACCCAAACACCACTGCGCTACCCTAAACCCTAAATCTACCCCAGCACGACCCCCTACACTACACAAACACCACTGCGCTACCCTAAACCCTAAAACACTCCCCCCAGCACGACCCCCTACACTACACAAACACCACTGCGCTACCCTAAACCCTAAAACACTACCCCTAGCACGACCCCCTACACTACACAAACACCACTGCGCTACCCTAAACCCCAAAACACTACCCCCAGCACGACCCCTACACTACCCAAACACCACTGCGCTACCCTAAACCCTAAAACACTACCCCCAGCACGACCCCCTACACTACTCAAACACCACTGCGCTACCCTTAACCCTAAAACACTACCCCCAGCATGACTCCCTACACTACCCAAACACTATAGCACTACCTAAAACCCTAAATCTACCCCCAGCACGACCCCCTACACTTACCAAACACCACTTCACTACCCTAAACCCTAAAACACTACCCCCAGCACGTCACCCTACACTACACAAACACCACTGCACTAGCCTAAACCCTAAAACACTACCCCCAGCACGACCCCCTACACTACACAAACACCGCTGCACTACCCTAAACCCTAGAAAAGTAACCCCCACTCAATGCCAAATCCCCCTTAGCTCTCACTCCTCGTGGTTCCTCTCTCCTTGTGGTTCCTGCTTCACGTCGTCTCTGAGGGGCGGTGCACGTCGTTGTGAGGAAACAGAACAGCCTCTGTTTCCTTACGATGTGGAACATCTACATTTTTTTAGAACGCATGGTCATTTACCATACATACCTTTACAACGAAATTCGTTGTAGAGGCATGCGTGGTAAATGACCATGCGTTCTAAAAAAATGCGTAGTAATGACTTCGCGATGTACAACGCATGCGTGGTAATGCATGCGTTGTAATGGTATCGTGAAGTAAAAAAGTCGTTATAACGGCTGTTTACCGATCGAAGCTGGCCCCTGTTCTTCAGTGAGTCGTTTATTTGATAAATTAGGAGGAAGGAATGTGTTTTTTTTACCGAAAAGTGCATTCCCGGCTGTTGTATTGTGAAAGTGTCCGCGTGGCCTGGTTTCACTTCCGGTGAGAGAGTGGAAGAGTCTGTTTGGATCTAAAGGAGTTCTGTTGTTGGACGGGGCCGGCGCAATACGTCATCAGAAAACACAGCTAATGGAAAGCGTCCTCCCCGAAGTGTGGAGCAGTGCCATGATAGGTAAACGAGTGTGCGTCCCACCGCCGTATGACCGTACCGCATGACCCATGTGCCGCCTCCAGGGTACGGGAGGCAGAAGTGGCGTCCATCGCAGGTCCTCTTGAAGACCGTTGTAGCACTAATTCTACATTTTGGAACTAGGGCAATTTAACCTCGTTGTTCCTGCCAGATACAAAGAGAAGATACTGTGTTATTCAGTGCCCTCGTTACCTTTTTTGTGGGTAGTGGTGCTTGTAACTTCGCTGACCCGCCGGTGCACGCGACTGGGCTCCCCACCTCGTGTGCCATCTGCAGGGCCTCTGCCCTCGGATCACTGGTTTCGGTTTCTGGAGTGGCAACACAAACAGTTGCTCCCAAAGGACTAGCCTGAACACTTAGGTGAATACCCCTGCGCCAGCATTCCGCGGAAATTCTTTCCTAGCTCTCCCACGTCGACGAGGATGTCATAATAGCACGGCTCCGCTCGCGACACCGTATGACGTCATCGGAGCCATAAGAGGACCTCGTCGGTGTGCTGACGTCAGTTCCACCCATTTTTTCCGTGCCACCGAGGCAAACAGGCAGACCGACACATTTTTTACATGTATACATAGTATACTAAATATATATATATATATATATATATATATATATATATATATGTATATATATATATTCACTGAAAAAACCATAGGTTTTAGGGACAGTTATAGTTACTTGGACATTGCACTCGTACAAAACCCGTGAAATTCCCCCGTTATAGTTAGTTCAGCTAACTATAACTCGCGCACCCGCAATGCACTGCTGATGACGTCACATATTACATCACTCATGACATGGTCAGTGACATCACTGATGACATCACTGATGACATCTCAAATGACATCACTGATGACATCATCCAGTGACTGTGTGTTTCTGTAAAGTTTAAATATTTTTAATATATATAGGAAAAGACGTATTGAAGAATGAGTGGGTGTGTAAGTGTCTGTATGGATGATTTAGTAGGTGCGTGACTGACTCTATAAGTGAGTGATTTAATGTATCTTACTGAATGCATGGGTTAGTGACTAAACTGGGTGAATGTCTGTATCCGTCTGTCTGTTACTGTGTAAGTGGCTGCATGTGTTTGTGAATAGCTACATGAGTGTCTATATGAGTTATTGAATGGTTGTCTGAGTATCTGTATGGGTGCCTGAGTGTTTGTGTGGGAGGGGTGTGTGCGACTCTGTGCATAGATGTGTGAGTGGGTGATTCACTGGGTGGATGGTTTCAAGAGTGCATCTGTGATAGACTGTATGGGTGGGTAAGTGTGTGTAAGAGTGTGTTAGTGAGTGAATGTATGTCCCAGTGGTACATGTGTGAGTAACTACATATGTGAAAGGCAGTATATATGTGTGTTGGAGTATATAAATAGCTATAAGCGAGAGTGAGTGATTGTGATAGTGGCTGTATGGATGAGTGTGTGCTTGTATCAGTGATTGTATAAGAGCGTAAGAATGTGCTAGTATTTGTATGAGTAAGTGAGCTGGTGTGTGTATAACTGTTTAGGTGAGTAAATGGTAGTGTGTTTAATTATTTGCATGACTGACTAGGTGTGTGAGTACCTCTATGGATGAGTGGCGGTGTTTGAGTGTCTATATAGGAGTATGAGTGCATATGATAGTCCTGTACTGAGTGACCGTAAGTATGAGTGACTGTACGGGTGAGTGAGTGGATGTGTGCGTAGACCTAAGAATCAGTGAGTGGGTATGTAGTTATTGGTGTTGGAGTGTCTATGGTTTTGCGAATGGCAGTCTGTAATTTAGAGTGGGTGTATCAAAGGTTATATTAGGGTGTGAGGAGGTGCATCAGATTATCACGTGGATGATGTCATCAGTGATGTCATTTGAGATGTCACCAGTGATGTCATCAGTGATGTCACTGACCATGTCATGAGTGATGTAATATGTGACGTCATCAGCAGTGCATTATGGAGCGCGAGTTATAGTTAGCTGAACTAACTATAACGGGGGAATTTCACGGGTTTTGTACGAGTGCAATGTCCAAGTAACTATAACTGTCCCTAAAACCTATGGTTTTTTCAGTGAATTTCAAAGGTTTTTTAAATGCTAATTTCTAACTATAACATATCTGAAACCTATGGTTTTTTCAGTGAATTGCAAAGGTTTTTTAAATGCTAATTCCTAACTATAACATGTCTGAAACCTATGGTTTTTTTCAGTGAATTTCAAAGGTTTTTTAAATGCTCATTTCTAACTATAACGTGCCTGAAACCTATGATTTTTTAAGTGAATTTCAAAGGTTTTTTAAATGCTAGTTTCTAACTATGCCAACAGAGGTAGGACATGTGAAGAAAGAAGAAAAACGCACAGAAAGAAGCAAAAGATGTGCAGAAAGAACCAACAGAGGAGCAGAAAGAGGCCTTGTTGCAAAATCATCCTGTGCCCACAACTTTTTCAGACGGGTACTGGTGGTAACTGACTCTGACTAACCAGAGCCAGTGCGCGTTTGCACAGTGGTGAAGGGAGGGGGCCTGAGGTGACATGTGTGCAAACGCGCCCCGTGGTGCGTTTTAAGTTGCGGGATTAAGTCCCCTTGAATCCTGAGGGTCCCTAGGGCCCAACTAGCCCCCAGGTACCTACAGTTAGGACCACAGAGCTGAGTTGCAGAGAGGCGTTCCGAGGCCACGCACCTTTTTCACCTCTCTGCAACGCAACTCTGTTGTGCTTACTGAAGGTACCTGGTGGGCTAGTTGGCCCCAGGATTCAAAGGGAATTAACTCCCCAACTTAAAACGCACCACAGGGCGTGTTTGAGCACATGTCACCTGAGGCCCCGCCCCCTCCCTTCACCACTGTGCAAACGCGCCCCGTGGCGAGTTTTAAGTTGGGGGATTAGGTCACCTTGAATCCTGAGAGTCCCTGGGGCCCAACTAGCCCACCAGGTGCTTCCAGTAAGCACCACAGGCCTGCGTTGCAATGCCTGTAACAAATTGTGCAGTTGTGTTTAGGTAGTGAAGAGGGTCGTGCTGGGGGTAGTGTTTTAGGGTTTAGGGTAGTGCAGTGGTGTTTGTGTAGTGTAGGGGGTCATGCTGGCGGTAGATTTAGGGTTTAGGGTAGTGCAGTGGTGTTTGGGTAGTGTATGGAGTCGTGCTGGGGGGAGTGTTTTAGGGTTTAGGGTAGTACAGTGGTGTTTGGGTAGTGTAGGGGGTCATGCTGGGGTTAGTGTTAGGGTTTTAGGGTTTAGGGTAGTGCAGTGGTGTTTGGGTAGTGTAGGGGATACTGCTGGGGTAGTGTTTTAGGGTTTAGGGTAGTGCAATGGTGTTTGGGTAGTGTAGGGGGTACTGCTGGGGGTAGTGTTTTAGGGTTTAGGGTAGTGCAGTGGTGTTTGGGTAGCGTAGGGGGTATTGCTGGGGGTAGTGTTTTATGGTTTAGGGTAGTGCAGTGGTGTTTGGGTAGTGTAGGGGTTCGTGCTGGGGGTAGTTTTTTAGGTTTTAGGGTAGTGCAGTGGTGTTTGTGTAGTGTAGGAGGTCGTGTTTTAGGGTTTAGGGTAGTGCAGTGGTCTTTGGGTAGTTTAGGGAGTCGTGCGGGGGGTATTGTTTTAGAGTTTAGGGTAGTGCAGTGGTCTTTGGGTAGTGTAGGGGGTTGAGCGGGGGTAGTGTTTTAGGGATTAGGGTAGTGCATTGGTATTTGGGTAGTGTAGGGGGTCATGCGGGGGGTAGTGTTTTAGGGTTTAGGATAGTGCAGTGGTGCTTGTGTAGTGTAGGGGGTCATGCTGGGGGGAGTGTTTTAGGGTTTAGGGCAGTGCAGTGGTGTTTGTGTAGTGTAGGGGGGTTGTGCTGGGGGTAGTGTTTTAGGGTTTATGTTAGTGCAGTGGTGTTTGGGTAGTGTAGGGGGTACTACTGGGGGTAGTGTTTTAGGGTTTAGGGTAGTGCAGTGGTGTTTGGGTAGTGTAGGGGGTACTGCTGGGGGTACTGTTTTAGGGTTTAGGGTAGTGCAGTGGTGTTTGGGTAGTGTAGGGGTTCGTGCTGGGGGTAGTTTTTTAGGGTTTAGGGTAGTGCATTGGTGTTTGGGTAGTGTAGGGGGTCATGCTGGGGTAGTGTTTTAGGGTTTAGGGTAGTGCAGTGGTGTTTGTGTAGTGTAGGGGGTCATGCTGGGGGTAGTGTTTTATGGTTTAGAGGAATATTATAAAGTTCCAAAACTCCACACTTAGAAGAATTTCCAAGTGAAACCAGTCAATGTTAGCCTATGGAAGGAAATTCAAGTTACTGGTAAGTACGGTTAAAATTACTTTTCAGGATCAGTACTGGGCTCAAAGATGCAGCACTGAGGTCTCTCCTGATAACAGGTGAGTAAATTGGAATTTGTAGTTCTGCTGATTTTAGAGGAATATTTATATGTTTCAAAAATCGACAGAAACTTTTTCAGCAAAAAGCAGGCAATGATATCCTATGGAAGGAAATTCAAGTTACTGGTAAGTACGGTTAAAATTACTTTTCAGGATTAGTACTGGGCTCAAAGATGCAGCACTGTGGTCTCTCCTGATAACAGCTGAGTAAATCAGAATTCGTAGTTCGGCTGATTTTAGAGGAATATTATAAAGTTCCAAAACTCCACACTTAGAAGAATTTCCAAGTGAAACCAGTCAATGTTAGCCTATGGAAGGAAATTCAAGTTACTGGTAAGTACGGTTAGAATTACTTTTCAGGACCAGTACTGGGCTGAAAGATGCAGCACTGAGGTCTCTCCTGATAACAGGTGAGTAAATCAGAATTCGGATTTCGGCTGATTTTAGAGGAATATTTGTATGTTTCCAAAATCGACACTTGGAAACTTTTTCAGCAAAAAGCAGGCAATGATATCCTATGGAAGGAAATTCAAGTTACCGGTAAGTACGGTTAAAATTACTTTTCAGGACCAGTACTGGGCTGAAAGATGCAGCACTGAGGTCTCTCCTGATAACAGGTGAGTAAATCGGAATTCGTATTTCGGCTGATTTTAGAGGAATATTTTAAAGTTCCAAAACTCCACACTTAGAAGAATTTCCAAGTGAAACCAGTCAATGTTAGCCTATGAAGGAAATTCAAGTTACCGGTAAGTACGGTTAAAATTAGTTTTGAGGATCAGTACTGGGCTGAAAGATGCAGCACTGAGGTCTCTCCTGATAACAGGTGAGTAAATCGGAATTCGTATTTCGGCTGATTTTAGAGGAATATTTTAAAGTTCCAAAACTCCACACTTAGAAGAATTTCCAAGTGAAACCAGTCAATGTTAGCCTATGAAGGAAATTCAAGTTACCGGTAAGTATGGTTAAAATTACTTTTCAGGACCAGTACTGGGCTGAAAGATGCAGCACTGAGGTCTCTCCTGATAACAGGTGAGTAAATCAGAATTCGGATTTCGGCTGATTTTAGAGGAATATTTGTATGTTTCAAAAATCAACACTTGGAAACTTTTTCAGCAAAAAGCAGGCAATGATATCCTATGGAAGGAAATTCAAGTTACTGGTAAGTACGGTTAAAATTACTTTTGAGGATCAGTACTGGGCTGAAAGATGCAGCACTGAGGTCTCTCCTGATAACAGGTGAGTAAATCGGAATTCGTATTTCGGCTGATTTTAGAGGAATATTTTAAAGTTCCAAAACTCCACACTTAGAAGAATTTCCAAGTGAAACCAGTCAATGTTAGCCTATGAAGGAAATTCAAGTTACCGGTAAGTACGGTTAAAATTACTTTTGAGGATGAGTACTGGGCTGAAAGATGCAGCACTGAGGTCTCTCCTGATAACAGGTGAGTAAATCGGAATTCGTATTTCGGCTGATTTTAGAGGAATATTTTAAAGTTCCAAAACTCCACACTTAGAAGAATTTCCAAGTGAAACCAGTCAATGTTAGCCGATGAAGGAAATTCAAGTTACCGGTAAGTACGGTTAAAATTACTTTTCAGGACCAGTACTGGGCTGAAAGATGCAGCACTGAGGTCTCTCCTGATAACAGGTGAGTAAATCGGAATTCGTATTTCGGCTGATTTTAGAGGAATATTTTAAAGTTCCAAAACTCCACACTTAGAAGAATTTCCAAGTGAAACCAGTCAATGTTAGCCTATGAAGGAAATTCAAGTTACCGGTAAGTACGGTTAAAATTACTTTTGAGGATCAGTACTGGGCTGAAAGATGCAGCACTGAGGTCTCTCCTGATAACAGGTGAGTAAATCGGAATTCGTATTTCGGCTGATTTTAGAGGAATATTTTAAAATTCCAAAACTCCACACTTAGAAGAATTTCCAAGTGAAACCAGTCAATGTTAGCCTATGAAGGAAATTCAAGTTACCGGTAAGTACGGTTAAAATTACTTTTCAGGACCAGTACTGGGCTGAAAGATGCAGCACTGAGGTCTCTCCTGATAACAGGTGAGTACATCGGAATTCGTATTTCGGCTGATTTTAGAGGAATATTTGCACAATGGTGAAGGGAGGGGGCGGGGCCTGAGGTGACATCTGTGCAAACGCGCCCCGTGGCGCGTTTTAAGTTGGGGGATTAAGTCCCCTTGAATCATGAGGGTCCCTACGGGCCAACTAGCCCACCAGGAACCTCCAGTATGCGCCAGGGGGCTGCGTTGCAGAGACATGTACAGAGGCCACACCCTTTTACACCTCTCTGCAACGCAGCTCTGTGGCGCTTTCTGGACGTACCTGTTGGGCTAGTTGGCCCTCAGGGACCCTCAGGATTGAAGGGGATTTAATTCCCCATCTTAAAACGCGCCACGGGGCCTGTTTGCACACATGTCACCTGAAGCCCCGCCCCTCCCTTCACCACTGTGCAAACGCGCCCCGTGGCGCGTTTTAAGTCGGGGGATTAACTCCCTTGAATCCTGAGGGTCCCTGGGGTGCAACTAGCCCACCATATACCTCCAAAAGCGCCACAGAGCTGCGTTGCAGAGAGGTGTAAAAGGGGCGTGGCCTCTGTACACCTCTCTGCAAGGCAGCCCCCTGGCGCATACTGGAGGTTCTTGGTGGGCTAGTTGGCCCCCAGGGACCCCCAGTATTCAAGGGGAATTCGTTCGCCCTCTGCAAACGCGCCAGGGGCGCGTTTGCAGAGTGGTGAAGGAAGGGGGCGGGGCCTGCGGGCCCGATCGTTTTTTTTTGCCCAGGGGGTCCTTGTGGGACCCCTGAGCAGACCTAGGGGGTCAGGGTGTTTCTACCCTGCTCCCTTTGTGCGCTTTGCGCACTTGTTTCTGTCCCTCGGTTCTACCGAGGGATAAAATGGCTGCCAACACTTCCTGATTTGGAGTGTTGACAGCCAATTAACATAAAGCTCGTGCTCGGGAGGATCCGCGGCCCTAGATATATCTATCTTTTTACTTTTGATTTTCTCAGCAACTACTGAACGGATTTACACCATTTAACAAAAGGGTTCTTTCTGAACCAAGAACTACCTCTTTGCCAAATTTGGTGTAATTCCGTTCAGCAGTTCGGGCTGTAGCCGTGTCTAAAGTTTCCTATGGAAAATTGCATGGGGAAAACGCGTTTTGGGACCCCCTTTTTCTCGGCCCCCGCTTGACGAATCCCCCGAGACTTTCAGGGTAGGAGCGGACCGGAGCGCCCCACAAAGTTTGAAAATTTTGCGCAGATACGTCAACCGGCAAGAGAGTTATTTCAAATAGAATGTCGCGGATTTCCTATGGATAATAGGTTGTAACTATAACTATCTACTGGCGACCGCCAGTAGATAATATATATATATATATACACAAATGCATAACCAATAAAGGCATAAAGAAATAGCAACATATCAAGCATTTCTCACTATTAAAACATAAGCATGATTAAGACATATTAAAAACATTCATGCCAAACAGTAAAAGCATCTTTTTGGTAGAAACAGGTAGACAACGGGGAGGCGTGTGGGACAGTGAGGAATCCACAGGCAGATACTGTATCCACCAGAAAAAGCGTTACCGAAGGTAAGTAACTTGTTCTTCTGATGGATACTTCTGCCTGTGGATTCCTCACCTTTTGAATAGAATCCCCAAGCCGTACCTCACCCGGAGGAGGGTGTCCACCTGACCAGACCAAAAAATCTTGCAAAACAGATCAAGCAAAATGGCCGTCCCTCCTAACCTCCGAATCCAATAATAATCGAATAATTTTTTGTCGAAATTATATTGAAAATAATACTTTCAAAATACTTTTATTAATAAATTTAGACAAACACTTAAAGGAAAACTTTTATTTATAATTAATTTAAAGATATTTCATACTTTACAAATTACGCCGAAGTCGCGACCCCAGCACGACTTTTCAAAATGGCTACCGGAATGCGCGCAGCCATCGTGTAGAGTGCGCGAAGGGTGCGCGACTTCTGTATAATATATATTTTTTTAAAACAACGAATATAGTTTTCCTAACTAAAAATTATTCACAATTTTTTTTAAATATATATATGTATATATATAGAAAATAAAAAAAACAGGATTGAGGTACATTAGACTTTCAAATTTTCATTTAAAAAACCTTTGAAATTCACTGAAAAAACCATAGGTTTCAGGCACGTTATAGTTAGAAATTAGCATTTAAAAAACCATAGAAATTCACTGAAAAAACCATAGGTTTCAGGCACGTTATAGTTAGAAATTAGCATTTAAAAAACCATAGAAATTCACTGAAAAAACGATGGGTTTCAGGAACGTTATAGTTAGTTGGACATTTCACTCGTACAAAACCTTAGAAATTCCGGCGTTATAGTTAGTTCAGCTAACTATAACTCGCACCCCAGCAATGCACTGCTGATGACGTCACATATTACACCATTCATGACATGGTCAGTGACATCACTGATGACATCACTGATGACATCTCAAATGACATCACTGATGACATCACTGATGACATCATCCACGTGAAAATCTGATGCACCTCCTCACACCTGAATATAACCTTTGATACACCCACTCTAAAATACAGACTACCATTTTCGAAAAAATAGACACATCAATACCAGTTACTAAATACGCACTGACTGATTCCTAGGTCTACACACACATCCACTCATTCACCCATACAGTCAGTCATACATGCAGTCACTCATCAATACAACACTATCATATGCACTCATACACCTATACAGACACTCACACACTGCCACATATCCAGAGTTACTCACACACCTAGTCAGTCATGCAAAGAATCAATCATACTTCCATTTACTCACCTATGCAGTTATACAGACACCACCTCACTTATTCATACAGATACTAACACATAATTACTCTCTTATAGAATCACTGATACAAATACACACTCATCCATGCAGCCACTCTCACAATTACTGACTCTCACATATAGTTATTTATATACACCATCACTCACATATACTGCCTTTTACATATGTAGTTACTTGCACATGTACCACTGAGACATCCATTCACTCACCAACACACCCATACACACACTCACCCACCCATACAGCTGTTTCCACATGCACTCTTGAACCCATACACCCAGTGAATCAACCACTCTCACATCTATACAGAGAGTCACACACCTCCCACCCACCCACACACACACACTCAGGCAGCCATACAAATACTCAGGCAAGCAATCAATAACCAATATAGACACTCATGAAGCTACTCACCAACCCATGCAGCAGCTTACACAACAACAGACAGACTGATACAGACTTTCACACAGTTTAGTCACTAACCCATGCATTCAGTAAGACACATTCAATCACTCACTTATACAGTCAGTCACGTATCTACTAAATCCTCCATACAGACACTTATACACCCACTCATTCTTCAATACAGCTTGGCATATATAAAACAAATTTAAACTTTACAGAAACACACAGTCACTGGATGATGTAATCAGTGATGTCCATTTGAGATGTCATCAGTGATGTCATCAGTGATGTCACTGACCTTGTCATGAATGATGTAATATGTGACGTCATCAGCAGTGCATTGTGGGGGCGCGAGTTATAGTTAGCTGAACTAACTATAACACCAGAATTTCTATGGTTTTGTACGAGTGAAATGTCCAACTAACTATAACGTTCCTGAAACCTATGGTTTTTTCAGAGAATATATATATATATTATCTACTGGCGGTCGCCAGTAGCTAGTTATAGTTAGGACCACGTTTCCATAGGAAAAGCGTTTTTGGTGCAGAGGCAGGGATTTGAATGTTGCGTAGGCCGTGGAAATCACGTCCGCAGAACAACGGTGCGTGGTATTGCGGCAAGGTTGCGTAGGCTCTGGAAATCCCGTCGGGAAAACAATGCACCGTATTTCGGCAAGCAGTGTGTAGGGTGCACACACAGGTAGTGTGAATGTTGCGTAGGCTGTGGAAATCACGTCCGCAAAACAACGATGCGCGATATTGCGGCAATGTTCAGTAGGCTGTGGAAATCATATCGGGAAAATAACAATGCGCCGTATTGCAGCCTTCCTTTACCTTCCTTTAATATAATGCGCAGTAATGTTTAGTTATAATGCGGTGTTCACTTTTATCATGGACAGTGAACAAAATTAAAGTTTAATTGGCTGAGGTGTTCCAACAACGAGCTCAATGTTCATTGGCTGCGAACCATTAAAAGTAAAAGTGTTGCCAGCCATTCCCTCCCCTGGGCGGAGTAGCAAGGACATCTGATTGGCTCACATGTTCCAAGCAGGACCTTCCAGAGGTTAATGTTCATTGGCTGCGAACCATTGAAAGTAGAAGTGTTGCCAGCCATTTCCTCCCCTCCGCGGAGCATCAGGGACATCTGATTGGGTAATGTGTTCCAAGCAGGACCTTCCCAAGCTTAATGTTCATTGGCTGTGAAGCATTAAAAGTAGAAGTGTTGGCAGCGATTCCCTCCCCTCAGCGGAACACCATGGACATTTTATTGGCTAAAGTGTTCCGAGTACAAGTTTGCTCATTATTGGTTGGGAAGGTTTCACTGTTGTGAAGCGTTTTGAGACGCACTTCAATCGAGTACGGGAAAACAAAGTAGTAGCGGGGAGGGTAGGAACACTATTAACTCTGTAAAGTGGTCAGAAGGTGGTGAACAGGGATTGTGAAGGTAAAAATAGTTTTTTATATTTTTTAAGGGCGATTTATATAATTGGCGTGGGGTGTACAAATCACGGCGGGAAAATAACACAGTGTGTTGTGGTCTTCTTTTTATTAAGTTTGCGGGTGGGATACTTCCCAGTAGCACTATTTACTTAGAATGTGGTGTTTACTTTTCTGACAGGGAGGTGTGGTTGCGCAGCAAAATTTCAGTCTAGGTTTGAAACAGTTTTTATTAAGCAATTACAAATAAACTTTCTTCGAAAACTGAAGCTGTATATATCAAAGAGGTGACAAATAAAAACGCAATTCATAAAATATCCCTTAAGCGTGGCCACACCCTCCATTTTTTTTTCTGCTATACTTTGTAAAAGTGTTCCCCCATATTCTTGATAATATAAGAGGGCATGAGTTACTTTTAGATAAAGTAGAAAAGAAGTGCTACAAGAAACACTCCCGCACTACATCATCTCAGGTCACAAGAACAATAACAAGTAAAAAACTGTTAAACACAAATGACTTTATATTACATAGAAATGTACGCTTCATCATTTTTTACAATTTCTATTCTGTAGAACTTTGGAAAGTTCAGTCGTAGTGCTTAGAGGTCGCTCACTGCTCCGCTAACAGATCACGGACTCCTTTAAGAACATATAGGATAGTAGTAATATATACACTACTATTCCTATCAATCCTATAGGGAGAACGAGAATAGGAACCACAACAGAGAAAAAGAGAAATACCAAAAAATCATTGAAAAATGTAGGGTTTATCAAAGGCATTCAGTAAGAAAGTGTCTATGCAAACAATCTTTTTTTAAACTGCAGTTTCGAAAAATATTGTCTCTGTAAAAATATCTGATCAAGTAAGTTATAAAGGTCAGTAAGCTGTATTTCAGATGGTTTACTCCTGGCGGCGACAAATCTCCAATTCCTGTTGTGTGAAAATATGACACTCTACTACAATATAGAGAGTGACACTGATGCCACACAAAAAGGAAAAGGAAAATAAAGTCATGAACACAAAACAAGATCAATAGCGAAATACTTTCCAGCGGTGAATATGTTCAGAGCTTCTTTTATCCAGGACTTCGAAATCTTTCATCTTTGCGCCAACGGGTCATAAACTCCTCTGAGATCATAATGACTGTGAATATTTTAATATACATATTCACAGTATATGATCCCAAGGGGGAAACAGAGTAAGAACCAGAAGCTGCTGACGTTACATATAAATCTTTAGTCTTCGCGCCGACGGGTCATAAACTCCTCTGAGATCATAATGGGTGGTTATTATAATATACATAATCACACTATATAATCCCAAGGGAGAAACAGAGTAACAACCAGAAGCTGCTCGCGTTACATATAAATCTTTAGTCTTCACGCCGACGGGTCACCAACACCTCTGAGGTCAAGTACAGTGTCAATATTATAATATACAAAGTCACACTATATGATGTCAAAGGAGCCAGGAAAGGAACAATGTTTGCTGTATTCTGTCTGTTTCTGAAAACAAGCTGCTGACATTACAAATAAATGGCAAAAACAACCAATAACACTTTTTTCTAAATACAAATGTATAAATATTAACAAATAGCTACGTATTATAAATATCTACTATGCCATAATCAAACAACTTACAACTCTGGAATATGTTTTGTTGCCGCAAAACAAGAATCCGACGCTAGAAAATGGAACATGCATCGCAGCATGGACACGCGTAAATAAGTTGCATAAACGAAACTAATCAAAGAACGGGTGTGGTTTATATACTTTTTGGTTATTGAGTAGTCTATGGAAGGAAGATGCGGCTCCACCCATTTAGATGTCACGTTTTACTGTCAACAGTTGACAGTTTTACAGTTTAACTTGTGCACGTGTTGGGAAAAGTTACAAAATGTGAAGCGGTAAAGGTTTCGATTTCGATCCTAACACGTATAAGGTCCTTAATATGCACATACGTTGGAGAGCTTAAAAACTGTTACCCGGCAAACCGTGTCTTTTCCATTCTCATGACTACAAACATCTATTAATTGCCGTAATTCTAAATAAAAGACATTAAAAAAAATATCGTTCAGAATAGAAAAAAAAAAATACGTGCTAATATTTCTCATCACTATGGTTTTAAAGTAAAAAAATGCCAGCATTTGTAAAGCGTACAGCTACCTCCAGAGAGGTGTCCCGGCGCTCGGGGCGTCGGGAAGATTAAGCAAGGGATTGCTCACAGTGACATAGTGGTGGGCTAACGTGCCGCCGGAGCCGGGAATCGAACTGTGAACGCTGTTGTTCTAAGTCAGGTATCATAGCTGCTGCGTCACACTTTTTCCACACTTATATGTTAATTAGTGCTAATTAAGTTTTAAACATTGTTAAATTATAACTTATAACAGACTACTGTTACAGTTAGTTTTTCACTACAAAAAGTATGCACATGTTTTTAAAATTTACTTAAAAACAATATAGGTTTCAGGGACATTGTAGTTACAAATTAGCATTTAAAAAACCATTGAAATTCACTGAAAAAATCATAGGTTTCAGGCACGTTATAGTTAGAAATTAGCATTTAAAAAACCTTAGAAATTCACTGAAAAAACCATAGGTTTCAGGCACGTTATAGTTAGTTGGACATTTCACTCGTACAAAACCAGAGAAATTCCGCCGTTATAGTTAGTTCAGCTAACTGTAACTCACGCCCCCGCAATGCACTGCTGATGACGTCACATATTACATCATTCATGACATGGTCAGTGACATCACTGATGACATCACTGATGACATCTCAAATGATATCACTGATGACATCACTGATGACATCATCCACATGATAATCTAATGCACCTCCTCACACCCTAATATAACCTTTGATACACCCACTCTATAATACAGACCCACTCTATAATATGCGAAACCATAGACACACCAATACCAGTTACTACATACACACTTACTGATTCCTAGGTCTACACACACATCCACTCATTCACCCATACAGTCACTCATACATGCAGTCTATACGGCACTATCAAATGCAGTCACATATCTATACAGACACTCACACACCGTCACTCATCCATATAGTTACTCACACACCTAGTCAGTCATGCAAAGAATCAATCACACTTCCATTTACTCACCTATACAGTTATACACACACCACATCACTTATTCAAACAGAAACAAACGCATACTTACTCTCTTATACAATCACTGATACATGTACACACTCATCCATACAGCCACTCTCACAATCACTGACTCTCACGTATAGTCATTTATATACTCCAACTCTCCCATGCATTCAGTAAGACACATGTAATCACTCACTTAAACAGTCAGTCACGCACCTACTAAATCCTCCATCCAGACACTTATACACCCACTCATTCTTCAATACACCTTGGCATACATATAATACATATTTAAACTTTAAAGAAACACACAGTCACGTGGATGATGTCATCAGTGATGTCATTTGAGATGTCATCAGTGATGTCATCAGTGATGTCACTGACCATGTCATGAATGATGTAATATGTGACGTCATCAGCAGTGCATTGTGGGGGCGCGAGTTATAGTTAGCTGAACTAACTATAACGGCGGAATTTCTCTGGTTTTGTACGAGTGAAATGTCCAACTAACTATAACGTGCCTGAAACCTATGGTTTTTTCAGTGAATTTCTAAGGTTTTTAAATGCTAATTTCTAACTATAACATGCCTTAAACCTATAGTTTTTTCAGTGAATATATATATATATATATCCAAATCACCGTGTACGCTCTTCCTCTTCCTCCTCGGTAAGGTCACAAAAAGGCACAAACTCCACTTGCTACGCTTGTTCTTTATTCACCATGCCATACAGTCATTACGCGTTTTGGTCATACAGTGACCTTGATCACATTTTGACAATACTTTGCGATCCTTCTAAAGTACCCACCCATGCTGTGACGTAGTTTAAACATAAAAGACAGACTTCAATATGCACAGTTGCTGCATGCAGGTTTGTCAGATTTCACCCTCAGTGGTGACCTATATGCATCGTTCTCCAATTTGTAGATATTTTCAACTAATAAATGCCTCATGTTACATGTACATGAATATATAAATAAATAAATAAATAGATAAATATATGCAGTTGTGAATATTTGCAACATATTAGAATTAGTTAAAATTGTTCAACCTATTCTCCATTCATAGAGGTTATGTAAGAATAAACCACCCTTTAAGATATATTATCCTCAGTTTGATAATTTTATACCCACATGAATGTGTTTAGCACATTTTTCTACATCAAACTCATATTATACATATTCATTATAGTATCCATATGTAAACATTATTGTGCATAGATAAAACACTTTAAAATTTGGGAACTCTCATAAAAACCTGAACGTCTAGCAGCAATATAGTGTGCAAAATTCGCCTGAAACTGAAAGTGCTATTGTGCTTAAAGTCAGTGGTGGCTGGTGACATTTGAAAGTGGTGGGGCGTAAACTGTCTGTTGGAGTGCACAGTGGCGAGCGAACGTAGCGAGCGAGCCCGTACATCTTAAGGGAGGTTCGGGGGGGTTCTCCCCCCGAGAAACTTTTGAAAAAAGAGTGGGTAAATGGTGCATTTTCAAGCAAATGTGAGAAGCAAGAAGGTTAATAAAGCAATTGTGAAAGTGCAGTTATTACATTAATAAAGGGATGTCATATAACAACATGTAGATAGAAATGTTTCTGAAGCTTTGTAAAGTTAATATTCACGCTTAAGACTTCAATACTGATTCTAACATGGCTACGGTTTAGTCAGAAGCAAAGATTTCTCAAGATAGGCTGTGCTATGATAACATTCAATTGATCCCCTGCTCTCCTATAATACACATGCAATGTAAATTTTGAATAAACTTGTCCCAAATAAAAGATTTTATTTAGCCCAATGGGTCGCGCTTATTTCCAGTACTGCAGAAGAAGCACACACGCTAGTATCTTCCCACGAGCACACATTAACACCCACACACAACTTATTTAAAACATTTTCCATTCCTCTGAGAAACTGCATCAATTCTAATCTTGCAGGGATCCTCAGATGCTGACATCTTTTACAGTGGGTGACGTGACAGCTGACCAACTGGTACATTTGTTTCCCAAGGTGCACTGGATTAACGCTGTGCCTTGTTTATAGTGTCTTCTGCCGTCTTCCCTTAGTTGTGGGTTGCAAAACATTTTCAAGAATCCCCACGCTCTTGTTTGTTTTCAGACTCCCTGAGGGCTGATCTGGCGTCCAGATAATTAACATGGGATGGGCCTGTCGGCAGAGAACATGTCCAGGTCTTGCACACATGCACTGTCTGCTGTCTAGGCAAATGCCCTTCACAACCAGGCGGCTAAAGAAGGCGGGAAAAGTCAGAAGCTAGGGATGGAAAAACAGGCATATTTGGGGCACAGCCGGCACCTCACAATATAGACTCAGCTGTCACTGCACTCTCTGCACTAGTGTTCCTGCATATGGGTCTCTAAGTTCTTTATTCTACCAGTATTTCCTCCGCAGCTCCCTTCCTTCCGTCTACTGTCTCCTCTCTGTCTCTGTACCCTCTTCTGTCTCTCCTTGGTACTTATCTCGTCCCCTTCTAACGTCCTTATTTCTGGCATCTTTCTTTTCCACTTGCCTTGCCTTTTTTGCTCATGCTTATCTTCTTTCTCTCTCATCAATATCCCTTTCCCTCATTTTTCTATCCTCCTCTACTTTCTGTCTTTACCCTCTCGTTTCAACCCGTTTCTCACTCTCCTCCCTATTTCCCCTTACTCTCCTACTCCTCCCCCGTGCCCCTCACAAACTCCACAAAGAGTAAAAACAGACCCAGGCCCAAGGCAGGCTCTGTGTTTATAAACTTGGAGCGTGAGGCCACTTACATTTCTGTAAATAATGCTGGATAGGCTGAGCCCATTCCTACCTCTGGGACACAGTGCCACTGCACCGGCTGCAGCAGCGATAGCCACGCGGCCGCCCACGCCCCTTCCGCCTGCCCTAAACACATGATATATAACACCTCAGCATAAAATACGCCATCAGAGACCATGGAAGTGTTGTGCACGGAGGAGATTCCGGGTTCACAGGTTTCATCTACCACCTGCCCCTCTCTCAGACTGGTGAGTACCTGCACCTCTTTCTTCCCATTGCTAGGAGCCTACCACAGAATATTCAGAGCAGGATCCTGGTGCCCAGAATATGCCCATCACAACCACAGCTACAGGATATCACTACGATTACGAAGGGTGCCTGGGGTCATTATTGTACCCCTAAATATACACATCACAATGACTGTGCCAGAGAATAAATCTTTGAAATACACCCCTGCCACCGAAGATCCCCCCCACGCCCCCAGCCCCCTTCCTCCGCCAGGTTGATTGTGCCACAGAATGTGATAATCAGAACCAAAGCGCTTTAAACGCGCCCATCCTAATTATTATAGCAAAGAAAACTCATGGGTCATTTAATGCACCACAGAATTCCCGCATCTCGGGATGCACCAATCCGAACGGACGAGGGCCAAGAGCGAACTTCTAACGTTACTCTGAACAGAAACAACCTGATCATTAAAAAGGCACTTCTTAGAAAGTTACCCTTGTGTCTGGATGGGTCTCAGCCCTGCCGCTGGTGTCCTCACAAGCAACCCTCTCACACCTCTCAGTGTGTCTCACACTTGTGAGCACTCCCACGGCTCACCATGCTGTCCCCCAGAGTGGGGTTTTAACAGTCGCCGCTCGCAATACTCGCGGGGGGGTCGTACGGGGGTGGGGGCCGGGGGGGTTTAAAAAATAAAGTAAAGAAAACTTACCTGACCGCCCGGGTCCGCGCCGCCTCTGCTGCTGGGCAGGGGTCCTGCGTTGGCGCCTTCAATGTCTTCTGCGTCACTGGAGTCCGAGTGGCTGGCAACCCCTCTCAGCCAATCCAGACGTTGCTCCAGCAGCGCCAGGATTCGCTTGAGCAGGGATGCTCCCCGCCCATTAGGAGACCGGGGGCTGCGGCATGAAGCAACCCTCTCTCTCCTAAGGGGAAGGCTAGTGCGCATGTTCGGGCTGGTATTAAAAATGACCAGCCCAAAACCGAACATGCGCACTATTGCTGTCTAGTGCGCTGTCACTCAAACCCTGAGTGCTGCCGCAGCTCTACCCCTTCAGCGTCCCTCGTTCTACTTCTGACGCTAATTCCAATCAGGAGTCCTGATTGGAATTAGCGTCAGAAGTATAACTAAAAATGTGTTATTTCTAATTTATTTAAACGATGAATGGGGCCGTGGGCCCGTGGCATTAGTGGGGCAATGCCCCAGCGCCCTAATGGACGCACCGCCACTGCTTAAAGTGCAAATTGCTATAAAAGTGCTTGAGTGCTTAATAGTGCAAAACTAGATGTCACACTTAAAAAATCTTTTTGTTAAAATCAAATTTTTCTATTTTTTAAAAATGATTTTGGGTTTTTATAAATTAGGTTAAAAATACAGGGCGGAATGCTTTTGAGCCCAAAAGACTCCTTTTTACACATATTTGTTTAACCCAAACGGTGTCTTACTATCTAGCTCTAAAATTATATGAGTTTCGAGCTGACGAAGCAATTTTTCTCTGTTGCCTCCTCGTCTGAGACTGGGGACAGAATCAATCACAAAATATTGTAGACAGTCAAGTTTGTTAGCATGTACCGCCTTGAAGTGTTGGGCCACAGGATATGTTGCATCGTTATTCACTATGGCCCTGAGATGTTGCAGTATCCTCACATGCACCTGTAGCTTAGTGCTGCCAACATATCTCAAGCCACAGGTGCACGTGAGAACATATACTGCACAGTCAGTCCTGCAGTTGAAATTCCCTCTAATGGCTGTCTTGGTGGCACTGAACGGTGTCTCATAATGAGTAGTATTTACCCCAAATTTGCATGCTCTAATGATGAACATTTGTAGAAGCCATTTTTGGGATTTAGCCATGAGGTAATAGGACTGATTTCTGGGCGGCCTCTGACGGATCACTGACAGAATATCGAGGAGCAAAATATCGACCTGCCAAAATATCGAGGAAAAAATATAGAATGCCAGAATATCGAATTCCTATCTACAAACAGGTAAGTACAAAAATATCGAATCCAAAATATCGTTGTAAAAAATATAGTTAGTCAAAATATCGAATTTTTTAAATGTCTTAAAAGTAATGTAAAATTAATAAAATAAATATAATTAACTAAAACATACTTAAAAATACTTAAATAACCTTAATATTAATAAATAATTAATGTAAGTTAAAAAAAATAAACATGCATTTTTATTTTTTAATACATATATATATTAACGTAATATTAATAACAAATATTCAATATTTTTAGCGTAGGATAGCGGGAGGGTAAAATTCACTATTCACACTCCAGTGAGTGCAACAGTAGGGAAAGCGTTAGATAGCGGGAGGGTAAAAATTACTATTCCCACTCCAGTGAGTGCAACAGTAGGGAAAGCGTTGGATAGCGGGAGGGTAAAAATTACTATTCCCACTCCAGAGAGTGCAACAGTAGGGAAAGCGTTGGATAGCGTAGGGGTAACAATTACTATTCCCACTCCAGAGAGTGCAACAGTAGGGAAAGCATTGGATAGCATAGGGGTAAAAATTACTATTCCCACTCCAGTGAGTGCAACAGTAGGGAAAGCGTTGGATAGCGGGAGGGTAAAAATTACTATTCCCACGCCAGTGAGTGCAACAGTAGGGAAAGCGTTGGATAGCGGGAGGGTAAAATTACTATTCCCACTCCAGAGAGTGCAACAGTAGGGAAAGCGTTGGATAGCGTAGGGGTAAAAATTACTATTCCCACTCCAGAGAGTGCAACAGTAGGGAAAGCATTGGATAGCATAGGGGTAAAAATTACTATTCCCACTCCAGAGAGTGCAACAGTAGGGAAGCGTTGGATAGCGGGAGGGTAAAAATTACTATTCCCACTCCAGTGAGTGCAACAGTAGGGAAAGCGTTGGATAGCGTAGGGTAAAAATTACTATTCCCACTCCAGTGAGTGCAACAGTACGGAAAGTAATGATTTAATATTTAAATTAAAAAAATTAATTATCAATACCAATAAAAAATTAATTAAAATGAATGACCAATTACAACGTATTTAATAATTAATTAATTATAAATACCAATAAATATTATTTATTAAAAATTAATTACCTATTAATAATTAATTAACAACCAATTAATTTTCAATACCAAAAATTAATAAGTAATAAAAAAATACCATGTATAATTAATTAACAGTAAATTAATTATCAATACACAAAAATAATTTCAATAATTACTTAATTACAATTAAATTACTTCCCACCCTGTTCCCCTATAAACCCACAACCCGCTACGAATAATAAACTAATACAATTAATATAATTATCAATTAATCAATTAATAAACATTAATTACCAATTAATAAAAAATAATTACCAATTAATAAAAATTAATTACCAATTAATAATTAATTAACAATAAATTATCAATACCAATAAATAAAAATAAATAATTACTTAAGAAAAATTAAATTACTTCCCACCCTACTCCCCTATAAACCCACAACCTGCTACAGAACTAAAACGCAAAATTAAATTACAAATAATTCATAATTCCTAAAAATTAATATTTAATTTACTATAATTAAATTACTTCCCACCCTATTCCCCTATAAACCCACAACCCGCTACGGAATTAAATTACACAAAAATTAAATAACATAAAATTCATTACTTTAAAAAAATTCAAACACACTTCCATTTACTCACCTATACAGTTATACACACACCACATCACTTATTCAAACAGAAACAAACGCATACTTACTCTCTTATACAATCACTGATACATGTACACACTCATCCATACAGCCACTCTCACAATCACTGACTCTCACGTATAGTCATTTATATACTCCAACTCTCCCATGCATTCAGTAAGACACATGTAATCACTCACTTAAACAGTCAGTCACGCACCTACTAAATCCTCCATCCAGACACTTATTTACCCACTCATTCTTCAATACACCTTGGCATACATATAATACATATTTAAACTTTAAAGAAACACACAGTCACGTGGATGATGTCATCAGTGATGTCATCAGTGATGTCATCAGTGATGTCATCAGTGATGTCACTGACCATGTCATGAATGATGTAATATGTGACGTCATCAGCAGTGCATTGTGGGGGTGCGAGTTATAGTTAGCTGAACTAACTATAACGGCGGAATTTCTCTGGTTTTGTACGAGTGAAATGTCCAACTAACTATAACGTGCCTGAAACCTATGGTTTTTTCAGTGAATTTCTAAGGTTTTTTAAATGCTAATTTCTAACTATAACATGCCTTAAACCTATAGTTTTTTCAGTGAATATATATATATATCCAAATCACCGTGTACGCTCTTCCTCTTCCTCCTCGGTAAGGTCACAAAAAGGCACAAACTCCACTTGCTACGCTTGTTCTTTATTCACCATGCCATACAGTCATTACGCGTTTTGGTCATACAGTGACCTTGATCACATTTCGACAATACTTTGCGATCCTTCTAAAGTACCCACCCATGCTGTGACGTAGTTTAAACATAAAAGACAGACTTCAATATGCACAGTTGCTGCATGCAGGTTTGTCAGATTTCACCCTCAGTGGTGACCTATATGCATCGTTCTCCAATTTGTAGATATTTTCAACTAATAAATGCCTCATGTTACATGTACATGAATATATAAATAAATAAATAGATAAATATATGCAGTTGTGAATATTTGCAACATATTAGAATTAGTTAAAATTGTTCAACCTATTCTCCATTCATAGAGGTTATGTAAGAATAAACCACCCTTTAATATATATTATCCTCAGTTTGATAATTTTATACCCACATGAATGTGTTTAGCACATTTTTCTACATCAAACTCATATTATACATATTCATTATAGTATCCATATGTAAACATTATTGTGCATAGATAAAACACTTTAAAATTTGGGAACTCTCATAAAAACCTGAACGTCTAGCAGCAATATAGTGTGCAAAATTCGCCTGAAACTGAAAGTGCTATTGTGCTTAAAGTCAGTGGTGGCTGGTGACATTTGAAAGTGGTGGGGCGTAAACTGTCTGTTGGAGTGCACAGTGGCGAGCGAACGTAGCGAGCGAGCCCGTACATCTTAAGGGGGGGTCGGGGGGGTTCTCCCCCAGAAACTTTTGAAAAAAGAGTGGGTAAATGGTGCATTTTCAAGCAAATGTGAGAAGCAAGAAGGTTAATAAAGCAATTGTGAAAGTGCAGTTATTACATTAATAAAGGGATGTCATATAACAACATGTAGATAGAAATGTTTCTGAAGCTTTGTAAAGTTAATATTCACGCTTAAGACTTCAATACTGATTCTAACATGGCTACGGTTTAGTCAGAAGCAAAGATTTCTCAAGATAGGCTGTGCTATGATAACATTCAATTGATCCCCTGCTCTCCTATAATACACATGCAATGCAAATTTTGAATAAACTTGTCCCAAATAAAAGATTTTATTGGGCCCAATGGGTCGCGCTTATTTCCAGTACTGCAGAAGAAGCACACACGCTAGTATCTTCCCACGAGCACACATTAACACCCACACACAACTTATTTAAAACATTTTCCATTCCTCTGAGAAACTGCATCAATTCTAATCTTGCAGGGATCCTCAGATGCTGACATCTTTTACAGTGGGTGACGTGACAGCTGACCAACTGGTACATTTGTTTCCCAAGGTGCACTGGATTAACGCTGTGCCTTGTTTATAGTGTCTTCTGCCGTCTTCCCTTAGTTGTGGGTTGCAAAACATTTTCAAGAATCCCCACGCTCTTGTTTGTTTTCAGACTCCCTGAGGGCTGATCTGGCGTCCAGATAATTAACATGGGATGGGCCTGTCGGCAGCGAACATGTCCAGGTCTTGCACACATGCACTGTCTGCTGTCTAGGCAAATGCCCTTCACAACCAGGCGGCTAAAGAAGGCGGGAAAAGTCAGAAGCTAGGGATGGAAAAACAGGCATATTTGGGGCACAGCCGGCACCTCACAATATAGACTCAGCTGTCACTGCACTCTCTGCACTAGTGTTCCTGCATATGGGTCTCTAAGTTCTTTATTCTACCAGTATTTCCTCCGCAGCTCCCTTCCTTCCTTCTACTGTCTCCTCTCTGTCTCTGTACCCTCTTCTGTCTCTCCTTGGTACTTATCTCGTCCCCTTCTAACGTCCTTATTTCTGGCATCTTTCTTTTCCACTTGCCTTGCCTTTTTGCTCATGCTTATCTTCTTTCTCTCTCATCAATATCCCTTTCCCTCATTTTTCTATCCTCCTCTACTTTCTGTCTTTACCCTCTCGTTTCAACCCGTTTCTCACTCTCCTCCCTATTTCCCCTTACTCTCCTACTCCTCCCCCGTGCCCCTCACAAACTCCACAAAGAGTAAAAACAGACCCAGGCCCAAGGCAGGCTCTGTGTTTATAAACTTGGAGCGTGAGGCCACTTACATTTCTGTAAATAATGCTGGATAGGCTGAGCCCATTCCTACCTCTGGGACACAGTGCCACTGCACCGGCTGCAGCAGCGATAGCCACGCGGCCGCCCACGCCCCTTCCGCCTGCCCTAAACACATGATATATAACACCTCAGCATAAAATACGCCATCAGAGACCATGGAAGTGTTGTGCACGGAGGAGATTCCGGGTTCACAGGTTTCATCTACCACCTGCCCCTCTCTCAGACTGGTGAGTACCTGCACCTCTTTCTTCCCATTGCTAGGAGCCTACCACAGAATATTCAGAGCAGGATCCTGGTGCCCAGAATATGCCCATCACAACCACAGCTACAGGATATCACTACGATTACGAAGGGTGCCTGGGGTCGTTATTGTACCCCTAAATATACACATCACAATGACTGTGCCAGAGAATAAATCTTTGAAATACACCCCTGCCACCGAAGATCCCCCCACGCCCCCAGCCCCTTCCTCCGCCAGGTTGATTGTGCCACAGAATGTGATAATCAGAACAAAGGCGCTTTAAACGCGCCCATCCTAATTATTATAGCAAAGAAAACTCATGGGTCATTTAATGCACCACAGAATTCCCGCATCTCGGGATGCACCAATCAGAACGGACGAGGGCCAAGAGCGAACTTCTAACGTTACTCTGAACAGAAACAACCTGATCATTAAAAAGGCACTTCTTAGAAAGTTACCCTTGTGTCTGGATGGGTCTCAGCCCTGCCGCTGGTGTCCTCACAAGCAACCCTCTCACACCTCTCAGTGTGTCTCACACTTGTGAGCACTCCCACGGCTCACCATGCTGTCCCCCAGAGTGGGGTTTTAACAGTCGCCGCTCGCAATACTCGCGTGGGGGTCGTACGGGGGTGGGGGCCGGGGGGGTTTAAAAAATAAAGTAAAGAAAACTTACCTGACCGCCCTGGTCCGCGCCGGATGGGTCTCAGCCCTGCCGCTGGTGTCCTCACAAGCAACCCTCTCACACCTCTCAGTGTGTCTCACACTTGTGAGCACTCCCACGGCTCACCATGCTGTCCCCCAGAGTGGGGTTTTAACAGTCGCCGCTCGCAATACTCGCGGGGGGGTTGTACGGGGGTGGGGGCCGGGGGGGTTTAAAAAATAAAGTAAAGAAAACTTACCTGACCGCCCGGGTCCGCGCCGCCTCTGCTGCTGGGCAGGGGTCCTGCGTTGGCGCCTTCAATGTCTTCTGCGTCACTGGAGTCCGAGTGGCTGGCAACCCTCTCAGCCAATCCAGACGTTGCTCCAGCAGCGCCAGGATTCGCTTGAGCAGGGATGCTCCCCGCCCATTAGGAGACCGGGGGCTGCGGCATGAAGCAACCCTCTCTCTCCTAAGGGGAAGGCTAGTGCGCATGTTCGGGCTGGTATTAAAAATGACCAGCCCAAAACCGAACATGCGCACTATTGCTGTCTAGTGCGCTGTCACTCAAACCCTGAGTGCTGCCGCAGCTCTACCCCTTCAGCGTCCCTCGTTCTACTTCTGACGCTAATTCCAATCAGGAGTCCTGATTGGAATTAGCGTCAGAAGTATAACGAAAAATTTGTTATTTCTAATTTATTTAAACGATGAATGGGGCCGTGGGCCCGTGGCATTAGTGGGGCAATGCCCCAGCGCCCCAATGGACGCACCGCCACTGCTTAAAGTGCAAATTGCTATAAAAGTGCTTGAGTGCTTAATAGTGCAAAACTAGATGTCACACTTAAAAAATCTTTTTGTTAAAATCAAATTTTTCTATTTTTTAAAAATGATTTTGGGTTTTTATAAATTAGGTTAAAAATACAGGGCGGAATGCTTTTGAGCCCAAAAGACTCCTTTTTACACATATTTGTTTAACCCAAACGGTGTCTTACTATCTAGCTCTAAAATTATATGAGTTTCGAGCTGACGAAGCAATTTTTCTCTGTTGCCTCCTCGTCTGAGACTGGGGACAGAATCAATCACAAAATATTGTAGACAGTCAAGTTTGTTAGCATGTACCGCCTTGAAGTGTTGGGCCACAGGATATGTTGCATCGTTATTCACTATGGCCCTGAGATGTTGCAGTATCCTCACATGCACCTGTAGCTTAGTGCTGCCAACATATCTCAAGCCACAGGTGCACGTGAGAACATATACTGCACAGTCAGTCCTGCAGTTGAAATTCCCTCTAATGGCTGTCTTGGTGGCACTGAACGGTGTCTCATAATGAGTAGTATTTACCCCAAATTTGCATGCTCTAATGATGAACATTTGTAGAAGCCATTTTTGGGATTTAGCCATGAGGTAATAGGACTGATTTCTGGGCGGCCTCTGACGGATCACTGACAGAATATCGAGGAGCAAAATATCGACCTGCCAAAATATCGAGGAAAAAATATAGAATGCCAGAATATCGAATTCCTATCTACAAACAGGTAAGTACAAAAATATCGAATCCAAAATATCGTTGTAAAAAATATAGTTAGTCAAAATATCGAATTTTTTAAATGTCTTAAAAGTAATGTAAAATTAATAAAATAAATATAATTAACTAAAACATACTTAAAAATACTTAAATAACCTTAATATTAATAAATAATTAATGTAAGTTAAAAAAAATAAACATGCATTTTTATTTTTTAATACATATATATATTAACGTAATATTAATAACAAATATTCAATATTTTTAGCGTAGGATAGCGGGAGGGTAAAATTCACTATTCACACTCCAGTGAGTGCAACAGTAGGGAAAGCGTTAGATAGCGGGAGGGTAAAAATTACTATTCCCACTCCAGTGAGTGCAACAGTAGGGAAAGCGTTGGATAGCGGGAGGGTAAAAATTACTATTCCCACTCCAGAGAGTGCAACAGTAGGGAAAGCGTTGGATAGCGTAGGGGTAACAATTACTATTCCCACTCCAGAGAGTGCAACAGTAGGGAAAGCGTTGGATAGCATAGGGGTAAAAATTACTATTCCCACTCCAGTGAGTGCAACAGTAGGGAAAGCGTTGGATAGCGGGAGGGTAAAAATTACTATTCCCACGCCAGTGAGTGCAACAGTAGGGAAAGCGTTGGATAGCGGGAGGGTAAAAATTACTATTCCCACTCCAGAGAGTGCAACAGTAGGGAAAGCGTTGGATAGCGTAGGGGTAAAAATTACTATTCCCACTCCAGAGAGTGCAACAGTAGGGAAAGCATTGGATAGCATAGGGGTAAAAATTACTATTCCCACTCCAGAGAGTGCAACAGTAGGGAAAGCGTTGGATAGCGGGAGGGTAAAAATTACTATTCCCACTCCAGTGAGTGCAACAGTAGGGAAAGCGTTGGATAGCGTAGGGTAAAAATTACTATTCCCACTCCAGTGAGTGCAACAGTACGGAAAGTAATGATTTAATATTTAAATTAAAAAAATTAATTATCAATACCAATAAAAAATTAATTAAAATGAATTACCAATTACAACGTATTTAATAATTAATTAATTATAAATACCAATAAATATTATTTATTACAAATTAATTACCTATTAATAATTAATTAACAACCAATTAATTTTCAATACCAAAAATTAATAAGTAATTAAAAAAAATACCATGTATAATTAATTAACAGTAAATTAATTATCAATACACAAAAATAATTTCAATAATTACTTAATTACAATTAAATTACTTCCCACCCTGTTCCCCTATAAACCCACAACCCGCTACGAATAATAAACTAATACAATTAATATAATGATCAATTAATCAATTAATAAACATTAATTACCAATTAATAAAAAATAATTACCAATTAATAAAAATTAATTACCAATTAATAATTAATTAACAATAAATTATCAATACCAATAAATAAAAATAAATAATTACTTAATAAAAATTAAATTACTTCCCACCCTACTCCCCTATAAACCCACAACCTGCTACAGAACTAAAACGCAAAATTAAATTACAAATAATTCATAATTCCTAAAAATTAATATTTAATTTACTATAATTAAATTACTTCCCACCCTATTCCCCTATAAACCCACAACCCGCTACGGAATTAAATTACACAAAAATTAAATAACATAAAATTCATTACTTTAAAAAATTCAAACACACTTCCATTTACTCACCTATACAGTTATACACACACCACATCACTTATTCAAACAGAAACAAACGCATACTTACTCTCTTATACAATCACTGATACATGTACACACTCATCCATACAGCCACTCTCACAATCACTGACTCTCACGTATAGTCATTTATATACTCCAACTCTCCCATGCATTCAGTAAGACACATGTAATCACTCACTTAAACAGTCAGTCACTCACCTACTAAATCCTCCATCCAGACACTTATACACCCACTCATTCTTCAATACACCTTGGCATACATATAATACATATTTAAACTTTAAAGAAACACACAGTCACGTGGATGATGTCATCAGTGATGTCATTTGAGATGTCATCAGTGATGTCATCAGTGATGTCACTGACCATGTCATGAATGATGTAATATGTGACGTCATCAGCAGTGCATTCTGGGGGCGCGAGTTATAGTTAGCTGAACTAACTATAACGGCGGAATTTCTCTGGTTTTGTACGAGTGAAATGTCCAACTAACTATAACGTGCCTGAAACCTATGGTTTTTTCAGTGAATTTCTAAGGTTTTTTAAATGCTAATTTCTAACTATAACATGCCTTAAACCTATAGTTTTTTCAGTGAATATATATATATATATCCAAATCACCGTGTACGCTCTTCCTCTTCCTCCTCGGTAAGGTCACAAAAAGGCACAAACTCCACTTGCTACGCTTGTTCTTTATTCACCATGCCATACAGTCATTACGCGTTTTGGTCATACAGTGACCTTGATCACATTTCGACAATACTTTGCGATCCTTCTAAAGTACCCACCCATGCTGTGACGTAGTTTAAACATAAAAGACAGACTTCAATATGCACAGTTGCTGCATGCAGGTTTGTCAGATTTCACCCTCAGTGGTGACCTATATGCATCGTTCTCCAATTTGTAGATATTTTCAACTAATAAATGCCTCATGTTACATGTACATGAATATATAAATAAATAAATAGATAAATATATGCAGTTGTGAATATTTGCAACATATTAGAATTAGTTAAAATTGTTCAACCTATTCTCCATTCATAGAGGTTATGTAAGAATAAACCACCCTTTAATATATATCATCCTCAGTTTGATAATTTTATACCCACATGAATGTGTTTAGCACATTTTTCTACATCAAACTCATATTATACATATTCATTATAGTATCCATATGTAAACATTATTGTGCATAGATAAAACACTTTAAAATTTGGGAACTCTCATAAAAACCTGAACGTCTAGCAGCAATATAGTGTGCAAAATTCGCCTGAAACTGAAAGTGCTATTGTGCTTAAAGTCAGTGGTGGCTGGTGACATTTGAAAGTGGTGGGGCGTAAACTGTCTGTTGGAGTGCACAGTGGCGAGCGAACGTAGCGAGCGAGCCCGTACATCTTAAGGGGGTCGGGGGGTTCTCCCCAGAAACTTTTGAAAAAAGAGTGGGTAAATGGTGCATTTTCAAGCAAATGTGAGAAGCAAGAAGGTTAATAAAGCAATTTTGAAAGTGCAGTTATTACATTAATAAAGGGATGTCATATAACAACATGTAGATAGAAATGTTTCTGAAGCTTTGTAAAGTTAATATTCACGCTTAAGACTTCAATACTGATTCTAACATGGCTACGGTTTAGTCAGAAGCAAAGATTTCTCAAGATAGGCTGTGCTATGATAACATTCAATTGATCCCCTGCTCTCCTATAATACACATGCAATGCAAATTTTGAATAAACTTGTCCCAAATAAAAGATTTTATTGGGCCCAATGGGTCGCGCTTATTTCCAGTACTGCAGAAGAAGCACACACGCTAGTATCTTCCCACGAGCACACATTAACACCCACACACAACTTATTTAAAACATTTTCCATTCCTCTGAGAAACTGCATCAATTCTAATCTTGCAGGGATCCTCAGATGCTGACATCTTTACAGTGGGTGACGTGACAGCTGACCAACTGGTACATTTGTTTCCCAAGGTGCACTGGATTAACGCTGTGCCTTGTTTATAGTGTCTTCTGCCGTCTTCCCTTAGTTGTGGGTTGCAAAACATTTTCAAGAATCCCCACGCTCTTGTTTGTTTTCAGACTCCCTGAGGGCTGATCTGGCGTCCAGATAATTAACATGGGATGGGCCTGTCGGCAGCGAACATGTCCAGGTCTTGCACACATGCACTGTCTGCTGTCTAGGCAAATGCCCTTCACAACCAGGCGGCTAAAGAAGGCGGGAAAAGTCAGAAGCTAGGGATGGAAAAACAGGCATATTTGGGGCACAGCCGGCACCTCACAATATAGACTCAGCTGTCACTGCACACTCTGCACTAGTGTTCCTGCATATGGGTCTCTAAGTTCTTTATTCTACCAGTATTTCCTCCGCAGCTCCCTTCCTTCCTTCTACTGTCTCCTCTCTGTCTCTGTACCCTCTTCTGTCTCTCCTTGGTACTTATCTCGTCCCTTTCTAACGTCCTTATTTCTGGCATCTTTCTTTTCCACTTGCCTTGCCTTTTTGCTCATGCTTATCTTCTTTCTCTCTCATCAATATCCCTTTCCCTCATTTTTCTATCCTCCTCTACTTTCTGTCTTTACCCTCTCGTTTCAACCCGTTTCTCACTCTCCTCCCTATTTCCCCTTACTCTCCTACTCCTCCCCCGTGCCCCTCACAAACTCCACAAAGAGTAAAAACAGACCCAGGCCCAAGGCAGGCTCTGTGTTTATAAACTTGGAGCGTGAGGCCACTTACATTTCTGTAAATAATGCTGGATAGGCTGAGCCCATTCCTACCTCTGGGACACAGTGCCACTGCACCGGCTGCAGCAGCGATAGCCACGCGGCCGCCCGCGCCCCTTCCGCCTGCCCTAAACACATGATATATAACACCTCAGCATAAAATACACCATCAGAGACCATGGAAGTGTTGTGCACGGAGGAGATTCCGGGTTCACAGGTTTCATCTACCACCTGCCCCTCTCTCAGACTGGTGAGTACCTGCACCTCTTTCTTCCCATTGCTAGGAGCCTGGCACAGAATATTCAGAGCAGGATCCTGGTGCCCAGAATATGCCCATCACAACCACAGCTACAGGATATCACTACGATTACGAAGGGTGCCTGGGGTCGTTATTGTACCCCTAAATATACACATCACAATGACTGTGCCAGAGAATAAATCTTTGAAATACACCCCTGCCACCGAAGATCCCCCCCACGCCCCCAGCCCCCTTCCTCCGCCAGGTTGATTGTGCCACAGAATGTGATAATCAGAACCAAGGCGCTTTAAACGCGCCCATCCTAATTATTATAGCAAAGAAAACTCATGGGTCATTTAATGCACCAGAGAATTCCCGCATCTCGGGATGCACCAATCAGAACGGACGAGGGCCAAGAGCGAACTTCTAACGTTACTCTGAACAGAAACAACCTGATCATTAAAAAGGCACTTCTTAGAAAGTTACCCTTGTGTCTGGATGGGTCTCAGCCCTGCCGCTGGTGTCCTCACAAGTAACCCTCTCACACCTCTCAGTGTGTCTCACACTTGTGAGCACTCCCACGGCTCACCATGCTGTCCCCCAGAGTGGGGTTTTAACAGTCGCCGCTCGCAATACTCGCGGGGGGGTCGTACGGGGGTGGGGGCCGGGGGGGTTTAAAAAATAAAGTAAAGAAAACTTACCTGACCGCCCGGGTCCGCGCCGCCTCTGCTGCTGGGCAGGGGTCCTGCGTTGGCGCCTTCAATGTCTTCTGCGTCACTGGAGTCCGAGTGGCTGGCAACCCCTCTCAGCCAATCCAGACGTTGCTCCAGCAGCGCCAGGATTCGCTTGAGCAGGGATGCTCCCCGCCCATTAGGAGACCGGGGGCTGCGGCATGAAGCAACCCTCTCTCTCCTAAGGGGAAGGCTAGTGCGCATGTTCGGGCTGGTATTAAAAATGACCAGCCCAAAACCGAACATGCGCACTATTGCTGTCTAGTGCGCTGTCACTCAAACCCTGAGTGCTGCCGCAGCTCTACCCCCTTCAGCGTCCCTCGTTCTACTTCTGACGCTAATTCCAATCAGGAGTCCTGATTGGAATTAGCGTCAGAAGTATAACGAAAAATGTGTTATTTCTAATTTATTTAAACGATGAATGGGGCCGTGGGCCCGTGGCATTAGTGGGGCAATGCCCCAGCGCCCCAATGGACGCACCGCCACTGCTTAAAGTGCAAATTGCTATAAAAGTGCTTGAGTGCTTAATAGTGCAAAACTAGATGTCACACTTAAAAAATCTTTTTGTTAAAATCAAATTTTTCTATTTTTTAAAAATGATTTTGGGTTTTTATAAATTAGGTTAAAAATACAGGGCGGAATGCTTTTGAGCCCAAAAGACTCCTTTTACACATATTTGTTTAACCCAAACGGTGTCTTACTATCTAGCTCTAAAATTATATGAGTTTCGAGCTGACGAAGCAATTTTTCTCTGTTGCCTCCTCGTCTGAGACTGGGGACAGAATCAATCACAAAATATTGTAGACAGTCAAGTTTGTTAGCATGTACCGCCTTGAAGTGTTGGGCCACAGGATATGTTGCATCGTTATTCACTATGGCCCTGAGATGTTGCAGTATCCTCACATGCACCTGTAGCTTAGTGCTGCCAACATATCTCAAGCCACAGGTGCACGTGAGAACATATACTGCACAGTCAGTCCTGCAGTTGAAATTCCCTCTAATGGCTGTCTTGGTGGCACTGAACGGTGTCTCATAATGAGTAGTATTTACCCCAAATTTGCATGCTCTAATGATGAACATTTGTAGAAGCCATTTTTGGGATTTAGCCATGAGGTAATAGGACTGATTTCTGGGCTGCCTCTGACGGATCACTGACAGAATATCGAGGAGCAAAATATCGACCTGCCAAAATATCGAGGAAAAATATAGAATGCCAGAATATCGAATTCCTATCTACAAACAGGTAAGTACAAAAATATCGAATCCAAAATATCGTTGTAAAAAATATAGTTAGTCAAAATATCGAATTTTTTAAATGTCTTAAAAGTAATGTAAAATTAATAAAATAAATATAATTAACTAAAACATACTTAAAAATACTTAAATAACCTTAATATTAATAAATAATTAATGTAAGTTAAAAAAAATAAACATGCATTTTTATTTTTTAATACATATATATATTAACGTAATATTAATAACAAATATTCAATATTTTTAGCGTAGGATAGCGGGAGGGTAAAATTCACTATTCACACTCCAGTGAGTGCAACAGTAGGGAAAGCGTTAGATAGCGGGAGGGTAAAATTACTATTCCCACTCCAGTGAGTGCAACAGTAGGGAAAGCGTTGGATAGCGGGAGGGTAAAAATTACTATTCCCACTCCAGAGAGTGCAACAGTAGGGAAAGCGTTGGATAGCGTAGGGGTAACAATTACTATTCCCACTCCAGAGAGTGCAACAGTAGGGAAAGCGTTGGATAGCATAGGGGTAAAAATTACTATTCCCACTCCAGTGAGTGCAACAGTAGGGAAAGCGTTAGATAGCGGGAGGGTAAAAATTACTATTCCCACTCCAGTGAGTGCAACAGTAGGGAAAGCGTTGGATAGCGGGAGGGTAAAAATTACTATTCCCACGCCAGTGAGTGCAACAGTAGGGAAAGCGTTGGATAGCGGGAGGGTAAAAATGACTATTCCCACTCCAGAGAGTGCAACAGTAGGGAAAGCGTTGGATAGCGTAGGGGTAAAAATTACTATTCCCACTCCAGAGAGTGCAACAGTAGGGAAAGCATTGGATAGCATAGGGGTAAAAATTACTATTCCCACTCCAGAGAGTGCAACAGTAGGGAAAGCGTTGGATAGCGGGAGGGTAAAAATTACTATTCCCACTCCAGTGAGTGCAACAGTAGGGAAAGCGTTGGATAGCGTAGGGTAAAAATTACTATTCCCACTCCAGTGAGTGCAACAGTACGGAAAGTAATGATTTAATATTTAAATTAAAAAAAATTAATTATCAATACCAATAAAAAATTAATTAAAATGAATTACCAATTACAACGTATTTAATAATTAATTAATTATAAATACCAATAAATATTATTTATTAAAAATTAATTACCTATTAATAATTAATTAAAAACCAATTAATTTTCAATACCAAATATTAATAAGTAATAAAAAAAATACCATGTATAATTAATTAACAGTAAATTAATTATCAATACACAAAAATAATTTCAATAATTACTTAATTACAATTAAATTACTTCCCACCCTGTTCCCCTATAAACCCACAACCCGCTACGAATAATAAACTAATACAATTAATATAATTATCAATTAATCAATTAATAAACATTAATTACCAATTAATAAAAAATAATTACCAATTAATAAAAATTAATTACCAATTAATAATTAGTTAACAATAAATTATCAATACCAATAAATAAAAATAAATAATTACTTAATAAAAATTAAATTACTTCCCACCCTACTCCCCTATAAACCCACAACCTGCTACAGAACTAAAACGCAAAATTAAATTACAAATAATTCATAATTCCTAAAAATTAATATTTAATTTACTATAATTAAATTACTTCGCACCCTATTCCCCTATAAACCCACAACCCGCTACGGAATTAAATTACACAAAAATTAAATAACATAAAATTCATTACTTTAAAAAAATTCAAACATACATTACAAAAATAATACATACTTTTAACACATATACTAACACTTAAAACACTATAAAAAAATCGATATTTTTAACTATATTATGACTGTCGATATTACTAACTTCGATATTATGGAAATCGATATTTCTTACCTGAATTTCGATATTCTGCACCACTATATTCTGGCAATTCGATATTCTGTCCATTCTATTTAAAAAACTCGATATTCTGTCAATTTGATATATTTTTTTCGATATTATGACTGTTCACCGCCTCTGACCAACTGTGTCCTCATTGATGGTGCCCGCCTAAAGGTGATCGATGGAACCTCTGGTAATCTGGAGGCCATAACTGCATCAGTAAGTACAATTGGCCAGTTCTTCTTTATGATTGCTTTAATCTGTCTCTCCTGATTGCTAAATCTAGTAATCAGTCTAGCTGTCTTTTCCTCTTTATCGATGTCAGATATTGCTGTTAGTATTTTAGTCTCACTTCCTTCATTATATTGCTGGAGTAGAGTGTCCCTTGTTCTCACCTTAGCCTTTACTACTGCTTCATTTAGGACTTTTTTACTATATCCCCTTTCTTTGAACCTCTCTATTGCATTTTTCATGCAGTTCTCAAGTTCCGTTTCTGTGCTGCAGATTCTATATATCATATATATCAATACAACTCCAACAAGAAATACGGGATATTAAACACGCTTTTCGGCTTGCTGCTTTCTCAATATCAAACACAAGGAGATGATGCACGGAGTACTGAAACTTTTCAGACACTCACCCCCAGTCACAGATCTGGGTTGAATCCATCATTGTTCTTTAGTTCACTTTGCCACCCCAGTTCAGACCCAGCTATATGCAAATCAGCCTTGACCCTGTACCTCATGGGAACAGTCCAGCCCGAACTGCCTAGCCAAGTCCTCTCTGGACTGGAAGCAAGCATCCTGGGACCGGTTTCAGGGTAACACCATCAGCCAGCCATCATCTGTTCTTTTTGCATTTGTCGCCCGAAGGGTGTGCCCATGTTCGCTACGCCACCAGATTCAAGCTAGCCTGGCTGATGAGGGGTGTTAACCCGAAACCGGTCCCAAAATGCTTGTTTTTGATCCAGGGAAAACCTGGCCTGGCAGTTCAGGCTGGACAGTTCCTATGGTGAACAGGGTCAAGACTGATTTGCATATGGCTGGGTCTAAACTGGAATGGTGTGGAGTGCAAAAAAACGATGGATTTAACCCAGATCTGTGACCGGGTGGTAATGTTTAACTCAGCATTCTGTCCATCATCTGTTCTTTTTGCCTTTCTCAATGTCGTCGCACCTCATGAGGCATTTCACTATATACAAACATTGAATGAGTTTATTGGCTGGACCGATGTATAGAAATCAACAGTGGACTAACTCATCAACGCTGGTAAATCACAGTGTTACTGCAGTTGCCATCTTAGTGTTTACAAATCACAATTAATAACATGCAATAAAATTTTAAAAAATTAGATTCTTAACCTAGCATGCACCATTCTCAGTGGGGTTCATGAATCAATTTAAATTTAAATCAATGAAGCCCTAAATGGGCTGTAACTCATTGGCAATTATCACTGTCATCAGATTGGGTTGTTCATGAGTACTCAACATGTGTGAAAATCAACAGTGGTCTAACTCGTCAATGCAGGTAAATCACAGTGTGACTGCAGTCGCCATCTTACTGTTTACAAGACATGATTGATAACGTGAAATAAAATCAGAAAAAATTATATTCTTAACTTAGAATACACCGTTCCCATTGAAGCTCATAAATCAATTTCAGTTTGAATCGTATATTCACAATGGAACGCAATGGTTCCCTAAGCTGGCTAGCCTTACATTTCACAATACTCAATCAAACGTTAGTCCATCTAAGATTCAATATCATAATCATAATTGATCCCCGAATGGGCAAACAGCTGACATTGGACCTCTGATTGTTCCTCGAAATATCACCTCTTCTATCTTGTTCCAGAGAAACCAGGTGCATCTGGGTGGCCAAAATCAAGTCCCCTTTAGTCTCCTAAGTGTATGGCTAACTCCTCCTCCCTATTCAATCCTAATGGTGTCTTAGTTTAAAGATCTAAGATAATGCCTGGATTATAATAGTCTTAGTCTACATGCAGAAAGATCTTAATAGAGTCCTGTCTCTCCCATGGCATTCCTCAAAGTGTCTTGCTACGAGATACGAGGGGTCCCTGTTTGAGATTGCCCTTATGTGTTCCAGTATACGTCTCTTAGTGGGGTGTAGTGTACTCCCACTATAGCTCATTTGGCAAGGATAGATGAGGCATTAGATGGCGTAAGCAGTGTTGCAATTCATCAGCTTAGTAATCATTTGCAGTAATTTCTGCCCTGATACCTCAAATGTCAAGGTGTTGCAACTGTTTTTACACACTTTGTACCTAGTGCTTCTAAACAAACCTGTCAAGTCTGTTAGGGTGATCCTCTGGTGTTGGAGCTTAGGAGACCACGTACCAATAAATCCTTTATTGATTTACTTTTTCTATATGAGATGGGCGGAAAGTCAGGCAGATCTAGTCTTACATTGGTATAAGTTTTCAAAAGATGCCAGTTCTTACAAACAATCCTATTAATCTTTCCTACATCACTGGAGAAATCCATGATCAGTCTGAATTTATTGATGTCGTCAGTTTTCTTAGGGTTATCTCTCAGTAATTCCTCTCTTATTTCCAAGTACCCTATCTTCTGCTCTTTTTAAGGCTTTGTTTTTGTACCCTTTGGCTTTGCATCTGCTGATTTCTTCTCTGGCTGTAGACTTGAAGTCATTCTCTGTAGTACTGTTCCTTTTTGGTGTGGAGTAATATAGAGCTGTACAGATCTTCCCTCAGCTACAAAGACTTATAAATCTAGAAAGTTCACAGATTCAGTGCTATCCTTTCCTGTGAAATGTAAATTCACACTGTTATTGTTCAGACTCGATACATACTTTAATGCTGATTCCTTCTATCTTCTTCAGATAATGAAGAGGTCGCCCATGTATCTATTCCAACTCACAATTCTTTCAACCAAGGGATCATTCATCTCTGACCAGGCTACCTGCTTCTCCCACTAGCCGACGAACAATTTCACGTAACTGGGGGAAAAGCAGGTACCCATAGCCATCCCATGTATCTGTCTGTAGTGTTGTCCTAAAAATATGAAAATGTTATTCACCAAACAGAAGTTCACAAAATCCATCAACATCTTATTGTGCTCACAATACTTCAATGATCACCCCTGATTAAAATAATCTGTTGCCTTCAGTCCATCGTTGTGGGATATACTTGTATGCAAGCTAGTTATATCAAGCACAATCATGGCAAAATCTTGTTACCAAACTATGGGGTCTATTAGGATGTCTGGCGGAGGCACGACCGCGGTGGCGGCGGTGCGGAAAAATGCCTTTTTCCTCACGCCAGCAGCGGTCTTCACGGCCGCCATATTAGGATGGGAAAACATAGGCATTTACCGTCCGCCGCGGTGTGACGCCGACCGCCATCGAACAGCGCCCGCCACCACGGCGGAGTGAGCAAATCACCGCACACCGCCATGCGGAATGACGTCCCGTCCGCCGAGGATATCACGATGCCGGAAACAGGGCAGCGTACCGTGACGGAGATACCGCATAGCTAGAGACGGCGGAGACACCACAGCGGAGTCACAGAAGAGACACCCGGAACACACCGCGATGGATCCAGCCCTACACGCCATCCCGGTGCTATATATGATACACCACCTGCAAGCCATCCACCGCCGCGGATGCATCCGCAGGTACGTACACACACAACAGTGCAGGCAACACAACACACAGCCCCAGGATGGCAAACGTCACATGGGAACACCACACACCCCTGTGGGCACAGGCACACAGCAACCACTGAACACACACATGTCCCCCCTGTCACAAACACACCTCGCCACATACTGCCACACATGCTCCGCAATCATGATCAAATGTCCCGGTCACGTCACTGCCGCGGTCACTGTGCAGTAAACCTTGTACACAATGCAGAGCCCAGGGTACTCGCCAGCCAAGGGCACTGGGCAAATAGCACAGACACACAACTACACCAACAACACCCCAGACACCTCCCTGAAGAGACACAACATGTGCCACCCAAGTACCACTGCTGCACAACAACCACACAACTGAATCACCACCATGACCCACATCACCACAACTGCAGACACAGCCACAGCAGGACTCTTTGCACAACAACACATAGCACAGTTCCCCATTACCCAGCCAACACACACACCACAACATCACACACAAGGCAAGGACACAGAGGACAGGCACAACATGTACACACACACATAGATGAGGACCAAACATCACACTGCACACACCACCTGACAAGTCACACACACCACACCACCCTGACTCACAGACACATACACACACCACATGGCAGCAACAATGGAGGACAACACATAGGAAACCAAAGTCAGGTGCCCACAAATGGAAGGGCAGGGACACAACCAACCAGCATGTGTGATGAAAATGCAAGACAAGAGACATCTGAGAGCACACACAACCCATCACAGCACACATGGCTGACACAGTCACTCAACACAAATCACAGTCACCACAATGCAACAACTCATGGACACTGCATGTCCACCAATGTATAGGCATAGGGAGGAAAGGAAGGCCCTCAATTCAATCACTGACCAGCCACACATAAGAATACAAACACTGTACAGGAGAATATCTGCAGAACAACACACAGGGCCCAGTGACACTCTACATGACTGCCATGCACAAGTAGGATATCTCACACATACCACCTCTCACAACAGCACCACACAACACTGTCATGTGCACAAAACACACCACAGGGCACATCAAGTACACACACAAGCACACCACTCCAGGGTGACACATGGGAGTAGTTGACAATGCAGGTGCACACACATCCACAGTCACCACAAAGTCACCCCTTTCACACCACACACTTATCCAACACCCAAGTGCACACATTGGAAGCAAGCCATGGTACCTGGATGACTCATAACCAAAAGATGTACATACAACTACACTGCTTGGCACACAGAACGGAAGCTCTCACAGACCCCAGGACCCTGGACTGCCTGCTTGTAAGCCTGTGCCCAAACTCCCACCCTGTGCTGCCATTGCCCACAAACATTACATGTGTCCACCATAGATAACATGAGCAAAGAAGGATGATGACAACAAGATGACCTTGCCAAACACCTGCACTGCACCCATAAGTATCAGAGTCAGGTAGAAATGAAGTCCCTCTCACTCCTGCAACAACATTGAAATGATATACAACCCATTGGCAATGTTGCAGTGGCATACTGAGCATGTGATACAGGAAACCATGGACAAACAGAAACATCTTTATTCAGGAAGGACACTGACACAATTCACAACAGGACCAACTGTGTTTATTATCATTTTGCACTGTGAAACATCAAATGTTGCCAACAGCAAGCCCAGTGGGCATGTAATCTGAACAGTATTCACATGAGAAGCTGCACAGGCAGGGGGCATACAGCAGTAAACAAGGCAAGTGGCCAGTACAATGTGCAGATGAAGTCCATGAGAAGCTGCACAGGCAGGGGGCATACAGCAGTAAACAAGGCCAGTCCATTCTGCAAAGTAGTGACATCAGTAGCTGCACAGGCAGGGGGCATACAGCAGTAAACAAGGCAAGTGGCCAGGACAATGTGCAGAGTAGGGACATCAGGTGCTGTACAGGCAGGGAGCAGACAGCAGTGAATCACAAGGCCAGTACAATGTGCAGAGTAGGGACATCTGGAGCTGTACAGGCAGGGAGCAGACAGCAGTGGACAGCAAGGCCAGTACAATGTGCAGACTAGGGACATCAGGTGCTGTACAGGCATGGAGCAGACAGCAGTGAATCACAAGGCCAGTAGCCAGGACAATATGCAGACTAGGGACATCTGGAGCTGTACAGGCAGGGAGCAGACAGCAGTGAATCACAAGGCCAGTAGCCAAGACAATATGCAGAGTAGGGACATCTGGAGCTGTACAGGCAGGGAGCAGACAGCAGTGAATCACAAGGCCAGTAGCCAGGCCAATGTGCAGAGTAGGGACATCAGGTGCTGTACAGGCAGGGAGCAGACAGCAGTGAATCACAAGGCCAGTAGCCAGGACAATATGCAGACTAGGGACATCTGGAGCTGTACAGGCAGGGAGCAGACAGCAGTGAATCACAAGGCCAGTAGCCAAGACAATATGCAGAGTAGGGACATCTGGAGCTGTACAGGCAGGGAGCAGACAGCAGTGAATCACAAGGCCAGTAGCCAGGACAATATGCAGACTAGGGACATCTGGAGCTGTACAGGCAGGGAGCAGACAGCAGTGAATCACAAGGCCAGTAGCCAAGACAATATGCAGAGTAGGGACATCTGGAGCTGTACAGGCAGGGAGCAGACAGCAGTGAATCACAAGGCCAGTAGCCAGGACAATGTGCAGAGTAGGGACATCTGGAGCTGCACAGGGAATGTGTGCAATTGTACCATGGCATGCCCAGCACCAGAGTCATGGGGCTGACAATCTGCATCACAGGCACCGCTGTGGACAGACAGGTGTGTGAGGGTGACAAACACTCAGATGGGGCTGTCTGTTTGTGTTGGAGCTGACTGTGTGTTTGTGTCAGTTGGAGGGCTGCCCTGGGCAGTGGGAGGAACAACTGTGGTAGAGCCATCTCCGCTCTGGGAAGCTGGGGGGCTGCTTGGACCAGGTGGGGTGGTGGCACGGGGAGGTGGACTCAAGCTCTGCTGAGACACAGTCTGGGCAGGAGACTGTGGAGGGGTGCCTTTCCACTTTTTGGGGATCCTGAAAGGCTTCCCTGTCTTTGGATCAATGGGAACTGGGGCGGACACCACAGGTGACAGTACCACCAAAGCTGATTCAGTTGCAGATGGTGACCCTCCCTCTGGGGACATGCTGGATCCTGCTGTGCGCTTGCCGGGGGATTTTCTAGGCACTGCCTTCACCCGTCTACCATGTTTGGCCCCTACAGTGTCCTCACGTGCTGGCTTCACAGGACTTGTGATGGGAGTGGAGGTCAAGGGTGGATCATCCATGTGGCCCTCATCCTGTGTGACGTCTACAGGCAACACCTTCTCAGTGGGTGTGGAAACAGGCATTTTGCCTCTGCGAGACGTCTGTGGGACAGGGGAGTCTTTGGTGGAGGAGGAAGGTGAGGCCTGTGACTCTGATGCCTGTTTCCTAGCTCTGTGGGCCTTCTTGACGCCTGATGGGCTTTTCTCCCTGTGCTCTGGGCTGGCCTTACGTCTATGTGGTGATGGTGTCTGTGCCCTAGTCCGCTTGGGCTGCTGCTGCTCCTGTGTGCTGCGGGTGGCGTATTGGTGCTTTTTGCGCTGCTGGGCAGTGTCACTGTCGTCAGAGGTGCACAGTGACACGGGGACGGACACAGTGATGGGAGCTGCTCCCTGACCATGTGCCTGTTGCAGGGCTGCCGTCACGTTAGATGATAGGGACTGCACAGTGCGGTGTAGCCCACCCACGTCCGAATATATGCCCTCCATGAATGCTATGACCTGCCCCAACTTCTTATCATGGTCTTGGAAGGCATTGAGAAGTGCTCTCTGCCCAACACACAGCTGCCGCAATAGTTCGACTGCCTCAGCACTGAGGGCAGCAGGGCTGACATGGGCTGGGGCAGCAGTGCCTGGGGTGAAGGTGACTCTGGGCTTCCTACCACTGCGGACACGGGCAGCACCTGTGGAGGTTGAAGGGAGGCTGGGCACTGGACGCTGTGTTGCGGAAGAGGAGGCAGACTCTCCGTTCCCTGTACCCCCCAACATGGATGTATCACCGCTGTCCTCAGATGACGTGGAGCTTTGGGTCTCCAGTTGTGACTCTTCCAGCATACTCCTGTCCCCCTCCTCTGCGCTGGTTCCATCTGTGTCCGTATGCTCCGGTGCGGCTGTTGCACTTGACGCCTCACCACTGGTGTCCCCACCCTGTTGTTCTGCACATACGGGAGATGCTGCATGGGAGAGAGAAGCACTGTGAGTGGAGTGGCATCAACAGAACTAACACTTACTGCCAGACATCTGAGGTCACTCACAGTTGGCACACTGGCATGTATGTACAGTTAAGAGAACAACACCACACCGCTTAAGGTACATGAAGGCAACATGTCCAAATGCAACAGAAATCCACAGTGCCTAAAGTGATGTTACAAAGCGCAGGTTGGGCAAATGCATGGCAGATACACACAGCACAGAGCGCAAAGGCAAAAATCACATGCAACTCACTACCAACGTCACATAGCTGTCAATTTGCACAGTCAGTGTAAAAATGCACCCACTCCCAGCCAGAGTCAGCCTGCAACACATACTCACCCCTAGCTTGCTGCTGATGCTCCTTCAATTGTCTGGCCAGCTCAGGTTGTGTTACAGCCAGGATACGGGCCATTAGTGGAGTCATGTGGCGCCTAGCCAACCTGCCAGTTCGAGAGAGCAGCCCCAGCGTCATCTCGGCCACGTTCTTGCTCAGCCGGCAGATGTCGTCCCACCTTTTATGACAGTGGGTGCGCCTTCGGTTCGACACCCCCAGATCCCGCACTCTGGAGGCAATGGCCCTCCAAACGGCTTTACGCTGGTGGACCTTCAGCTGCAAGCATGGGAGACAAGAGGGGTGAGACATCAGTGACACAGTGTACAATGCCAACACAAAAGCAATGCAGTAGCATGACTGTGACTCATTCCTAACTCCTGCAACTACTGTAACAGAGGTTAAACTGCTTAGAACATGGTACAATGTAATTGGACACCCAGCCGTACATGCATGCATGTGGGACAGTGGACAGAGTACCTCCACATCTCATTCACATGCAGGATACCAACACAGCAAGCAATGTGTAGTATGCCCACATCTACTGTCTGTAGTGACATACAACACATTGATAAGTTAGCAAGACATGGGTAGTGCTGATGGAGTCACTGTGTCCAACACTGTGCAGACCCAAGTGTCCCAGCCCTGTGAAACACAAACTGTGTCTTGGAACTCACATAGAGTGACAACAACTGTCAGACACACACCCTCCTCAGACAGCTGCTCCTCTGCAATCTACAGGGCAGAGATGGGACTCAGATGAGGAGATGGGAACAAAAGTCACATGGAACACACTGTACCGGCAGTGATGAGTACATGTGGAATTTGGCTGTGACTGCGCAGGCCAGGTGGACTGACACAGAGAGGGACATTTCTGAGCAACCCAGACATACACACAAGCAATCACTGTCCTGACTCCTGCATCACCTGAATGCTGCTGCAATGTATGGCAAACCACACAAGATATGTCCCACTAATCTGGATGGGCGTGCAGGGAAATGTGTGAATGAGCCCACAAAGCCCTTCCTGCCGGAGACAGCATGCAAGGCAGTGCATGTCAGAGCCCAACACCCACTGACACATACAGTATCACCTCCACCCCACGTGTGCCCAGTCTGCACTCTCACTCACAGGCCTGGAGACTTACCACAACATTAGGGGCACCATAAAGCCGTGGGTACTGTGCAAGTACCCCGTCGACCAGGACCTCAAGCTCCTCGCTGGTGAAGGGACTGGCACGGATCTTCTGAGTCCTCAACATCACTATGGACAGGTGGCAGCAGCAGCAGGTGGAGGGTGGCAGTCAGCAGTCCCTGGAGGCAGCAGCAGGTGGAGGGTGGCACTCAGCAGTCCCTGGAGGCAGCAGCAGGTGGAGGGTGGCACTCAGCAGTCCCTGGAGGCAGCAGCAGGTGGAGGGTGGCACTCAGCAGGCACAGGTAGCTGTGGAAATGTGGGACACCCTCCCACACATATATAGCCCTCTGGGGCTGTGTTAGTGGTCCCAGGGTGCTGCAATTGGTGTACCAGGTCTGCCTCATTCAAAATCATCCAATGTCCGCCTCTGCGGTGGGGGTGCACGCCTACCGCGATGTTCAAAATCGCTTTTAGCTACCGCAAGGGTGCTTCCCATTGGCTGCAAGGGCATGGTCCATGGCGGTGACACACCGCAGGGGCCAGCCGTGCGCTACCGCGACGGTGCATCATTCAAATGCCTCCAGTGACGGCTCCGCGCCGGCGGTGGACGCCTACCGCGATGTTCAAAATCGCTTCTGGCTACCGCGAGGGTGCTTCCCATTGGCTGCAAGGGCATGGTCCATGGCGGTGCCTGTCCGCATGGTGCAGGCGGTAGGCACCGCCATATGGGTGCCATACAGTGCCTGAAGTGACCGTGAGGTGTCTCGCGGTGCGTTCAGTCCGCCATCGTCATGGACATGACTGGCTGTGCACACCGCGATCGTGTCTGGGGGTTGGCGGTGCCTGTCTGCATGGTGCAGGCGGTAGGCACCGCCCCTGGCGGAGACCTACATGTACAGTGCCCAGTGTTTTATGGATTGAGGGAACCTCATGAGGGAACATGCAACACTGGGACCAGGCACTCCATGTCACCAACAAAAACCATACATGTGTTGCACATAGATTGCATGGGTACTGACAGTGGCACATGTCAAAAGTGTTGAACAACCAAATGTCGAATGTCAAGTTTGTTGTCCTGAAACACCACAGTAGCCAATGGTCAATGTCTGTAGGTACAATCTCAAGAGCAATTTGGTCTGACAGGACAATGTGCATCAGCAAATTTCACAATGGGTCTGACAGATGCAGATACGTATCCACCATGTACAGCCGGTGGCTTGTGTGTAGTTGACGTGTGACATGTGCAACCTATTTCTTTTTAGGGGGAAACAGCCATTTGATTGCAGGTAGTCCATGGCATGCCATTGCGATGCAGGTATTGCAACACAAGGCATTGAAATGACATGTCATGAGGGACGAGACAGGGCACAGGTCATTCAAATGTGTAATACGACACCTTCCCTAATGTACGTTGCCTGGACTTAGCATGGAGAATTAAACTGATACCAAGTCCACAGCACACCAACCCCAGAGTCGGTACTGACTTTGGTTGTGACACCTGCAGTGTAATGGCATGTGATGGGAAAGCATGCATTACAATGTCAGACATCCATTGTGAATTGTATGAGGGCCCGCCACATGGTGTGTCAGGGATGTATTACGAATATTCTCATGAACTGGGGGTCATACTCACAGGTGTGTGCACACATCTGTTGGGACATCACACTGTGCATGCCAATGTGCTTGGAGTGGTGCACAGATGATTTCTGTAGATAATGTGGCCAGTGTATGGGTGGTGTGCTCAATGCATTCGAACTTGTGATGTTGTATGTTTCCAAATGGTGAAATGTCTACATATGTGAGATATGTATGTTGCAAAATGATTTCTCAAGCACATTTCATGGTGTGTGTCACTGACATATGTGCACTTTGCTTGGTCCTAGGAGGAGGAGGCCAAATATCCATCGTCCGTTCACCGTGCTTGCAGACATGGAGAATCAGGAGATAATCCGTAAGTTCAGGCTGGACCGACAAACCATTCAGAACCTCTGTGCCATGTTGGAGCCCCACCTGCAGCCACGTCGCACATATCCAACGGCTTTCACCACAACATCGAAGGTGATGGCATGCCGGCATTTCTTTGCAACAGGCTCCTTCCAAAACACTGTTGCAAGTGGAGCCAGGATGTCACAGCCAATGTTCAGCATGGTGTTGAGGGATGTACTGGCAGCTATGATGCTGTACAAAGATCGGTACATCCATTTCCCCAGGGGGCATGAGTTGGTGCCAGTGAAAGGCGACTTTTATGCCCTTGGATATATCCCCCATGTCATTGGTGCCATTGATTGCACACATGTTGGTCTCGTGCCACCACAGGCACGTGAACATGTTTACAGGAATCGTAAACATTCACACTCAGTGAATGTTCAAGTGGTGTGCCTTGCCAACATGATCATTTCACACGTGTGTGAAGTTTCCAGGATCTTCCCATGATGCCCACATCCTGTGCAGCAGCATTGTTCCCCAGCTGATGGCCAATCTACTTCCAGAGCGTGCATGGCTTGTGGGTGAGTATGCATAGTGGATGAGAGTGGTGTGTGTGTGTGACATGCTGTTATATGGCATTGTGGGACAGCAAGGTTGATCTGTGTTTCTCACACCCAGGTGATTCTGCATATCCTAACCGCCCGTGGTTGCTGAGTCCATTGCGGAATCCAGTAACACCAGCGGACGTGAGGTACAATAATGCCCATGGGAGGACACGACGTGTCATCGAGAGAACATTTGGACTACTCAAGTCAAGATTTCGGTGCCTGGACCGTACTGGAGGTGCACTCATGTACTCACCTGGTAAAGTGTGCCAGATTGTGGTGTATTGCTGCATGCTCCACAACCTGGCCATTCGCAAGGCGATACCCCTCATCCTTGACGATGAAGATGATCGGCCCGGGCCCCCTGCTGAAAATCAGCCTGGATCCAGTGACGAGGGCAGTGGAGAGGAGGAAGGTGTGGATATGCGGCAACAGCTCATCACCCGCTACTTCACTTGAAGGTGAGTGTCGCAGTGGAAAGGGACGAGATTGTCTGCTGGTGTTGCTCTTGCTGTGTGTGTGAGATTGGTGACTGCAGCCTTTCTTTGAATCATTGTTGCCTGCAAATGTATGTGTGATGAGGTGTAGTGATACAGTATGTCATGATGCTGACTGTCGCTGTGTGTTGATATTGTGTTTTTGAGTAACTTGTTGAGAAGTGTTTTGTAATGTGTGCAATGCTACACCCATGAATGTGACTCTTATTCTGCTGTGTTCCCTAGGTCCCTGTGACATCTCCTTGTCTACCTCCATTCCATCCCCCTGGACCATGTCCAACACGGTGACGGTTTAACATCCTGTATTAAACACCAAGCAGAGCCAAGGACATGTGTGTAAGGTGTATTTATTTACAATAGTGACGTGATGGTGATAAAATTTACAGTGCAGGGCATTGGATGAGTGAGTTGACGGTCATGGTAGATGAGATCTCAGAGTAGTGTCCACATTGCTGAGGTAACCCAGTACAACAGATAGATGTCAGTCACATGGCAGTGTGACGAAGAAACGTTCAAGAAAGCCAATGCAGTGGAGCAGTGGTCAGGCATCATGGCTGGCTCCGGGACTTGCGTTTGGCGGGTGCTTTGGCACACAAGGCCTTCTGGCCTTTCCTTGGACGGCCCCTCTTGCGCTTTTCTGGGGGGGCCACTGCTGCAGGGGTAGTGGTGTCTGAGGAATCACCCCTCTCTGTGGACGCAGGTGAGGATGATGCTGTGTCACCCTGCTGCCCATCAGGGGGAGGCGGAGGTGTAGGATGTTGTGGTAGCCTCTCCCTCAGAACTGCCACTAGCTGCCCCATGAGGCCCACAATCTGCCCCATGCTGGTGTTGATGGACCTCAACAGCAGGAGTTGCTCCCGTGAATCTTCCTCTTGCCGGCCCATTCGTCCCTGGGCGTGTTCGTAGGCCCCAAGGACTCTCTCGATGTATGCCAGTGCTTCGGTCCCAGGATCTGGTCCCCTCTGTATGTCCCTATCCCTCGCACCTCCACTGCTGCCACAGTCCTGTCTGCTGGTCACATTGGGCCACTGCATCCTCTCCCTGGCCTGACCAGTTGATGTTGTTGGGTGCTCATCCCATGGGTCAGGGAGGGTGTCGCTGGCTGCTGTGGTGGTGGTGGAAACACAGGCCGTGACAGTGGCTGTGTGAGGATGGACAGGGGTTGCAGTGGTGGTGGTAGTGGGGACAATGGGTGCCTGGGACTGGTCGCTGACTGACACACCAGAATGGGCGGCTGGGAGCTCCTCGTCTAAGGAATCCAGGGAGTCTTCCGCGTGTTGTGTCTGTTCCTGGGGGGTGGGCTGGCTCTGCAGGTTGGTGTTGTCATCCTCTGCAGTTAGTTCTTGGTCACCTGTGGGTCAGATGGGAAATGGTGAATGTGTTGCACACATCAAATTTTGTGTTGGCAGTGTTGCATGAACAGTGACTACATCTAGCAGTTGTACACAATACTAATTTACATTGATTAACATCCATTTGCACATCAACATCCTTTGCAGTACATGCATTACTTTACCTTTTTGGGAGTTGGCACGACATAACCTGTGGATTTTAAATTGGTTCCATTGACAGGTTTATCTTGGCACCCAGTAATTTGTAACTGAGATGTTATCCAGGTTAACGTATATGTCAACAGTTGAGCCCTTGCAACGGTTCACTCTGCACATTGACTCAACATTGTATTTAGATGCATACCTTCACAATGTGTGTGTACATATCCCAATTCACACTTCCAACCATGCTCCAGTTTCCCTCATTTGGCCCTATGTGTCCTGGACCACTGCTAATGACAGTTGGCATGTGGTGTTGTGCATGGTTTTTCACAAAGTTCCATCTACATGTGTCACAGAGTTTCACACTTCGGTTGTTGTCACAGTTCCATTTTCTCAGATGTGTGCACACTGTGGTTGCCAATGCTACCTGGGTGTGCAGTTGTGCAATGAGTGGCCAGGTGTCCTCTACCACCATGTTTGTTGTAATGCATATCTGGCTGCCTGTGTTGGTTGGTGATATGTTGTGTTAGTTGTTTTTTGCTTGTATTTGTGTGATCTCTGTGTGTGTTATGATGGCTTCCATCTTGGTCCAGTGTGTGAGCAGTCAGCATGATATGTCTAGCTTCCAGTTTTCAGAAGTGGACATTGCAATGACTGACACATGCATCTTATTGTGAGTGAGTAATGTGTTTTGGGTGCTGGAGGTCAGTAGGGGCTGTGTGAGTAGTTGTGCAAGCTTCCCACCACCACACAGCCTGACCTGTGAGTTGCAGGTGCCTACCTGTGAGTTGAGTGGTTAGCATACAATGGATGGCTGGAGATTGTGTTTGTGTGTGTAATTTCACATACTACATTGGGTGGAACAGCATGCAAGGTGTGTTTGTTTGGTCCACTTGCAAATCACAAGACACCAGCCAAATTGTGAAAAAGGCTACCTACCGTTTGGGGTGCAGGTGAGCAATGACATTGGTCTGTGCCTTAAAGTCAACTTTATGACGTGATGTGCGTGTGGTGAGCAGTATGTGTGTGTGTGTTGCTCAGTGCCCATACATGCCAGGTAACATTTTGGCATGGTGTATATCCCCCCATCATTGTTGCCCCACCTATGTGGTTGTGGGGTTCACACCCCTAACATTAGTAGGCAGAAGAGGGCATGGGGTATATTCCCCCATCATTGTTGCCCCACCTATGTGGTTGTGGGGTTCACCCCCCCAACATTAGTGGGCAGAAGAGGGCATGGGGTATATTCCCCAATCATTGTTGCCCCACCTATGTGGTTGTGGGGTTCACACCCCCAACATTAGTAGGCAGAAGAGGGCATGGGGTATATTCCCCCATCATTGTTGCCCCACCTATATGGTTGTGGGGTTCACACCCCCAACATTAGTGGGCAGAAGAAGGCATGGGGTATATTCCCCCATCATTGTTGCCCCACCTATGTGGTTGTGGGGTTCACACCCCCAACATTAGTAGGCAGAAGAGGGCATGGGGTATGGCCTACTGTCACTATGGTGACATGCATCAGGTGTAACATCTCACCCAGCAAACACTTCCACACTATCATGGTTTCCTTGTATTCGTTGAGCAGAAACCATGAGCACAGTACTGGTGGTGCAGTTGTCCCAGGGCATCCATACACTTACATGTCGTGTACAAACATGGTGTATGTGTGAGATGTACTCAGCCATGTGCAGACAATGTGTGCTTTTGGTGCTAGACTATACCAACACTGTCCAGAAAGACAGTGTGAGATGTGACCATTGTGGTTGCATACACACATTGGTGGTACCAAGCAGAGACGTTTGAACATTTTAGTCAGACAAAGTGCTGCTGTGCAATGGAGTGCAGCACTGTGTTGGCTGTGTGTGTTGCCGGACCTTTTGGATGTGCATAGTTTGGCATTGTGAGTCCCAGCTGCAGTGTAGTTGTGGGGTAGACACCACCTCCACTGTTTAGATTGCAAAGCTGTGGTATGACATGGTTGATTTGCACATTGCCCACCTGCATGGCAGACACTGCTACAGGCCTGCATGATGGTTGTCAGTGTTCAAGTATGTGATGCCTGGCACGGTTGACACAATGTGTGTCATTATTATACGGTGCCTTGTGCATACTGACTATGGCATACTCTTTGGCATTATTTTGTTTTTGTGAGCTGTGGTGTAGGTGGCATGGTGTCATGTGCAGGTGCACAAACTTCACATGCCTATGAGTGGGACAAGTGCTCCATCATTGTGAGCTGTGTGAGTTGTAGGCCTGTTGTGAGTTGTGCAGCTGTGTCACCACTTGCAAACATCACTCCCCTTTGGAATGGTTACCTACCCATGGGTTGTATGAGTGACAATCCATATCTGCAACATTGTTGTGTGTGGGGTGGTAAATGCTGCTGTGGTGTGTGACAAGGGGGCCTGGTGGGAGTTGTAGTGCAGTCTGAACACCCACCCACCCACACCTCCCTGTTGGAATGGCTACCTACCTGTTAGGTTGATGTGGGCAATGCAATGTCACCCACATGGCTCTGGGTGGGAGGGGTGCTATATCCTGCTGAGGGGTGGGAGTAAGAGGCCTGGTGGGACTTGTAGTGCAGTCTTCCCACCCACCCACACACACCTCCCTGTTGGAATGGCTACCTACCTGTTAAGTTGAGGTGGGCAATGCAATGTCACCCACATGGCTCTGGGTGGGAGGGGTGCTGTATCCTGCTGAGGGGTGGGAGTAAGAGGCCTGGTGGGACTTGTAGTGCAGTCTTCCCACCCACCCACACACACCTCCCTGTTGGAATGGCTACCTACCTGTTACGTTGAGGTGGGCAATGCAAGGGCTGACACATGGGGGTAGTGCTCCATCTTGCACAGCTGTGGGAGTAAAAGGCCTGGTGGGACTTGTAGTGCAGTCTTCCCACCCACCCACCCACACCTCCCTGTTGGAATGGCTACCTACCTGTTAGGTTGAGGTGAGCACTGCAAGGGCTGACACATGGGGGGAGTGCTCCATCTTACTGGGCTGTGGGAGTATGGGGCCTGCTGGGAGTTGTAGTGCAGTCTTCAAAACCACCCACCCACCCCTCCCTGTTAGAATGGCCACCTACCTCTTATGTTGAGGTGAGCACTGCAAAGGCTAACACATGGGGGAACTCCATCTTGCCCAGCTGTGGGACAAGGGGCCTGGTGGGAGTTGTAGTGCTGGCTTCACACCCACACCCCTCCCTGTAAGGATGGCTACCTACCTGTTAGGTTGAGGAGAGCACTGCAAGGGCTGACACATGGGGGGAGTGCTCCATCTTGCGCAGCTGTGGGAGTATGGGGCCTGCTGGGAGTTGTATCGCTGGCAGCGTGTAGTCATGTGCCCATGGTGATGTTGCTTGCTACATTTGGGGTGGTTGAGGTGTGGTTACTGTTGTTTGTGTGAGGGATGTTTTGGGGAGCATGTTGTGCGCATCATTACATTTGAAGCTAGGAGGTATGATATTTTTAATGGAGCAAGACAGTACATATCAGTGTGATGTTAGGCATTTGTTTGTACTTACCAGCCTGCACTCCCCGGGTATTCCTGTGAGACTCTCTGGATGCAGTATGCCAAGCACCTTCTCCTCCCATTCGGTGAAAGTTTTGGGTGGAATGGGAGGGCCACCGCCAGTCCTCTGAGCCAGCTCATGGTTCTTGGCTCTCTTCTTCCTGACCACTGCCTTCAGGTCGTGCCAGCGCTTCACTATTTCGTCTCTGTTGCGTGGCACGGACCCTACTGCATTGACTTTCTCCACGATTCTTCGCCACATTGTGGTTCTTGTTGCCAGTGGTGTCTGTTGGACCAGGTTCCCGAACAGTTGGGGTTCTACCCTAATGATCTCATCCACCATGACCCTCAACTCACTTTCTGTGAATTTAGGCATTCTCTGGGGTGCCATGGTGTGTGATGTGCAAGGGTGTTTGAGGTGCAGTTGTAGCAGTGGTGGTGATGTGTATGGTGTGTGCTGTGCAAAAAGGGTTAGAGGTGCAGGTGTGGTAGTTGTGGTAGTGGTTGTGGTGTGATTGGTGATGTGTGTGTGTTGTGCAGATGTGCCTCTCCTTTCAGCTGTGGTAGATGTCCCTTCAGTTGTGTAGTTTTGCAAAGGATTGTGGTATTGTTGGGGGCTGGATTTATACTGGGCTCTGTGGTTGTCTCAGGATGGAGTATTGGTTGCAGGTGTGTTGTGTTTGTGGCCCTGGGAATGTAGTTTTTTGGTTTTCCATGGGGGTGTGTCTTTGGGCTGTGTTAGCTTTCTTTGGGTGCATGCATTATTAGTTTTTTTCACTTCGTGGCCAGATTGTGTGTTTTTTTCGCGACCGCCATTTTATTCACGGAGCGTACGCGGCGGTGTTTTGGATACGGTGCTTCCGGCGGCTCTCTCATTCATCTCTATTGTCAACCACGGTGGTCGGAAACTGCGTACCGCACTGCGACGGTGTCGGTATTATCGTAATGTTGCTGGCGGTGTCTCCGCTGCGGTTGCGGTCGTTTGGGCTCTTACCGGCGTGGTAACGCCTGCCGCGGACGGGTTTTGCTCTTCTCCCCTGGCGAACGGCGGTTTCTCTGGGATTTTTACCGCTGCGGTACGTATTCTACCGACGTGGATCCTAATCCTTCCGTCGGTTTTTCCGCGGCTGATGCGGGCGGTGATTTCCTGCTTCCATGGCGGTCGGCTTGTTTTCCGACCGCCATCCTAATGACCCCCTATGTTCTCAATGTGCCTTGAAAAATCTTTGTTGTCTCTATTGTATGATGCAATATTTTCTACAAACGGAAAAAGAAAATGGTCAACATAAATTCACATTTGTTTCAAAAGGCTGGATTGAGACTTTGAAAGGAGATTATAGGTCATCCTGGATGGCTGGTGTGGCATTTTGGGTCTTAGGTAGTACCATAAATTACTATGAGACTGTTGGCAGAAGTAACACAGAATGAAACTGATTTCTTCCTCGGATTTCATGAAGCTACGGCACGATTAGGACTGCATGAACTATGTTATCAAGTGCGTGACTCTGCAACAAAAGGGCTTGTATAATCCTGGTTATGCACAATGCATTTGCATGTAATCACTGACTGTGAGTTATGAGACTGTTCGATATTACTCACCTTCAGGAAATTATATTAAAGAACTTTAATGTGCTGCCAGTAAGAATGATTGATTGAAAGAAAGACTCAGTACACAGAGAAATTTGTCTTTCTAGTGTGGCCACGTTTAAAACATTGATTGTGATTAGACTCGCCTGGCTATGATAAAAGCTCAAGCAAGGAGCCGAAGCGTGTCAGAAGTTGGCATCTTGCCGCATTGTGTGATCCAAAATAAAGTGCACTATATCTCCTGAATCTGGTGTACAGTGTTCCTTCCGTGGTTATTAGGAAAATATATATAAATATATTTTATTTATATATATATATATATATATATATATTCACTGAAAAAACCATAAGGTTTTAGGGACAGTTATAGTTAGTTGGACATTGCACTCGTACAAAACCCGTGAAATTCCCCCGTTATAGTTAGTTCAGGTAACTATAACTCGCGCCCCGCAATGCACTGCTGATGACGTCACATATTACATCACTCATGACATGGTCAGTGACATCACTGATGACATCACTGATGACATCTCAAATGACATCACTGATGACATCATCCAGTGACTGTGTGTTTCTGTAAAGTTTAAATATGTTTAATATATATAGGGAAAGGCGTATTGAAGAATGAGTGGGTGTATAAGTGTCTGTATGGATGATTTAGTAGGTGCGTGACTAACTATAAGTGAGTGATTAAACGTATCTTACTGGATGCATGGGTGAGTGACTAAACTGTGTGAATGTCTGTATCCGTCTGTCTCTTGTTCTGTAAGCAGCTGCATGGTTTTCTGACTAGCTAAATGAGTGTCTATATGGGTTATGGATTGGTTCTCTGAGTATCTGTTTTGGCGGCCTCAGTGTTTGTGTGGGTGGGGTGTGTGTGACTCTGTGCATAGATGTGTGAGTGGGTGATTCACTGGGTGCATGGTTTCAAGAGTGCGTCTGTGATGGACTGTATGGGTGGGTGAGTATGTGTACGGGTGTGTTAGTGAGTGAATTTATATCTCATTTGTATATGTGTGAGTAACTACATATGTGAAAGGCAGTATATATGTGTGTTGGAGTATATAAATGGCTATAAGTGAGAGTGTGTGATTGTGAGAGTGGCTATATGGATGAGAGTGTGCTTGCATCAGTGATTGCATAGGAGCGTAAGAATGTGCTAGTATTTTTATGAGTAAGTGAGCTGGTGTGTATAACTGTATAGGTGAGTAAATTGGAGTGTGATTAATTATTTGCATGACTGACTAGGTGTGTGAGTACCTCTATGGATGAGTTGCGTTGTGTGAGTGTTTATATAGGTGTATGAGTGCATATGATAGTCCTGTAGTGAGTGACTGTAAGTATGAGTGACTGTACGGGTGAGTGAGTAGATGTGTGTGTGTAGACCTAAGAATCAGTGAGTGGGTATGTACTTATTGGTATTGGAGTGTGTATGGTTTTGAGAATGGCAGTCTGTAATTTAGAGTGAGTGTATCAAAACTTATATTAGGGTGTGAGAAGATGCATTAAATTCTCACATGGATGATGTCATCAGTGATGTCATTTGAGATGTCATCAGTGATGTCATCAGTGATGTCACTGACCATGTCATGAGTGATGTAATATGTGACGTCATCAGCAGTGCATTGCGGGGCGCGAGTTATAGTTACCTGAACTAACTATAACGGGGGAATTTCACGGGTTTTGTACGAGTGCAATGTCCAACTAACTATAACTGTCCCTAAAACCTTATGGTTTTTTCAGTGAATTTCTAAGGTTTTTTAAATGCTAATTTCTAACTATAACGTGCCTGAAACCTATGGTTTTTTCAGTGAATTTCAAAGGTTTTTTAAATGCTAATTCCTAACTATAACGTGTCTGAAACCTATGGTTTTTTCAGTGAATTTCAAAGGTTTTTTAAATGCTAATTCCTAACTATAACGTGTCTGAAACCTATGGTTTTTTCAGTGAATTTCAAAGGTTTTGTAAATGACAATTTTTAAATGTATTAATTGTTATATTTATTTTTTTGATACTGATTTACAACATTTTTTTAAACTATTTTTAGAAATTTTATTTTTTAAATTACATTGTAATTACATTATACATTACATTACAAAATATACTTTCTCAGAATGAATTACTTTAGTTTAAATACTTTGCAAATAGGCAATAGACTTTTAAGTACAGTAGTTACAGTTGTTGCAATGGGCAACACAATTTCAAAAACAATGCAACATTGAGCTCAATGTGAATTTCTAGTTAAATGCAATTAGTTACTTTATGGATTACTTTTCTAACCACAGGACTGGATCCTAGATTCAGTCCTGGGACATCTCCTGTAAACAGTTGAGTAAAAGCGTTTTGGTTACAGTAGTGATTTTTAAGGAATATTATTGTATTTTAAAAGTTGACACTTAGAAACTTTTTCATATAGAATCACCAATGTTATCCTATGGGAGGAAATTCACTTAGCAGGTAAGTAGTGTTATCGTTACTTTTTCTTACTCAGAGGTGGATCCTGGAACCAGCACTGGTGCATCTCCTGTAAACAGTTGAAAGAATGCGTTTAAGTCACACAGGCGATTTTTAAGGAATATTTGTAGTTTGTGAAAATCGACACTGAAACTTTTCTGCTGAAAACCAGACAATGGATTCCTATGGAAGGAAATTCAAGTTACTGGTAAGTACGGTTAGAATTACTTTTCAGGGTCAGTGCTGGGCTAAAAGATGCAGCACTGGGTTCTCTCCTGATAACAGGTGAGTAAATCGGAATTCATAGTTCGGCTGATTTTAGAGAAATATTATAAAGTTCCAAAACTCCACACTTAGAAGAATTTCCAAGTGAAACCAGTCAATGTTAGCCTATGGAAGGAAATTCAAGTTACTGGTAAGTACGGTTAAAATTACTTTTCAGGACCAGTACCTGGTTGAAAGATGCAGCACTGATGTCTCTCCTGATAACAGGTGAGTAAATCAAAATTCGTATTTCGGCTGATTTTAGAGGAATATTTGTATGTTTCAAAAATCGACACTTAGAAACTTTTTCAGCAAAAAGCAGGCAATGATATCCTATGGAAGGAAATTCAAGTTACTGGTAAGTACGGTTAAAATTACTTTTCAGGATCAGTACTGGGCTGAAAGATGCAGCACTGAGGTCTCTCCTGATAACAGGTGAGTAAATCGGAATTCGTATTTCGGCTGATTTTTGAGGAATATTATAAAGTTCCAAAACTCCACACTTAGAAGAATTTCCAAGTGAAACCAGTCAATGTTAGCCTATGGAAGGAAATTCAAGTTACTGGTAAGTACGGTTACAATTACTTTTCAGGACCAGTACTGGGCTGAAAGATGCAGCACTGAGGTCTCTCCTGATAACAGGTGAGTAAATCGAAATTCGTATTTCGGCTGATTTTAGAGGAATATTATAAAGTTCCAAAACTCCACACTTAGAAGAATTTCCAAGTGAAACCAGTCAATGATATCCTATGGAAGGAAATTCAAGTTACTGGTAAGTACGGTTAAAATTACTTTTCAGGATCAGTACTGGGCTGAAAGATGCAGCACTGAGGTCTCTCCTGATAACAGGTGAGTAAATCGGAATTCGTAGTTCGGCTGATTTTAGAGGAATATTATAAAGTTCCAAAACTCCACGCTTAGAAGAATTTCCAAGTGAAACCAGTCAATGTTAGCCTATGGAAGGAAATTCAAGTTGCTGGTAAGTACGGTTAAAATTACTTTTCAGGATTAGTACTGGGCTAAAAGATGCAGCACTGGGTTCTCTCCTGATAACAGGTGGGTAAATCGGAATTCGTAGTTCGGCTGATTTTAGAGGAATATTATAAAGTTCCAAAACTCCACACTTAGAAGAATTTCCAAGTGAAACCAGTCAATGTTAGCCTATGGAAGGAAATTCAAGTTACTGGTAAGTACGGTTAGAATTACTTTTCAGGACCAGTACTGGGCTGAAAGATGCAGCACTGAGGTCTCTCCTGATAACAGGTGAGTAAATCGGAATTCGTATTTCGGCTGATTTTAGAGGAATATTTGCACAATGGTGAAGGGAGGGGCGGGGCCTGAGGTGACATCTGTGCAAACGCGCCCCGTGGCGCGTTTTAAGTTGGGGGATTAAGTCCCCTTGAATCATGAGGGTCCCTGGGGGCCAACTAGCCCACCAGGAACCTCCAGTATGCGCTAGGGGCTGCGTTGCAGAGACGTGTACAGAGGCCACACCCCTTTACACCTCTCTGCAACGCAGCTCTGTGGCGCTTTCTGGACGTACCTGTTGGGCTAGTTGGCCCCCAGGGACCCTCAGGATTGAAGGGGATTTAATTCCCCATCTTAAAACGCGCCACGGGACCTGTTTGCACACATGTCACCTGAAGCCCCGCCCCTCCCTTCACCACTGTGCAAACGCGCCCGTGGCGCGTTTTAAGTCGGGGGATTAACTCCCCTTGAATCCTGAGGGTCCCTGGGGGCCAACTAGCCCAACAGGTATATCCAAAAAGCGCCACAGAGCTGCGTTGCAGAGAGGTGTATAAAGGGGCGTGGCCTCTGTACACCTCTCTGCAACGCAGCTCCCTGGCGCATACTGGAAGGTTCCTGGTGGGCTAGTTGGCCCCAGGACCCCCAGTATTGAAGTGGAATTACTTCCCCATCTGCAAACGCGCCAGGGGGCGCGTTTGCAGAGTGGTGAAGGAAGGGGGCGGGGCCTGCGGCCCGACCGTTTAAAAAAAAAAAAAAAATTCCCCCTGAAGGGGGGCTGTGTGGCCCCCCTTCCTTTTTACTGTTTTTGGGCCCTGGGGACCCCATCCCCCAGGGCCTTACCCCCTTTTTTTTAATTGAAATTAAACGGGAAGGGGGCCGCGTGGCCCCCTCCCTGGCCGAATCCTGCCCCGGGGACCCCATCCCCCGGGGCATGGCCACACTTTTATTAATTTTTAGGAGGGGGCTGCGTGGCCCCCCTCCTCAGGCCTCCTTTTGCCCCGGGGACCCCATCCCCCGGGGCAGGCCTTTTTTTTTTAATTTAAATTTTTTCTGGGGAGAGGGGCCGCGTGGCCCCCCTCCCGGGCCACTTATGGCCCCAGGGACCCCATCCCCCAGGGCCTGGCCTTTCGTTGGGGACTGTGGGGGGTCCCCAAACCCCCCACAGTCCCGCCGGCTCCCCGTGTCCTACGGGAGCCGGCATTGCTTTTCCACATGGGGAGCAGCTAACATGCTGCTCCCCATGTGGAAAAGCAATCAGCTTTGGATATTGGACGCGAGAGCAGGTTTCCCTGCTCTCTCTTCCAATATCCAAAGCAGTTTGCAATGACAGGACGGGAGCCGCGAGGCTCCCGTCCTATCATTGCAAACAGCAGTGTCCTGGGGGTGGGCACCCCGGGACACTGCAGGAGCCGGCCCTGGGGGTGGCGGTCCCCAGGGCCACCACAGGCTCCAGGAGGAGGCCGCGCGGCCCCCTCCCCACATCGAGAAAGCCCCGGGGAGGTGGTGGTCCCCGGGGCTTGGGGGTCCAAAACGGACCCCCATTTTCAATTTCTTAGTGCCCCGGGGAGGTGGTGGTCCCCGGGGCATGTAGGGGGGGCTGAAGCCCCCCCACACAGGTTTAAAAAAAAGAAGCCCCTGGTAGGTGGCGGTCCCTGGGGCTGCGGGAGGGCTCAGAGCCCTCCCACACCATTTTACATAAAGCCCCGGGGGTGGTGGTCCCCGGGCTTGGGGGCCCTTAGAGGCCCCCCATACATAAAATATACCCCCCCAGCATGCCCCCGGGACTTGGCCCACCCGAGGGCAAATTAACATCGAGCGCGGGAGACCGCGCTTCGATTTTTTTCGGCAGGATCCGCGCTCCCTGAGCGCATCCTGCCGATTTTTAAAAAAAAAATTTTTTTTTTTTTGCCCAGGGGGTCCTTGTGGGACCACCTGAGCAGACCTAGGGGGTCAGGGTGTTTCTACCCTGCCCCCTTTGTGCGTTTTGCGCACTTGTTTTTGTGCCTCGGTTCTACCGAGGGACAAAATGGCTGCCAACACTTCCTGGTTTGAAGTGTTGACAGCCAATTAGCATAAAGCTCGTGCTCGGGAGGATCCGCGGCCATAGATATATATGTGATTTTTCTTTTGATTTTTTCAGGAACTACTGAACGGATTTACACCATTTTAGCAAAAGGCACCAGTTTGAACCAAGGGCTACCTCTTTGCCAAATTTGGTGTAATTCCGTTCAGCAGTTCGGGCTGTAGCTGCGACTAAAGGTTCCTATGGAAAAATGAATGGGGAAAACACGTTTTGGGACCCCCCTTTTTTCTCGGCCCCCGCTTGACGTATCACCCCGAGACTTTCAGGGTAGGAGCGGAGCGGAGCGCCCCAACAAGTTGGAAGCTTTCGCGAAGATTCGTCAACCGGCGCCAATGTTATTTCAAATAGAATGTCGCGGATTTCCTATGGAAAATAGGTCCTAACTATAACTATCTACTGGCGACCGCCAGTAGATAATATATATATATATATATATATATATATATTTATGCTCCTATTTTCTTTTCTCAAAGAAAATCAGCACTCGTGGGGGCGTTTGAAGAACTTTATTTCTCCAGCAACAAGCAACAAACACGTTTCGGCGATCTGCCTTCTTCAGAGATATATATATATATATATATATATCGGTCATTGCTTGCGGGAGACAGGGATTCCCATAATTCAATCCAAAGAAAAAACGTGCCACAGCCCGAGTCCGGAAAGAACAGCATTTATTATGAACTGGGGTAGGTTCCAGCAACTCGTGATTCATCCTGACGCATTTCGGCGGTATGCCTTGTTCACAGGTAAGTAAGTAATCACATTTCCCAAGTCTCAGGTGCTTTAAATACTGATAGTGTCACGTGCCTGTGTATTACCACACTACATTTCCCATGATTCACTTCGTGTTGCAGTAAAATACATGTAATTTCCCAGTGACGATTTTCCATACTGCAATACTTTGACAAGATAGTCTTACAAAGGCATGACAAGTACGATCTTAAAAAGGAACTTGTGCACAGAGAGTCCTTGCTGCTTCCACATCAAAATCAAAAAATGTGCAAAGTCCGGAACCTGCTAAGAAGAGGTGTGTGCCTCACTTGTCTCCCTTTCTCACCTCCATTGTAAAAATCGCTGGTAAATCCAAAGGCTTACAAGGGGGTGAGCAGGTCATGCCCCCCTCATCAAAAGACTCTGAAAACTCCTCTGTCGTCAGGGCCCCCTACCCTGCAGGGCGGCCGTGGTTTGTGGGAGACAGGGATTCCCGTAATTCAATCCACAGAAAAAATGTGCCACAGCCCGGGTCCGGAAAGAACAGCATTTATTATGAACTGGCGTAGGTTCCAGCAACTCGTGATTCACCCTGACGCTTTTCGGCGGTATGCCTTGTTCACAGGTAAGTAAGTAATCACATTTACCAAGTGTTAGGTGCTTTAAATACTGATTGTGTCACGTGTCTGTGTATTGCCACACTACATTTCCCATGATTCACTTTGTGTTGCAGTAAGATACATGTAATGTCCCAGTGACGATTTTCCATACTGCAATACTTTGACAAGATATTCTTACACAGGCATGACATGTCCGATCTTAAAAAGGAACTTGTGCACAGAGATTCCTTGCTGCTTCCACATCAAAATCAAAAAATGTGCAAAGTCCGGAACCTGCCAAGAAGATGTGTGTGCCTCACTTGTCTCCCTTTCTCACCTCCATTGTAAAAATCGCCGGTAAATCCAAAGGCTTACAAGGGGGTGAGCGGGTCATGCCCCCCTCATCATAACACTCCGAAAACTCCTCTGTCGTCGGGGGCCCCCAACCCTGCAGGGCAGCCGTGGCTTGTGGGAGACAGGGATTCCCGTAATTCAATCCAAAGTAAAAACGTGCCACAGCCCGGGTCTGGAAAGAACAGCATTTATTATGGACTGGCGTAGGTTCCAGCAACTTGTGATTCACCCTGACGTGTTTCGGCGGTATGCCTTGTTCACAGATAAGTAAGTAATCTCATTTGCCAAGTCTCAGGTGCTTTAAATACTGATTGTGTCACGTGCCTGTGTATTGCTACACTACATTTCCCATGATTCACTTCGGGGTGCAGTAAAATACATGTAATGTCCCAGTGACGATTTTCCATACTTCAATACTTTGACACAAATATTTATTCCTCGTTTAGAGGCTTCAGGTTTCTTAGGAAAGCTTCCGTAGTAAATATTTGTGCGTTGTACTCCCTGAGGAAGCCCCAGGCTGATAAGGCCACTGTGAAGGGGCGAAACACATGTTGGCTGCAACATGATCTTGTTTTTTTGAGACTTATGATTTGCCTTTGTCTTGAAAGACTCTGAAGCTAAAAGAGTCGAGCAACATACTACAATTACAGAAGAAATAAATGGAATTATTTCCACACAAACTACGACTTCTCTTACTTGTCCTGGCACATCTCTAAGTCTTGTAAAAGTAATGGGGAAGGGGTCTCCCATTGCCAAGGACAAATAACCTACCTCAAATATGCTCTATTTTATGCAGGCATGCCAAAGATCTGGATCCGTTATCCCCTTTTCTTTTCCTCATAAATGTGCAGGTGCATGTAATCTCAAGTAAAAGCCAAGTGCACAAAATCTGGTGCATTTTGGGAAATGTATGCCACTATGGACTACAAGTCACGTGCTGCTGGAACTTTAAATATGAGCATTAACATCACTTTAAATCCACCTGTGATCAAGGCAGTATGCCAAAACGCTTAAGGATCCAGTCATGCTGTGTTTTCTTCTTCGAAATAAAACGCCTGTTGTCTCAGGAATTGGGCTTCTGCACTCTTTGTTGGATGTTAATTACGGACTGCTCCATTCTCGTTTAAGCTGAAGCCACCCTGCAGGGTTGTGGGCACCCTTCCATGGAGACTTTGTTGTGTGGATTTAGTTTGGGAGCATGACCCGCTCGCCTCTTTGCCTGAACAGAGGATTTTCCAGGAATTATATGTGCAGAGGTGAGAAGGGGACAGGAGAGGGGCTATCTCCCTCTTCTTAGCAATTCCTGATTCCTGTTGTTTTCACAAGATATTGCAGATTATGTCAGCATGGACTACGAGTGGGACTTTAAAATATTAAAATATGCAATATGAATAATAGACTTTATTTTGCGCACTTGGCTTTTATTTGAGATTACATGCACCTGCACATTTATGTCTGAAGTAATAGAGACGCTATGCAGAAAGTATTATAAAATATACTTCAGACTAGAGACACACATACCTGGTGCATTTTGGGAAATGTATGCCACTATGGACTACAAGTCACGTGCTGCTGGAACTTTAAATATGAGCAATTAACATCACTTTGAATCCACTCACCTGTGATCAAGGCAGTATATATAGGAGTTATTTCACAAAGAACCGGTCACTTCCACCCACGGGGAGAGTGCAGGATAGCGGTAGTGAAACGCGTTCAAAATCCAACAAGGGCCAATCCCATAAATTCACGAAGATCAGCAACCTGCACACAGCATGCCTGCTTCAAAGATTCTTTTATTGGCAACACGTTTCAACCCAACCGGGTCTTCGTCACGGCCTGTTACAATACATTGTGCACTACTCCCCTTAAAAAGCCAAATAGTGATAGACATGGAAAAAATACTTTCAATGTAAAAATACGTAAATGGCATGCTGAAGGTGAGGTTAAACCTGATTCACACAAAATCTTACAGAATAAAATGGGGGAAAGAAATGTTGTTAAATGATGTTAATGTCCATTTTTAACAAAAACATTTCATATTGATCCATACTTCAACAACACAGTGTCATGCATAAACATAAAAGCAATAATGAAGGAACACATTTATGTCACAACAACCAAAATAATTTTAATAACATAAAATCTGCATGATTACCAAATGACAAATTGCTAGGTATGTCAATGCAATAAGCACCTGGATTTTAGAAATACAACAAAACAAAATTAAATTTTGAGATGTAACCATGTGGCTAAGTCAGTCTGAAAGCCAACTAGAATTCCCAAAACATGTATCCTTCCCCCTATTGTCACTTATCTACGAGATCAAAGCCAAGTGGCTGAAGTGGCTACCTCGTAGGTTATGCCAATCACACGTAAACTCAGAAATCCATTCAGGCAAACCAAAAAGGTGCAAAGCCCAAAAATTAAAATATAAAGCTCCTCACATCCAGTAGGAGTATGTAACTTCCCCAATGTGATTAAAAACTTCTCTAAAAAATGGCACAAAAACATGTTCCACTCAGCTAAGGAGACAAAAGCAACAGCACGCTGGCAGAATCCCACATATACAAACCATCAGCTGTGTATAAACCAGTGGGCCCTACCTGATATGGGGAACCCCAATGCACAGAAAAAGAAAGGAGAGAAACATAAAGAAGTCAGGAGATGAAACAGAGATACCATCACATCAGCCAATGTGAATATAGAGTTCTTCGCTCTCATTCAGTCCTCCAGGGAACTTAGTTCCAAGCAAGATAATGAATTCTGACTCTCTCTGACTCAGCAACCTCTCCCTGTCGCCACCTCTGGTGCCTTTCTCGATCCTGTCAATGCCAAAAAACACAAGTTGGTTAGCATCTCGTCCATGTTCCTTGGCCCAATGTCCAGCAACAGGGTAGGCAACATTCAAATTCTTTATCGCCCTGTAATGCTCCAGTTTCCTCTTTTTAACTGGGCCTATAGTGCTGCCCACATATCTAAGTCCACACGGCATACCAAAACATAGACACAGAAATCCCTGCTACATGTCACAAACTTGTTAATCCTACGTTCTTTACCCGTGGCAATCTGGTAAGTTTTAACATTTTTGCTCTTCCTGCAGGCTTTACATCTGCCACATTTATAAAAACCCCTTTGCTCCTGTAACCAACCACCCTTCTTCACAGGTGCTGCAGTGTGACTGTGTACCAAAGAGTCCCATAAAGATTTAGGTTTACTGTTTGTAATTTGAGGAGACATGGGCATCTCTTTACCGATGACTGGATCACTTTTCACCAGGTGCCAATGTTTAGCAATCATTCTCCTAACCACATGGCTTTCATTGTTAAATGTGGTGATCAGTCGAACAGCATTCTCCTTTTTTCTCAATGTTTTTACTAAAAGCGAGTCGCGTGTAGTGTTCTCAAATTTTTTCTAGCTGTCTCCAAGACCTTCCTGGGGTACCCCCTTGCCCTGAATCTCTCAAACATCCTGTCTCTCTCACTCACATACATCTCCTCTGTGCTGCAGTTGCGCTTAGCGCGGAGCAGCTCACCATATTGGGATGCTCAATTTCAGATTACGTTTATGGTGACTTCCTGCATGTAAAATACTATTGCCTGCAGTCTCTTTACGATGCAAGCTAGTAGTGATCTTATTTCCCTTGACAGTAACTTTCACATCTAAGAATTCCATCTCAGTTCCATGTACTTTAGAGGTGAATGACAGATTCAGATCATTATTGGAGATATCTGACAGGAACTCATCTAAGACCTTTCTAGGTCCTTCCCATATGACAAACAGATCGTCTATATACCTGGTCCAAAAGGCAATGTGCCTTGTCCACCTCTCATTCTCATCAATCCACACACGATTTGCCTCCCACCATCCCATTAAGATCCCCGCATAGCTCGGTGCGAAGCAACTTCCCATCACTGTCCATGATAGCTGGCGAAACCAAATGTCAGTGAATAAAAATAAATTGTTGTTAAGACAAAAATGCAACATTTCAAGCAACATATTGGAATGGTCATACTATTTTAGAGGTTTGTCCCTGAAGAAGTAAATGCACGCCTGGATACCCAAATCATGGTTAATACATGTGTACAGAGCAACCACATCTAATGTAACAAGAGGAGAGGAGTTGGCCTGACGGCTAGGCCAGTCGACCTCGAATCTGGGGAACTGGGTTCGAGTCTCGGCAATGACGCTGAACATCCGGTGATTCTGGCCAAATCACTTAATCTCCGTGTGCCTAACAAAAAAATGAATGTGTCATCATGTAACGCAACTGGTGCTATGTAAAGCGCTCTGATACCCGAATCGGGTCAAGTTCGCGCTATATAAAACTCCCTAAAAAAATATAAGAAGATAGTGGTCCTGCAAAGGGATATCCTGTATCTTGGTCAGAAAGTCAGTGCTGTCCCTGCAATATGAAGGTAGCGCCAAAACGTATGGTAAATGGAAAAAATCCAAGAACATAGATGTTGATTCAAGGAAACTACCATTCGCAGAGACAATAGGTCTCCCCGGAGGACTGTCCCTGTCCTTATGAATTTTGGGGAGCATGTAAAATACCAGGTCTACTGGTTGTTTAACCCAAAGGAATACAAATTGTTCTGTAGTAATCAGCCCCTTGTCCCTCCATGTTGGTAGAATTGTCTGATATTTTGATATGGCTTGATGATATTACTCTGAGGTAGTTCTTTCATAGTTACCTTGAGTGTCTAACTTCCTAAAAGCCTTCTTACAATAGTTGATGATGTCCCATTGAACCACATTGCCCCCTTTATCTGAAGGCATAATGACCACCGTGTGGTCCTTCTTGAGTGTACTAAGGGCCCTCCTCTGGCGTTTACTTAGATTAATAGCATAACTACTTGTGGTGTTCTGTCACTTTTTTGGGGAGATCTCTAATGACAACTTCATGGAAGGTATCAATCATGTCATGTAATGGGATTACATCGTGATTTAGGTCTAAATGGACTTGCAGTGGTTCCACTCAGATCAAGATCAAGGGATTCCAAGAAATCCCTCTCAGTGGCCCAGTGACCTTCACCTCCTTCCAATTCCACCAGGGTGGATAAACTTCTAATGTCTCCTAGGGACAGATCTTCCGATATGGTGTTATGTGTAAGTGCTAAAGCAGAGCTGTCTGTACTCCTCAACCTCCTTGGATTCTTTAGAAATACCTTTTTCCATTTTGGCTTACAAATAAAGAGGAAAATATCAATCCCCGCCGGTTCCCAGCCTCCTGTGGGAGTCGGCATTACTTTCAGACATAGGGAGCTGCTAAACATGCAGCTCCCTGTGTCTGAAAGCAATTCTGCTCTGCTTCCAGCAAGCAGGAGCATTTTGTCAGCTCACGTTTGCTGGAAGCGGAGCATTTGCTATGACTTGGCAGGAGGTAAAGCTCCCGCCAAGCTACAGCAAACAGCTGTGTCCTGGGGTGGGCCTCCCAGGACATAGCAGGAGCCGGTGTTGGGGATGGCGGTTCCCAGAGCCATCTATGGCTCCAGGAGAGGGGCTGCACGGTCCTCTCCATTCTTTTTTGTAGGGACCAGAGAGGTGGCAGTGCCAGGGCCAAGAACGGCTTGGGGGGCGGGGCCCCCTCCCATTTAAAAAAAAGGAAGTTGGCCCAGAGAAGGTGGTGGGCCCCAGAGGGATACCTGATGCCCCCCATTGCAAATTGAATATGGCCCGAGGAGGTAGTGGTTCCCAGGGGGTGTCCGAGAACCCCACCATAACAGTGCATAAGCCCCAGGGAATTGGTGGTCCGCGGTGCTTTTAAAAGTCCCAGGAGGCCCCCCTGTGTGCACTCCTTCCTTTATTTGCCAAATGCCCCTGGGACCTGGCCCATTGGTAAAGAAGCACGGCAGCCCGCACTTCTTTTTTTTAAAAATAATTTTCGTTGGGAGCTGCGGATCCATGGCAGCACCTGCCATTTTTTTTTTTTTTTTAAAGAAACACATTATTTTGCCCTGCTGGGGTCCTTCTGGGACCCCCTCCCTCCCCTCCCAGGGGCCTAGGGGGTCAGGGTATTGCTACCCTGACACCTTTTCTTTCTTTATTTTTTACATATTTTCTTTGACTCGGCTCAAGCAGTCCCAAGATAGCTGCCAACACTTCCTGTTTTAAGTATTGGCAGCCAATCAGATCTCAGCACGAGATCGTTAGGAGCCCCGGAGGCTTCATGTCATTATATTTGCAAATTTGGATTTCGGTTAATATCTCTAAAACTACGAAATGGATTTACAATAAATCACAAAAAGGCCCTTCCCTTGACCAACATCTACCTTCCTGCCAAATTTGGTGTAATTCCGTTCAGCAGTTAGGTCTGTAGCCATGTCTAAAGTTCCTTTGGGAAATAACATGGGGAAAACGTGTCTTGTGATCCCCCACTTTTTTCTCGACCCCCGCCACAAAATCACCACAAAACTTTCAAGACAGCAGCTGGAGTGAGTGATATACTAGTTTTGAACATTTCATGAAGATTCGTCGAACGACGCCAAAGTTATTGGCAAATGAAAAAACGCTCTTCCTATCGAAACGACATCCTAACTATAACTACCTACTGGCGACTGCCAGTATATAAATTATCATGTAAGCTTTACACTATATATGCTGCACCTTATTTGCAGCACTGAGAGTGAAAATCAAGAGGAACAGCATAAATGTGTGCTTTGCCGATATTCACACAGTAGCCTGAAATTGTGCCCAAGTTTAATGATATGATTTTTGCCGGCAACCTGGTGGTAACAGTGTTAATATTAATCAGTTTAGGGATCTTACTATCGCAAGATAATGGTATATTTGGCTAAAATGTCACGAAGGTGTTATAAACTTGGCAGAAAAGCAAGTGCTGATCAGTCGCAGTGAAGAAATGAACTGAGATGAGGAAGCCTCATCCATGACTTGGGCCTCAAAAAAGGAGAAGGGCTTTCTTTGTGTATCTTGGGAGCTATAAGGAATTGATGAAAAGACGATCATAGGGCATGGTCCACAGTGAACTGCAGAAATGTTTGCTGGAATTAAAAGGCCTGTGAACAAGGCAGAGAGCTTTATACATAGGAGAATAGGAAGCCAGTGCTGGGAATCAAAGTAAGAAAAACGTTGAATCCCAGTCGATGACAAAGCCCTTCCCCTGCCCCATGCACATTTGCATGCAGACAGGGCAGGAAATTAGTTAGTCAGGAGGCGTACACCCCCAAGGGGCTAGGCACACCTCTAGACTGGGCTAACTGGTATGTATAGCCGAAGATGGGTTCTGCCATCTTGAAAAGCCTCAAATTAGAGGCTTCTGGGTAGTAAAGGTGACCCACAACCCTGGATGTGGGCACCTCAGGGGAAGATTAGACACAGGGTTCAGCAGCCTATTGGCCACTGACCCTCACACACCTAACACCCCTAAATCTAGAATTTAAGGGGCACCCCTGGCACCTGAACCTCAGATATGCTCTAACTGCACCAAAGACAAAGAGACCAGCGTCTGGACCGCCAGGACTCCACAAAGACAAGGTACTAAGTTCTGCACCTGTTGTAGCCACTCTGCACCTGCTGGACTATGACTCGTCCCGAACCAGAGACCGGTTCCAAAAGGAAGGTGAACCAGAACTACCTAGGGCTAGAGGAACTAGCCCCCTGCAGTCGACAGGAGCAAACCGCACACCCAGATCCAAGAAGGTACTGTTCAACGTACCCTCAGAGAGGTTGCCTGAAAGTAACTGCTCAGATGTCTTCTAGGAAATGTAGTCCTGACCTCCAGCGGGTTTCAGCCCTCTGCTGTTTTCCCTGGGCTCCGGAACGACGATTTACCAAGCAGCTGTGCTTTCTGCTGCATAGAATTGTTGGTGGCCAGCCTGACCACTGACCTCTTTGCTTGACCGTGCAACAGGAGGGAATCACTGTACAACGTCAACCACCCACCTCTGTGGCCCTGTTGTCAAGTGTTTGCATCCGATTCCTTCACTGCACCGTCTCTTTGGTAAAATAAGCACCTGCAGCTCCCGTTCAGCACCACGAATAGCCAGGTACACCTCTGTACCCAAGCTAGGTAGAGCTGTTATGCCTGGTGTCTCCTGGTCCAGGGGTCCACTCAAGCTTAACACCAAGTGGACTTGACCTGCAAGTGACCGAGTGTCACAAGTACTGTTTTTCAGCACCCGCGGCTCCCGCATTCAGCACCAAGGACAGCCAAGTCACCTTTGCACCCCGGCCCCACGAGCCAGGTAAAATTGTCCTGACTGTCGAAGCTTGGTCTTAGGATCCACAGAACCTTAACTCTGGCTGGGTTCCCCTGAACTCACCCTGCAAGTGACGAGTGTCACCTTGTGTTTTCTCCATTGACCGCAATGGTAAAGTTTGCCAGTTCTGCAAAGTACTGGTTTATTGTTCACTGTAAAATTGATAACCCCAGTTATACAGATTGGATTTACTTCATTTTGGCGATGAAATAAATATAAAAATCAGCTTTATATTTATAAATTGGTGTTGGATTTCTTTTGAGTTGCGTCAATTACTTATCGTCCATGTTGGTACTCTGAAATGCTTAACATATGTTTCTCTAAGTATGCCTGACTGCTCTTTACCAATCAACCAGGACTGAGCTAGGGATTTACTAGTGTGAGTCCAAGGATCATCTTTTGGTATTGTGGTAATATTACATGGTAAGGCCCCCCAGCCATACCACATAATATTCCACGTTGCTACAGCACTATTCGCTAGATTTTAGCTATGACTGATTCAAGATGAAAAGGGCTGAGAGACAGTGAGAAGGAACAGTTTTGGCACAAACTGCCTTCGATGTGAAAAGGCATTGAGAAGGATTTACTTATACAGAGAATAGCAATAGGATTTTGATAAATATTTTATTGATTTAACAAATTGTGGTGGAAATTTGAACTTTATCATTATTGACCATAAAAAAAGTCCAGTGAGCCTTGTTAAATGCTTTTTTGCTTCGAGAATGGCAATCATGATTAGTTGCCATTTCCTTCCCCTAATTACATATAGAAAGGTTATGACAATACATTGTCTGATTGGGAGTATTGCTGCCTTGGGTAAAGCTTGTTGTTTGGGATAGAGTAGGTCTCCATGTAATGGGTTACACTATTAGCTAAACTTTTTTTTAAATTCTTTTTATTAAACCTGAAAACAGGCTTCAGATAATCATCATATGCATGGATATTGCACAGGATAAACCTTTGTCACCGGTAGCCCAAGGCATAACACATATCTAAATCAATTACCAGCAGCCATCATCTATACACTCGAGGGGTATGTAAACATCTGGTCGTCCCGGCAGTTTCTGTAACACTCCTTATATAGGAGTCCATTGGCCTCTGTACTTAGCCCACGCCCCCCATATCTTTTCTTCCTTACGTGGGCATCCCCGACTCTGATAAATCACTTGCTCAGCCCCTTGACACCAGATTAAGTCTTTCTTCCAGGCCTTCAACGTGGGGGCCATCCCTGCCCCCATGCCTGGGCTATATTCCTCTTGGCCACCCCCCCTGCTAGGGCCAGCCAGGTCTTGGCCCATTGCAGCCACGTCGTCTCTCCCGTTACTCCCAGTATATTAGCTAAACTTTTAGGGCATGGTGGCGCATCCCACCAGATGCACATCATCAATGTTCATTCAGAGTCACATTCTTTTATTTGCAAGGATTAGTGGCCTCTCAGTTCCAACAGGGCCCTTTCCAACCCTCTACTGTTAGGATACCAGCAGCAGCATTTACAATAAGGCCACCCACGATACAAAGCACATCCTCGGCCTATGAGGGTGGCATGTCAAACAGACCAACCAGGAGTAGGCATGATACGTCCCACAGGGAGCTAGCCAACCTTCCTCCTCCCAAGAATGGGCTAGAGGCCTATCTCACAAAGGCTGATAGTGGGACGAGATCACTTCAGGCAAATAGGTACAAGGTATTCTAATATCAGACCACATTTTAGAGGCCATAGGGAAACAACCACAACACCACTCTCCTCCGTCAAGAGGATTCAAGGGCCCAGGTCCAACTGTTGGCGTACAATTTGTTGTCGCTTTTCTCTTAAGAGGGTAATTGGCAGTTCCTATTCATTTCCACATTTCATCCACACGAAGCACCAAAGGTTTCTCATTCCAGGGTTGGCAGAGGACACTGGCATTCTATTGTGTTCCCCTTAGATCTACAATAGGCACCTATGATATTAACCAAGCGTCTGGAGCTGGTTGGAGCAGGGTCTGAGTCACAAGTTGGATCTGAACAAGATAGTGGTGAATGATTGATCGCTGGTGTGCCCCACCTGGTGAACCAGTCTGTGTGCAATAGGGATAAATTCCAAATTACTCCAGGCTTCTGGAGCCAGAATCACGGAGAGATGTTTTTTACAGGGAAAGGGGGGAGAGGTTGGCTTAATTTCCTGTACTTGTTTTCCCCAGTACCTCTGTTGCACTGGTTGACTGATGACTTCTCATTAAAATCTTTTCACTGTATTTTCATATAAAACAGAAAACACTAGAGATCACACACAGATCAAGTCACAACTCAGCTAGAATGAATAGCAGAGACTCATGCATGGTATCCGTATCATTGCGTTAACAATAGGAACAAGGCAAAAGGGATGTAGAAAGGAGAGGGTTCAAAGGAAGAGGTATCCCCACTGAAGATGAGAACAAGGGTATGCGGGTCTACTGTGTCGTGCCATATTATAAAGCTGATGCGGGTATTCAACGTATCTCATTATTGGTCTCCACAGGTGGAGGAAACTGGGGGCAGTAGAGGTCAGCTCCAAGCTCAAGGGTGTTCTGGCGGTGTGCTGCTCGTGTTACTCAGAATTGTAATGTACAAAGACGTTGTGTAGCAAGGTATTGGTGTTCAAGACGGGACGTGTAAGTTATCATTGGCTTCCATACACATGTATATTTGTGATCAGTGTTCATTAAAGTGATGGTGAAATGTTCCATGGCCATTACTTGCCACATCCTGTGGAACCATAATGTCGTATGTATGGGGAGGATCGAGTTTTTCTCCCAATGTTGGGCTTTCAGTTGTTTTGCCTCTCCTAGCATGTGTTGGAGAAGTATACAATCCGAGTGGGTCATGGTGCTCAGAGTTGAGGATTTCATGCCCAGAATCACAGTCTGAGGGACCTCTGGGATATGAGATCCCAAGGCACAGGATTTCCCACCAGTTTGTCTAAATGGGTTTACATTTCCACCATATGTGAATGAAGTGTCCTTCAGCGTGACCACATCTCCAGCAGGAATATGACGTGTTAGGATACATTTTTTACGGACCTGCTGGGATGATGTACCATTAATACATGAGTTATATGCCAATTCCCACTGTGCTATGCCTCTCTGCGTTTTAGGGATGTCCCACCACAATTTGTCCCACTGTTTAGGTAAAATATTGCTGCGTAGATCTGTTTACCATTGGGTCTGGAATATATGCCGGAGCCACGGTCTGGGCTCCTGGAGGACTTTGTAGGAGACCCTTCGAGCCTTAGTACTTTTGTACCAGGTTTCCAAATGGCATAAAAGCGCGTTTGGCTGCTGTGGGGTTGTGGTCCTGGAGGGCTCAATATCTGAGTTGACAGTACTGCAACCTTGTTTTCTCAGGGATGTGGATGTCCTTTTTGCATTGCTCAAACGTTTTAATTCCATTGCCCGGGAATAGATCTCTCAGAATGCTGCATTCCCCCTGCTACCACTCAGGAAAAGTGTTGAGTCTCATCGCTGGGGTGAAATTTGAGTTGTTAGCTGTGAGAGTGTTTGGGGATGGAAAGGTTGTGAGGCCGCTCCTTGTGGCTAGCCAATCCCAGATATCAAAGACCTTTTTTGTGGGGTTGCAATATATTTGCTTTTTGGTACTATTTTTTTAGGATCCATGCAAAGCCCCAAAGGGATCTGCAGACAACTGCATGATCCATGTATAGCTAGTGATTTTCACTTATCTGTACCACCCACTCCGATATAAAGCATAGATGTGCCACATAGTGGTAAAGAATATTCGGGCATGCCAGTGTTCCGTGGTCCCTGGGAAGCATAAACAATTTATTGGAGATGCGTGGGCACTTCCCGTTCCATATGAAGGTGCTGATATTAGTCTGCATTTGGATAATATTGGATGCAGGTATAGGTGTCTGGAGGGACTGGAAGATGTATAGCAGCTTGGGGAGGATATTCATCTTGATTACCTGGATGGGGCCTAGCCACAATAAATAGAGCGGTTGACATCATCGCAAATCATCTATAATGTTTTTCTTACAAGCTACCCAGTTGAGTTTGGTCAAATTCATTTAGGCGAGCTGTGATGGTGAGGCCCAGGTATCATATGGACCACTTTGTCCATTGAGACTGCATGAGGGCATATAAGTTAGGGACTTTGTGCGCTTTTATGGACAGGTTGTGTATTTATTTTAAAGCCCGAAACATGTTCAAACTGAATGAGTAAGTGGACCAGCGCTGGTATTGAGGCACTGGGGTTCGTGAGAGTGAGCAATATATTATCTGCGAAGAGTGCTGTTTTATGCTGCCTACCCTCAAAGGGGATGCCCTGAACCTCCTGGGACCATCTGATCCTGATCGCAAAGGGTTCCACTACCAAGGCAAACAAGAGGGGAGATAGGACATCCCTGGTGAGTACCCCTGGAGATATTGATCGGAACCGTAGTGCGCCCATTGATCCGCACTGCAGCGGTGAGTGTGGAGTATGCTGTCAGTATTTTGTTGGTTATCTTCAGGCCAAACTGTATTTTAGTTAGGACTACTTCCAGAAATGCCCAGCTGACTGTGTCGAACGCCTTTTTGGCATCCAAAGAGATCACCTGGGCCAGCATATCCCTTAAATTGACCTTTTCCACAAAGTGCACAATTAGTCTGTTGTCCACACCCTGCCGGTTTCAGATGAATCTGACCTGGTCAGGGTCTATGAACCCTGGAAGGAGCTTCTCCAGCCTCATCGCAAGGATTTTGGTGTACAGTTTCGCATCCGTGTTTAAAAGCGCTATGGGTCGTAGGATGTGCAGAGCAATGAATCCTTCCTAGGTTTAGGAATGAGCGTTCTCTCTACATTGTCCATCGTTGGGGTGAAGCCTGTATCTTTAGAGAAGGAGTTCAATAGCGATACTAAGAGGTCTGGAATAATGGGAGTCCAATTTTATAGAATTCCAGGCTGAGGTCGTCTGGGCTCGGTGATTTCCCCGCAGGAAGCAAATTTAAGAGCTTGAAGGATTTCAGCTCTATTGATGCAGGTTTCAAGGGCCTTTAGGTATCGAGGGTCAAGGGGTGGGCATTAACAGCTTTTTATTTTTTTTAAATATGTCTTTATGGGCATTTTAATTAACCTAGTTATATGCATTTACAAGAGCAGTAGTCACATTAGTAAATCAATAGCATGTCACAATTTGTTGTATGCACATAATCATGTCGAATACATTTCCATCACGTCTTCATGTCAGCTGTTTGTGAGCTTTCGTTTTACTCCGCTCCGTAACCACAGTATATCGCGCTGCAATCTACTGCTCTATACATATAGGGACCCTCAGGGAGTCACAAGTATTATCTTCCTTTACAGACCTATTAATCAAGCAATGTAAAAACCATGAATACTGAACCTTTATAAACAACTTAACAGCGTGTTGTCCAGTAGGCCTACGTGTCATCTACTATTGTAGGATCTGATCTCTTCTCAGGGGGGAAGCTTAAGAATTACTAAAATAAGGATCTTTATATTCCTATGGGGAGAAAAGGGGGTTCCACGTCTAGAACCACATCCTCACCAAATGCGCCTCTTAAGGTCAACACAACGCGTCAGGGAGTGACCGACGTACTCTCAGGTAGGTCCCCCTCATCTCCACTGCCCTCGGAGTCCACTTTGTTTCTACTGTCCCAGGCTCGCAGCACCTCCATCCCCATTCCCGGCAGTGGGCGGCGACGAACCCCTCGGGCATCCTCCCTTATCATAGTGCTCTCTTCTGCTTTGGCCCACATATCAACGTCTTTTTCCCATGCTACCACTGTAGGGCCCATCCCCATCATCCATATCAGCGCTATCTGCCTCCGTGCTAGGATCAGGGCCAAGTCTACAAATCTGGATCCTACCTTTCTGGCCTTGGGTCTGGAAAACAGGTCCAACAGACAAACCTCCGCTGAGCAAGTGAGTGTGCAAGCCAGTACTTTTATTGATGGAGGCTATCACCGACTCCCAAAAGCCTCTCAACCTTGAGCATTCCCATGTCATGTGTGCAAACCCGCATATGGCTCTCTACATTTAGGGCAGCAACAGTCATCCCCCCCCCATACATGATTTTCAATCAGTGGGGGGTCAAATAGGCCATGTGTGGATAGTTGAATTAGATGAGCTTAAATTTGGTGTTTCTAGACACCGGTCTTGGGTTCCCCAGTACTCGACTCCACTCTTTCTGACACATGCATCAAGGAAGGCTTTTGCGATTCCTTAATTGCGATTATTAAGGAATCGCAATTAAAGAATCGCAAAAGCCTATGCATGTAGGAATCGCTATAAAAATAGCGATTCCTAAAGATTCCTTAATTGCGACTCGCAAATTGCGAGTCGCAATTAAGGAGTGGCTTCCATTCATTCCTATGGGCCCACAGGCCCATAGGAATGAATGAGAATTGCATGCGCAATTTGCGAGTACCCATTAGGTACTCGCAAATAGCACATGCAATTTCAAGGGTGCAAGGGTGTCAAAGGACACCCTGTTGCATCCCTGAAATTGAAATGTGCACTCATGTTGCGCACACACATGCCCCAAGGGCATGTGTGTGTGTGACATGTAACTTTGAAAAATGCACTTTAGTGCATTTTTCAACGTTTTTGCAAATTACCGACCTGTTTTATTTTTCGGTAAATTGCAACCCCTAATAGCGAATTCGCTATTTTAAATTGCATCTAGCATTGCATTTAAGGAATCGCAATTTGCGATTCCTTAAATGCAATTGTAATTTCCGATTTTGCATTTGGGATGATGCATCCCAAATGCAAAATACTGATCACAAAGGGCAGATTCTGAGAATCTGCCCGTTTGCGACCGGTTTTCAGTTTGATGCATGGGGCCCTAAGTCCAGTAAATCTCTGCCTATTATTGAAAACCATTTTTTGCGTGTCCGATCAAAGGGTTTTGTGACCATTTCTAGATGTGCCTTGACACCAGGTGTCGAGTAGCCCCTAACGTCATCAGTGGCTTAAGGACCCCATGTGTCTTTGGTTCCTAACGTCCACTCTGCCCCAGATCCCAAATGTCCTCACCATGGCATGATAGGTCAGGAACTGACCCTGGGGCAGAGCATATTGGAATAAAAAATCATCCAAAGGGATGAGTTCCCGTTTTTGGAAGCAGTCACTCACTGTAATGACCACAGCTGATGTCCATTCTGACAACTGCGCCTTTTTAAATGGGGAGAGGGTGTCACCATGTGGGAGCCCCACCAGGGGCAAATCCGGAGCATAGAGGGGAGTCCCGGCCGTGCGCCGGAGGCACCTCCTCCAGCATTTCAGCACCGTGCGCAGCAACACTCCCTGCTCCAGGGCAGCCACATGCAGGTGTAGAAGATTTGCCAATAACAGTCCCTGATAATCTACCAAGCCTATGGGACCCAGTGTTTCCAGGTTTCTCCTGTCCAGCTACTGGGCCAACCACTGGAGTTGGGTGGATAGATAGTTCAATTCGAAATCAGGGGCACCCAGTCCTCCTTCCTCCGGTGCCTTCCACAAGTGGCCATTAACAGCCTCATAGGTTCTGCTTGTATACCCTGTGGGCTTTCCACCCCTTTGTCATAGAGAGTTTGAAAGAAGTTGTGGAAAGTTTATTCCGTTACCCTTTAGTCATTTTCAGAGTTTATTTACGAAGTTGAGGGATGAAGGACTTCATTCTATGTAACCTGATCTTGACGGGTGAGAAGAGATCCCACCTTGTCCTCTTTTTCATAATAGCGCTGTCCCATTATCAGGAGCACTCTTTCTGCCTTGCTCGTACGGAGTGCTTTTGATTGATATCGCACTATTGCTAATTTTCGTGGGGTGATGCTTATCAGTGCGTTCTAACTCTTTTATTTCGATCATGAGTTTCTGTTCCACAAGCCTGGGCTCTCTCGCTCTATCTCAGTCGTTATGATGGTTCCCCGTATGGTAGCTTTAAACGCATCCCATACGATGTGTTTAGATGTATCCTGTTCTGTGTTGTGAGTAAAGTAGTCTGAAATGGCACTGGGTATGGTCTGCCTATTAACTAGGTTCGTCAGTATTTGAGGGTTAAGGCGCCACCGGGGTATATGCTCATTTGCACGATGGGTGTTCCTCCATGTGAGCGCGATATGAGCCTGATCGGATATCGATATGTCAGACACTGTGGCTGATTACAGTGCAGAGGCAAAGGAGTGGGTAAACACTGCATAGTCAATGCGAGAAGGGGATGCATGAACATGTGAAAAGTAGGAATAGTCACTGTCATCTGGGTGGAGATAGCGGCAAGCATCTATTAGATCCAGCTCACCTATTTCTTTTTTCAGAGTGCTGGACTTCGCACCTGTCCCCTGGTAGATGTTTGCTTTCCTGTCCCATGCTAAGTTGAAGTCCCCACCCACCACTATGTGTCCATCAGCATCTCGGAGTAGCATAGCTAGTGGGTGCCTCAAGCATTGATCTTGCCCTGTGTTAGGTGCATACATGCTCGCTAGGGTGAGAGGGCATAATCCTCCAGATAGAACCAGTTTTATATATCTACCCTGTAGGTCTCGAGTAACGTGTAAAGTCTTCTGTCCAAGGTGAGGAATAAGAGAATGGCTACACCTGCTATTTTAAAAGTGGTTGAGGCCCAATACTGAATGGGATAGAGAGCGTAGCGCATCCACCTTTGGTCCATTCTATGGAGGTGAGTTTCCTGTAGAAATATGATGTCAGGAAGGAGATAGCACCAGTTTGGTGTTGTTTGTTAGGTGAGTTGAGGCCCCTTACATTAAGGCATAGTAATGTAGTGGTGGAAGGGTTCATGTGGAGAGAGGGGCGATGGTCGGGCTCCTTTCCGCGTCGCGTGCCCTGGGATGTTTGGGGATGGTGCTTTCGTGTACGAGGCCTATTATAGGATAAAAACTAAGAAAAGGGTAGGGTGAAAACAAAAAATCAAGGCCAACCGGGTAAGTCTTATATTCCAAAACCATCATAGAGGTGGGCAAGATCGAAAGTCCTCACTGGAGGTGCGACCCTTAATGTATGGTTGGAAACCATGTGAGAATACCCCACGTTGAGTAGCTAGTCCATTCCAAGTCCATCTTGGCCAGCAGTGTGGCGTGCTGCTCAGGTACACAGTGTCAGGGAGGCGGAATTGTGAGCTGTCCCATCCGTCCCTTTTAGCTCCACAAAAGGGTAGCGTAGATGGTTGTACATGATATATTAAAGCATGTTTAGTCCTCTCTTGTGGCCTTTGTGACAGGAAAAGCTGCGTTGGTGGAAGTCTCCACTTTTTACTCTTTCCTTTTCTGTAGGTGTGCGATGAAATCTGGGCTGGCCTCTGATGGTGACTTTTCCTTGAGCTCGCTCGCTCTCCTATGGCTATGGGCATGCTGCCATTCTGGGTCGAGGCTTATCCGCTGCTGATCCTGGTTGTCACCTTGGGAATTTTGTTCTGCATCTTGTGGGATACCCAGGACTGATCTTGCCTCATCAAGCGCACAAAGGACTTTCCTTTTGCCCAATCATGTGAATATGAGGCTGAATAGGTGCCCCCATTGACACTTTATGTGGCGTTCGTTGAGGACATCGGTCACAGGGCAGAATTCCCTGCGGCAGAGTGTGGACATCGCAAGGGGAAGAGAATAAGATGTGTTGTGTTCCCCCAGAATATCAGGTCAGTTTTTTGATAGGCTGCTCGCATGATGTCTTCTTTGTCAAAGTGGACCCGGGAGAGGATGTCTGGAGCGTCCTCTGCTTTGGCGAAAGTGCTGAAGCCCTTTGAGCTTTGTCCAAACGAGAGGCTGGAAGGTTAGGGTTGCCTCCGATAGCCTCAAGGAGGTCTTTGCTGAATTGCAGGATATCTGAGCCCTCAGCGCCTTTCGGGATGCCTCTAATGCATATGTTGTTTTGTCTGCTACAATTTTCAAGGTCTTCCTGTTTTAGTTGGAGGTCCATGTATTATTCCTCAAACTGGAGCACTTTCTTCCATAGTAGTTCCTGGTCCTCTATTCTGAAATCCATTGTGCATGCCTGATAGTCAAAGCATTGGCTCACCTCCGTAATCACGCTTTGTGGTTCCTGTAGGCATTATTTGACATCTGTCCTGAGGAGGCCAATGTCTGAGTGGATTTCGGAGAGGAAGCAGTCCATGTATTCCTTTGTGAGTAGGGTGTGGGCTGCTTCCTTGGATGTCGATTTGGGTGCTTAGCAGTGCTGAGTGAAGAGGGTCTCTGATCCCAGCCGTTAGGGTGTTGCAAGGTGCGATTACATTCCGCCACACTGAAAGGCCAAGTGAGAAGTCAGGTGCCCACCTACAATTCACAAGGGCGAAACCGTGGAAGAACGAATGGGTGGCCTTGCCCCGCTGCAATCTGTGGCCCTCACCGGGGCTTGTCCGGTGCCGAGGAGCGTCTGCCCTACCATGCCTGATCTTCCCCCCGGGGCCGCGCCACCCATCACTAACCTTTGCGTTGCACCCAGGCAGGGGAGCAATGTGCCTCCTGTCAGTGTCGATGGCCCATGAAGGTCTGATGGGTCTGGAGGCAGAAAGTGAAGCCCATCCATCAGGGACGAGGCCGAGCATTGGGCGATGCAGTTTCCGTGGTTGGGGGGAAGCGTGCACATGCATGGCATGATTACTGTCCCTGGTTCCTCTTTAGGTCCCCATCAACATGCCCTGGGGCCAGGGTATGCAGGCACCGGGTGCAGCTCCCCCGCTGCAGTGAGGAGCAGAAAGGCGACCATGTAGGCCACGTTCGCCTCACAAGGTATTGGCTCTCCCAGCACAGTGGTCAGTGCATCCAGCACCCCTGCCAGGTAACCAGCATTGTCAGGGTGTGGTCCTCTGGAGTCTGTCTGGCATTGGAGGGCTTTTGCCTCCTTGAAAGGTGTGTTTTTTATCCTGCTGGTAGCCAAAAAGGAGTAGAGCTCTATGGAGTAGCATCCGTCTCCATGCTCGGCTTGGCCTCGCCTCCCTTGGGCGAAGACATTTGAAGTGCAGGTGCCATATGATTATGAAGGTCCCATCACATAGCATCCTGAACTCCTAGTCTTTTGGTTTCTCCTCACTTCGAATTACAAGTAACCAACAGCCTGTTGAACTGTAACCAAGGCAGTATACTGCATTTCAATCTGTGTCCCTTTACCCCTGCAGACCTTTTGATAGGGCTATTTGTTGATGGAGTTGCTGCCCATTAGGAAACCATGAGATTGGAGCTTAATGTTGTGGTTGTCTCACATATGACACAACCATTTGAACCAAGGCTTTCCTGTGAAATCAAATATCTATCATGGATGCCGACCTTCATGGCCGCTATTACATCTGCCAGAAATGTAGGTGAGATTCAGGACTTCTTGCCTGAGTAGTCATACAGCTAGATCTATCCTGATAAATTCACTCTTAGAACTAATCTTGAGGTAGCATGTGACTTCCTCCTGAATCCTACAGTATCTCCACCACTGTCACCGTAATCTTAAACTGAGTGGGCCCTACACTTTTTGGATGCTCAAGTTCAGGATCTAAAATGATGCAGATTTCAAGAAGAAATAAATAGCTTACTTTTAAAGGTCTTTCTCCTGCATTGTTATCTTTGATAGATTCCTCCAAGCCCCTCCTTGCTACTTCGGTGAGTTGGTTACTTTCACTTGTTTCACTTTGATATACTAGAATATCACTAAAATGCAAGCAAATATGGAAAAAGTGAGTTGAACGGACTTTAGAAAAGCGTCTTTTTTCCGGGACTCCTGTTTAAAGACATTTTACATGTTTAATGATTACTTCACGATTCCCTGCTTGACGTGGGTGAATAATCAAATAGCATCTGAATATTTAAAAGGGTACTGTGCTGTGGCTGAGCACTCCTGCATTGTTGTACCCAAATTACTGGTGCCATCTACCCTTGGAGCTAGGATCAGAGCTCATTTTGTGGGAGTACTATATTTTCTATACCTTCCTATGCGCCATAGTTGCTCCCTGAACTCTGGCCCTTAATCCAGCTAGTTTGGAGTCTGGAGATAAAGGCGAAGCCAGACTGCGTCCACTGTTAAGTGCCTGTACTATATAGGGTCCCAGTCCTGCCACTTGGTGCCCACTGTTACCCCTGGACGACTGCTGCCCCTGGGTCTAGGAAGATTATTAGAGGGCACCACGGGATAAGTGCAGCATCCATAAATCTCTACTCGCCACGTACTGCTCCTAGCACCTGCCCTTGATTCCAGCTGGGGGGCAGGTCTGTGGAAATAAACCAGAGTCCGGGCTGAGCACAGCATGGGTGTGCTGAAGTCCTGGTCCAGGCCAAGGGCTAATTAATTCCCAAATGAGGGCAGGCTGGGCCATTTAGTTGGCATTTTAGGATTAAATGAGATATAGAAAATGAATGTTAATAATTACTTTGTAACTGTTTTTACTGTTTTAGTGGGCTCATGTTTACCTTTTAAGTATTAAAGTTCGTATGATCCACTCTGAAGGCTAATGAAAAAGCAAAACACACCAGATGGCTTTCTTCAGGAAACCCAGCCAAACAAACTGTTCGCAAATCAAGGCGCTGGATAGGAAAACTCTTATGCTTTCTCTCCGCATGGTCTGATCACTTTATTAGATGACATTAGACCTCTGGACCAGTAAATCCCAAAAACGAAGGGTCAGTAATTACTACACAAAGAAAAGACAAACAACTAACAAAGCCTTCTTCTGTCTGATCTCTAAACTATGGAATTGCATCCCTGATGCCAACATACTTAACTTGCAACTCCTGTCTTTCAGGAAAAACCGCAAGACTCGTATGTTCAAAAACACTTTTTATTCTATTCTCTTCATTACTTATCAAACTGTCTGAGCCCCTCCCGTCCTTCTAGCGAATCAAAAATAAAAGCCTGAAATATTAAGGGAATACTTGTAGGTGCTCTGGAGAAATATGATCTTCCAAAGCCAGCCCTCGGTGTCTGACTTAAAATTGACTCTGAAAAACGGTTGGACCCCCCATTCAATTCTTAAAAAATTTGTGTGTGCTGACATGAATTAAAAATCATGTTTTCATGCCTGTGTACCTCTTCTTGCTAAAGACTTGGGCTTTATTTAGAGTTTAACGGATTGCATAATCTGTTGCAAACGTGGCGGATGTCCCCCTGCCATATTATAGCCTATGGCACTTGAAATATGTCATATGGGATATCCTCCATGTTTTGACGGATTATACCGCCTGCCAAATGCTAACTAGAGCTCTTAGTATACATACCCCTGTACCTTGTTGTTTCTCTGTGGTCTTATGTGGGAATCCTGCAATTTACCAGTTGCTGGAAATTTACCATGAGGGCCTCGGTTCAATCTGTTAGCCCTGAAACAAGAGGAAGGATGGAGTAGCCTATCTCATGCTCAACAAGACTTAATATAAAAATTGCAAGCAGATTTGAAAAATATAACAAGATACTGTTTTCCTAAAATCAGCATTGCGGATGAGACTGTAAGTGATAAATTTGCCCACCAGCTAAAGAGCACAGTGAGTGAATGAAAACCTTGATGGCATGGCCAATCTCTCCAGCCTTCAAATTAAAAGGTGGTCTAATTTGATCCAAATGGATGGTTCAAAATGCAAAATAAGTGTTAATCATCCCTGTATAGGTGGTGAGAAATTTCCTTTGCTCCTCATCAGCGGGTATTCTCTGAGCACTCAGGACTTTAGACGCAGAGCTTAAAGGTTGAGAACACCTGCACCTTCTGGTGAATACTTTTAACAGCAAATGCCTCACCTTTAGAACATTCCACAGGCTTCAAACTGAATCTGGAAGCTTCTCAGTGGTGGTCATGCTCACCACTATGTGACGTCGTACTACTCTGCCCTGGCTCCATAACACCCCAGCAATGATGGAGCAGGGCTGCATATATGCACCGCCCCTGCACGCTAAAATCAGTTCCTTTCATTCCACGCCTTCCAACAGAGATCAAGAGCTCCTTTCCCACATTCATCTGCCCTTAGACAATTCATAAAAATCGCAAATCAGCGTGCTAGAGATCTATGCCCCTTTAAAAATGACAGGCTTCAAGCCATGCCGTGATTGCAGAAAACAGATGTTGGTCACAGACCCGCATGATGTAGTCCCTGGTGGCTGGGCTCGTGGAACCACTTGAAGTTGTGGAACCACTTGAAGTTGTGCAACAAGTACATTATTTGTGCATCCTAAGACAAACTGGGATCGAACGGCGAAGCTGTATGTCATTGAGCATTAAAACAAGTTGAACCCTTCGTGTAAGGTGCGTTCCCACTTCAGGTCGGAGGAGGAGGAGTGCGTGTTCCCGGTCTCACTCACAGGGACATACTTGTGAGAGTTCCACCTTGCGGTCAAAGTCCTCCAGGCCAAAAGATAACCCAATTCTGGCCCTGATGTCCAATCCCGAACCAACTTTATATTGATGTCGACCGATGTTGCACTGCAAAGTTACCAAAGTGCAATCAGTATTGGTTGTCATACGGCTGGATTCTGCACCAATGCCTCTACCAGGGCGACCATGCCAGCAGAGGCTCCAATATTTTTTTGGCTAGGATTCTGAACAAGGTGCACCACCAGAGGGAGATAATGGTGAGGTTGAGGATAGTGATCATCCCAAGACAATTTATATACAGACTTGTGGCATTTTTGCAGCACTATGTGTTATTTTGATAAAAAATAAATGCCACCAGGGCCACCGTAAATGATTAGGGCCAGTGGCCTTGATATGACGATGGACTCGCCACTTGGGCCACCTACTGAAGAGAATGCTTCATTTGGGGTTGTGGTTCCACCATGGCTGAGCCCTTGCTTCCCTTCACTTAGTCCCTCACGGGTACTTTGATGGGCATTTGGTCCAATCCATGTTCCTACCCTCCAGTGAATAGGCAGGTGGCCAGGCGAGAGAAATTAGTGGTGCAGGCGTCTACTAGTTCGGGTAACCCTAATTCTTTCCCTAGGACTCCTCTGGGCCGCTATACACATGCCCTTTGGGGCATAGCCAGTAAGATCTTGCTGGCATTCCAGAAGACCTTAGGGCCTCTCTGACCTAAACAATAAATTATGGGCAAGATGCACAGCCAAATACCTAATTTGGGCTGGCCTAGACACCACCGACTGTTTAGAAAGAGTGCAGTTAGCACCAGAGTTCTGCTCCTCTATAACATGTGGATACTTTCCACTGGAATTTCAGGAGATGTGCTGGATTCTCTCATTAACATGACCTTTGATGGCTCAAGCCTTTATGATGAAAAAGCTGATTCTGCCCATAAGTGTTTGAAGGACAGCAGAGCTACAGCATGCTCTCTCGGACTTTTGACCCCTGCCAAGCATTTCCCTCATCCGTTTTGAAAATGTAGTGGCTACTCCAGGGGGTTGGTGTACCGACCGCACGAGTCCCCTAAGAACATTCGATGCCGGGAGCAGGGGTGTGGCAGACATCGTGCAACCCAGCAGGGGCTCCAGTCCTCCTAATCCCCCCTCATCAGTGGCAACTACCTCCAAGCCACTTTAATTTGCCTTTAGTGGCGCACACTTATCCTGTGGGGCCGGAATTAAATTTTATGTCCCAGGATGGCCAACAGCTGGGTCATACAGATTGTTCAGCATAGCTATGCCCTAACCTTTCTGTCCCCACAAAAAGGTGTCCCACTGAAAGGTGGAGCTCGATCACATCTTCCCCAACATACAATCAACCTTTATAGGAGCACCTCTCCATTCTGCTGCAGGAGGTGCAAATATTGGTCTCCAAGGGTGCCATCAAGAGTGTCCTGGTCTTTGAAAAAGGAACGTATTGTTGCACTTATTTGCTTGTGCTGAAAAAGGACGGAGGCCTCTGGCCTATATTGGGTCTTCAACCTCTGATTGCCTTCATGCAAAAAGACATAATCAATATGCTCACGTTGGCCTAGAGCTTGCCCGCACTGGACCTAGGAGACTAGATGGTGCCCTTGGAATTTCAGGACACGTGTTTTCATATACCCGTCCTGCAGTCCCACAGGCATTACCAGTGCCTCTCGAGAGTTCATGAAAGTGATGGTGGTGGTTGTGGCATTCATTTGGAGGTTTTGGATAACCATAATCCCCTACCTTGATGACTGAATTTTAAAGGAAAGGTTATCACAGTCAGTTGCAGATCACCTCCAGACGACAGTGAACCTTTTGACATCATTTAGGTTCATAGTCAACGCTCAGAAGTCGCACTTGACTCCTTCACAGATGTTGCCATTCATTGGGACTATTCTAGACACAGTGCAATTCAGGTCCTTCCTTCCACTGCAGTATGTCCTGTATATTTGGGCTATGAGCCTGATGTTTCAGCCTTGGTCCTGGATCTCGGTGAGAGCAGCTCTGAGGCTTTTTCCTTTCTTAGCCTCCTGCAGTGGTACATGTGGGCTCTACAATGAAACTTGAAGTCCCAGTGGGCCCAGCATCGAGAAATCTGACAGATTCCATTTAGATTTCGGATGGGGTGGCTTGCAATCTGCATTGGTGGCTGCTCGAGTGGAGTTGGTCCAGCGGCAGGCCCCTCTTCTTTCCCCACTCAGAGTTGACTGTGGTGATGGATGCATCACAACTGGGTTGAAGAGGTCATCGGAGGTGGTGGTGATCAGAGAACTCTGGTCTCCATTGGAAATCTGATTCCATATCAATCTGGTGGAGCTGCTAAACATTTTTGGCATTGAAGACTTTCCTGCCGTCCATCAAGGGGAGGCTGGTGCCTGTTCTCAAGGACAACACTACCATTATCTGGTACTGCAACAAGCAGGGTGGGCTGTGGTTCAGGGTCCCGTGTAAGGAGACTCTGTGCCTTTGGACCTCGCTGAAGTGTCATGGCAGGTGAGGGCTGACCACATGGCAGGTCCATGAATGCCAGAGCGGACAAGCTCAGTCAACAGCATTTGGCAGATCATAAATGGTGTTTACATCCCCTGGTGGCATAGGGCATCTGTTGACAGTGGGAAGATCCCTAGATAAATCTTTTTGCCACAGTTGACAACGTGCAGTGTCAAAGGTTTTGCACATTGGTCGTACCACCAAGGATTTTGTGGCATGGACTAGAACATTTTGCGGCACAAATCTGTTTATTTTGTGGCAGAAATATGCACATTTAGCTGCATTTTTGCTGCACTTTAGTGTGGTATTTTGATAAAAAATAAATGCCCTGGGGTCGCCGTAAATGTTTTTGGCCCGTGGGCGGCGGACCCTAATCATTTAAAAAAATGAATGCCCCCAAGTCCCGCCGCATGCCCTAATCATTAAAAAAAAAATATTGCCCCCAGGGTCCGCCGCATGCCCCTTGGGTTGCAGGCCCTTATCCCCAAAAATTATTGCCCCCAATGCCAGTCACGTGCCCCGTGGGCCTGCCAATTATAAAAATAAAAAAAACAGGGCCCACCACGTGCCCCGTAGGCAGTGGTCCCCGATCATTTAAAACAAATATTGCCCCCAGGGCCCGCCGCATACTACCCCTTGAGCGGCAGGCCCAAATAAAACAAGATGTAGTGCCCCCTGGGCCCACCATGTGCCCTGTGGGCAGCAGGCCCTAATCATTTTTAAAAATATATATATTGCCCCCTTGGCCCACCGCATGCTCCGTGGGCGGCGGGCCCTAATCATTTAAAACAATTAATGCCCCCAGAGCCTGCTGCAAGCCCCGTGGGCGGAGGGTCCAACACTTGATAAAAACTAACGCCCTCAGGCGCCCCATGGGTGGCTGGCCCAGGGGCATTAATGTTTTTCAAGTTTTGGGCCTGCAGCCCACGGAGTACATGGTGGGCCTAGGGGGCATTATTTTTTTTAAATGATTAGGGCCAGTAGCATGCCCCGTGGGTGGCGGGTCCTAATCCTCTAAAAGAATAAATGTCCCTGGGCCCACCATGTGCCCTGTGGGCCCAAAACATGGTACAAAATAATGCCCCCTAGGCCCACTGCCCAGGGGGCATTAGTTTTTATCAAGGTTTAGGCCCGCCGCCCACCCAGCACGCGGCGGTCACTGGGGCATTTATTTTTTTAAATGATTAGCACCCGCCGCCCAAGAGCGGTGGTGTGGCCAGGGGGCATTTATTTTTATCAAGTTTCGGGCCCGCTGCTGAGCCCAAAACTTGATAAAGATTAATGATCCCTGGACTGCCGTGTGCCTTATGGGCGGCAGCCCCCAAAACTTGATAAAAACGAGTTCCCCCTGGATGCCCAATGGGCGGCAAGCCCAAGGGGGCATTCATTTTTATTAAGTGTTGGGCCCGTCGCACACGGAGCACGTGGGAGGCCCAGGGGGAGGTTTATTTATTTTTTCTTCAAATTTGGGAATTTTGCGTGCACTTTTGTAAAACAAAAAAAAAGCGCGGGCTGTTACAAAACCGCCGATATCAAAATTGTTTTGGAGGCTCTGATTGGAGTTTCCACAAAGAAACTTGCATGAAAGGTACATTCTGGCTGGAATGGAACACAGGACTCCTGTACGCCTTTCCGCCTCAAGTTTAGAAAAGATCAGCAATAACCAGGCCAAAGTCATCATAGTGACTAAGGATTGGGCTATGAGAGTGTGATACCCAAAACTACTGGGCATGAGCATCTGCCCTCTAATTGGCTTCCACTTCGGAAGGATCTCCTGTCACAGCAGCAGGGTAGGGTCCCTCACCGGAACCTGCCCAATCTACATCTCTATGGGTAGAGATGGTGGCTGCAATTAATTCATTTGTTCTGCCCCCTGAGGTGATGGATGTCAACCTTGTCACCTGGCGTCCTCCTACAAAGTGCATTTACGCTGAGCACTGAGACAGATTTGTGATCTGGTGTAGAGTCCCACAGAACAATTCCAAGATAAACTGTCGGGTGGCCTGTTGTATTTTTTTGTCTTTGGCCCAGTAAGGCCTTCAAGTGGGCACTCTTAAAGGTTATAGGTCGTCCCTTTCGGACTTTTTACGTTTACTTGACCAGCCAATCTTGTTTAAATCACCTGTTGGGATGTGGTTTATGAGACCATCACTTGGTCTTGAAATTCTCATGTATTCTTCATTCGAGTCCATGCACAGCTGCTTGTTGCATTTTCACTGTCTTGCTCATTGTCATTGTGATTTAATCACGAGTGAACTTCAGTCACTGTTGGTGTAACCCTCCTATGTTACCGTTTTCCCAGACAAATTGGTGCTAAGGTCTCTGGCAGCCATCTTGCTTAAAGTCATGACTCCTTTCCATGTTGGGTAATCTATCACTCTCCTAGCGTTCCTTCATCCCTCAAAAAAGGAGGAGAAGCTCCATCGATTGGACCTAAAAAGAGCTTTATAATTTTACATCGATCATACCAAGGACTATCGTGTGGACGATCAGCTTTTTGTGGGGTTCTCCAGGGCGAAGAAAGGGAAGGCAGTGCACAAGAGCACTCTGTTGAGGTAGATAGTCCTCTGCATAAAGATCTGCTACACACTTGCCAGAAAGCATACTCTGGAAGGACCAAGAGCCCTTTCCACCAGGGCTAAGGTTGCTACCCTGCACATGTTCACAAAGTACTACTGCCTTGACAACCAGGTCAGGCAGAAAGGACATTTTCACCTGTTAGATCCTGCAGGACGGTGTGTTCTAAACCCGCTCACCAGACCATCTTTGGGAGATATCACTTGATTATCTATTCAAAGGGTAACAAATCTGCTGTTAGAAGCATTTATTTATTTTATTTATTTGAAAAGTTTTATAAAGCGCGAACATGACCCTTGCGGGTATCAGATCACTGTACACAGAGGCAAAAGCATGAATAAATTCAGTCCAATGGAGGTCAACACTTTAAAACAACGAGTAAACAATCAAAATCAGGTACCGGGTAGTGGGTCCCGCTAGTTCAGTTTCTCATATAGTGCAATATATAAGCATTAATCAGAATTACTTACTTACCGTCTCTAATTGTCTTTCTGGTGGCTACTTTATCTAACTGCAGATTCATCACCACCCTTCCACATCCCCGTTCTGTGCAGTAAACTCTTTTTTACATCTAACGAGGTTCCAAATTAGAGATCTGCATATTGGTACAGACAATTGGGTAATGCTCTGTGTTTGCGGGTGTGAAAGAATCGAGCAAGAAACTGATGTCCGTGCACAGGGGTGGCACTTATATGCGACAACTCCTCCATCATTTCTGGGGTGGTATGGAGCCAGCATGGAGCTGCATGGTGCCACCTAGTGCTCGGAAGAGCATTGCTGAAAAGTTGCTGGATCCAATCAGACGCTTGGGGAATATTCTAAAGATGAGGAGTCTGCAGTTAGTGTTCATCGTAAAGAGCGTGGCCAAAGGTAAGTAACTTATTCTTCTGGATGGTACGTTTTCCTAAATTACAGAAAGATGGTGAGTAATCTTATGAGGCTTTGATTAATAATGAAACCCATCAGATTACATTAGAAAGGCATTGCAGCAGCATGGTTTGAGAGGATATAGTCAGGACAAGGGAAATATTAATGCAACCAGAAGCTTTAACAGATAGAGAATTTATAGTGATAAGTCCTAAACTTGTGAAAAGCCTAAGGTTTTAGAGATTTTTTTTTTTAATTCTTTTTATTAAACACGCTCATAAGACATTACAGGATTGAATATATGCACATGCATTCAACTAGTTTGAGTTAATAACAAGTGTACAGCTTGGGAGGGGTTATACCATCATACACAACATGAGAATTATCATAAGGTTGGATTAACCATTCTGCCTAAAAGCAGGGAAGTAAAATGTATCAAGCTCGATAGTGTTCAATACAGAGCAGGTGTGTCAGTGTGATAGGGGGCATTCTTCCTCTCTATGTACTTCTGTAGTTACGCCACAGGGACCATATTTTCTCTCATTTCTTTAAGCATCCTCTACTTTTATACACTGTTTCTTCCGCTCGTTGGCACCAATCTAAGTCGTTTTCCCATTCCTCCACTGACGGAGGGAGGTGTGCACCACATCGCCTGGCAATGTTGCATTTTGCGACTCCCGCCGCCAGTGCCAGCCAGAGCCTATTATGTCTAGGCCAGTTTTCCTCCCCCCTGATCATTAAAAGGAGCCATCTGGCATCCCACAAGATCTCGGTCCCTATTACATTTGACATTACGGCTGTAACTTTGTGCCAGAATGAATTGATCGCGGGACATTCCCAAAGGAGCCTTCCTGCTGGCAGCCCCTCATACACAGCAGCGTCTGTGCCTTCCCCCACTTGTGAAGGAGCGTGCATGAGTAATAACAGCGGTGTAGTATCTTGAGCTGTATCAACCTGAATCGTGTGCGAATTGCGATATCTCCGGGGCTTTGCAAGGCCTCTGCCCAGTCTTCATCATCTATATTGCCCAGGTCATCTACCCAGGCCCTACGGAGGGGAGCTAGGGGATCTGGTATATTGTTTATGAGTTTCCGATATATTGTTGACGTCCCCTTATCATGGATAGGGTCCACAAGCAGCCTGTCTTCCGAAGGGGAATGATCCAGAAGGATCGTGCCCCGTTGTATGTATTTGTGTAGGGCATGTGTAAGCCTCAAGTAGTGAAATCTTTGTGATGACGTCAGGCTATATTCTCGTTGTAAATCGTCAAAGGAAAGGGGTGCTCCATCTCTCCACACGTCTCCCAGGTGGTCAATGCCTATAGTCTGCCAGCCCCTGAACCCATCTAGCATGGCCACTTCCCCAAGCCGGTCTCCGAACCATAAGGGTGGCATGCCAGTCATTTGCTTCTGCCATCCCAGAAACGTATTTGCCTCAAACCAGCACTTGACTACCACTGCAGTGTGTGTTGGCCAGTCTGAGCGTGTCCTACGGGCATATAGGATTGGCTCGTGATTTCCACCCGGCATCACTGCCCTGTCTACTCTGTAGGCTGGCCCCTCCTTGTCTGCGTAAACCCAGTCATTTATTACCAGGAGTTGTGAGGCCCAGTAGTATAACCTAATATCAGGGACAGCCAAACCACTCTCATACACCCCTCTTTGCAGCTTGTTTAGTGCTATCCTAGGTGTGCCTCCCTGCCACAGCAGTGTGCGGAGCTCTTGCGCCACTTGCTTAAAGAAGGTTGGGGGACTGAGTATGGAGTATTTTGTAGGATATATAAGAGGCGTGGTGGGGCCATCATTTTATATAGGGCAGCCCTGCCCATTAGGGACAGCGGCATAGTTCGCCAGTGTATTATATCCATGTGAATACTATCCAACTGCGGAGTCAGATTCCTCTGTAGGAATAATCGGTGGTCGCGGGATATCTGAATGCCTGGGTATTTGAAGCAGTCTACTGTGATCGGAGCGGTACAGCTTGCCAGGAGCCTCGGCGGGGGGGTGCCTGATAGCGAGAACACCACCGACTTAGTCAAGTTTATGGTGTAGCCCGAATAGCTCCCGAATAGTTCAAGGACCCATGCAATGGAGTATTAGGGCCTTGAGAGGTACAGGGTGATGTCGTCTGCGTATAGTGAGATACACTCTTCCCAGCCCCCGGGCGCCACAATACCCCAGGTCATCGGGTCTGTCCTGATCCAGTGCGCCAGAGCGAACAGTAGCGGCGACAGGGGGCAGCCCTGCCTGGTGCCCCTGCGCAACTGGAAGAGGCTGGATAACGTCCATTAACTCTCACACGGGCCAGTGGGTTCTGATAAAGCAATCTCACCCGCCTGCTAAATTTGGGGCCAAAGCCCAGCCTGGAAAGCACAGCAAATAGGTAGGGCCACTCTATGCTGTCGAAGGCCATCGAGGCATCTAATGCCATCAATGCCGTCTGTTGGTGCGAAAAGTTGTTTGTTAGGTGTAGGACTCCGAAGAGCCTCCTTAGATTGTGGTGTGTGCTCCTGTGTAGCATGAAGCCTGACTGGTCGACATGGACAATGGTGGCGATGACTTTCACCAGTCTATTAGCTAGGGCCTTTGCCAAGGTTTTAGAGGCCTGAACTTCCCCTATTCTTAAATTACAGGTAGCACTTACATTTAGGAATTTGAGAAAGGATGAGGAAAGTGTCCAGCAGCTGCAGGAGTAGTTGAAACATGACGGGAATCTTCTCACTCGGGTTTAACTTTAACTTTCAGAATTGCCTTCAATTGTTACTATCTGAGAAGCGCACGATAACACCTCCCCACTGCTCGACAAACAATATCAAATTCTTCTGTTTTCCTCCAGCTGCCTCGATCTGCAGCACACTCACCATTACTTACACTCATGTTTCTTTTTCTAATTGATTGACCCGGGGAGGGTGGGCATAAACTACTTAGAACTGCAACTCAAGAATGTAGCTGGTTCAGCTGGCACATTTGGGGACCAGGATTGGCCAACCTATATTTCAGACGGACAAATATGCTGTTGCAAGAAACCTGAATGGTTGACTCTTTGTACTTTCATTGTTGCCTCATCTGTGTTTCCCTAAGAAAGACCCTCATGGCTGCCCACAAAGAGGACTTGTGTCAGACCCCGTTCGGTCTTATCTTTGGGGATGCCGGTCTTTTGCCTCTGATTTTCTGGGGTCTGTCCCACTATGGCTCTGCAAGCTGTACCAAGCAGAAACGTTTTAGCACTTGACTGACAGTGGCAGCGATGGCAAGCAGTCGCAGGTTCCCAGAAGATTAATGTGGGGGTAGAATAAGCCCAACACTCAACAAACACTCAAAAGCATAATAACTTTATTTTGGATTACCAATCCATCCAGTATATCTGGAGACCAAATGTAAGTTCAGTAGGTACAGCAATATAGCAGATAAGCTGAAAAATCTCAGTAAATTGAGTCGCTATAAAATGAGGTACAGAATAGTGATATCCACAACAATAAAGAAACAGATTAAAGCAAACAGGTGTTGCATAACGAAACTTCCCTTCTCTCTTCTAAACATTAGTCAAATATAGTATCATCTATCAAGTATCTCTATTTTAAGGAGCATAGAAGGCATGATCAGACTTCAGTAGAAGTCTTGGAAAAAGGAAATAATTGTTTAGCCTAAAGCTTCACACTTACAAGAGTAAGATAAGCAGAGAGGTTGGAACCTCTCAAAGTCTAAAGGGAATCTCTCTGCCCTCCAACTGTGAGAACACCAATTTAAAAGTAACAGGAGATTCAGAAATGTCCTTATCTCCTTTCACACCATCAGGAACCAACCAAATTGTTACGCGAGTGCATCTGCAACATCCCTTCAGTTTTGCATTGCATTGAAACCTGGACTGTAGTTCTCAACATTGAACATTTCTCCATCCTGGTATATGATGAACAGAAGGCCTCTTTCGACCATTAATTCTTCACGTTCATTGCCAAGTTCTTTCTTCAGGCCTCACTATCAGCAGTCTAATACAACCAGTAAGCCTTTCTCTAACTAACTAAAATCATGGTATTACACTTGCAAATAAATAGAGAATATACGGACAAGGCAAAATGCATATCAATTGAGCCCTGTAGTCAGGCTAAGTTAAGTTGAGCAGTTAATTTGAACTCTAATACATGACTATACATCCACACATGTAACTATAAGAATAAATGTAAAACGTGAGTAAAAGAGTACTTTTATACATTACAACTGAAAATGAGTGCATACATATATACATTTCTAATCCCTACAATGATTACATTTCATTGATACGTTTAATTGCGTCACACACGGTAATGAAGTTATGGCACACAGCAAATATAATGTCAGTCATATGTATATAATCGAATAATTGTGACTTGTAAGAGGGGAGCCTAACTTTCGCTGCTCCACTCCCCCCTCTGATGCCGATTAGCCATCACTATCAGGACATGAATCTTATCAGATGAGACCATATCAAAACCGTGATGTTTTCAACATTTTTCGTCTGGCGTTTCCAGGTATTTCATTTTATCATAAAATCTACACTGCCTTGCTTCTAGTTCCACATCCTTTCTCTTTCTTCTTATTCTCGTTCTTTCCTGATCCTTTCTTTTGATTTCGTACACTTGTACCCCTTAAAGATTACAAACCGATTGCACAAAGTGCAGTTATCACAATGGGTCTCAAAATGAAGCCCAATATTCCACTTCCAAGGTTCCCAAACCTCTTGCCTACTGCAGAGAATCCATTTCCAATTGCTTCTCAAGCACGTATAGTCCCCAACACTTTTAAATGTCTCTATAAAGCTGTGATTTCTAAATGTATTTTCTCACCTCCTCACTCTTATCAGGAATATAGGTGCAGCATTGCTGAACTTTCAACATCTTGCAGGTTCCTCCCTCCTTCACAAGAAGGATGTGTAAAACAAGGCGATTCTGCATTACCATATACCTTATAGCTATAATTTCAGTGTCCATGGCCAACAAAGAATTTGTTGTACTAGTAGCTAACTTATCAACCATAGTGGACACCTTTCTAATTTTGAGATCATTCAAAACAACTCCTACAAAAGAAATCAATGCACCAAATAAATCCCCAACTATTTCAGAACCACTACTGCTTCGTTTAGCTCTACCTTGTGATCCTCACACTGTATCATCTATATGTTCTACATGATAAATCTTCGGAAAGGCTGTAGTCAAATAACATGTGCCATACCACCCTCAGGGCAATGTGAAATATCCGTGATCCCCACAAACATAAAAGACTCCAGGAATAACAGGATTCTGACCTTCCATGAATAATGGCCAATTTCTCCCATATACAAAAAAGTGATAACTTTCATTCGTTCCCATACATTTAGTGTGAACTACAGATTTACCTCTAAGCACACATACTTTTCCCTTGTGTTTCCAATCTAAAGTTAGTACACGCATATCTCCTGACTCTTGATGTTCTAATTCTTCTTTAGCCCACTGATCTCTATACTTTTGATCCTTCCCTGTTTTCCATCTAGCATCCATTGCCCTTCTCCTATCTTCTACAAAATCTAGAAATTTATTTTCAAAGTCAGTTAAGGAACAAGTCAAATTAGGTCTATGAGCATAAGCAGCATCTACCATTTTTATGGGTTTAAAGAAACTGTCAGTTGTATCCATCTTTTTAGCATTGAGGTAACTATTCAAATGCTTAAACATAGGGACTTCAGAAAGCACAAAGTCATAATTAGAGAAATAATACTGGAAATGGCCTTTTTCATATCAAAGACTCATTAAAAGGTTACATGTAATACCATGTGTACATACGTAGCAGTCCTTAGCGTTCATAAAGAAACTTAAAATACACGTTTGCATAGTCTTCTCTTCATGAATCTACATGTAATGTCTTAAAATCAAATGTGTGAAAACTGTTGTCAGTAGGAATCAGGCTTCTAGGGATAGTCTTAAATCTAAGTTCAACTAGATTGGAAAGTTTTGGTGAATATAATCCTAAAAGCAAAACAATTAGTTCTACAACTATAGGTATTAATATACCAGCTAGTATAAGCCTACGTCTATTATGATTATTAGTTTCCATGACTTCACAAAATACAAACAGTTGATTAGAAAATAGCAGCAAACGGATTTCCTCTGTACATTTCTACTTATTCAAATTGCAAAACAAAGTCCATAAATCGTATGATGAAATTATTTACAAAATCTTCTAGAATCTTCCCTAACCCTACTCCTTATTTTAAATGACACCCTTACACTCTTTCTGCAGCTTCAGGACTAGGGAATCTTCTTAATTCCTTTTAAACAAAGTTCATTTAATTGTCTCTAATAAAAACATATATCAAAGTTCTGTTCAGAGACCATACCAGTGGCAACTCAGGTTAGTCCATTCAATGGTAAAGCAAATTCAAAGCACATTTCAGCAACAACTCAAATTCACAGAGGTTCAACTGGGATCTCACTACTAGCCTCCAAATCACAAGATTCGCTCTCACTGTCATTTGCCACAAAATATGTCTAATCAAGGGATAAGTGCCTCCGACAAGGTACCCTAGCTCTTTTTGATTTTCTCAGGGCAGATTGTTTGCCCTCACTATCACTCAGACCAGAGTCCTCAATATCCTCTGGGATAGTGCGTGGCACACGTTCGGCAGGCATATTGTCTCTCTCCCTCTTGCCTTCTCAGCCAGCCGTCTCCTGCCTCCACTCGGCTTAATATAGCACTGGGCCCTTCGTCAGGGTCTGAATCTGGCTCACCCAGCGTCGCAGGCCAAGACCCTCCTATCTCAACCTGGGATATCGACACATCAAGACCCCCTTCAGGCCGAGGATGTGCTGTTTCAGGTTTTCGTTGATTTTCTGTAGCTCTTTCAACCTCTTCCTGCTGCCTTTCAGTTGCGGTCTGCACATCTGGGAGAGGTACTATTACATCATCAAGGGGTCACTCCACTCTGTGACTATGAGCAGTGTGGATCCAGTTGAGGAAACCCCCACACTTAACAGTAGTGTTTGTCACAAGGATCACTTGGAACGGTCCAGGATCACCTGTAACGGTCCCTTCCATTGAAGTTCCAGACATGTCTTCCAAACGTGCTTCTTTACCAAGATCCAGTCGCCAAGACTGAGATCATGGCACTGTATCCTGATGATGATTTCATGTGTGGACAGTCCTGTCCTCCAATCAGGAATGCTACGAAGACTCATTAACACACGAGGCAAAAAATCAAGTCACTTCATGGATGTTGACGCATACACTTTGGCCAACCTGGATTTCAATGTCCCGTTCACCTGTTCCACAATGCCTGAAGCTTCAGGCTGATAGCTGCAATGTAGTCTTTCCTCCACTTGTAATGCTGCACACAACATTTCTAGGACCTCATTATTGAAATGAGTTCCTCGGTCTGACTCCAGCAAAGTCTGGGAAAGCGAACCTAGGGATCAGTTGCCTCAACAATAACTTAGCTACTGTGAGGCTATCATTTTTCCTGGTTGGGTATGCCTCAACCTAACGCGAGAAGATACACACTGTGGGAAATGGCCCTTTTTGCAGGGTCACCCCCAAACGTTTTGCCTTCCTCCTCCATTTTTTCTGACCTCGTTTTTGCTGGTATTAAGACTCTATGCACTTTACCACTGCTAACCAGTGCTAAAGTGCTTGTGTTCCACAAAACATGGTTATATTGGTTCATCCCCAATTGGTATATTAAATTTACTTATAAGTTCCTAGTAAAATGGTACTTCCGATACCCAGGGCCTGTAAATTAAATGATACTATTGGGCGTGTAGCACATATTGTGCCACCCGCTTTAGCAGCCCTTTAACCGTGTCTCAGGCCTGTCATTGCCTGTGTGCGCAGTATACACTGCCATGTCGACCTGGCAGAATAAAACATTTGCCAGACATATATATATATATATATATTATCTACTGGCGGTCGCCAGTAGATAGTTATAGTTACAACCTATTATCCATAGGAAATCCGCGACATTCTATTTGAAATAACTCTCTTGCCGGTTGACGTATCTTCGCAAAATTTTCAAACTTTGTGGGGCGCTCCGGTCCGCTCCTACCCTGAAAGTCTCGGGGGATTCGTCAAGCGGGGGCCGAGAAAAAGGGGGTCCCAAAACGCGTTTTCCCCATGCAATTTTCCATAGGAAACTTTAGACACGGCTACAGCCCGAACTGCTGAACGGAATTACACCAAATTTGGCAAAGAGGTAGTTCTTGGTTCAGAAAGAACCCTTTTGTTAAATGGTGTAAATCCGTTCAGTAGTTGCTGAGAAAATCAAAAGTAAAAAGATAGATATATCTAGGGCCGCGAATCCTCCCGAGCACGAGCTTTATGTTAATTGGCTGTCAACACTCCAAATCAGGAAGTGTTGGCAGCCATTTTATCCCTCGGTAGAACCGAGGGACAGAAACAAGTGCGCAAAGTGCACAAAGGGGGCAGGGTAGAAACACCTTGACCCCCTAGGTCTGCTCAGGGGGTCCCACAAGGACCCCCTGGGCAAAAAAAAACAAACAAAAAAACGATCGGGCCCGCAGGCCCCGCCCCTTCCTTCACCACTCTGCAAACGCGCCCCTGGCGCGTTTGCAGAGGGGAACGAATTCCCCTTGAATACTGGGGGTCCCTGGGGGCCAACTAGCCCACCAAGAACCTCCAGTATGCGCCAGGGGGCTGCCTTGCAGAGAGGTGTACAGAGGCCACGCCCCTTTTACACCTCTCTGCAACGCAGCTCTGTGGCGCTTTTGGAGGTATATGGTGGGCTAGTTGCACCCCAGGGACCCTCAGGATTCAAGGGGAGTTAATCCCCGACTTAAAACGCGCCACGGGCGCGTTTGCACAGTGGTGAAGGGAGGGGGCGGGGCTTCAGGTGACATGTGTGCAAACAGGCCCCGTGGCGCGTTTTAAGATGGGGAATTAAATCCCCTTCAATCCTGAGGGTCCCTGGGGGCCAACTAGCCCAACAGGTACGTCCAGAAAGCGCCACAGAGCTGCGTTGCAGAGAGGTGTAAAAGGGGTGTGGCCTCTGTACATGTCTCTGCAACGCAGCCCCTGGCGCATACTGGAGGTTCCTGGTGGGCTAGTTGGCCCGTAGGGACCCTCATGATTCAAGGGGACTTAATCCCCCAACTTAAAACGCGCCACGGGGCGCGTTTGCACAGATGTCACCTCAGGCCCCGCCCCCTCCCTTCACCATTGTGCAAATATTCCTCTAAAATCAGCCGAAATACGAATTCCGATTTACTCACCTGTTATCAGGAGAGACCTCAGTGCTGCATCTTTCAGCCCAGTACTGGTCCTGAAAAGTAATTTTAACCGTACTTACCGGTTACTTGAATTTCCTTCATAGGCTAACATTGACTGGTTTCACTTGGAAATTCTTCTAAGTGTGGAGTTTTGGAACTTTAAAATATTCCTCTAAAATCAGCCGAAATACGAATTCCGATTTACTCACCTGTTATCAGGAGAGACCTCAGTGCTGCATCTTTCAGCCCAGTACTGGTCCTGAAAAGTAATTTTAACCGTACTTACCGGTAACTTGAATTTCCTTCATAGGCTAACATTGACTGGTTTCACTTGGAAATTCTTCTAAGTGTGGAGTTTTGGAACTTTAAAATATTCCTCTAAAATCAGCCGAAATACGAATTCCGATTTACTCACCTGTTATCAGGAGAGACCTCAGTGCTGCATCTTTCAGCCCAGTACTGATCCTCAAAAGTAATTTTAACCGTACTTACCGGTAACTTGAATTTCCTTCATAGGCTAACATTGACTGATTTCACTTGGAAATTCTTCTAAGTGTGGAGTTTTGGAACTTTAAAATATTCCTCTAAAATCAGCCGAAATACGAATTCCGATTTACTCACCTGTTATCAGGAGAGACCTCAGTTCTGCATCTTTCAGCCCAGTACTGATCCTCAAAATAATTTTAACCGTACTTACCAGTAACTTGAATTTCCTTCCATAGGATATCATTGCCTGCTTTTTGCTGAAAAAGTTTCTAAGTGTTGATTTTTGAAACATACAAATATTCCTCTAAAATCAGCCGAAATCCGAATTCTGATTTACTCACCTGTTATCAGGAGAGACCTCAGTGCTGCATCTTTCAGCCCAGTACTGGTCCTGAAAAGTAATTTTAACCGTACTTACCGGTAACTTGAATTTCCTTCATAGGCTAACATTGACTGGTTTCACTTGGAAATTCTTCTAAGTGTGGAGTTTTGGAACTTTAAAATATTCCTCTAAAATCAGCCGAAATACGAATTCCGATTTACTCACCTGTTATCAGGAGAGACCTCAGTGCTGCATCTTTCAGCCCAGTACTGATCCTCAAAAGTAATTTTAACCGTACTTACCGGTAACTTGAATTTCCTTCATAGGCTAACATTGACTGGTTTCACTTGGAAATTCTTCTAAGTGTGGAGTTTTGGAACTTTAAAATATTCCTCTAAAATCAGCCGAAATACGAATTCCGATTTACTCACCTGTTATCAGGAGAGACCTCAGTGCTGCATCTTTCAGCCCAGTACTGGTCCTGAAAAGTAATTTTAACCGTACTTACCGGTAACTTGAATTTCCTTCCATAGGATATCATTGCCTGCTTTTTGCTGAAAAAGTTTCCAAGTGTCGATTTTTGAAACATACAAATATTCCTCTAAAATCAGCCGAAATCCGAATTCTGATTTACTCACCTGTTATCAGGAGAGACCTCAGTGCTGCATCTTTCAGCCCAGTACTGGTCCTGAAAAGTAATTTTAACCGTACTTACCAGTAACTTGAATTTCCTTCCATAGGCTAACATTGACTGGTTTCACTTGGAAATTCTTCTAAGTGTGGAGTTTTGGAACTTTATAATATTCCTCTAAAATCAGCCGAACTACGAATTCTGATTTACTCAGCTGTTATCAGGAGAGACCACAGTGCTGCATCTTTGAGCCCAGTACTAATCGTGAAAAGTAATTTTAACCGTACTTACCAGTAACTTGAATTTCCTTCCATAGGATATCATTGCCTGCTTTTTGCTGAAAAAGTTTCTGTCGATTTTTGAAACATATAAATATTCCTCTAAAATCAGCAGAACTACAAATTCCAATTTACTCACCTGTTATCAGGAGAGACCTCAGTGATGCATCTTTGAGCCCAGTACTGATCCTGAAAAGTAATTTTAACCGTACTTACCAGTAACTTGAATTTCCTTCCATAGGCTAACATTGACTGGTTTCACTTGGAAATTCTTCTAAGTGTGGAGTTTTGGAACTTTATAATATTCCTCTAAACCATAAAACACTACCCCCAGCATGACCCCCTACACTACACAAACACCACTGCACTACCCTAAACCCTAAAACACTACCCCAGCATGACCCCCTACACTACCCAAACACCAATGCACTACCCTATACCCTAAAACACGACCCCCTACACTACACAAACACCACTGCACTACCCTAAACCCTAAAACACTACCCCCAGCACGACCCCCTACACTACACAAACACCACTGCACTACCCTAAACCCTAAAAACTACCCCAGCACGAACCCCTACACTACCCAAACACCACTGCACTACCCTAAACCCTAAAACAGTACCCCCAGCAGTACCCCCTACACTACCCAAACACCACTGCACTACCCTAAACCCTAAAACACTACCCCCAGTAGTACCCCCTACACTACCCAAACACCACTGCACTAACATAAACCCTAAAACACTACCCCCAGCACAACCCCTACACTACACAAACACCACTGCACTATCCTAAACCCTAAAACACTACCCCCGCATGACCCCCTACACTACCCAAATACCAATGCACTACCCTAATCCCTAAAACACTACCCCCGCTCAACCCCTACACTACCCAAAGACCACTGCACTACCCTAAACTCTAAAACAATACCCCCTGCACGACTCCCTAAACTACCCAAAGATCACTGCACTACCCTAAACCCTAAAACACGACCTCCTACACTACACAAACACCACTGCACTACCCTAAAACCTAAAAAACTACCCCCAGCACGAACCCCTACACTACCCAAACACCACTGCACTACCCTAAACCATAAAACACTACCCCCAGCAATACCCCCTACGCTACCCAAACACCACTGCACTACCCTAAACCCTAAAACACTACCCCCAGCAGTACCCCCTACACTACCCAAACACCATTGCACTACCCTAAACCCTAAAACACTACCCCAGCAGTATCCCCTACACTACCCAAACACCACTGCACTACCCTAAACCCTAAAACCCTAAAACACTAACCCCAGCACGACCCCCTACACTACCCAAACACCACTGTACTATCCTAAACCCTAAAACAATTTTTTAACATCTTGCCAATTGGAACAAGCAACCCACATGGGTTCAAATTGATATTGAAACTACCAGGCCCAGGATGCTTTGAGACGGCGTTCATCAGCCGGCCCACAAGGGCGTGACTATGTTTATAAATAAATTAAGGGAATCCCTGGCAGTGGTGCTTGTTTGTTTTGTGACAGTTGCCAGAGAAGAAGGGCGGAAGGCCCGAAACGCGTCGCAAGAACTGTCTGGAGGTTGGGGGCAACAACTCCTTTGTGCTACATGCATCCATCTCGAGTGCATCCCACAAAAGGCAAACCCTTGAGTGAATATATATATATATATATATATATATTATCTACTGGCGGTCGCCAGTAGATAGTTATAGTTACAACCTATTATCCATAGGAAATCCGCGACATTCTATTTGAAATAACTCTCTTGCCGGTTGACGTATCTTCGCAAAATTTTCAAACTTTGTGGGGCGCTCCGGTCCGCTCCTACCCTGAAAGTCTCGGGGGATTCGTCAAGCGGGGGCCGAGAAAAAGGGGGTCCCAAAACGCGTTTTCCCCATGCAATTTTCCATAGGAAACTTTAGACACGGCTACAGCCCGAACTGCTGAACGGAATTACACCAAATTTGGCAAAGAGGTAGTTCTTGGTTCAGAAAGAACCCTTTTGTTAGATGGTGTAAATCCGTTCAGTAGTTGCTGAGAAAATCAAAAGTAAAAAGATAGATATATCTGGGCGGAGCCTATCCACACATGTCATCGTGAGATCTGATTGGCTGTCAGCACTTCATCCTGGAATTGCTGGCAGCCATCTTGGGACCAATATAAATGATAGTACTCCATTGAAATGCATTGTAGTGAATCAAAGATTTTGAGGGTTACCAAAAGGAGAACTATAAAGGGTGATAACAGACTCTAGTTACATTAGAATTCATTTGTTGATGGTACCATACTAATTTCAGGAATTGTGGTGTGTTCTAAGGTGATTTTACCCTGTGAAAAACCTTCTGCTGGGATATCATGAATCATGTTTGAGAGAAAACTATTTTCACATGCTTGTCCCATAGAGTTTTGGAAGGTGCTCCAGAAGGTAAAATGAGAGCATATTTTCTGTAAATTCACATTATCTTTCTCAGTCATGTGAGAATGAAGTCTGACATTCTCAGTAAAACATGTACATCCAACAAGGGCAGAGACTGTCAGTTGATTCCTTTGTGTTCTACTGCAGCTTCCCAGAGTGTTCTAAAGAACAACTAGAGTGCTAACAGCCTTACTTATGACAAAAGTATGGCACACCTGAAGCCATCTTGATTGGAATAAACTGGTAACACTTAAAACATTTAATTTAAAAAGGAACACAATGATGGGGTTCATTTTGTCATAGAAATTATGGTTAGTGCTGTAGAAAGAAAAATTAGGATTTCAAGTGTGATCTCAAATATCTTCCTGTTATATTTCAACAGGAGCAGCCTGCCAGTTGATGCCTTTGTGTTCTACTGCAGCTTCCCAGAGTGTTCTAAAGAACAACTAGAGTGCTAACAGCCTTACTTATGACAAAAGTATGGCACACCTGAAGCCATCTTGATTGGAATAAACTGGTAACACTTAAAACATTTAATTTAAAAAGGAACAAAATGATGGGGTTCATTTTGTCATAGAAATTATGGTTAGTGCTATAGAAAGAAAAATTAGGACATGTTTCAAGTGAGATCTCAAATATCTTCCTGTTATATTTCAATTGGAGCAGCCTGTCAGTTGATGCCTTTGTGTTCTACTGCAGCTTCCCAGAGTGTTCTAAAGAACAACTAGAGTGCTAACAGCCTTACTTATGACAAAAGTATGGCACACCTGAAGCCATCTTGATTGGAATAAACTGGTAACACTTAAAACATTTAATTTAAAAAGGAACAAAATGATGGGGTTCATTTTGTCATAGAAATTATGGGTAGTGCTGTAGAAAGAAAAATTAGGACATGTTTCAAGTGTGATCTCAAATATCTTCCTGTTATATTTCAACAGGAGCAGCCTGCCAGTTGATGCCTTTGTGTTCTACAGCAGCTTCCCAGAGTGTTCTAAAGAACAACTAGAGCGCTAACAGCCTTACTTATGACAAAAGTATGGCACACCTGAAGCCATCTTGATTGGAATAAACCGTTAATACTTAAAACATTTAATTTAAAAAGGAACAAAATGAGGGGGTTCTTTTTGAAATAGAAATTATGGTTAGTGCTGCAGAAAGAAAAATGAGGGCATGTTTTAAGTGAGATCTCAAATCCTCTTCTACTTCATTAGAAAATTCTGACATGCAGACTGAAACAATCACTTTCAATACCAGCAGCAGACTTCCAGTTAACTCCCTAGTGAGCAGTAGCTTTACTACAGTGATCTAATGAGCAACTAGAGTGCTAACATTCTGAATTTATGGCAAATGTGAGACACATCTGAATGCCTTCTTGATGGAATCAAAGTAAAAACTGAAAGCATTTCCTACTGAGGAGACTGCAGTAAATGAGGAAATTAGGAAACTTCATAACAAAGGTCTTCCAAGATGGCCACCAGAAAAAAAGAGCCCAAATGTAGCACAAATATTACCCAGATGTAGCCCACATATAGCCCAATGACAAAAGTGTGCAAAACACTTTTTATTTTTAGTTTTTTGCAGTTTTATGTAGTGCAGACTGGTCAGGTATTGGAGTGTTGCATCTTAAAACATGACCCCCTACACTACAAAAACACCACTGCACTACCCTAAACGCTAAAACACTACCCCCAGCACGACCCCTACACTACACAAGCACCACTGCACTATCCTAAACACTAAAACACTACCCCCAGCATGACCCCCTACACTACAGAAACACCACTGCACTACCCTAAACCCTAAAACACTACCCCCAGTACGACCCCCTACACTACCCAAACACCACTGCACTAACCTAAATCCTAAAACACTACCCCCAGCACGACCCCCTACACTACCCAAACACCACTGCACTACCCTAAAGCATGACCCACTACACTACACAAACACCACTGCACTACCCTAAACCCTAAAACACTACCCCAGCACGACCCCCTACACTACACAAGCACCACTGCACTACCCTAAACCCTAAAACACTACCCCCAGCACGACCCCCTACACTACACAAACTGCACTACCCTAAACCCTAAAACACTACCCCCAGCACAATCCCCTACACTAACCAAACACCACTGCACTAACCTAAATCCTAAAACAATACCCCCAGCACGACCCCCTACACTACCCAAACACCACTGCACTAACCTAAAACATGACCCCTACTCTGCACAAACACCACTGCACTACCCTAAACCCTAAGACACTACCCCCAGCACGACCCCCTACACTACACAAGCACCAATGCACTACCCTAAACCCTAAAACACTACCCCCAGCACAACCCCCTACACTGCCCGAACACCACTGCACTGCCCTAAACCTTGAAACACCAGCCCCTGCACGACCCCCTACACTGTTCGAACACCACTGCAGTGCCCTAAACCCTGAAACACCACCCCCAGCACGACCCCCTACACTGCCCGAACACCACTGCACTGCCCTAAACCCTGAAACATCACCCCCAGCAAGACCCCCTACACTGCCCGAACACCACTGCCCTAAACCCTGAAACACCACCCCCAGCACGACCCCCTACACTGCCCGAGCACCACTGCACTGCCCTAAACCCTGAAACACCAGCCCCAGCATGACCCTCTACACTGCCCGAACACCACTGCACTACCCTAAACCCATAAACACCACCCCAGCACGACACCCTACACTGCCCGAGCACCACTGCACTGCCCTAAACCCTGAAACACCAGCCCCAGCACGACCCCCTACAATGCCCGAACACCACTGCACTGCCCTAAACCCTGAAACACCAGCCCCAGCACGACCACCTACACTGCCCAAACACCACTGCACTGCCCTAAACCCTGAAACACCAGCCCCAGCACGACCCCCTACACTGCCCGAACACCACTGCACTGCCCTAAACCATGAAACACCAGCCCCAGCACGACCCTCTACACTGCCCGAACACAACTGCACTGCCCTAAACCCTGAAACACCAGCACCAGCACGACCCCCTACACTGCCCGAACACCACCGCACTGCCCTAAACCCTGAAACACCAGCCCCAGCACGACCCACTACACTGCCTGAACACCACTGCACTGCCCTAAACCCTGAAACACCACCCTGTGCACAACCCCCTACACTGCCCGAACACCCCTGCACTGCCCTAAACCCTGAAATACCACCCCCAGCACGACACCCTACACTGCCCGAACACCACTGCACTGCCCTAAACCCTGAAACACCACCCCCTGCACGACCCCCTACACTGCCCCAAACTACTGCACTGCCCTAAACCCTGAAACACCATCCCCAGCACGACCCCCTACATTGCACGAACACCACTGCACTGCCCTAAACCCTGAAACACTACCCCCAGCAAGACCCCCTACACTGCCCAAACACCACTGCACTGCCCTAAACCCTGAAACTTCACCCCCAGCAAGACCCCCTACACTGCCTGAAAACCACTGCACTGCCCTAAACCCTGAAACACCAGCCCCAGCATGACCCCCTACACTGCCCGAACACCACTGCACTGCCCTAAACCCTGAAACACCACCCCCAGCACGACACCCTACACTGCCCGAACACCACTGCACTGCCCTAAACCCTGAAACACCACCCCCTGCACGACCCCCTACACTGCCCGAAACTACTACACTGCCCTAAACCCTGAAACACCATCCCCAGCACGACCCCCTACATTGCACGAACACCACTGCACTGCCCTAAACCCTGAAACACTACCCCCAGCAAGACCCCCTACACTGCCCAAACACCACTGCACTGCCCTAAACCCTGAAACACCACCCCCAGCACGACCGCCTACACTGCCTGAAGACCACTGCACTGCCCTAAACCTTGAAACACCAGCCCCAGCATGACCCCCTACACTGCCCGAACACCACTGCACTGCCCTAAACCCTGAAACTCAACCCCAGCACGACCCCCTACACTACCCGAACACCACTGCACTACCCTAAACCCTAAAATACTCCCCCAGCACGACCCCCTACACTACCCGAACACAACTGCACTGCCCTAAACCCTCAAACACTCCCCCCAGCATGACCCCCTACACTACCCAAACACCACTGCACTACCCTAAACCCTGAAACACTACCCCCGGATGACCCCCTTCACTACCCGAACACCACTGCCCTAAACCCTGAAACACCACGCCCAGCAAGACCCCTACACTGCCCGAACACCACTGCACTGCCCTAAACCCTGAAACACCATCCCCAGCATGACCCCCTACACTGCACAACACCACTGCACTACCCTAAACCCTAAAACACGACCTCCTACACTACACAAACACCACTGCACTACCCTAAACCCTAAAACACTACCCCCAGCACGACCCCCTACACTACACAAACACCACTGCACTACCCTAAACCCTAAAACACTACCCCCTACACTACACAAACACCACTGCACTACCCTAAACCCTAAAACAATACCCCCAGCAGTACCCCCTACACTACCCAAACACCACTGCACTACCCTAAACCCTAAAACACTACCCCCAGCAGTACCCCTACACTATCCAAACACCATTGCACTACCCTAAACCCTAAAACACTACCCCCAGCAGTACCCCCTACACTACCCAAACACCACTGCACTACCCTAAACCCTAAACCACTACCCCTAGCACGACCCCCTACACTACCCAAACACCACTGCACTACCCTAAACCCTAAAACACTATCCCCAGCACAACCCCCTACACTACCCAAACACCACTGCACTACCCTAAACCCTAAAACACTCCTCCAGCACGACTCCCTACACTACCTAAACACAACTGCACAATTTGTTACAGGCGTTGCAACGCAGGCCTGTGGTGCTTACTGGAAGTACCTGGTGGGCTAGTTGGGCCCCAGGGACCCTCAGGATTCAAGGTGACCTAATCCCCCAACTTAAAACGCGCCACGGGGCGCGTTTGCACAGTGGTGAAAGGAGGGG